>CM046880.1:224215406-225432432 GCA_025667525.1 Glebionis coronaria
AAGTGTTTCGCCGAATGAATATGAACTGTTGGTGTTTCCATTTAGTATCTTTAGAAGTAAATAATTGGAGTTGAAGTTCATTTCGTGTTTTTTATTATTTGTTGCCTGGCCTGTTCACATAAATGCATCTAAAACTTGATTATTGTCCAATTTAGTGTTTTTATTGTGAAGGGGGATGGAATTTTGTTATATATAAATGTAACTATTTCAGCTTCTTGCTGTTATGATCATACTGGTGTTGCATTACAGGCCTTCTTCACAGAGCACCTTGATTTTATAGATAATAACTTCTATATCACTGGAGAATCATACGCTCGCTATTACATTCCTGCTATCGTTGCTCGAATCCACCAAGGAAACTAAGCTAAAAAAGGAATACACATAAACCTGAAGGTATCTCTTTTTGTTATAAGACCATTCGTTTCTCAATGGTTGACCCAAATCTGAACCTGAAACCGAGCCCAATTGTTCCAATATGGGTGTAGGTCTGCTTAGCTAATCAAGTTTTTTTGCTGATCAATGGTCTAGATGGTTCAGTCATCCTGAGTTGGTAGTAATATTAAGTCTAAATAATATTAAACAATCTTTTTTGGAACTGTGTTAATATCCTGAAGGTAACTATTCATTTGTTGACAAATGTTTGCAGCCCTAAGGTTCTTACTTTAAGGAGGAAGGTAACTATTCAATTATTGACAACTGTTTGCGGCTTTTTTTAATGCAGAAAAGCAATAAATTTATGTTGCGTTTATGCCCTTTCTTTTCTTTGTGTATGTGACAGATAGAAATGGCAAATATCAGACCAAACCAGGAAGTGGATCAGTTTTAAAGAAGCGTTGACCAAAAAGGACAAAGAGATTTCACAATTACGGCTCCGTAGAAGTTCAAGTGATGAAAATGGTTCACCGTCGTACAACTCCTGGTCTTCAAGGGATTCAATTGGAGAGTCTTCAAAATGTTACACGACCACATGAAAAATGTGTAGGTCTCAACGGTCCAAAAGCAACTTCCAACGGTCCAAAAGCAGCTTCCAACGGTCCAAAAGCAGCTTCCAACATTGACAATTCTTCAGAGGTCAGGGATCAGCAATCTGAAACAAGTGACGAGTTTAGAAACCATCCAGATATAACCATGGTACTAACAATCCAGAAAATATCACATCCTTCAAAAGATAACATTGATCCTGGCAGGCGAGGGAGTTATTAAAATTCCAACCTGAATGCACATATTTATTACTTATTTCCTTATTTTTAATTGATGTGTTTTGGTAACCACCTCTCAAACACACCAGTTTCTACATCTGGTTCATAATAAACCACAACCTCATCTATTGGCTGTTCAATGATCCTCGAATATTCACCCTCGATTTTTTCAATCGTGGGCCTCCAGTATTCTGTAAGAACTGAAAGTTTCATTCTACCCTTTCTTTGTTTTACTAACTATATCCATTTGACCTGTTTCGTCTTCGGTTAAAGTTTCCAAGTAGACCTGAAGCATCAATAGTGACAGCATTTGTGGCAGGTATCGTGTGCAGCTGCTTGATATTTCTCCAAAACTACCGAGAGAAGGCTGCTGAAATGCTTTCAAGACGTTTCAAGGACCATGTCTGTGCAGCTATCGCAGACCCGAAGTATACCTATGGCAGCTGAACTTGAACCAGACCAGAAGTATATCCTGCATATACCTGCGATAGCTGCACATGTGGGGAGGCATTTGTGGTTTTATCAGCTAAAAATTTATTTATCAGCAAAGTAACCTTTTAGTGCTACTTTTGAGATTATTGTGGTTCAAGGTCGGGCAAGGTTAATGTGAATTTAAATCCAAAGCGTTAGACTTTTCAAAATCCTTGCTTTTATTTCAGTTTATAGAAAACTTTGTAGTTTTAATCAGCCCTTTTGACTTATTGCAGGTGGAAAATGAGTATGGATTCTATGAATCTGCGTATGGCGAGGGTGGCAAAGCATACACGCAATGGGAAACTAAAATGGCTCTTTTTTTCAAAATATCAGTGTACCTTGGATTGTAAGTCCATTAAAATGGTCAATGTTTTTACTGAAAGTCTTAGATGTTCAATGGTAAGTTTTTTTAAATGTATATTTCAGGTATTGTCACAAAGCGTCCCTTGGTGTTGCAGTTATACATTGCAGAGGGCAGCTTGAACTTCTGACTATGAGATCACAATAAGGTGCGAATCCATCTATCACTTTTCAATTCTCAACATAGTTCCATTTCCGGCGCTTTTTCATACGTAGAATGGAACATGTATTTTCTTATTACATGCTCATGTTCATTCTTCTTTTTTCATTTCTTCTAAAATTTTCACTTTTTTTTTACTAAGTTCAGATTGGTGAATGGACTAGACGAGCCTCAAAAATTGCACCAGGTTCTTTGTTAATGAATCTCTACTGACGCCTGCTGATCCTACTTCAGGTTCGCATTCGGTTGATCATATGAATTACATGAGGCAATACTGTTAGGACTGTATGACGGCCCAGGCACCTCAGGTGGCTCAAGTGGCTGCTGAATTCAGAATAGTGGCTAATGATTCTGGGCGTTCGCCGAGCTGGACACAGGGTATGTTACTGAAGAGATCTATCTCAAAAGGTCCATATATTAGTCACTTAGTGTTAGATATAGTTAGCTCAAGGTATACAGTATTGTACTCTTAGATGTATGTATGTATATCGAGTCCTATTTACCTTCGATACAGGACCCTAATGACACTCTAAAGAGAAAAACCTTTGATTTGGTTTATAAAATGACAAAGTCCTCTAATGTGTGATAGTAGAGCGTATGATCGAATACATGATTAGCATGAATGACAGACATTACAAAACTGAAACTGCATTGAGATGTGTTGAGCTTGCAGAGCAATTTGCTCCCAGCAACCATTGGTTTATACAGGTTAACGCACGCACATATTAATTTATTCGAGATGTATGTTTTCAAAGAATTGTTTGCGTTTAGGTTACGGATACTCCACTCTTTTCACCTACTGTTTGACTTTACAGACCATGAACAAAGTTTTCCAGCATGCTGGGGATCTTGTGAACCCCAAGGTGACACATAACTTGATGAGATTGATTGCTGAAGGATTTGGAGAGGATGATGATACATCAGATAGCCAGCTGAGAATATCCGCTGTAAGTAATTATTATATATTGCTATACTTATATTCTTGTCTTATTTCAGTTAATCTATATGTTTTTTCAATCATAAATTTACGATATGCAATAGATAAAAAATCACCTAAACTCGGTAACTACCAGCTAGAGATTTCATAGTCGCTGGGCATGCGTTTCTTTTAGCGGCTTGGTGTATTGTACTTGACTGGGTCAACTCGGTAATTACCGAGATGCTGAGTCTGACTGACCGAGTGAAAAAGAAAAAGTCAAAACCAGCCAAAGAAGAAAGACCAGTTAACTCAAACATTAAACTGCTATCAATTCGACTCGTTCTAATTCCCATCGTCACCTAAATACTATTCATTATTTGATTAATCACAGATGACATGGCGTTATTAAGTTGGGATTATGTATTCACTCACCAAATTTTCACTACGCACCTGTCTAGAGGAGACGATAACAGAATCACGCATCAGTTCAAGAGAAACATGACAAAGGAAATCAGCACAGATCACAGGCACAACTGACTTTTTATCCTCTATAAGGTATAAAATTTTCTTTGTCAAATATATATATATTCAAGTCCATCTTGTGCAGGCTCGAAATTATTATCAGAATCTCCGCTCCATTGATCCAGATGACGAGGTTGGCGAGGGCAGTGGATCATATACATTTTGTTAATAGTTCTTTGTATGTTCTTACAGAAGCAATAGGATTTTGAGCATTTCAAGTAATTGCCAAAAACCAATCCTTTTAAGGTATGTATCTGATTTTATATCTGTTGCTTTTTATGCTCTTAACCTTTTAAACCAAGACCAAAGTTCTGTTTCCAACAATTAAGAATAAGAATAGAGAAATAGTTGTTTAACCTTCAATGTTTTAGTGGTCATAACCTTCTGGTAATGTCATTACAAGCAACTATATATTAGAAATATATAAATGGTTCATTTGTTCCTGAAGCTTTATCTTGTGTTGTGTTATGATGAATGATCGCAAGATAACAAAGGCAATAATCGGATTACCTAAGTGTCTCATTCAACACTTCTATAAAAGGTTTGTCTAGGTCACCTCCATGTGGAGAGACAGCTATTATTCATCTGATAAAATACCTGATAGCCTAATAAAGAGATCTTTATGTGTTTGTATGCATCGAATCGATGAATTTGTACTTATAGAGGGTCGGTGGACGGTTAAAGAGGCAAGAAAGTCTGTTTTACATAGTGCGAGTACTTGGATAACTTAAGTTGATCTGGAGCGCATATACATAAAGGTTACTTGAGGTTGTGGTTGACCATCGTCACATGCATGTTTAGTAATATTATAGTAGTAGTTGAAATTTTTAATTGAATACTATACTTGCATTTTGAATTCTATCTTAGCTGATGTTTACTTTTCTAACAGAAAACGTTAAAATGATATTTTTGGTTCTAAAGTTACTATTGATATTTTGATATAGAGATTTAATGAAATATGTCGCATTATGTTTGATAGTTCTTTTAAGTGCAGGTTTGATTTTTTAACTTCTTTTTGTATCATTTGTTTAATAGATGTAGGACACCATATTACAAAAATGGATAATGTGGATGTGTGAAACTCATAAAAGAATATTGGATTTTAGGATGTCTGTATTGAAATAATCAGTTTAATAAAACTGAAATACCCGAGAACTGTAGCCGAATCGAACATGCTCTTTGTTTCGGTTCTCGGTTCATAAAATATATATTTTTTGTTCTCGATTCTCATAGTTAGGAGTCTGTTTAGTGCGATTCTGAAACCGAGCTCACCTCTACCGGTCGCAACACATTGAGTCACCATTCACTCTATACCAAAGGTGATTATTTTCAGAAACAAGCAGAGAAAAAGCTTACCGGTCGGGCATTCTTTGGTTCCAAACATGAAGACGCTGCTGATTTATATGAAAAAGCTGATAATTCCAATAAACTTGAAAAATCATGTAAGTTATGATCAAAATATATAAAATATAAATGTAACGTAATCTAATGATTTTATTAATTTGTTTTCATGCTTTTAATTTATTTTTAAGGTATGTTAAAAGGCAGTCCTGATTGATTTTGCCAACTCGGAAGCGAAAGTACCCCTCTGCGCCTGGAAGTCCGAATGCTGTTGTTGATACTTGAAAGTTTTATTCAGGGAAACATAAAAGATAGCAAGACGGGCTATCATTGAACCCGCGAAATAAAGAATATCAATGGCATTGTAGCTGGTTCAATGATAGCAATTTAACTGATATTGTATCCCGTAATTGCACCAAAATGATCAACATGATCTGATCTGCACCAAAATCTACCCGTTTTGACTCTTCATCAGATCCGTCTGACCTGCCTATTTTTCCACCTTTAATATGATCTATGTTTTGATAATAACAGGAACACTGTTAATGCTAATCCTCGGTGGTGGTGTACTTACCTTCTCGATCCTTCCGATCCTTCATCTATACCAATCCGGGCCATTAGACTTGTTTTTTCTTATGTTAATTACAGTATTTTTGTGGATTGCAGATGGGATAGATCTGAGGTTCATGTTCACAAGCGTGTGATTGCCTTTTTCAGCTCACAAGATTGTTTTGTTTAGAGTTAAATATATCTTCTCTATTGAATTTAGTGGCTTTCAAACTTGAAGGAGGACGCATATCAATTCAGAACGCATAAGACACAAAGAATACTCCTATGAAGTCGAACACACCAACTACAGGTCTCAAAGTAACTGTATGTTCAGTTTATTATTAAAGTCTTTAACTTGGTTCCTTTTTCTGTAAAGGACCGATAGCACACAATATCGAGCCCGAGAAGTATAGGTGGATGGGAAGTGCTAGAAAGGACATCTATGTAAGTTCTGTAGTTTTTTTTTAGATTTCTTACTGACACTGAGAAGGTCTGCATTTGCATTGGTATGTAGTCGGAGATGAGACATTTTGAAGGATGCGATACCATGACTCTCTAGCAACATTTTAGAAAAAAAGTAATGGAACTTGAGGATGAAAAACAAGATGTGAAGGTAGATATATAAACATAAGCAAGCTATGTTTTACATGCTGTTTCATTCTAAGAATTTTTTATTAACGCAGATAGAGAGAGATCGGTTGCTCACTAAAGTTGAAAATTTTAAAAACTTCGAGATTTGCACTCCTAGAAATTAAAATATCTTGAATCACAGGTAAATAATCTATAAATGTTCATACCCGTTTGGATACACATGCAGCTAATAAAAAAATCATGTTGTAGTGGTATAGATTTTGAAAATTAAGCGAATATCAGATACAAGATGTTGCCAAGAAAATGTGACAATGGTCCGTCATATAGTTATATGTACTTTCCTATTATGGCAATGACCTTTTTTTTATGAATGTCAGGACTGGAGGGAAAGATGTCTATAGTGCAATACCTTTCCGGCTGATCATGGACATTGGCTTCCCATTCTCTATCTCACTAGAGTGGAATTTCAATGCTATGACTGGGTAAGTTGGTTAGATAAGCAAACACAATGTCAGATATCATTGATGATAATCGAGCAAACAGATCCTCTTGGCTAACCTGGTTAATGTCGTTAGCTTGGAAGGAGAGCATGATTGTTTCAGTTATCCGATACATTGTGTTGGCACAGATAGAGCTGCAAATGGAATCATTATTTGGCCCTCCACCTTCTGTACTTCCCACCTTAGTGACAATGTCTTTTGCTGTATTACTGATCAACCATGGAAGTATATCCCTAATATCACCTCAGAATTAGCAGTCGTTTAGCTTATGTCCTAACAATTTATGATAGATTTCGACTTCTAGCCACAACGTTTTAGCCGCCTTTTGAATGCTTACATTGTCACTGGTAGCTAATCATTTTACAAATAAGTACTAGCGTCCACTTTACACATATGTTCTGATATTATAACTTTTTGTTGTGTGCAGTTCGCCAACTTTACAGAAATCGTGTCTAAGAATGTAGCCCCAATCCGGAAACAAACGGATGTTGCTCTTTCAGATTTAATGGAAATTATCAAACCTGACTGACATCAAAAGCAAATGCAATAGCAAAGGTGTTGTCTGCTATCACTTTAAGTTATAGTGAGTTAGTATTAAATTGTTGAAAATATGATTATTAATAAAACAATATAGTGGGATTGCTTTATGTGGCCCAATAACCATTTTCATTGAACTTTTTGGTATTTGAAGATAATTACTTTGACAACACGAAGGCAAGCTTATGCACAAAAAGATGTCACTGTTGAAAAGTTTCCTTGGTCAGTGGTAAACTATGTATTTGATTTTTGACCACTTAATATCATGATCACCCTAATATTTAGTTTGAGAATTAGTTTTTACTACTCTATGAATAATAAATCTTTGCCATTTTAATAAACATTGGCATTTTTTAGCATTTTTCAAAAAAGGATGGAGTATTTTTTGCTTATTTATTATTATAAATAGGCTAAACGGGCGCACATGTAAAAAAATTAAATGACCTTAATGGGCGCACATGTAAAATACTAATTAGGCTACCCGACGGTTTTTTTTATTTAATTTTTTATTTCCGGCTTTCAAACAAATATTTTTATTTTTAATTATCATATCATGCGTGTGTTGCGGATGATAAAATAATTATTTCTTTAATTGTTTCTTTATGATCTAAAAGCTTATATGTATGTTTTTAAAATAATCAAGATTAGAATATTAGCTCATAATCGTGCTCAGGTCTGATCGTGCTAAAAGCCTCAAATTGGTACACAAAACAGTAATAGGTTCGGAAGAAAAGTAAACTGTCCCTATTGAATCAGGATCAATCTCAGCTTGCACCCACAGACTGTCGAGTACTTGGATGGATTAGTTGTTTCGGGTATGGGATAGTATTTGCTCAAACTTCAACGTTTTTTTCCCAAACAAGGAGCTACCATGGACATATCAATAGAATCAAGTTTTCTTTTAAGTTTTAAGTTTGAAAATTGAGTACCTATATGTTGTCACTGTTCGTAATATGCTACTATTATTTAACCTGTGTACATGATGAGTTTAAGAACCGATTTCCATTATTTGTATGTATTAATTAAAAGATATTAAAAAATAATTAATAGTGAGAAATCGTTAAAAGTTTGGTTCATTGTAAGGCACAAATGTGTAGGGCTGTAATCAAGCCAAGCTTTTATCAAGCAACTCGAGCTTGAGCTCGACCTTGGCTCGATTAAGCCAAGCTTTTATTAAGATCAAGCCCAAGCTCAAGTCTAAAAAATAGCTCGAAATGATATCAAGCTCAAGCTCAAGCCTTTGATAGCTCGGCTCGAGTTCTTATCAAGCTTTTTCAATCTCTATCAAAATATGTTTTTATGATGAATTTATATAAGCAACTAATTGTTAATTAGAGTATTAATTTAATTTTAAGGGCTATTTTCATAAATAAATAATATATTTTAAAATAACTTTTAACTCTGATTACATTTATATTTCAGTTTTTTGGATTTTAAATGATTCTTTATTCTTGTAAATGTAATGATTTCATTTACTTGGTACTTGGTGGAATACAATATGTGTATAAATATTTTTATACTCTTCTTAATATAAACGCAACGTGTCTAAATTGCGTTCGTATTCACATCATGCAATGACCTTTGGAGCCTTAATCGTATTGGAGCGCAAAACACATTTTCAAACCAAGATTGTACGATGATTTTATTATTGGTTTTATTAATGTTAAATATATTTAAATTTGTTTTAAGTAATGATTTTTTATACATATGTTTATTGATGAGTTTTATTATAAAATAAATAAGTTTATACACATTCAAGCTTTTCAAGTCAAGCTCAAGCCTTTATCAAGCTTTATCAAGCCAAACTCAAGCCTGGATTAGTAAAGCTTGACAAGCTATCAAGCCAATCTCAAGCCTACAATTTTAGTATCAAGCTAAGCTCAAGTCCTATTAAACTTGAGCTCAGCTCGACTCAATTACACTCCTACAAATGTGGGTTAAATTTAAACTAAGAAATGGATTAATCTATGGTATACTTTATTTCAGAATACGTCCAAAAAGAGTCTTTTGATGTTTATTTGTTTATGAATCAATTTGGCGAGTGACTAAGGCCGTAAATTCATATGCCCATAAATCTGTTAATTTATGTTTCTTTATTCAAACTTTTTTAAGCATATTATAAAAAGAAAAACAAATTTATTTTTATAATTTTAAGTAGGCCAAAGCCTAACAATATAAAACATTAGTTTTCTTTGAATAAAAACAGATTTCATTAATATAAAATATATAATCGATACATAAACCTATTTTTAGAAAAGAAAAAAAGCACAATGCTTGGGTGTTGAAAGAAGTAATAATATCAAACGATAACTTACTAACATAATTGTTTTAAATGATATTAGTATCACAAAAGATTGACATGAGATTAAACAAGTCCGTTGAGTGGGCCAAGCCCTAAAATTATCAAAAAAAATATACACAAAAGTACGTTAAAATAATTACGAAACAAACCCGCCCATTGGGCGGGTTACGCCGCTAGTATATATATATATATAGAATTTGGATCAAATGAGAACTTTTTAAAGTAGAAAAGATAAGAACCCAATAAAAAACTGACAAGTGGAAATTAAATAATTAAATACAAAAAAAGTGACAATGAATACTAAAGGGTATAATAGGTATTTTTTTTTCTCTTACACTCATCAACCCAAACTATCCCCCTCTCTCTCTCCTTCTTAAGAAAACGCCTGTTTTTTATCTGCTTCTCTCCGTCAATACCGCCGCTCATCAGTCAAACCACCTGGAAAATCCTTACAAACCTAATACCGCTCCTACTTAAACAAGGTTGTCGCTGTTAGATCTAGTCATCTTGCCCAACTCCAAACCCTATTCTAACCACCGAGTATCAATTTGGCTATTTCTCTCTCTCCCAAAAACAAACAAACCGATCCTCAATTTTCGAAAACCTGATCAGACATAGATAATTTCATACCAGATCAGACCATCGCCAACGTTTGTATGGGCAGATTATCTCCGGAAAATTTCTGGTTTACGTTTTCCTTTTTTACCACCACAACCGTTTCTTCGGCGGCAATAGTTAATAGCATTGATAGCGTTTTCATTGACGTGAAACACCCCCGATGAACATTTCTTGTGATCGTCAAACAACCAGAATGACCGGTTTCACATCAGATACGGGTTTTATCTTTTCAACGAAAGATGATACATCTTGTTGTTTTAGTTTTTCTTTCATTGATTATAATCGATTATGCCATGTTCTGTTGTATCAAGGCTGAAATATGATACACCGATTATTCCAGAAAATATGGTTCCACGACGTATATCGAGGCAGAAATATGATATATCGATTATTCCAGAAAAGATGATTCCACGGCGTGTATCGAGGATGAAATATGATATATCGATTATACTAGAAAAGGTGATACAACGACGTGTATCGAGGTTGAAAAAGATGGTACATCGATAATCAACAATGGTCATTTTGGAATCTTTTTATTTTCAAATCTGTATTTCTTTTAGTTCTTGGCAGAAGTTGGGTTTGTGTCATAGGTGCTTCAGTTGTCTAATTGGTTCATGGGTCATATTTTTTATTTATGTGGTACATATAAGTAAAGTTTTGTGATGCATCCATAAACTCCGATGATGTATCAGTTAGGATAGTTGATGTATTAGTCGTTGTTAATATGTAAATTTCACGATGTATCACTAAATTATGATGGATGTGTAAGTGTTTGATGTGTATTTATGTAGTTTCTTAAAAATATTTTTGAATGCAATGCATGTGCTTCAACATATGTGAATTAGTTCTGAAAACAAATGGACGGCAAAATATGTATAAAAAAGCAAATGTACCACTTACAAAATAATCATATGTAAAGAATAAAATACACCAGCTTGCTATGTTAAAAAACGTAGCCAAAAGTTTACTAATAAAATTAAACCACATTTTGATTTGATATCCCCAAAATACCCTTGAAACTATATTTAATAATAATAATAATACTCATTTAATATTAATCTCATCTAGCATCAATTAGTAAATCCAACGGTTTATATTTGTTCTTACATTTATTACTTTAATTTTGTTTTTATAATAACCTTCCTCTATATATATATATATATATATATATATATATATATATATATATATATATATATATATATATATATATATATATATATATATATATATATATATATATATATATATATATATATATATATATATATATATATATATATATATATATATATATATATATATATATATATATATATATATATATATATATATATATATATATATATATATATATATATATATATAGGGGAGAGATCAAATAAAAAGACTTTTTTTTGTGAGAAGGATAAGAAGGATTTTCAACCATTGATTTAAAATAAATGGATGAGATTAAATCAAAATCCTAACAAACTAACTAACTAACTAACCATCTAAATGTGTTTTTTAAAGTTCTTCAAAAATTATGAAAAAATTCCAGTAGATCGGGTATTTGTTGGTGCCTAAAAAATTTTGTGAATAAACGTTTTTTTAATTTTGAGTTTTTTACGCTTTTTTAATGCACAAAAAACGAAAATTTGATGCACAAACACTGTGAATTTTGGTTGTATCAGATTTTTGTGCATTCAAGAAAATTTTTTGCAATTTATTGACTAGTTTGGATTCCGCATCAAACTATAATAAATTGAAAATTTTTTGAATGAAAAAATTTTGTACACCAAAATTCACGTGTTTGTGCATCAAATTTTGTTTTTTGTGCATCAGAAAAACGTAAAAAACTCAAAATTAAAAAACGTTTATTCACAACTTTTTTAGGCACCAACAAATCCGACCATTTGGAATTTTTTCAGAATTTTTTGAAGACTTTTTTAAAATCGTGTTTTGGTGGTTAGTTAGTTAGTTAGTTAGTTAGTTAGAAATATGGATTGATCTTATCCATTGATTTTAAATGATGGGCTAAAAATGCTTCTTATCCTTCTCACCATAAAAAGTCTTTTTATTTTAACTCTCCCCTATATATATATATATATATATATATATATATATATATATATATATATATATATATATATATATATATATATATATATATATAATGCGAAGTTATCATAGGAATATTGGGCCGCCTCGTTGTGCTTTCAAAGTGGATATTCAAAAGGCTTATGATACCGTTGATTGTGGTTTTCTTAGGGTGATTCTGCTGGGTTTTGACTTTCACACTATGATGGTTGAATGGATTATGGAGTGCGTGAATACGGCCTCATACTCTATTTGTATTACTGGGAATCTCCATGGCTGGTTTAAGGGTAAACGTGGGCTAAGACAGGGTGATCCCTTGTCACCTTATTTATTTACGTTGGTTATGGAAGTTTTGACTCTCTTGATGCAGAGGCGTGTTCATTTGGCGGAAGAGTTTTTGTATCATAGTCATTGTGAGCACCAGCGTATTGTTAATCTATGTTTTGAAGATGATTTATTTATTTTCTCAAGGGGCATCTGGATTCGGTTCACACCATTATGGATGCTATGGAGGAATTTAATAATGTGTCAGGTTTGGTTCCAAGTATTCCTAAGAGTACAACTTTCTTTTGTAGTGTTCCACCTGACGTGAAAGCTAGTATGAAAGCTAGTATTCTGGATCTTATGCCGTTTACGGAAGGCATATTGCCAGTGCGTTATCTTGGGGTTCCTCTTATCTCGTCCAGGCTGCTTTATAGGGATTGCAAAGTCCTTGTGTAAAAGTTGGAGAGTCGGGTATAGGATTGACGTAACAAATTTCTATCTACTGCAAGGAGACTTCAACTTGTTAAATCTGTGTTATCATCTATGCACTTGTATTGGGCTTCAATTTTTATCCTGTCTGTTCGGATTATTCATGATCTTAAGCAGCTTTTGAGGAAATTTTTATGGTGTCAAGGTGAGATGAAAAAGGGGAGAGCAAAGGTGGCGTGGGATGATGTTTGCATTCCACAAAGTGAGGGCGGTCTTGGTATTAGGAGGCTTGATGATTTTAATACTGCTCTTATTACCTCTCATATTTGGTCTCTTCTCACGCGTAAGGGATCCTATGGGTTCAATGGATACATTCGTATAAGTTAAGGGGTAGGAGCTTTTGGGATGTTCCTTGTATTAGTGATGTAAGTTGGGGTTGGCGTAAGCTTCTTCAACTTAGGACATGTGTGCGGCCGTTTATTTGGTATACGCTTCATGATGGTAAATCTGCGTCTATGTGGTTTGATAGGTGGGCTGCTGAGTGTCCGTTACGGGATACTCTTACGGTACGCAATATTGTTAGGTCCGGTTTTACCCTTCATGATACTGTTGCTGATTTGATTGAGAACAACGCCTGGAAATGGCCGACTGATTAGGTGGACAGATTTACTGCTGTCGTCTCTATCCCTGTTCCCGCTCTGGAGGAGGGGCGGCCGGATTCTCTGGTATGGCGTGATGGTGGTGGTTCTTTGCAGTCATTTTCTATGGCTCTGGCTTGGGATACGCTGCGAACCAGACGTCAGGCTGTGGTTTGGTACCATGTTGTTTGGTTCTCCCATTGTATTCCTTGACACTCGTTGCATATGTGGCTTGTTGTTAAGCAGAAATTGAAGGCTCAGGATCGTTTGCGGCAATGGGGTGTTGGGCCTGCTGTGGATTTAAACCTACTTTGGTGTCCTTTGTGCAAAGTCACTCCCGATTATCATTCTCATTTGTTTTTTGAGTGCTCTTATTCTTCACAGGTGTGGATGCAAATTAGGGTGCTTTGTGGTATGGATTCTATTCCTCCTCGTTTGGATGATGTTTTGGCATTTCTTATACCAATATCCAAAGGAAAATCTACTACTAGTATTATTGCTCGTCTGGTTGTTGCGGCTACTGTATACTTTGTTTGGATGGAACGGAATGCTAGATTGTTCAGAGGGAAACAACTTTCCGTGGATAAACTTGTTAGTATCATTACTTCTATTGTTCGCCTCAAGCTTATTACTTTCAGATTCAAGAAGATGACTACACTGTCTTTGGCTATTTTGGATCGGTGGAGACTTCTGTCCTCAAGTGTTTCTCATGATGGGGGTATCGGGTAAGGGTTGTACTCTTTTTTCCTTTTTGGGGTTTTTCCCACAGGGTTTTTCTCAAAAAAAATTTAAGGAGGCAGCCTTATTTGGATCCTTTACTTCCATTATGTTGTTGCTGGTGTTTTGGGGTGGTCGCCTGGTTCCAAGATTTCTTCTTATTGGAGTTTGCTAATGCTATTTTTTACACTAGTTTTTGATTTGTAATGTTAGGTTAGTGTTGTTATGTGTATGGCCTGTCATAAGCACTTGTTGATCAAGCTTTTGGCTTGAGGTTAATACGGTATTTCAGCCGTATTTCATTTGTACTTAAATTTGGTTTTTTGGTTAATATATTTACTAGGGTAACTCCTTTTACCAATATATATATATATATATATATATATATATATATATATATATATATATATATATATATATAAATATATATATATATATATATATATATATATATATATATATATATATATATATATATATATATATATATATATATATATATATATATATATATATATATATATATATATATATATATATATATATATATATACTAGCCTTTAGACCCGTCCGGTGGACGGGCTAGCTTTAAGTATATATTTTTTTTAATGAAAATTGAATTTATGTGTGTTTGTATTAGAAGTTTAGTATATATAGTGTTAGTTATCGCATTGTATTTTAATAATGTAGCATAGAATAGAGAAAAATAACATAGTTTAAGATATTTTATTTATTTAAGAATATTCTGAGTTAACTGAATATGCATACGTTAACGGTATGAATAAGTTTCTTACATTAAATTTTTTTTAGAATATTAATAATATTGTATAATATTTTATGTATATTTGAATTTTATGAGGTAATAAATTTTGCATATGTTAATGTTATGAATAACGTTTTCACATTAATTTTTTTGAAATTAATATTATTGTTGTGCATTTTTATAGAATTTTGTATTTAAGGCATTGTTTCACCATCCTTCCTTATATATTTTTATAGGATTTTGTATTTATGGCATCATTTGTAGTTCCTATATATATTTTTATAGAATTTTGTATTTAAATCATCATTTGTAATTCCTATTTTATTTTTTAAAGCATTTTATGGAATCATTTTTTTAGAATTTTGTATTTAAGACATTGTTTCACCATCATTCCTTATATATTTTTATAAATTTTTGTATTTAAGACATCATTTGTAAGTCCTATATATATTTTTATAGAATTTTGTATTTAAGGCATCATTTGGTAATTCCTATTTTATTTTTGAAGCATTTTATAGAATCATTTTTATAGAAATTTTTATTTAAGGCATTGTTTCACCATCCTTCCGTATATATTTTTATAGGTTTTTTTATTTAAGGCATCATTTGTAATTCCTATATATATTTTTATAGAATTTTGTATTTAAGGCATCATTTGTAATTCCTATTTTATTTTTGAAGCATTTTATGGAATCATTTTTATAGAATTTTATATTTTAGGCATTGTTTTTCCATACTTCCATATATATATTTATAGAATTTTGTATTTAAGGCATCATTTATAATTCCTATATATATATTTATAGAATTTTGTATTTAAGTCATCATTTGTAATTCCAGTTTTATTTTTGAAGCATTTTATGGAATCATTTTTATAGAATTTTGTATCTAAGGCATTATTTCACTATCCTTCCTTATATATTTTTTTAGAATTTTGTATTTAAGGCATCATTTATAATTCCTATATATATATATATATATATATATATATATATATATATATATATATATATATATATATATATATATATATATATATATATATATATATATATATATATATATATATATATATATATATATATATATATATATATATATATATATATATATATATATATATATATATATATATATATATATATATATATATATATATATTTATATATATATATATATAGAATTTTCAATTTAAGGCATCATTTATAATTCCTATTTTATTTTTGAAGTATTTTATGGAATCATTTTTATATAATTTTATATTTAAGGCATTGTTTCACCATCCTTCCTTATATATTTTTATAGAGTTTTGTATTTAAGGCATCAATTTTAATTCCTATATATATTTTTATAGAATTTTGTATTTAAGGCATCATTTATAATTCCTATTTTATTTTTGAAGCATTTTATGGAATCATTTTTATAGAATTTTTTATTTAAGGCATTGTTTCACCATCATTCCATATATATTCTTAAAATATTTTGTATTTAAGGCATCATTTGTAATTCCTATTTATTTTTGAAGAATTTTATGGAATCACTTTTATAGAATTTTGTATTTAAGACATTGTTTCACTATCATTCCTTATATATTTTTATAGAATTTTGTATTTAAGGCATCATTTGTAATTCCTATATATATTTTTTATAGAATTGTGTATTTAAGGCATCATTTGTAATTCCTATTTTATTTTTGAAGAATTTTATGGAATCATTTTTATAGAATTTTGTATTTAAGGTATTGTTTCACCATCCTTGCTTATATATTTTTATAGAATTTTGTATTTAAGGCATCATTTGTAATTCCTATATATATTTTTATAGGATTTTGTATTTAAGGCATCATTTGGAATTCCTACTTTCTTTTTGAAGCATTTTATGGAAACCCTTTAATGAATTACATGTTTCATTTTTATAGAATTTTGTATTTAAGGAATTGTTTTACCATCCTTCCTATATAAGGGCTTTTGATATATATGTATGTAGGGGAGAGATCAAATAAAAAGACTTTTTTGTGAGAAGGATAAGAAGGATTTTCAGCCATTGATTTAAAATCAATGGATGAGATTAAATAATAATCTTAACTAACTAACTAACTAACCATCAAAACACCAAATTTCACCTTTTTGTGCATCGAATTTCGTTTTTTTGTAGTAGACTGGAGGAAAAAAACCCTAATATCCTCTCTATGCATAGCGATTTTTTCCAAACGCCGCCTTAATTTATGATCTTAATTCTTATGATTCTAATGCTTAATAACGTTCATATTAGGTTGATTAATCATATGATTATGATACTATAATTGTTCTTTATTTGGCTGCCGTTTTATTTAGGATTAGGGTTTATTTTATTTTAGGGTTTGGTTCGCTGTGCGTTTTTTCCTCCTGATCCGACCACGTTTCTTTGTCATTCAAATCGTTTGTATTATTGTGGTGTGATTAGAGTTTGTGCTTTTCAAGGTTTTATCTATTGTTGGCTACTGCTGGGTTGCGTTTCTCTATTCGTTGGTGATTAGGGTTTCCCTGCTATTATTGAACCCTAGATCTGGATAGCTGCTTAACGCTGATCTTTCTGAGATTAGGGTTTTGATTTTTATCTAGGGTTTCTCGGAACGATCTACTAGGTTCTTTCTGCTTTGGAAGGTGAGGCTGGTTGTTGTGATCTAAGGGCTGTGTTTAAGATATATATTTGGAAGTGGGTTTTAGAGATGGAAAAGGGTTTTCTAAATACTCCGCGTAGCAATAAGGTTGTCGAGGGTAAGGAATCAGTGGTTCCAACAAATGATATTGCTATGAGGATCAAGAATATTGATGGTAAGCTTATTGGCAAGGATGTTAAGCCTCTTCTGGTGAAACGTGGAGATCCAAAGCTTGCTACTTTGGATGCTACGGTTGCTGATGCAAGTGTGAGGCCTGTGCTTCATAATCCTAAGAATATGCCACTAAAGTCGATTCTTAAGGGCGTTGGGAATGTGTCAATCATCGAAGAGGGTGCTAAGGTGTCGTTTGATGCTGATGGTAAAGGGGGTTGTTTAACGGATGTTACTGATTGCTCAAATTCAATTATGGAGGAGGATATTCTAAAAGGTAAACCTACTGTTAGTAAGGTTAATGTGTCTTCTCAGGTTAATGATGTGGTTCTACCAGGGGCTGATGTTCTTCTCCCAAGTGATGTAGTTGATGAAAAGGCGAGCAGTTTTGATAACATGCTGTATGGTTATTTTGTGGGTCGTAGACATGCATTTCCTATTGTGGAAAGTTTTGTTAAGAATGCATGGGCTCGGTTTGGACTTAAGAGAACCATGTTTCATCATGGCTTCTTTTTCTTTCAATATAGCACTAAAGCTAGTATGGAGCAAGTCCTTGCTAATGGCCCATGGCGTATTAGGCTTACACCTATTATGCTAAACATCTGGAATCCAACAAAGAAGCTCATAAAAGACGATATTAAAGCGGTGTTAGTGTGGGTCAAGCTGCACGATGTACCCATCGTTGCTTATTAAGATATCGGGCTTAGTTTGATCGCCACTAAGGTTGGCCGTCCTATCAGGTTGGATGCTCATACAGCTGACATGTGTGTTAGTTCATGGGGGAGATGCTCTTATGCGAGAGTTCTCATTGACGTTAATGCGGAAAAGGCTCTTGTTGAGTCTTTTATTGTGGCAGTTCCAATCAAAGGCGAGGAGGGGCATTCCCTAGAAACTATTACGGTTGAATATGAATGGAGGCCTCCAAGGTGTGCTAAGTGTAAGATCTTTGATCACTTTGATTTGGACTGTCCCAAGAAAGCTAGAGTTCCTAGATCAGATTTGAATCGTGGTGGTAACTCTGGGCGGGTTAATGAGAAGGTAAAACAGCAGCCTATTTTGCTTAAGGCACGACAGGTTGAGGGGTTGAAATTTTCTAAGCCTAAGACATCTTGGGTCATGAAAATTGTGACAATCCGTCAATTTACGATTGATATTTTATTCTCAAATATTATTTGAAAATATTATTGTAATGATACAATATGAACTCACTTATTTTTGGGAAGAAATTTGGATTTACGTCTTGGAGTAGCATCGACTACGTCTAAACCGGAGGATTCAACGTTACGTGCTTACGTTTACATACACCGTCCTTGGTGACAGTTCGACATTTCAGAAAAATAAATTTATCCGCGAATATTATTTTGGAGTTTTAAATTTGTGTTGGTTCATAAACTCACAAATTTACGAGAAGAGATTAGGACTTAAGATTTTATTTTAACGTCCTTTACGACTAAACCGGAAACCTTAGGATTACGTATTTACGTTTTCGAACTCCGTTTTTGATGAGACAATTTTTATTGGATTCGTTTTGTGACGTCGATTCATAATTTATAAAAACGTTTTTCGTAAAATGACCCGAGGGCACGCAAATCTAGGAAACTAGAATCGAGGAGTACCCGTAAATAAATGGGGATGAGACAAGTGGGACACTTGTCCCACCCCCATCAAAACCGGCCACTACACTACACCAAAGTAACTTGGTGTCAAGTTTTTACCTTGGTTGCTTACACATGTCTTATGCTTACTTAGTAAGCTAACCTACACCAAAAACCAACAAACACAAACCACTTCACTCATTTGCAACATGCAAACAAGCTACAAACACTCTCACCCTCTTCACCTATGCCGTCCCATTTCTCCATTTAACACCACCATTCATACAAAAAGTTAACCATAAACATATGTTATAATTAACATATGTTAATCTCCATTCAAAAAGATGAAGATTGGTGCAAATTATAACATCCATGGAGGAGTTTTCATGGTGTCATGGGGCTGATTTTCCACAAGGAGTTGATGAAGATTGGAGGTCTTGAAGATGGTCTTGGCTATGCACAAGTTTCTCCATCAAAAATCCATGTTTTGATCAACCTACATCATCATGGTGGTATAAAGATTGTCCTCCTCATCTTCTTGTTATTTTGATTATGTAAACATGTATTTTATTTCCTATTGTATATATTTATGATGATTATATGATGATAAAAATGTTATGTGGGGATTTGTTGTTGATAATCATGGATAAAAAGGTGAAAAACTATAAGAAACAAGGTTAAAATCTTGATTAATTTGCATGGCTGTATAAAACAGTAAAGAACCAAGTGGTAATCTGATAAAATGATGAAGTAGAATGGATTTACAGTAAACTATGGGTCTTGTACACATGTGAGAGTTGGCCATGCAATAGAATCAAAATAATGAGTGAGATATGATCAAAACAAGTTTAGGGTATAAATCTGAAGTTACTGTTTTGGACGATTTTTAGAAAATACTTAAAGGATGATTCAACAGTAGCTATAGAAGAGTTACATGTATCAAATATCATGTAGTTTATGTGATAAAAATTTGAGCTTCTATCTCCATATAGAACTCAAGATATGGCAGTTTTTGTGAAGATGAAGTTAAAAATCAGATTTTTGGAAATTAAAGAATAATACTATTATATAAGCACTCACATTTTAATATATAAAATATAAAATAAAAACCCACTAACTTATAAAACTTATTTATATAAATATATATAAAAGGGTAATCAAATGGATAAATTATATAAATGGTGGTGAAATAATGTTTATAAGTAATAAAAACTATAAACATGATTTTTACGACTTTTTCGGCTATTGCCGTAAAATTAACGTTTTTGTTAAATAAAACTTAGATGGTTGGACCCGTCTAATGAAAACTTTATAAAACCTATATACTGATATATAGACATGTATAACAAGTAAAAACCAACAAAACCCGAACTATAGGGCATACGGACATTAACAAGTTAAATAAACATATTGGACTAATAAATGGACTAAGTAGGATAAAAACTTGTAAAAAGAATCTATTGGGCTTAACCCATTTAGGCCCAACTTGTAAAGTTTAAGTACTGATAATATAAGTACAAAATGGATTAAAATAAGTTAAATAACTTATAATAAGCTTATTGGGCTTAAGACACGTAAACGGGTAAAACTAGTAAACTAGTATAAAAGTTATCGACATATAACACTAAAAGGAGTAAACGAGAATATGTAAACCCACTTGATCATCATATATATATAATCATCATGTGTATACATAGATGTTATTTTTATAAAGTCATTGGACAAACATCTAAGACCGAGTATTATTTGTCTAGGTTTCCGTGATTGAAGCACGTACCGTACGTCCGAATTGCTGATAACCCGCCTTCCCATATCAACGTGAGTTCATAGCCTCGCACTCTTTTAAATGTTTTATAAATGCTTTATAAACCCGCGAGGGAGATAACATGTTAGTTTTAATAAAAGTTTGGACACTATTTGTCCCGATTGTTTGTTTATTGATTTTGGACCCGAATGATTGAATGACCCGATTGTATGACCCGATAAAATGATTAAAGGACCCGATAGATGAAAATAAATGGATTATTAAAGTTAGGTTATGTCACTAAAAGTCCCATTAGCATGAATTGTGAACTACCGGGAGTTGGTAGACGCTTATGCATTTAATAGTACTATTTGGGGACGATCACCCCAGTTCGCGCCTTGACGGTTGATCCCTGTCGTGCCACATTGATTGGTAAGCGGATTAATGTATGAGAAGATTTCCATAGCGTGACCTTTGTGACGACACGCTACTTTAGATGGGCAAAATTGGTATCGGGTTAGCTACCCGTTGTTGGTTTAGTAAGGTAACAATGTCATGCGGCTTGTAATAATCCAAAACTTAACGAAATACTATTAGACGCTTCAAATTATGATGTATTGCCTGACTAGCAATACTGGGTCATATTATTGATATTATGTTTGTATTTTGGTTTTCATAACCATATTCATATAATGGTTTTTATTTGATTTTATACAACGTTATAAGACGTATTGTATGATGTTTTTACGACATTGGCTCGTATAATGATTTTTACGGCAAATGCCTATATTATGATTTTCGATAAGGATTTGTATAAAATGACTTTGGCTATTTTATGGCCTATTAAAATGATTTGTACAAAATGATTTTCAGTAATAATTTTATACTGATATTATATTGATGGAATTTATTAAACTCTATGAATTCACTCGGCGTTATCGCTGACCTTTTCTTTTAACATGTTTTATCTCAGGTACTTGAAGGTAATTCTCGGGAAGACGACAAGAATTCATGGCCCGCACCTAAATAACATTTTTCCATTCAAATACTTTGTAAAACTTTGTATGTAATGTAATGACTTGGGACCGATGTAACTTTGATATTTATGAATGGAAATGCTTTTATTATAAAACGACGCGATTTTTATGCGTTGTATATGATGTAAGTAATGTGCTATCCCGTAACACCAACGAGTCTTCCGCTGTATTGAGTTGTATAAATTTGGGGGTGTTACAGTTTGGTACCAGAGCTCTCGTTATAGAGAACGAAAGATTTTTAAAACTAAGGTTTTGAATAAAACTTTTCAAAATCTTTTAACTATAAACATTTTTCTAAAAATGTCTAAAAATCTTTTGACTATAATGGTGCCGAAGAATTCCCGAGTTACCGACAAGGCCAAGACTGAGAAGTGTTATTTTAACATATATATACTTGGTTATATATATATATGATGTAATTTGATTACATGATTGTTTGATGATTATTTTGATATTCATACGAGGTATTTATACGACGTCGATTGTCACAAGAAACCCTAAATCCCCTAGTAAATTAATCGAAGCTATTCTCGTAGGAATTCTAGCTATCCTAGATCTAAACCAAGTTGTGGATATTTATGATCCCAACAAATGGTTGATATTCGTAGAAGTGTAGATATTAGTTGATTGTGATATTGAAAAAGAATTGGCGAGATTAAATCTGATACCGATGTCATGACGATCTTTTCTTATAGAGTGGAGTTTGACAAAACGTTACCACCTAGAAAGATGTCATCTGATTCGTTGTCATCCAATTCTTAAATTTGAAATCGAAAGGGTGAATGTTGCACTTGAGGCTGTTATTGGAACCATTACCCAGAAGCCTCATGCCACTAATACCTTTCCGAGAAGTCTAGTTGAATGATCAAGTCATTTCATACTAGTGACTCATTTGATAATTGTTGTTGTAAGAGCTAATAGGATTGGAAATTAAGTGTTGATTCATATTGAGATTGTATTGCCTTTACAAGGCCGAAGAATGTAGAATATCGCATTGAGTATAAGTTGATTGAAACTTGAATAAAGTAAAAATTTAACCCATATGGAATATGAGATTGTTAAGAGTAAGTCGTTAAGTTACGTGATTGAATTATAAGGTTTTAAATGATTGTTAGTCTGTGTTAAGGATTGTTCCTAGGCCATTGTCCACTAATGAGGATGCCCAGTGTCCAACAAATAAATTGAAGAAATCTTCTTCTGAATTGGGACCGATGGATCTTCTGGGACATGTGGAACACCTAATGACTCTTGTAGATTAGTATTCATTGTGGTATCTTTTAAAAATCCCTAACTTAACTGAGACGTCAGTTGGTAGGATGAGTTCTGAGAATTGTATGACATAGTGACACGTAATGTGTTACGGTACAATTTTGACTTGTTCGTGATTAATGAAAAAGACTACCTCTGATTGCTAAATTCTACATGTATCGATGTTATCTATCTTCTATTGCTTCATCCTAATGTTCGCATTAGTGATGCAACCATTGAGCAAGTACTCATCTCTGTTTGAGTTACATTGTGAATTATTCTTTTGAGTGCCATCGAGATCATGAACCTCATGATTAATTGGCTAAGCTCATTTCCTATCATATTGTAGTTAATTCTTGGTGAACAAGCTTACATCACTCTTTTGCAGATCACTCATTGTTTTTATAAAAGATAAAACAGTATTCCTTGAGAAAAATTGAATTTTCATCACTATAAGGATTATTCATAGTGAGATTTATAAGTGTTCGTTATTGAAATGAAGTTGTTTGTAAAACACTTTGGAAAACCTAATTGTTTCCATAACAAAGAAAATCTTTGTAAATTTATTATTGATTCTTATTTAATAATTAAGCATGAAAATGTTTTTATTATAAACACGACGATAAAATTTTGACGAACTGGGTATTGCATCGTTAGTCTTGAAATTGTATATAGTTGCGCGCCTACATACAATTTGGAATGGACCATGCAAGGCTGATTAGTAGTCACCATAAAACTGATTAATAAACACTACATTTTCTTTAAAGATTATGAGAGATTAAATTTTTATGAGATCTGCAAGAAGTGAAAAATAGGGACATAATGTTAGGGACACCTACATATGTGCCTATAGCATCTATTCATCTGAGTTGAATTTACTCATCTGTGGAAATTGTCTTATTTAACAATTGACAATTCTTTCTTGTCCAATTCTCCTGTAGTGAGATTCTTAGGAAAAGTATCTGATTACCGAGTGTTGATACCCGACTGGATGTATTGACGTTCTTATCATTTCTTTTGATTTGATTTCATTTGAATGACCTGGGTAACGATCCGAGGAGCTTTCGAATGCGTACTGAAATTATGAAAACATGGGATATATTCATATTCGTTAAATGTTTTCGTCTGTATTTGATTTGAAATTATCTAGCGTAGATTATGCGTTGACCTTACCCTTTTAAGGTTAGTTATGTCTCCATATATCCCTGAAAATGTGAAGGATTATGAATTATTATTGGTCTTTTGAGGAGTTCACATCTTATCGACGATAATGAAACTGGAAAGTTAATAGTGCCAGTAGAATGGATTGATTGATTATGACATGACGACATTGTCTTAATTGATGGGAACTCGAGTAGAATTCCCCTAAATGATAAGATGTTGATTATCAAAAGTGATCTAAATAATTCTTGATGGATGACCATATCCTGCATTTAGACCTGAAATTATACCGTGAATGGTTATGAACTAGTTATAGATATTGTAATCTAGAAGAACCTAATATGAATTTATTAAAAGATGTTTATGTTATCTGAAACTTTAGGAAGTATTTGTTGGTGAAATACCTAGACTTTTGCCATTTAGGCAAGTTGAAATTGGTATTGATTATATTCTCGGTGCTGCACTTGTGGCTTGTGCACTGTACGTCAGCACCATCTGAATTTAAGGAATTACCGTACAACTGAGAGAGTTGTCGGAGAAAGATTTTATTATACCAAGCCTGTCATCCTGAAGAGCTATGGTGTTATATTTCCTTATATTTATAGATTACTGTGACTGAGTAAATTGACAATCGAAAACGATATCCATAACTCGAAATGGAAGAATTTTTCGATCATTTACAAAGTTCTAGCAAATTTGATCCATAGCATGGTTATCATCAACTTCGCATCTGCGAAAGAGATTCTCTATTCCAATCACTACATCCGGTGCTTGTAATGAACATTATGAGTTCCACGTGATGTCGTTTGGATTGACCAATGCACATGTAGCATTCATAAATTCGGTGAATCACGTGTGTAGGCTGTAATTTGATAAATTCATGCTTGAGATCATTAAGGACTATTTGTTTGTTAATACGAATAATAACGAGTTAATAATTAGTTATAAATTGCCTTGAATTGGCCGAACGATAAAAACCTGTACCTTAAATATTTAACATGTGATTAAAAACTTAATCCTTTACATAAAATGACCGTTGGATTAATAATGGTAAGATGTATGCATATAGACTCTTCAAGAATTAAGAGCCCTTTTAAGACTTTGGATTTTACCAAAAAGAAATGGAAATATGTTTTGACAAATGTTTTAACAAAGGATTTTTAAAGGGATTATTCCCTTATACACAAACCATTTAACTAAACTTCTGTTTAGGGGTAAATGTTTGTGTATACCTCCAGATAACTTAAAAAGGATTGAGGAAAACCATTTAAACCATAACTTGAAATTTGAAACAACAAATTTTGTTTTTCAACTAAGAAAATTTTGACCAAAAAGTATAAACAAGGGTTTTTCGAACATTTACGAATCTTATTAAATATTTTCGATAAATCAACAAGAATCCTGTTAATTAAATTCAAATTATTTTTGAACATTTTATATAATTGGTCGAACTAAGAAATTTAAAACTTTTACGTTTACGCTTCATAAAAATTAACTAATAATTATTTAATTAATTACAATAATTATCGACGCTTTAGACGCCGGATTGAGAAAAACTGATAAAAATGATAGTTGAGACGAAACTGAAACATAAAGAATATGAAGAAAGAATTTTAAATAAATAAAGTTATGATATTTATTTCATCAGGAGAAAGTGAACGTAATTACTGACACTTAATATAGAAAGAATATCTAAGTGAATTGTGGACATGCTAATTATATCATCATGAGAAGTGAGTATAGATACCGATGCATTATGTAGAAAAGATAAAGAACCAGTTAGGACATGTTCCTTAATAATGAAGGAGCAAAATAAATTGCCGAACAATTTAAAATATGAGCGATATTTGTAAAAAGGATGATATAGATAATAAAAAGTGGTTCGCGACTAATGTGAACCAACAGATTTGAGAAGCCAATGGCGTTAAATATTTTAAAGACCACCTGTGATTGTCTAAATATGGAAGATTATGAGATATATTTATGTTGGAATTTGTAAGTATAAGTATTCTATTTATATCATTTATGACTAGAAGTATCCTTGTCTGAAGAAGTTGTACTGATGGCAATTATGAAGGCAGACATCGCCTCATACATTAGTAAACGTCTAGCTATTGCAAAGGTCATCATCTGAATTTGATTCGATTTGGGTCATCGTCGACAGACTGACCAAATCTGCTAATATCATTCTCGTTAATGATAAATGCAAAAGAGTTATGTAAACATAGTGTGCCTGTATCGATCATCTATATATCAAGATCCTCGCTTCGCATCGAATTTCTAGAGATTTGCTCAGAAGTCATTGAGAACGAACCTTGATGAGAGTACTATGTACCACCCCAATCGAAGGGACGAGGTAAAGTAACGATACAAAATACTATAAGCGCTGTTTTATGTTTAAATGATTGACCTTTGGTAATGAACCGTATAATCGTTTTCCTTTGGAGGGATTATCATTGATAATCATCGTGTTAGGATTGAGATCGAATCTTGTTAGGATCTAAATCTTAGAGCATCTGTAAGCAGGAGTTGAGATAAGGACACCCGACTTACACCCATTGTGAGTTGGACAGGTCTTTTAGGTTTAAGGTTTCCTATGATGTCGAACCTATCCTTGCAAAATACCCGACCCGCGAGATCTGAAATGATTGTTGAAATTAGGATTTGATTATTAACCGCCGATAGTGGGCAAGAGGTTATATGAATGTGAAATGTAGATCTTGAAGTGCCAAATGGGTAGCGAAGTTATGCCACAATTTTTAACCTTAGAAAGATTAATTCATGATCTGACAAATCATGGGATATAAGTCCCCGTTGTATGGGACCATTGAAATGATGTAAAAGTTGGGATTGAAAGGCATATAAGCTGGATCTACCCTAGGACTTCAAAGACTGCGTGAATTATGTTTCGTAAATCGAACTTGATGGAATATCTATCAAGCGAAAATCTGATTGTTCTTAGTAAATCTTAGATCGGCGAAAAGTTGCATTCATCAGAAACCCGTGAACATCATGGATAGAGAAAGTAAGTCAACATTAAGCCTGATCTTATTCCCGTAGTTATGTTTGATGAAACTCGCGTATTATAATGGATTGCACTTGTGAGAAAAGACCGAATGTGGAGGAAATACCCACATGGCTTTAACTCTACAAGAAGCGAGTAGTAAGGTAAGATGATCTTTGAGGACAAAGATCCTGTTTAGGGGTAAATGCTGTGACAATCCGTCAATTTACGATTGATATTTTATTCTCAAATATTATTTGAAAATATTATTTTAATGATACAATATGAACTCACTTATTTTTGGGAAGAAATTTGGATTTACGTCTTGGAGTAGCATCGACTACGTCTAAACCGGAGGATTCAACGTTACGTGCTTATGTTTACATACACCGTCCTTGGTAACAGTCCGACATTTCAGAAAAATAAATTTATCCGCGAATATTATTTTGGAGTTTTAAATTTGTGTTGGTTCATAAACTCACAAATTTACGAGAAGAGATTAGGACTTAAGATTTTATTTTAACGTCCTTTACGACTAAACCGGAAACCTTAGGATTACGTATTTACGTTTTCGAACTCCGTTTTTGATGAGACAATTTTTATTGGATTCGTTTTGTGACGTCGATTCATAATTTATAAAAACGTTTTTCGTAAAACGACCTGAGGGCACGCAAATCGAGGAAACTAGAATCGAGGAGTACCCGTAAATAAATGGGGATGAGACAAGTGGGACACTTGTCCCACCCCCATCAAAACCGGCCACTACACTACACCAAAGTAACTTGGTGTCAAGTTTTTACCTTGGTTGCTTACACATGTCTTATGCTTACTTAGTAAGCTAACCTACACCAAAAACCAACAAACACAAACCACTTCACTCATTTGCAACATGCAAACAAGCTACAAACACTCTCTCCCTCTTCACCTATGCCGTCCCATTTCTCCATTTAACACCACCATTCATACAAAAATTTAACCATAAACATATGTTATAATTAACATATGTTAATCTCCATTTAAAAAGATGAAGATTGGTGCAAATTATAACATCCATGGAGGAGTTTTCATGGTGTCATGGGGCTGATTTTCCACAAGGAGTTGATGAAGATTGGAGGTCTTGAAGATGGTCTTGGCTATGCACAAGTTTCTCCATCAAAAATCCATGTTTTGATCAACCTACATCATCATGGTGGTATAAAGATTGTCCTCCTCATCTTCTTGTTATTTTGATTATGTAAACATGTATTTTATTTCCTATTGTATATATTTATGATGATTATATGATGATAAAAATGTTATGTGGGGATTTGTTGTTGATAATCATGGATAAAAAGGTGAAAAACTATAAGAAACAAGGTTAAAATCTTGATTAATTTGCATGGCTGTATAAAACAGTAAAGAACCAAGTGGTAATCTGATAAAATGATGAAGTAGAATGGATTTACAGTAAGCTATGGGTCTTGTACACATGTGAGAGTTGGCCATGCAATGGAATCAAACTAATGAGTGAGATATGATCAAAACAAGTTTAGGGTATAAATCTGAAGTTACTGTTTTGGACGATTTTTAGAAAATACTTAAAGGATGATTCAACAGTAGCTACAGAAGAGTTAAATGTAGCAAATATCATGTAGTTTATGTGATAAACATTTGAGCGTCTATCTCCATATAGAACTCAAGATATGGCAGTTTTGGTGAAGATGAAGTTAAAAATCAGATTTTTGGAAATTAAAGAATAATACTATTATATAAGCACTCACATTTTAATATATAAAATATAAAATAGAAACCCACTAACTTATAAAACTTATTTATATAAATATATATAAAAGGGTAATCAAATGGATAAATTATATAAATGGTGGTGAAATAATGTTTATAAGTAATAAAAACTATAAACATGATTTTTACGACTTTTTCGGCTATTGCCGTAAAATCAACGTTTTTATTAAATAAAACTTAGATGGTTGGACCCGTCTAATGAAAACTTTATAAAACCTATATACTGATATATATACATGTATAACAAGTAAAAACCGACAAAACCCGAACTATAGGGCATACGGACATTAACAAGTTAAATAAACATATTGGACTAATAAATGGACTAAGTAGGATAAAAACTTGTAAAAAGAATCTATTAGGCTTAACCCATTTAGGCCCAACTTGTAAAGTTTAAGTACTGATAATATAAGTACAAAATGGATTAAAATAAGTTAAATAACTTATAATAAGCTTATTGGGCTTAAGACACGTAAACGGGTAAAACTAGTAAACTAGTATAAAAGTTATCGACATATAACACTAAAAGGAGTAAACGAGAATATGTAAACCCACTTGATCATCATATATATATAATCATCATGTGTATACATAGATGTTATTTTTATAAAGTCATTGGACAAACGTCTAAGACCGAGTATTATTTGTCTAGGTTTCCGTGATTGAAGCACGTACCGTACGTCCGAATTGCTGATAACCCGCCTTCCCATATCAACGTGAGTTCATAGCCTCGCACTCTTTTAAATGTTTTGTAAATGCTTTATAAACCCGCGAGGGAGATAACATGTTAGTTTTTATAAAAGTTTGGACACTATTTGTCCCGATTGTTTGTTTATTGATTTTGGACCCGAATGATTGAATGACCCGATTGTATGACCCGATAAAATGATTAAAGGACCCGATAGATGAAAATAAATGGATTATTAAAGTTAGGTTATGTCACTAAAAGTCCCATTAGCATGAATTGTGAACTACCGGGAGTTGGTAGACGCTTATGCATTTAATAGTACTATTTGGGGACGATCACCCCAGTTCGCGCCTTGACGGTTGATCCCCGTCGTGCCACATTGATTGGTAAGCGAATTAATGTATGAGAAGATTTCCATAGTGTGACCTTTGTGACGACACGCTACTTTAGATGGGCAAAATTGGTATCGGGTTAGCTACCCGTTGTTGGTTTAGTAAGGTAACAATGTCATGCGGCTTGTAATAATCCAAAACTTAACGAAATACTATTAGACGCTTCGAATTACGATGTATTGCCTGACTAGCAATACTGGGTCATATTATTGATAATTATTTTGGTTTTCATAACCATATTCATATAATGGTTTTTATTTGATTTTATACAACGTTATAAGACGTATTGTATGATGTTTTTACGACATTGGCTCGTATAATGATTTTTACGGCAAATGCCTATATTATGATTTTCGATAAGGATTTGTATAAAATGACTTTGGCTATTTTATGGCCTATTAAAATGATTTGTACAAAATGATTTTCAGTAATAATTTTATACTGATATTATATTGATGGAATTTATTAAACTCTATGAATTCACTCAGCGTTATCGCTGACCTTTTCTTTTAACATGTTTTATCTCAGGTACTTGAAGGTAATTCTCGGGAAGACGACAAGAATTCATGGCCCGCACCTAAATAACATTTTTCCATTCAAATACTTTGTAAAACTTTGTATGTAATGTAATGACTTGGGACCGATGTAACTTTGATATTTATGAATGGAAATGCTTTTATTATAAAACGACGCGATTTTTATGCGTTGTCTATGATGTGAGTAATGTGCTATCCCGTAACACCAACGAGTCTTCCGCTGTATTGAGTTGTATAAATTTGGGGGTGTTACAAAAATAGCTAAAGCGTCATCGTCAAAGGCTAAAAGTTCTAACTCTGATCGGAAACAGGTTATTAGTGATAATATCAATTTGTTGGAGCTAAAGAACTCATTCGAGAAGTTAAAGGACGAAGGTGCGATTCTAAACGTGGTTGAGCAGGCTGCTTTGGAACATAATAATAAGGAAGATTAGACGACTATAGGTAATAATATTCCTACTGAACATACAACGACAGGTGGTAATAAGGTGGTTCTAGAGGAGGCTTCCTCTAGTAAACCAAAGTTATCATTTGGCTACAAGGATTTGGCTAATATTAGTGATTCTGATGAGGAGGAAGTCTTTGCTTCCAATGATGATTATCAAGCCTACATGTCGTCAATTGGAGGAGTTCATCCACTTGAAGAGGAGTTTGATGTGTATGATGATGATTATATGGACCAGATTCGTAATCTACCAGGAGAAATTAAAGAGTTCCATGATTTTCGACTCCATCATAGTGGTAGGAAGTAGTATAGTTTAGAAGCCATAAGAGGATATGTCCTCTTATGTTGGGGTTTGGGTTTTAGTATATGATATGCTTGGTTGTTGCCTATGTAATGGGCTTGATATAGGATTTCATCTATATCTTTTGTACTTCTACGTTTTTTGGCGTAATATAATTTACCAGGGATTGTACCCTTTACCCAAAAAGAATTTCGTTTTTTGTGCATTAAAAAACGTAAAAAACTCAAAATTAAAAAAACATTCTTCACAACTTTTTTATGCACTAACATATCCGACATTGTGGAATTATTTCAAAATTTTTTGAAAACTTTTTTTATAATCATGTTTAAATAGTTAGTTAGTTAGTTAGAAGTATGGATTGATCTTATCCATTAATTTTAAATTAGTGGCTGAAAATCCTTCTTATCCTTCTCATCATAAATATATATATATATATATATATATATATATATATATATATATATATATATATATATATATATATATATATATATATATATATATATATATATATATATATATATATATATATATATATATATATATATATATATATATATATATAAGGATGGGGATATACTAAAAAGCCCCTTAAAATAAAAAGTATAGGAAGTAATTCTAGCCCTTGGATTAGATTTATTTAAAAAATAAACGGAGTGGCAATATTGTAATTTCTTGGAAACTTCAGGGGCAAACCCGTCAATTGCTACCCCAATAACCGCACCCCTTTTTTAGGTTTAATAAACCTGCGTCGTTCCTAACGTTATCTTCATTTCTCTCTCTCCAAAAATTACACACACACAAAAAATGTTATCTTCATTTCTCTCTCGAACAAAAAACGTAAAAGCCCTAGATTTATTAACTAAATCATATCAAAAGTTACACACACACAACACAAAAAACGCAGAAAACACTATATCATATCAAGAAAAATCAACAAAAAACATAGAAAACATTCCAAAACCCTAGATCATGTAAGTGAATGTTTGATTATATTTTTGATTAGTTTATTTTGGATTTTGTAATTGATTATATAATTGACTGATTTAATAACACACTAATTTAATGCTTGTTTTTAGCGGCTGCTAGTGGTGGTGGATGGTGGTGGATAGAAATGGTGAGGACGAATCTGAAGGATTTTTCTGCCTCACGTAATTACTATTGTAAACCCTAATTTTTTATTTTTTTTTATGTTTATTAAATACTTATACAAATTTTAATTTAATGGATTTAGTAAAAAGGAAAAGTGGTAGACTGTGGTTGAAAAAAAAGTATTTTATGGAAATCGTAAAGAAATATCGCCAGAAAACTCGATAACTATATCATCTAGTAAGTGATTTTGATTAAATTGATCTATTATTTATATTTATTTTGCACTTAGTTTTTATATGGTAGACTGTGATGCAGTATTTGTATGTTACGTGTTGGCTAAATTATGTTATGTGTACTAGTTTTAGACTTTGATGCTCTTAGTTTTAAACTGTGATGTAGTAGAACATTTTTAGAAATAATAGATAAAAGTATTTTTAGGACAGTAGCACACTAGTATGTTTAGGGCAGCGGGTTGCAGCAGGGTTGCAGCTGGCTTGCAGCGGGCGTGCAGTGGCCTTGTACCTACTGTCCTAAACACCTTGTGTAGAACTGTCCTAAAAACAATTTTATATATTATTTCTAAATCAAACTCAGAATATGGATATGATGCAGCACTTACTTTATGTATTCTAAAAACAATGATGTACTTATTGTGGTTTATGAGGTTAGAATAATTAAAAACAATGAATTGATGCATTTTTTTTGTATTAAACACCAAAGATCGATCAAAATCGATCGATCTTCGTTATCATACACTGAAAATCTTTGGATCTTCGTTATCAAACACTAAACGGTCTTCATTAATCCATCAATGGTGAATACGAATATGAAATCTTATACACATCCTCGTAAGTGATTTTAAAAACCTAAATATTTTATTCAATTGCTTTTTATGCACATAATATTGAAACACATTTTTATTTATTTGATTTAGCAACTAGGAAAAGTTGACATAAAAAAGTTAGATTATGTAAAGAGTAAAAAAAACACCAGAAAAATCAATAACACTATCCAGCAGCAAGTATTTTTTAAAATTGATGCAGTAGATTGATGAATTTAGATTATGTATGTTTTCAATGTTTGCTTTGTCGTATATGTAGTGTATGCTAAGGGTAATGTGGTAATTTTTTATTTTGTTATTACTAGGTTTGGATAGGAGCAGTGCGTGTTATGAGGTGTAAATAGTGTGTGGTTGCTTGACTGTAAAGGGTTAATGCGGTGTCTATAAAGGGTTAACGCGGTTTGTGGTTTGTCTACCGAGTTCTGTATAGGTCAACATAGAAGCCATACTTTTTTTATGATGAAAATTCTGTGTCTGCTTGCTTATTAAGTTCCGATGCAGTGTTTATAACGTCTTAATGCAGTTTGTGTTTTCTCTACGGAGTTTAGTATCTAGGATAGCATACAAGCAATGGTTGTTAGATATTGAAAATTGTGTGTTTACGTGCTTGTAAAATTTCGATGTAGTGTTTATAAAGTGTTAATGCAGTTTGTGGTTTGTCTACCAAGTTCAGTGTCTAGGTTAGCACACAAGCTGTACTTGTTAGATGATGAAAATTGTGTGTTTGCGTGCTTGTAAAGTTTCGATGCAGTGTTTATAAAGTTTTAATGCAATTGCTTTTTTTCTACGGAGTTCAGTGTCTAGTAAAGCATACAAGCAATGATTGTTAGATGTTTAAAATTATGTATATGCGTGCTTGTAAAGTTTCGATGTAGTGTTTAAAAAGTGCTAATGCAGTTTGTGGTTTGTCTACCGAGTTTGGTGTCTACTTGCTTATAAAGTTTCAATGCAGTGTTTATAACGTCTTAATGCAGTTTGTGTTTTCTCTACGGAGTTTAGTATCTAGGATAGCATACAAGCAATGGTTGTTATATGTTGAAAATTGTGTGTTTGCGTGCTTGTAAAGTTTCGATGCAGTGTTTCGAAAGTGTTAATGATGTTTGTGGTTTGTCTACCAAATTCAGTGTCTAGGTTAACACACAAGTTGTAGTTGTTTGATGATGAAAATTGTGTGTTTGCGTGCTTGTAAAGTTTCGATGCAGTGTTTATATTGTTAATGCAAATTCTTTTTTGTACGGAGTTCAGTGTCTAGTATAGCATACAAGCAATGATTGTTAGATGTTGAAAATTGTATATATGCGTGCTTGTAAAGTTTCGATGTAGTGTTTAAAAAGTGTTAATTAAGTTTGTGGTTTGTCTACCGAGTTCGGTGTCTAGGTTAGGTTTCAAGCAGATTGCGTTATGTGTGTAAAAGTATGTATGTTTGTCTGCTTGAATAACATTGAGGCATTCTGGGTAAAAGAATTGATGTGGTTCAAGGTTTTGTATCGGTGTACGAGTATAGGATAAGATACAAGCAGATTGATTTAGGTGTGCGAGTTTGTGTGTGCGCGCGTTTGTATAAACTTACTACACTATATATAAAGAACTAATGCGGTTTAGGGTTGCCTACCCAGTCATAGTGTAGGTTAATGTACGAACATACTGATTTAGATGTACGAGTGTGCTTGTGTGTGCGTTTGTATAACCTTAATGCATTGTATGTAAATGAATTAATGTGGTTTACGGTCGCATATTAGGTCCGAGACTAGGTTAATGTACGATCAAATTGACTTAGGTGTACGACTGTGCGCGTGTGTTGCATTTGTATAACCGTAATGTACTGTTTATAAAGAATTAATGCTTTTTAAGGTTACATATCGGGTCCGAGTCGAGATTAGGTCACACGTAGTGTGTTTTAGTTGTCCAAACGTGTTTGTATGGGTGTTTGAGAAATGATGCATTAGTTGTAAATAAGTGATGCAGTAGGTTATGTATTATGGTACATGATGTTCGATTAGGTCACACCTAGGGTGTTTATAGTTTTTAAACTGTGCTTGTATGTATTCGAATACATGATGCAAACTCAGAATATGAATATGATGCAACACTTACTTTATGTATTCTAAAAACATTGATGCAGTTATTGTAGTTTATGAGGTTATAATAGTTAAAAAAAAATAATGAATTGATGCATTTTTTTTGTATAAAATTGATGCATCATTTTTTTTTCTATTTTAGTTATTATGCTACTTTTTTCTTCTATGACATATATGTGCGTTGTAGCAAAGTTAGTGAATTCGGTATTATCAAGTTTAATGTTATTTCCTATTTGAGGTTTTGTGAATGAAATTGGTTGCTATCAAGATCTGCATATGAGATTTTAGGAATGAAGTTTCGTGAATGAAATTGGTCGTTATCAGATGTGAAAGGATTTGATATGACCTCGTTCAATATTTGTTGTTATCATGTTCTGTGAATGAGGTTTTGTAAATGAATCAATGAAATTGTAGGTTCTGTGAACGTATGCATTTAATCAGAATATATTTTGTGCATTATGAGGTTAGATAAGTTTGTGTGAACATATTGATGTTTGTTTTTATTTATCTGAAATATTATATTGATGCAGCTAATATTATACACTGATGCACTTTTTATATGTATGATTTAGAAATCTGGTAGTTTAAATGATTTATATGCAGTATTTAATATTAGACACTGATGCGGTTTTTATATGATGTTTAAGGATTAGTTTTTATATGAACTTATGTATTAGGAATAGTTTGGTATTGATGCAACGCTTACTTTATGTATTCTAAAAACATTGATGCAGTTATTGTGGTTTATGAGGTTAGAATAGTTAAAAAAACAATGAATTGATGCATTTTTTTAATATAAAATTGATGCAACATTTTTTTTCTATTTTAGTTATTATGCTACTTTTTTGCTATGACATATATGTGTTTTGTAGCAACGTTAGTGAAATCGGTATTATCAACTTTAATGTGATTTTCTATATGAGGTTTTGTGAATGAAATTGGTTGCTATCAGGATCTGCATATGAGGTTTTAGGAATGAAGTTTTGTGAATGAAATTGGTTATTATCAGTTGTGAAATGATTTGATATGACATGGTTCAGTATTTGTTGTTATCATGTTCTGTGAATGAGGTTTTGTAAATGAATCAATGAAATTGTAGGTTCTGTGAACGTATGCATTTAATCAGAATATATTTTGTGAATTATGAGGTTAGATAAGTTTGTGTGAACATATTGATTTTTGTTTTTATTTATCTGAAAATATCATATTTATGCAGCTAATATTAGACACTGATACACTTTTTATATGTTTGATTTAGAAATCTGGTAGTTTAAATGTTTTATATGTTGTATTTAATATTAGACACTGATGCGGTTTTAATATGATGTTTTAGGATTAGTTTTTATATGAACTGTTAAGTCTTAGGATTAGTTTGGTATTGATTTAGTTTATCTTTTTTTGAAAAAATTGCAAACTGTCCATATAAGGGTGTGTTTGGGATTACTTGTTGTATTCAGTTGGTGACAATATTGAGTATCATAAATGGCCTAAGCATACAATAATAGGTTGATATAGGCTGTTTGTTCAATTTACTTCAATATGTTAGTGTAAAAATCATTAGTTTGATAGTTTCATAAAACTGCATAAATAAGCCAAACTGCATATTAATGCAGCTAATGTTAGACACTGATGCAGTTTTTATATGCTTGATTAAGAAATCTGGTAGTTTAAACATAAAAAACTGCATCCGTATATTATATTAGCTGCTTTAATATGCAGTTTTAATATTAGACACTGATGTGTTTTTATATTGATGGTTTTTAAAGAAGTAATGTACTGTTGTTATAGAATTATGAATGTTTAGTTTGATTGGAATAAAGTATTAATGCACCTAATATAATACACTGATGCAGTTTTTTATGTTTAATTTAGAAATGTGGTAGTTTAAATGTTTTTATATGCAATTTTTAATATTAGACACTGATGCAATTTTTAATTAATTGATGCAGTAAGTTACATATTTTGGCTAATATTGTTTTAAGTAGGTTTATAGCAAGAAGCTTTATAAATCTGTTTTTCAATACGTATATGCTTGCTTAAGGACTGCTTAGGACATTTCTGATTTTTGATAGACTTTTGTTTATTTGTATATGAAATTGTCTCAAACATGGTAGAATAGAATTGATTTAATTTCATGAACGGCATCTTGATGTAGTTTAGGAGGTTAGCTTATTTATTTATTCTTGTTGATGCACTTTCTAAATTTATGTGATACAACACTTGATGTGGTTTAGGAGGTTAACTTATCTAAAAAACATTGAATTTAGGTAAGATTTGACTATAATGTAACAGATTTTATACATTATTGATATGAATTATTTAGGTAAGATTTGGCTTAAGTGTTTGGCGAATAGGATTATACTTGCTTGTTTTGACTATGGGTTGTAATAAAAAGGATAATATATATAGTTACTCACTAGCTTTGGTATCACATATCTGCTCTTTACAGCTCCATATAAACGACATCTTAAGCCTGTTTCCTCTTCAAGATATATATCGCCATGATTCCTCTTTCTCGTGAACATCATCTTCTTGCCCAATAATTGAATCTAATATGCATCAAAATCTTTTTGTTTAGCCTTTTTAGTAAAGGACCTTTTACTTTGGCACTCATATTCGCTTTTTCATGATATTGATGATATTGGTATCAATCAAAGATCGAATGTGAAGTTCAAAATTTGAGCTACTTACATAAAAAAAGGCTAAACGAAAAGAAGTTGGTCCATATTGGATTCAGTTATTTGGCAAGAAGATGACATTCACAAGAAAGAGATATCCTGTCCATAGCTACCTTGAAGAGCAAACTGACTTAATATGTCGTTTATGTGGAGCTGTAAAGAGCAGACATGGGATACCAAAGCTAGTAAGTAACTATATATATTTAGTTTTTGAATGTGTTCGTGTGGTTTATGTCATTTTTTATTGATGCAACATTTCAAATAAATTAATGTAGTAAGTGTGTCTTTTGTGGCGATCAGGACAGGTATAGAATAATATAAGGGCTGATGATTTTGGATGTATGAATTTGTGAGTTTGTGTGCGCGGGTTTGTATAAACTTAATGAACTTTTTGTGTAAACTTAATGCACTTTTTGTATAAAAGTTAATGCACTTTTTCATATACAACATGTGTTTGTGTTGCTTGATTCGATTGTTGTAAGTCGTTGATGCACTAGATTTTTATTAAGTTTCTATATGCTTGTTGATTAAGTATAAGGTTTCATTTATCTTTCATCAATTTTTTTCTCATTTTGTAGTATATAAGGTATTGATTTAGTTGATAAAGAATAATTATGTATTTGTTAATATATATAATGCAGTAAAGAAAAAGATAAAAGATACATAGCTACTCAATAGCTTCGGTATCACATATTTGCTCTCAAAAATTACTCCACATAAATGACATCTTAAGCCTGTTTCCTCTTCAAAGTAGATATCGCCATGATTCCTTTTTCTTATGAACATCATCTTCTTGCCTAATAATTGAATCCAATATGCATTAGCATCTTTTTGCTTATCCTTTTTAGTAAAGGACCTCATAATTTGGCATTCATATTCGTTTTTTCATGCTATTGATGATATTGTTATCAATCAAAGACCGAATGCGAAGTTCAAATTTTGAGCTACTTACATTAAAAAAAAGGCTAAACGAAAAGAAGTAGGTGCATATTGGATTCCATTATTGGCAAGAAGATGGCATTCACGATATAGAGGAATCGTGGCGATGTCTACTTTGAAGAGTAAACGGACTTAATATGTCGTTTATGTTGAGTTGTAAACTTTGAGAGCAAGTATGTGATACCGAAGCTAGTGAGTAGCTATGTTATCCTTGTTTATTGTTGTAAATATAAGTCACTTATGCAGTAAAATTTGTTTGTGTATAAGTCACTGATGTAGTGACGTTTGATTATGTATAAGTCACCCATTTATTTTTATTTTGTTATTCATGACTTTTAATATGTTTCAGAAATGATATATGGTTTAAGCATTTAAAGCATGACTTAAATCTGTGTTATGATGCAATATGTGCTAAGCGTGTGAATTTATTTTCTTACAGGTAGTAATGATAATGAAACGGATCAAAATGACGAGATAGCAAGCAAAAGATCATCAAAAAGGCAAAAACTTTGTTCAACCAAATATGTTGGTACGGAAAACATGCTCAGGGAGACGAACCCGAAGAAAGTAGCCATCCGACAAAAAAGCTAAAGAGCAAAAATTCGGATGGAAATGATTTAGCTGATCAAAATCCACTAGAATCAGATGATATTCAAAAACCTCCGAAGCAGGCGAAAAGGAAAAAAAGGTTTTTCTTTAATGCATTTGAATTTAAGTTTTGATGCAGTAGTGGTCAGATATGGTTTTAAAGGACGGCTAACGTAGATTGCGATATATACGAAAACGTAGGTTATGTTGTCAAACGAAAAATTTAAGAATTATTAAGGGATCATCGTTTTGATAGAAATTAATTTAAATTGTGATGTAGTGGTCTGATGTGGTGAGTGAAGTTTGTGTTATTTGCGGAAATATGTTTATGATGAAGTATGTGTTTGTTTGCTAGCTTGTTTGCTTAATGCACTTAAATATGTGTTATGATGCAGTATGCGGTAATCATGTGCAAGTATGAGTTAGGCTACTAGGTTAAATGTGTTTTTATGCTAGGTTGTTTGCTTAATGCAAAATTGTGTCTTAACTGTTAAAAAGTGATGCATTAAATCTACATTGTGATGCATTATGTATGGTAGGTTTTTTTAGCTTTGTACTTGATGTAGCTATTAGTATTGGTGTGATGCTCTTAACTTTAAACTGTGATGCTGCTACTTGTACATGTGTTTTAGTTGTCCAAAAGTGTGTTTTTTTTAAAGTGATGCAGTAAATTTACATTGTGATGCATTATGTACATTAGTTTTTTTACAATAGGTTTTTTTTAGTTGTGTACTTGATGTAGTAATTTGTATTGGTGTGATGCACTGAACTTTAAACTGTGATGCAGTAAATCTACATTTGTGTTGCATTAGTTTGGTGTGATGTAGTTATAAGTCGCATTATGTGCAGTAGGTTTGTTTTAGTTGTGTAATTGATGTAGTTACTTGTGTTGGTGTGATGCACTTAATTTTATTCTGTGATGCAGCAAGTAAAAATGTGGGTGATGCTCCATCACCTATTGATGTAAATAAATTGAAGGGTAAAATATTGAGTCTTGGAAACAAGGTAGATGTTGTTGGGAAAATGGCAAAGAAAGGGACTGAAGTGGGTGTAGATAAGTTGGTTGGGAAAAAGAAAATGGAAAATGAGAATAAAGATATTCACGATAGTCAAATAATCGTAGTAAAAAAGAAAGTTGCTGATAGGTGTGAAAACACCCATCCTTTTTACCACTTAATTACAATAATAACCAAGCCAAAACGTGTATTTTATGTCATTTATGTCGGAATTATGCGTGGTTCGTGTTTTTGTTGTGATTTAGGACGAAAAGGTGAAAAGTGGAGAAAACACGGCATTTACGGGCTTTTATCGAAGAAAAAGATGAAAGATGAAGTCGAAAGATCAAGAGTGCAAAAAGAACGGAAGTCCAAAGCCTATTCTGAAGATTTATCGAAGAAAAAGTCTAAAGGCGGAAGTTTAACGAAGTCAAAGAACTTAAGTCTAATAGAAGAAGAAAATTAAAAGACAAGTTCAAATCCCGAGACGACAAAGACAAAGAATTAAAGTCGAGTCGAGAAGACGTGAAGGAAGAAAGAAAGAAAAGAAGAAGCCTCCATCCTCCCTCCTTTCCTATAAATACCCTTCATATCACCACATGAAGGGAGTTAGTCATTTTTTTTAGTTTTAGTTAGGAGTAGGAGTAGTTTAGTTTAGAGAGGGAAAGTGACAGTTTCTCTCTCTAGAACTTTAATCTTTCATCTTTTAATCTTTCTTGTTTTCAATCAAACTTTTACTTTTTAAGCTTAATCTTGTCTTAATCTTTATGTCATTAATCTTTCTTGTTTATCTAAATCTTGTTTTCATCATCTTTTTCATCAAGCTCTTATTTAAAGTTTTGATCTTTAAAGTTCATCTTTTTATGTTTTGAATTTAAAGTTTGTTTATTTTCGGGTTAGATAAGTTGATTAGTGCTTATTTGATCCGTTCAAATGATTCGATTTAGTTGTGGGAATAAGCTCAATCTAATAGCTTATTTTCTTGCTTTTTACCCGAATCCCAGCAAATTCGGAAAGGGATTAAACCCTTTTCCGATTGGTCTTTCCGATCAGCCATCCCCTATTCCGATCATTAGATCGGAAAAGGGCTTTAGTCATTCCGATTTGTTTTCTTTGGCATTCCGATCAGCAGCATTTCATTTATTCCGATCGGTAAGTTTTTACCATATTCCGATTGTACCTTGTTTTTCCAATATTCCGATCTATTCATTTCAGTTATTCCGATTATGATTGCTCCAAACATTCCGATTGGTTTCATTTGTTGGATATTCCGATTGATCCAAACACCCCATATTCCGATCGACCAATCGGAATACATTCCGATCGGGACACTTTTTTTGGGTGTATTCCGATTTGGGTGGTTTTGGTTTGTTTTAATACTTTGTTCTAGTTATAGGGTTAATGTTTCCTATTTTATTTTTAAGTTCATTTTAATTTGCTTTGAATTGTTGTTTAATTATCAATTTACATTTTGCTAAGTTTTAATTTCACGTCATTTACTTTTAATGTTTTAAATATTGCACCGTTTACGTTTCAACTAGTTTTAGTTTTAATTTCTCGTCATTTATTATTAAGTCCTGCACATTTCTTTTTCCAAAACCAAAAATATCTGTTTCACCAAGAACAACTAATCTCACACAATTAACCGGAAATCAATTCGAAGAGATACCGAGAAAACGAACTTTCAACTAGTAAAATCTTTACATTAAAATGGTGCCGCTGCCGGCTCTTTTCGTGAGGATCGAAAGTTTTTTGTGAGAGAAGCGTTGGCTTTTGGGATCCGTTCACTTGTGAACGTTATTTTTCGTGTCCAAAATATTTTCAAAAATCCAAAAACATTTGAAAAATCATAAAAGCATTTCTTTTTCAAAGTTTTGCACCAAAAATATTCTTCTTGCTTATCTATCTTTCTTTATGGATTTTTATGTCCATTGCGTCGGGTGTGGGAGACAATTGTACGGGAACGACTCTTGTCAATGGTGTACATGTGAGCGGTGCGGCAACGATATCGACAACACACAATTCGGATTTTGTCCTTTGTGCAACTCGACTAATTCGTCCTTTTTGAACCCACCTCCTGTTCCCACGTGCAGCTATTGTGGAAGCGATTCTCATTGGCATATTTCGTGCCCGGTTCCATACCCGTATGATCACGGGCAAGAACCGGGGTACAATTATGACTATGATAATAGCTATCCACAAGACGCACCCAGTCTTTCTCCTCAACCGTTCTGCAACAACTGTGGGGGTCCTCACGATACTTCCTATTGTCAACCAATGAATTATTATGAGCAAAATCCGTGTCCTCCGTTTTCTTCACCTATGGATTATTATGAACCAAACCCGGTTTCTAATTCTTCCCAACTGATGAACTACTATGAGCAACAACCATGCTATAATTCAGGTTTTCAACATTTTGAGCCCCCACATCACACCCTCAATCATCAATCCAATGAGCAAACTAGTCTTGATCAACAACTCACTTCTTTAAATGGCATTCTAGAAAGTCTAGCTCAACTCCGAGCTAACTTACATCAGGAAAGGCAACCGTTTCTTGATGTGGACGAAACCTTGAAAACCACCGACACCTTTTTGAGCCAATTTAGTCGTTTTCCCTTCTTTTCTACACCAAAATGTTTAATTACAGCGTGGGATAGAATCGGTGAAATTGAACATACTCGGGGCGATGAACAACAAAAGTTGCTGCATGAGCTTCTTAAAGATGTGGAGGTTATCAAGGAAGAGTTAGCCGACTATGTCACTCCTAACTGGACTCGTCCCATCTATTATGATGATGACGACGACGATGATGTCTACACTTTCAACCAATCTTCTAAAGTTGATGCTCCTACTGTTGATGTTCCTACTGCATCTAAGGATCTAGATTCGTTGAATGAGCTTAGTGATGTTGTTCTCGAAAAAGTATTGGATGATGAGGTTTGTGACTTACCTGCTATGGAGCCTGAGGACGACGCTACTCTTACGGAAGAGGTCGATCCTAGTGATGACGATTCTTCTTTTTGCTATGAGAATTTCACTTTTGAAATTTCTCAATCTCCACCGGGAGATGCGGGCAATGACGATTTATTCTCTCCGGTTTACGAAAAGTTCACCGATCATCATGATCTTGTGGATGAGGTGGAAGACGTGCTTCTTCGCGATAGATTACGGAAAGTGCACCTTCTTATTGCTCAAATCGAAGAGTTGACTTCTCCTATTTCCAAGCCTTTACCTCCATCTCCTCCTACCGTTGCAGATAATGACCCATTGCTGGAAGAAATTGACATCCACTCCATCCCTCCAGGTATTGATGATTATGACACGGAGGGGGACATTATTTTTGATAATTTGCTACTTGAAGGTATTGTCCCAAGTTCCCCTCCCGAGCACCTTTCATCCTCCCCTTTAGCCACTATCACGGAGGATGAGTGCTTTGACCCGGGAGGTGACATTGATTATGCTATGATTGATAACAATACGGCTTTGCCGCTTGCTCAGCCTGCATTGTCTTTGGGGGAGGACAATGTGCTTACTTTACCCACCCCCACCTCCCGTGGATCTTGATTTCACATACTTCTCGTATGTTGAAAGGACCTTTCTCCCATTCAAGACTTACCCCCCCCCCCCCCCCCCCCCCCCCCCCCCCGCCTCTACTTTGTTAATGTCCACCGGGAACGAGGACAAGGTCTTTGATCCCGGTATCACATTCGAGGCTTCCCCATGGACCATTTAATTCGGGGACGAGTCAGGCTCGTGACTCGGTCAACAAAAACAAGCGCTTTTTGGGAGGCAACCCAATTATCTATCTATCTTTACCATAAGTGTAGGGGGGAGCCCCGTGGTGTTTCTTGCTTTCTTTCTTATCATGTGCAGGGATTAGAGCTTCAAAGACACACTCTTGATGACTTTTGACGAACCGTGATTCCGTGTTCCCTTCTTCCCGGTTCTATCCTAAACTCTTTTCGATTCACTATTTTATATTTCTCAATATTAAAATAGGAATCTCTTTAGTTGTCCCTTTCTTAGCGAGATTTAAACAAAGTGCACAATGTCATAAGTGTAGGGGAGTTTACTCCCACATGCTTAAACATTGAGGACAATGTTTATATTAAGTGTAGGGGGGACTTCTATCAAAGTTAAGAGGTCTTTTCCATGAATTTGCCCTCCTTTTAACCGGAAAATTTGATTTTTCGACATTTTTCAAAATTTTTAATCTATTTTGGCCTAGTTGTATAGTTGTATTTGCCTTTGTTATGTTTCCTTTGCTAGAATAAATTTTTAATAAAGTGGTTTTAGATTTTTCTTAGTCGTGAACATTGTGACTCAACCCGAGTTTACTTACCTAAGTTTACTCTAGCTAGTATCCTTAACGTGTTTAAGTCAAGTTTTGCTAGGCTTTTATATAGGGAACTATAAAACGCGAAAGTCTTAACTCTCACGGGTTAAGAACAAGAACTTTTCGCAAGTTCCTATAATTGATCCTAGAGAGTCGTTTATCAAGGGAACTTTAAAATGCGATTTCTAAACTTGAAAAAGTCTAAGAGTTTGCAAGATCCTATAGGCAACTCAAAAACCCAAAACTTTGATTTAATAGGCTAAGCATCCACGAGTCTCATTCCTTGAGATTTTAAATTATGGAGAACGAGAGATGATAGAGTCAATTATAAGTTCGGTATTCTTTCGTGAATTTATGTGAGTTAATTATAAGCTTATTCTCCCTCCGCTTGTTAATAAATTTATCTGCTAATAAATAAGGTTCTACGATTTAAAAGGTTACTTAGCTTCTAGCCCCAGATCGTTTAAAAGTTGCTCGGTACGGATTAGAGTTCATAGCCAAGGCATAACTTATTGAAGCGGGATGCGAAGATTGGCGAGTCCGAAAAGGCCCTAACAAGGCATGAGGGCTACATTTTGTTGCTAAAGATCCAAAAGTGATGTGAAGAATCATTTATCAAAAATCTATATGAAGGATCAAGACACACGACGAAAAGCAAAAACTCCCCAAAAGTCATGGAGAAGTCTATCCGAAAAGACCCTAACAAGGTATGAGGATAAATAGATCCAAGTCCTAAAAGGAGGCGGATCGTTGTATATCAAAGTCCAAAGTAAAGATTGGAGAAAAATGAAGAAGTCGTGGTCCAAATGTGAAGAATCTCTCAAAACTTCAAGTGAAGAAATTCCTATTATGAAGAGAAGACCATTATTTCAAGAACGTCTCTCAAGATTCGAAGTATGAAGTCCCTGCCAAATATCGGTCCGAGAAAGGTCTCAAATCGTGAAGCGAGTTATGCCAAGATATGAACTTTATGAGGTCCCGAGAAGCAGTTTTAAAAGATTTGGCCCTTTAGCTAACTATTGATTAAATCGTTCACTTTATTTTCGGCTTAAATAACTATCGAAATAAGTCAAACAATGCATCTTCGTGATCATTCAAGACAACAATAAAATAAAAGAGATACAACTAGGAATAAGGGAGTCTAAGTGAATAATTGGCCCACATGAGTTCGTGTTAGTTTACTAACTTATAAGAACAATGATCTCGTTTTTAAGCTTGGTTTGGAGAAAGTGAAAACTTGAGGGTGATGATCATTCACGACATTTCCAAAACCCAAGGTATGTTTTTAATTTCTTTGCTTTGAATGTTTATAATTTTCTATCTCTTTAATAAAGGCCAACATGGATTGATTGTGATGAAAAATGTAAAAGTGCTTTGTAACTAATGCATTGCATGAGGACATTGCAATGGTTAAGTGTAGGGGATTTGATAGGTGTGAAAACACCCATCCTTTTTACCACTTAATTACAATAATAACCAAGCCAAAACGTGTATTTTATGTCATTTATGTCGGAATTATGCGTGGTTTGTGTTTTTGTTGTGATTTAGGACGAAAAGGTGAAAAGTGGAGAAAACACGGCATTTACGGGCTTTTATCGAAGAAAAAGACGAAAGATGAAGTCGAAAGATCAAGAGTGCAAAAAGAACGGAAGTCCAAGGCCTATTCTGAAGATTTATCGAAGAAAAAGTCTAAAGACGGAAGTTTAACGAAGTCAAAGAACTTAAGTCTAATAGAAGAAGAAAATTAAAAGACAAGTTCAAATCCCGAGACGACAAAGACAAAGAATTAAAGTCGAGTCGAGAAGACGTGAAGGAAGAAAGAAAGAAAAGAAGAAGCCTCCATCCTCCCTCCTTTCCTATAAATACCCTTCATATCACCACATGAAGGGAGTTAGTCATTTTTTTTAGTTTTAGTTAGGAGTAGGAGTAGTTTAGTTTAGAGAGGGAAAGTGACAGTTTCTCTCTCTAGAACTTTAATCTTTCATCTTTTAATCTTTCTTGTTTTCAATCAAACTTTTACTTTTTAAGCTTAATCTTGTCTTAATCTTTATGTCAACAGTTTCTCTCTCTAGAACTTTAATCTTTCATCTTTTAATCTTTCTTGTTTTCAATCAAACTTTTACTTTTTAAGCTTAATCTTGTCTTAATCTTTATGTCATTAATCTTTCTTGTTTATCTAAATCTTGTTTTCATCATCTTTTTCATCAAGCTCTTATTTAAAGTTTTGATCTTTAAAGTTCATCTTTTTATGTTTTGAATTTAAAGTTTGTTTATTTTCGGGTTAGATAAGTTGATTAGTGCTTATTTGATCCGTTCAGTTGATTCGATTTAGTTGTGGGAATAAGCTCAATCTAATAGCTTATTTTCTTGCTTTTTACCCGAATTTCACCAAATTCGGAAAGGGATTAAACCCTTTTCCGATTGGTCTTTCCGATCAGCCATCCCCTATTCCGATCATTAGATCGGAAAAGGGCTTTAGTCATTCCGATTTGTTTTCTTTGGCATTCCGATCAGCAGCATTTCATTTATTCCGATCGGTAAGTTTTTACCATATTCCGATTGTACCTTGTTTTTCCAATATTCCGATCTGTTCATTTCAGTTATTCCGATTATGATTGGTCCAAACATTCCGATTGGTTTCATTTGTTGGATATTCCGATTGCTCCAAACACCCCATATTCCGATCGACCAATCGGAATACATTCCGATCGGGACACTTTTTTTGGGTGTATTCCGATTTGGGTGGTTTTGGTTTGTTTTAATACTTTGTTCTAGTTATAGGGTTAATGTTTCCTATTTTATTTTTAAGTTCATTTTAATTTCACTTTGAATTGTTGTTTAATATCAATTTACGTTTTGCTAAGTTTTAATTTCACGTCATTTACTTTTAATGTTTTAAATATTGCACCGTTTACGTTTCAACTAGTTTTAGTTTTAATTTCTCGTCATTTATTATTAAGTCCTGCACATTTCTTTTTCCAAAACCAAAAATATTTGTTTCACCAAGAACAACTAATCTCACACAATTAACCGGAAATCAATTCGAAGAGATACCGAGAAAACGAACTTTTAACTAGTAAAATCTGTACATTAGTTGCTAAAAAAGGAAAAAAGAAGGTTAGTAATAATGATGTATTGGAGGAAGTACCTCTATCGATTGATAATGAAATATGTATTTTGATGGTAAAAAAAGGTTAATTTTCCTTGTTTTAATTCAAGATTGTCATCTAATCATTTGACGGTTGTATTGGAAAGTTTAACAAACGCACAGGTTGAGACTATAACAGAAATGGGTTTGGGAGAATATTATAATAATTTTGATTACCCTTCCATTCCAACAAAGCTTGCATACTGGGTTGCGTTTAACTTTGATTGTGATACGGACACAATACACATGGATGATGGAAGATAAATAAAGGAGACAAAGGAATTAAATCATGAAATGCTTGGAATCCCATGGGAGAGAGAGAAGTTATTGCTCTTCGAGCTACAACGGAAGAAGACAAAATAACAACAGATTGGAGAGCTACAACTCCATTTGGAGGGGATAAAGCACAAAGGCCTCATATATCCAAAGTTGATGATCATGTTTGTAGTTTGACCGGAACGGGTTGGGATTTCAAAGATGGATTTTTAGTGGTGTTTATTAATATTTTGGCTGGAGGAAATAAGGATGGCACAATCAATCAAAGATTCATACCTACCTTAAGAGAAATTGGAGATTTCAAAAATATGATTGGTGTGTATATACTTTAAAATGCATTCGGTCAGGAATTTCGATATGGAAAACATCGCCAAGAGGTTATTTCGGTGCTTCCAAACTTCTTTTGGCGGTACTTTTTTAATGCTTCTAAACTTATTTGTATGTTTAATATTTTTTTTGTTGCATCAATACCTTTTTCACTGCATCATAGATAGATAAAACATAACAGTTCTTCCTTATATTAACTGCATCATTCGGTCAGGAATTTCGATTTGGAAAACATCGCCAAGAGGTTACTGTGGCTCCACAATCTCACCAACTATATTTGTGGAAAGAACATCACCTGTTTTCAAAGGATGGAACACCGGGTTGATGAAAAAAAGAGAGAATGAAGAAATAGATGTTATGAAGGTTTTAGGGAAACTTCCAATCTTGGAAGGTTACGAGTTCTTTCCCCCCAAGAAGAAGGTTGACAAGACAAAGAAAAAGAAACATATTGGAATTACAAGTCAATCAGACGAGGAGCTTATACAGTTTAGATCAAAAACAAGTCAGGTAAACTAAATTTCATTTTGCTGCTGTAACATACGGTGATATGTTTAAATAATTTGACAGTTTTGATAACTTTCGAGTTAAGCTTAACTGCTTAGGAATTCTTAAGTTTAGTTTATATTGTTTCTGTGAGGAGAAGCTTCAGATGATAAGAATTAATCCTAAGGTTGGAAAAGTAGCCATTACTTGGGTTGAACTAAGCTTTAAGTGATCATGAATCTGTGATGAGGACTATATGTTTTCCAATCTTAGTATCTATATGTAAGGTGCAGCTGCATATTTGATTCTGAAATGTAGGCATATTGGAGGAAATGTAGTCAAGATTTGAGGTATCCTTAAAGCTCTAGTGAAATAGGTTAACACGCAAGTCCTGATGTTTACTTGATGGATTTATACTACTTTTCTATGTCTTATTTTGCTGCATTTGGGAGTGTTTGGGACATGTCCATCTATTCTAGTATGTCGGTGTGTTCTTGTATATAATGTCTGATAGTAATCTGTCAGTCTGTCACAATCTAAAACTAAGATATCAAAGATGTAAAAGTTTATGCACCTGTAAAACAGGTGTTAACATACCACTTCCTGGATTTTCTATTTGTATAACTTTTTTCAGTTGTAGTAGCATGTTAGAGCGTTTCTAGTGAAATTAGCACTTCCTGGATTTTCTATCTAAATAAATGAAATTAGCACTTCCTGGATTATCTTGTGTTTGTATTTTAGGTGTTTACTCTGATGCACCTTAATTTGAGTTATGATGCACCAGGTTGTCGATTGTATTTTAGTTCTTTAGTTTGATGCACCTTAATTTGAGTTATGATGCAGCATGTAGGGTGAATTAAGCTAAACGTAGGTTGTATTATATTGAAAATGTGTATGCAGCAGGTTGTCTTCTAATTTTATTTTAGTTCTTTAGTTTGATGCACCTTAATTTGAGTTATGATGCAGCATGTAGTCACTTGTTAAATATAAGGGTGAATTAGGCTAAAGATAGGTTTCATAATCTCGAAAATGTGTTTACAGGTGGGTATAATGTTCTAATTTACCGCATTACATTGTAAAAATGACTGCATCATAGTTATTATCCAGATGACCATTAAAACTTTTAAAAACTGCATCATAGTTATTTTTTTACTGCATCATAATGTATTTTTTTAAAAACATGCAAGATATGAAGGATCACTTGAATGACTCACTATCAACGATTAAGGAAGTGTTTGAAAGTAACAAACAGAAGCTTAAGATTGCTTTGGAAGAATACCCACACGATGAAGAATTTACGACGTTTGAGGAAAAAAGTTAATCATTTTTAAAAGAATTGTATGAAAATGATATTGATGGTTTCAATGATGGAGGCATGTCGGATGGGGCGAATCACAGTACCGAGAAAGATTGTCAGAATCATAAGAGCGCTGATGCCATGAAAGCTACTCATAATGATGGTGATAAGAACGCTGATGTAGTGAAAGCTGGTCAGAATGATGGTGCAACTGCATGTGATTTGCAAAACTCTGATGTGGCGAATAAGAATGGCGATGCTGTGACCGATGTCCAGATTGATGGTGGGAAGACCAATGAAGATATCTCGCCTAGTTCAATAGAGGAAGGAAATTCAACCCCAAACTCGACACCAGAAATGACGAGAAGGTTAAGATCAAATACCATAGATTGGACACAATATCAGACCAAGGGGCCAAATTGGACAACATCAAAGAAAGGAGCAGCAGCATCGGCCGCTAAAAATTTGAAAGTCGGGAAGAAGGGGCCAAAAGGGACAACATCTACAAAAGGAGCAGCATCATTGCCCACTAAAAATTTAGAAGTGGGGAAAAAGGGGACAAAAGCGACAACATCAACAAAAGGAGCAGCAGCATATCGCACTAAAAATTTGGAAGTGGGGAAAAAAATCCCCTAAAAGTAAATAAACGCTAACACTTCTCTTGCTTTTGTACTAATATTTATTATCTATGATCGTATATTTTGAATTCAAGTATTGAATGTCTGTAATATAACTAGAAAAATCATAAAACTTGTATATATTATTTTGGGTTTAATGTGAATAGGTAATTATGTTTTATGCTACAATTCGATCGCCTCATAAGGTTTATTTAACTAGTAATAAACTAAACTGTAATGCAGTTACCATTATAGTCTATGATATACTAGTTAAACAACATAATGCAAACTGGTTTATAAAGAAAATTTCAATCAAGTAGTCTTAAAAAGTTTGATTCTTTATTAACAGATTGTGCAAATCCTAAATATGTTGATGAAATATACAATAAAGATATCAACGAGGGAGCTATCGTTATTTATGATGATTCATTCCTTGAAAATCAATCGCAAACGCTACTCTTTGATAGTGAGGAAGAAGTGTTTCACACTAACACGGACACAGAGATGGATACAGAAGGTGGAATGGAAGATAATGAAATGCAAGGTGGAATAGAATCTGATGAACTACAAGACGAAATCCTGGGAGCAGATGAAAGTAAAATTACAAACACCCTTTTTATCTTGTCGATTAATTCAACTGCATCATAGTGGTTTTGTCCTAGTAATGCACTGGAGTTTGGGTTATCATTACAATTCACTGCATGACTAGTTAACAAAACAATATGATGTAGTAAAACTGTATCTATGATGTAGTAAAAACAAGTTATGCTACTTTTCCAAAAAAAAAATTGATTTGATTTTTTTATCTTTTCTACAAATTTCACTGCATCATTGTGTTTTTAAAATAGTAATGCATTGTAGTGTGAGCTATCATTACAGTTTACTGCATGACTAGTTAACAAAATACTATGATGCAACAAGTTATTCTATTTTTCCAAAAAAAACTATTGTTTATTGTTTTAATTACAGGTTCTAAAATTTTAATAGAAACTATCTTTCCTTCAATTGGAATTGAAGAAATCAACCGTTTAATTACCGATTTTCCTTTTACCGAAGAAGTAAGCGAACAGCTTTTTGATTACTCAGTTTATGAAACTACCTTTCTTAGATCCAGTAGAAGACAACATACCAAAAAAGTTTCTTATTTGATGATGCACCAAAATCTTCCTAAATTCAAAAAGTCCAAATTATTAAACCCTTTCATAGTATGAAATTGAGGTTACCGATAAACTTCACAAGAATTTTAAAAGGAAATACACCATTGAGTGCACAACCTATTGTCGAACAACATGAAAAATATACAAAGATTCCGCTATCAGCTGAATTACTAACCAAAGCAAAGACAACAAAATTTGATGGTATAAGGATGAAATTAATGAAAAAGAATGTCGGGAAGTTAGATGCTAAAGGCAACATAGAGGGAGATATGTTAACTAAAATTCCAGTTCTAAGACAAGAGCCAGGTAAAGAGGAAGATCTAACAAGGAACAAGCTAAAGAAACAACCGTGGTAGACGAAAATGTTGAGAAGGAGGTCTCTAAAAAGACACAGGCTAAAAAACAAGTGCTTAAAGATCTTGGTAGAGAGCAAAGTGACACTCAATTGTCAAAAGAGAAAGAGAAAAAATCTAAGATAGAAAAAGCTAAGCCGCTACCTACAAAAAGAAAAAGGATAGAAGAAAATGAAATAATTATGCACGCATCACCCATTAGTTTCATTGCTCCACCGGATGATACTGAAAACGATAAACATGAAGTAAAGCTGCCTCCTGCTTTAACCTCGCCATTTTATCAACGGAAAATCGTATTGGGCCAACCACTATCTGAAGAGGGGAAGAAGATAGCAGAATACATATGGGGTAATAAGACACCCTAATGGTAAGCTCTAAAGTACTGCATCATATATTATTTTCACTGCATCACTTTTATTATTCACTGCATCACTTTTCAAATGTTCACTACATCACATATTTATATCACTGCATCAATTTCTTATGTCACTACATCATGAATTTTCATTATTTTCTTTGCATTACATATTTTTATAAATGCATCACTTCCTTGGTTTTATGCATCAGAGATAGTAACCCATGTTTATATCAAAATGTACAGTGAGATTGTTTTCCAGATCAAAAAAGGAGTTGGAGTAGAAGATGTTTTTTTCTGAGCCTATACCCTGAAATAGAAATTGCGACGGTCATATCATACTTATAGTCTTTTGTATTAAATCATAAGGAAAAACATCGAGACAAGCTTTCAGGCAATGGAAATGTATATTGTGATACGGGAATGCTTGTAAGTAATTCAAATATATAACTTATTTAGTTTTGAACTATAAATTTTAATCGTTTGACGTTAACTAAAACAGACTAATCATATTGTTGAGTCAGAGAAGAATGTGCAAGAAAGAATGAAAGTTTTCGATGAAAATATTCATAACGTTTTAACTCAAGCAAAACGGAAGAATTTTCTTGACGTCGACTTGGTAAGAATATTTATTATGAGAATTAAATGATTGTATTTGTGAGATTGTTTAGTATAAATTTAAATATTATAATAAATATATACAGGTATTTTTTCCTTCAATAAAGATTACGAAAGATGAGTCATCAAACCATTTCTATATCATTTGTTTCAATCTGAAGACCACTGAGATCAACATCATAGACAACATAGATAACGGCATTGATGATATAGAAAAAAGATATGGTGCTTTTCCATTTGCTCTGGTGAGTCTCTTACTTAATGCATTATGGTGCTATTTTTACTACATCAAAGTATTTGTCTATAGTCCTATATCTTATGAATATTATTGATAATTTAATGCATCAGAGTTTTATAAATAGTGCATTACATTGATAAATCTGTATATTATAAATAGAGGAAAACCCTTTATAAGTCTAAAACTGGTTTTATATCATAATTAATGCTTTATGGTGCTATTTTTACAGTCCTATACCTTATGAATAACATTGATAATATTACTGCATCATAGTATTAAAAAAACTGCATTACATTCTCATAACTGTTTACTTTAAATTTGCACAGATTGATTCCTTTACAAATTACTTGGAGAGACACCGACATCCTAAACACGTTCAGATTTTGCTTTCTGAACCTAACATTGTTGTTTTAATTGGAAAACAAAATTCAATGCTGTTGATTACGGGGTATTTGTTATGAGCATTTGGAAACATGTCTTGGTAGAGGAAACTTCTTACTACCATTGAAGAAAGAAGGACCACCTCAAAAAACACAACTAAAGATGCTTCGTGCAAAGTACTTGGCCAAAATCCTTCTCATGGATTTTAACGTCAAAAAAGGAAAGTTGTTAAAGGACGCACAAGCATACTTCAGGAAAAAGCCAAAAATTTCAAAGCGTATAACGGATACTGATGTTAGATTTGATAAAGCTTTGGGGAAGAAATTTAGTACTACCGTAAGCAAGACAATTGATAACTAAAATACCTTAGTTTTAATTCTTTTGAATTGAATTCTCATTGTTTTTCTACCAACTGCTTGTAAACATGAAGATTTTTAAACCATTTTATTTACTTGTTAGTGGGGTTACTATATGTTAAAATTCAATGATGTTTTTTTAACATATGAAATTAAAAAATATATACATTATCTGTTATGCAAAATTCACTGCATCAAAATGTAAAAAAAACATTGCATCACAACACTAAAACAAAAAAAAATACATAAGCAAATAACTTAAAAAACATTTCATCAGCTATGTAAAATCATTGTATTACATTTAAAGATGCTATTGAATCAAAAAAGACATAAAAAAGTGACTTAAGAAGTGATATCTTTCATGTAAATGTAAAAATATATCATTGTATTACAATGTAAAAAGTCACTGCATTATTGGGTAAAAAATGCCACTATGTAAAAAAGATGTACTTAAATTGCTATGTAAAAAGAAAATGTATCAATATGCAAAAGTAACTACATCAATATGCGAAAGTAACTACATCAATATGCAAAAGTAGCTGAATCAGTATGTAAAAGAAACTGCATCAATATGTAAAAGTAGCTGCATCAATATGAAAAAAAGTAGCTGCATCAAATTGTCATCGTCAAATTCGCCTAGATATGAGACCAGTTCTTGCTGCCCGGCGCCTCCTGAGATGTTTTCTTGACTTTTTTAGATGGTTGAATTTTTTTCTGTTTGGCATGTCCTGGAATTATGACCTTCTTTATTCCCACATGTACTGCATGTCCTCCGCTTTTCAATTGATTTGGCTGCTTCTTTTTCGATTTTGACTTCTGACTTCCACCTAGTATGAACGCTGGATCCTTTATTTGAACTAATATCTGAATTTTGAACAACATTTGAATTTGAAGTTGGTTCCTTCACACCAAGAATTGTACTAATAATATCTTTCGAATTAAGTTTTGGAACTACTGGAACATCAACTTTAGCTTTAATCAACAACTCCATCATTTTATCCTTATAAATCTTCAACATACCCATGTCATGAACCAAGCGATCAATCGTAGATTCAAAAATATCATACAAATCAAACACCTCACTTTGCAACACCGAATCTGTTCCACTGACAACTTTCTTAACCGTAGCGTTGAAAGGCTTAGCATCCATAGACCATCTTTTCTTCAAGTATTTCCGAGGAAATTCTTTCACATTGTTCATTCTCAACACGTAAAAAATGAGCCTACAAAGAAGGTCATATGACTTGTAGTGCTTACAACTACATTGAACCTCCATTTCAGATTTAAAAAACTCAATCTGCAAAACATTTAAAAAAAACATAAAAATTCAGAACTATACTGCATCATAGCTAAACACTTACTGCATTAGAATTATAACCAATAGATGAAAACATACATGATAAACAACAAAGTTGTTTTCACCCCTGATTTTGTTCTCATCTTGCATATCACGGATTGAATATCTCTCACCATTATCATCTTGGACAACATTTGTCGACATGCAATGGAAATAAGAAGCATAAATCTCATTTTGAACTTCCAAGAATACAGTTCGAGTATAAAGAGTACTTGCTTCTTTTTCAAGCTAAAGATCAGTTTTGAGTTTGGGATTACGATATCTTGAATCGTGATCATTCTTACGCTCAATATATCATACTCGATAGCCGTCTCATAATGGCTTAGAAATTCAACAAGTGTCAAATATTTACTTGTCCATTTACCAAATAAATGGTTCTTGCTTTCTGACCTAGAGGTGGTACGCATGAGACCTGCCATAAGAACATCACGCAAGTATGACGGGATCTAGCATTCCCGTAGGTCAAACATATCTTGTAACCATTTGTTATCAGCAAGTTGAAAATCTTCAATCATGTGTTCCCAATCTGCTTCAAACTCAAAAGGAAAAATCTGATCGGTCCAAACTATATCACATATACGCCATTTGAAATTTATGTTTTTGAAGATTGTAGTCCCTACCTACAAAACAAATATGTTTATAAAACTACTGCATTAGAGTGTAATACTATTACATCAATTTGAAAAATAACCAACTTAATAGATACTTGTACAACACAGGTGAGAATCTAGTGCATTATAGTTTTAATAATAACTGCATCAAAGTTATAAAATCAGCCCTTAACTACAAAAAAATATGACTTTAAAAAACTACTGCATTATAGTGTAAATCTGGTGCATTAATTTGAAATATAAACAACTTAATAGATACTTTGTCCATTACAGATGAAAACATACCTTTGTAACCAATTTTTGCATGATATGCCACATAAAAAAACGGTGTATCGTATTTGGGAAGCATTCTGGTATTACATCTTCATAGACATGTCCTGATCGGTAATTACAACCTTCGGGTTTGTACCAAACGCCATTTTAAACTGATCAAGAAGCCATTTGTAAGCAAAAACCGACTCATTAGCAAGTAAACCCGCAGTGAAGGTTATACAGCGGTTGTGATGATTAATGCTGGTAAAAGGGACGAACACCATTTTATACCTGCATTATAATATAAAAATAAAATGAGATAAAATAATAAATAATGTCGTAATGCAAGATTAAAATTTTTGTTAAAAAAATGAATAAAGTATACTTGTTAGAACGGAAAGTAGCATCAATGAGACCATATCACCAAAAACAGCATAGTCCTTAATTGCTTGCTCATCGGCCCAGAAAATAGCAACCAATTTATCATCATCACCTAAAACAAAGATAAGAAAATAAAAAAACAATAAAATGATGTATTAAGTGCATCAACACATAAAATTAACTACATTACCTGTTTTGTAATTCACATAAAATCCTGGCGAATGCAACTTTCTGCTCAAAAGCTTTTCAACAGCCATTTGTGCATCACGATCACGAAGAAACAAGTTTACTTTCTTCTTCAAATTCTTACAGTCAACAACAGTAGCTCCAATTTGGTCAAAACCACCACACATCTGTTTCAACAATTTAAAACCCGTAGAAGGACCAAAATTTGATTACAAGCCTCAAACAGAAAATGTTACTTTGTGAATCCCAATTCCCGAGAACTCTTCATGAATATCATATCCTTTTCGGCTACAAAAGGATGGTTGTACCCTTCTATAAAAGTATACACCCTATAACGACCTTCTACAATATTCTTAATACGGATTTTAGCCAAACAACCACATCTACTAGAGCCCTGATTCCTAGTTTGCTTTACATTAACAACCACATCTATTGGAGCCCTGATTCCTTGTTGCTGGTTCACCGTAGTTAAGTCACTAATATCAGATTTAACCTCCTTAGACTTATTAGCAGCCGGTTTTGGATTTATACCTTTTCTGAAGATACAAACCACTTCAAGTTTGGTGGTTCACCATCTTTAGGTTTGTAATGACCACCCTTTCTAACATCAAAACCGCCCCTTTCACTCATAAGCTTGATCAATAGATACAAACTCAGCACCTTCTAAAGGTACAACACCGAAATCTTTATCTGGAAACCACGTCATGTTTCCATTATAGGCTCGTAATCGGTTCATAAATAAGTCCTAAGTGTAGAACTCGCTCAAAAAGCTAGCTTATTTGAGGAGGGGACACCTGGACATTATAAACCATCAACCATTCCCATACATGGCCGATGTGGGATCATAACATTACCCCACCCTTTGAAGAACCAACGTCCTCGTTGGTCACGGCTATGTTGGTCACGGTTGGCACCCCTTTGGGTCCAAGCCACCACTCTATAGGCCACCACTCCGAGTGTTGGAACCTCGTAAGGTAGGGCTAGCTCTGATACCAATTGATACGAACCTATCCCATACTAGGCTCATAATCGGTTCATAAGTCCCAAGTGTAGAACTCACTCAAAAAGCTAGCTTGTTTGAGGAGGGGACACCTGGACATTATAAACCATCAACCATTTCTCGTGTATCAGTCATGTACGAGTTGTGTATCATAGTTTAGTAATTGTTTGTTAACTCGAATGTAATTTATGATAGTGTATCATTGAATTTGAGAATAAAATGATTATTTATGTCAATAATATTTTTTGAAGCAAAACTATGTATCATATGTATTAGCTATAAAATTTTGCATATCAATTTTATAATGGTTTTATATCAATTTTATTTATAATATATATTATTTTGTGTCTAATATTAAATAAATCACATGTTAATTGATGAAATCAATGGTTAATATGACTTTTAATTTTAACAACTTTAAGCTACTACACTACAATAACCCAACACACACTCTCTCTCTCTCTCTCTCTCTCTCTGTCTCTCTCTATATATATATATATATATATATATATATATATATATATATACTAGCCTTTAAACCCGTCCGGTGGACGGGCTAGCTTTAAGTATATATGCTTTTAATGAAAATTGAATTTATGTGTGTTTGTATTAGAAGTTTAGTATATATAGTGTTAGTTATAACATTGATATTTTAATAATGTAGCATAAATTAGACAAAAATTACGTAGTTTAAGATAATTTATTTATTTAAAAATATTATGAGTTAATTGAATTTGCATATGTTAACGGTATGAATAAGTTTGTTACATAATTTTTTTTAGAATTTTAATAATATTGTACAAATATTTTATGTATTTTTGAATTTTATGAGGTAATAAATTTTGTATATGTTAATGTTATGAATCGCGTTTTTACATTAATTTTTTTAAATTAATATTATTGTTGTCCATTTTTATAGAATTTTGTATTTAAGGCATTGTTTTCACCATCCTTCCTTATATATTTTTATAGAATTTAGTATTTAAGGAATCATTTGTAATTACTATATATATTTTATATAATTTTGTATTTAAGGCATCATTTGTAATTGCTATTTTATTTTTGAAGCATTTTATGGAAGCATTTTTATAGAATTTTGTATTTAAGGCATTGTTTCACCATCCTTCCTTATATATTTTTAATTAATTTTTTATTTAAGGCATCTTTGTAATTCCTATATATATATTTTTATATAATTTTGTATTTAAGGCATCATTGGTAATTCCTATTTTATTTTTGAAGCATTTTATGGAATCATTTTTATAAAATTTTGTTTTTAAGGCATTATTTCACCATCCTTCCTTATATATTTTAATAGAATTTTTTATTAAATGCATCATTTGTAATTCTTATATATATTTTTATAGAATTTTGTATTTAAGGCATCATTTGTAATTCGTATTTTATTTTTGAAGCATTTTATGAAATCATTTTTATAGAATTTTGTATTTAATGCATTGTTTCACCATCATTCCTTATATATTTTTATAGAATTTTGTATTTAAGGCATCATTTCTAATTCCTATATATATTTTTATAGAATTTTGTATTTAAGGCATCATTTGTAATTACTATTTTATTTTTGAAGCATTTTATGAAATCATTTTTATAGAATTTTGTATTTAAGGCATTGTTTCACCATCGTTCCTTATATATATTTTATAGAATTTTGTATTTAAGGTATCATTTGTAATTCCTATATATATTTTTATAGAATTTTGTACTTAAAGCATCATTTGTAATTCCTATTTTATTTTTGAAGCATTTTATGGAATCATTTTTATAGAATTTTGTATTTAAGGCATTGTTTCACCATCCTTCCTTATATATTTTTATAAAATTTTGTATTTAAGGCATCATTTGTAATTCATGTATATATTTTTATAGAATTTTGTATTTAAGGCATCATTTGTAATTCCTATTTTATTATTGAAGCATTTTATGGAATCATTTTTATAACATTTTGTACTTAAGGCATTATTTCACCATCCTTCCTTATATAGTTTTATAGAATTTAGTATTTATGACATCATTTGTTATTCCTATATATATTTTGATAGAATTTTGTATTTAAGGCATCATTTTTAATTCCTATTTTATTTTTGAAGCATTTTATGGAATCAGTTTTATATAATTTTGTATTTAAGGCATTGTTTCACCATTTTTCCTTATATATTTTTATAGAATTTTGTACTTAAGGTATCATTTGTAATTCATATATATATTTATAAAGAATTTTGTATTTAAGGCATCATATGTAATTCCTATTTTATTTTTGAAGCATTTTATGGAATCATTTTTATAAAATTTTGTATTTAAGGTATTGTTTCACCATCCTTCCATATATATTTTTATAGAATTTTGTATTTAAGGCATCATTTGTAATTCCTAGTTTCTTTTTGAAGCATTTATGGAAACCCTTTAATGAATTACATGTGTCATTTTTATATAATTTTGTATTTAAGGAATTGTTTCACCATCCTTCCTATATAAGGGTTTTTGATTTGATTTGATTTGATATATATATATATATATATATATATATATATATATATATATATATATATATATATATATATATATATATAATGCGAAGTTATCATAGGAATATTGGGCCGCCTCGTTCTGCTTTCAAAGTGGATATTCAAAAGGCTTATGATACTGTTGATTGGGGTTTTCTTAGGGTGATTCTGTTGGGTTTTGACTTTCACACTATGATGGTTGAATGGATTATGGAGTGCGTGAATACGGCCTCATACTCAATTTGTATTAATGGGAATCTCCATGGCTGGTTTAAGGGTAAACGTGGGCTAAGACAGGGTGATCCCTTGTCACCTTATTTATTTACGTTGGTTATGGAAGTTTTGACTCTCTTGATGCAGAGGCATGTTCGTTTGGCAGAGGAGTTTTTGTATCATAGTCATTGTGAGCACTAGCGTATTGTTAATCTATGTTTTGAAGATGATTTATTTATTTTCTCAAGGGGCATCTGGATTCGGTTCGCACCATTATGGATGTTATGGAGGAATTTAATAATGTGTCAGGTTTGGTTCCAAGTATTCCTAAGAGTACAGCTTTCTTATGTAGTGTTCTACCTGACGTGAAAGCTAGTATTCTGGATCTTATGCCATTTACGGAAGGCATAGTGCCAGTGCGTTATCTTGGGTTCCTCTTATCTCGTCCAGGCTGCTTTATAGGGATTGAAAAGTCCTTGTGGAAAAGTTGGAGAGTCGGGTATAGGATTGGCGTAACAAATTTCTATCTACTGCAAGGAGACTTCAACTTGTTAAATCTGTGTTATCATCTATGCACTTGTACTGGGCTTCAGTTTTTATCCTGCCTGTTCGGATTATTCATGATCTTAAGCAGCTTTTGAAGAACTTTTTATGGTGTCAAGGTGAGATGAAAAAGGGGAGATCAAAGGTGGCGTGGGAGAATGTTTGCATTCCACAAAGTGAGGGAGGTCTTGGATTAGGAGGCTTGATGATTTTAATACTGCTCTTATTACCTCTCATATTTGGTCTCTTCTCACGCGTAAGGGATCCTATGGGTTTAATGGATACATTCGTATAAGTTAAGGGGTAGGAGCTTTTGGGATGTTCCTTGTATTAGTGATGTAAGTTGGGGTTGGCGTAAGCTTCTTCAGCTTAGGACATGTGTGCGGCCGTTTATTTGGTATAGGCTTCATGATGGTAAATCTGCGTCTATGTGGTTTGATAGGTGGGCTGCTGAGTGTCCGTTAAGGGATACTCTTACGGTACGCATTATTGTTAGGTCCGGTTTTACCCTTCATGATACTGTTGCTGATTTAATTGAGAAAAACGCCTGGAAATGGCCGACTGATTGGGTGGACAGATTTACTGATGTCGTCTCTATCCCTGTTCCCGCTCTGGAGGAGGGGCGGCCGGATTCTCTGGTATGGCGTGATGGTGGTGGTTCTTTGCAGTCATTTTCTATGGCTCTGGCTTGGGATACGCTGCGAAGACGTCAGGTTGTGGTTTGGTACCATGTTGTTTGGTTCTCCCATTGTATTCCTCGACACTCGTTGCATATGTGGCTTGTTGTTAAGCAGAAACTGAAGACTCAGGATCGTTTGCGACAATGGGGTGTTGGGCCTGCTGTGGATTTAAACCTACTTCGGTGTCCTTTGTGCAAAGTCACTCTTGATTATCATTCTCATTTGTTTTTTGAGTGCTCTTATTCTTCACAGGTATGGATGCAAATTAGGGTGCTTTGTGGTATGGATTCTATTCCTCCTCGTTTGGATGATGTTTTGGCATTTCTTATACCAATATCCAAAGGAAAATATACTACTAGTATTATTGCTCGTCTGGTTGTTGAGGCTACTGTATACTTTGTTTGGATGGAACGGAATGCTAGATTGTTCAAAGGGAAACAACTTTCTGTGGATAAACTTGTTAGTATCATTACTTCTATTGTTCGCCTCAAGCTTATTACTTTCAGATTCAAGAAGATGACTACACGGTCTTTGGCTATTTTGGATCGGTGGAGACTTCTGTCCTCAAGTGTTTCTCATGATGGGGGTACCGGGTAAGGGTTGTACTCTTTTTTCCTTTTTGGGGTTTTTTCCACAGGGTTTTTCTCAAAAAAAATTTAAGGAGGCAGCCTTATTTGGATCCTTTACTTCCATTATGTTGCTGCTGGTGTTTTGGGGTGGTCGCCTGGTTCCAAGATTTCTTCTTATTGGAGTTTGCTAATGCTATTTTTTACACTAGTTTTTGATTTGTAATGTTAGGTTAGTGTTGCTATGTGTATGGCCTGTCATAAGCACTTGTTGATCAAGCTTTTGGCTTGAGGTTAATACGGTATTTCAGCTGTATTCCATTTGTACTTAAATTTGGTTTTTTGGTTAATAAATTTACTGGGGTAACTCCTTTTACCGATATATATATATATATATATATATATATATATATATATATATATATATATATATATATATATATATATATATATATATATATATATATATATATATATATATATATATATATATATATATATATATATATATATATATATATATATATATATATATATATATATATATATATATATATATATATATATATATATATATATATATATATATATATATATATATATATATATATATATATATATATATATATATATATATACATATATATATATATACATATATATATATATATATATATATATATATATATATATGTATATATATATATATATATATATATATATATATATATATATATATATATATATATATATATATATATATATATATATAATATATATATATATATATATATATATATATATATATATATATATACATATATATATATATATATATATATATATATATATATATATGTATATATATATATATATATATATGTAGGGGAGAGATCAAATAAAAAGACTTTTTTTGTGAGAAGGATAAGAAGGATTTTCAGCCATTGATTTAAAATCAATGGATGAGATTAAATAATAATCTTAACTAACTAACTAACTAACCATCAAAACACGATTTTTAAAAAGTTTTTCAAGAATTCTGAAAAAATTCCAATAGATCGAGTATGTTGGTGCAAAAAACTTTTGTAAAAAAGGTTTTTTAAATTTGAAGTATTTTACGTTTTTTTAATGCACAAAAACGAAATTCTGATGCACAATAACGTAGTCTTTTACGTTTCTTACGTTTTTGGTGCATCAAGAACTCATTTTTATGCCTAACTTCTTTTGACTTTTTACTTTAAAATTTGATTCCACATCAAACTATAACAAATTAAAAATTTTGTGCATGAAAAAAAATTGTACACCAAATTTCACCTTTTTGTGGATCGAATTTCGTTTTTTTTGTAGTAGACTGGAGGAAAAAAACCCTAATATCCTCTCTATGCATGGCGATTTTTTCTAAACGCCGCCTTAATTTCTGATCTTAATTCTTATGATTCTAATGCTTAATAACGTTCATATTAGGTTAATTAATCATATGATTATGATACTATAATTGTTCTTTATTGGGCTGCCGTTTTATTTAGGATTAGGGTTTATTTTATTTTAGGGTTTGGTTCGCTGTGCGTTTTTTCCTCCTGATCCGACCACGTTTCTTTGTCATTCAAATCGTTTGTATTATTGTGGTGTGATTAGGGTTTGTGCTTTTCAAGGTTTTATCTATTGTTGGCTACTGCTGGGTTGCGTTTCTCTATTCGTTGGTGATTAGGGTTTCGCTGCTATTATTGAACCCTAGATCTGGATAGCTGCTTGACGCTGATCTTTCTGAGATTAGGGTTTTGCTTTTTATCTAGGGTTTCTTGGAACGATCTAGTAGGTTCTTTCTGCTTTGGAAGGTGAGGCTGGTTGTTGTGATCTCAGGGTTGTGTTTAAGATATATATTTGGAAGTGGGTTTTAGAGATGGAAAAGGGTTTTCTGAATAGTCCACGTAGCAATAAGGTTGTCAAGGGTAAGGAATCAGTGGTTCCAACAAATGATATTGCTATGAGGATCAAGAATATTGATGGTAAGCTTATTGGCAAGGATGGTAAGCCTCTTCTGGTGAAGCGTGGAGATCCGAAGCTTGCTACTTTGGATGCTACGGTTGCTGATGCAAGTGTGAGGCCTGTGCTTCATAATCCTAAGAATATGCCACTAAAGTCGATTCTTAAGGGCGTTGGGAATGTGTCAATCATCGAAGAGGGTGCTAAGGTGTCGTTTGATGCTGATGGTAAAGGGGGTTGTTTAACGAATGTTACTGATTTCTCAAATTCAATTATGGAGGAGGATATTCTAAAAGGTAAAACGACTGTTAGTAAGGTTAATGTGTCTTCTCGGGTTAATGATGTGGTTCTACCAGGGGCTAGTGTTCTTCTCCCAAGTGATGTAGTTGATGAAAAGGCGAGCAGTTTTGATAACACGTTGTATGGTTATTTTGTGGGTCGTAGACATGCATTTCCTATTGTGGAAAGTTTTGTTAAGAATGCATGGGCTCGGTTTGGAATTAAGAGAACCATGTTTCATCATGTCTTCTTTTTCTTTCAATTTAGCACTAAAGCTGGTATGGAGCAAGTCCTTGCTAATGGCCCATGGCGTATTAGGCTTACACCTATTATGCTAAACATCTGGAATCCAACAAAGAAGCTCATAAAAGACGATATCAAAGCAGTGTCAGTGTGGGTCAAGCTGCATGATGTACCCATCGTTGCTTATTCAGATATCGGGCTTAGTTTGATCGCCACTAAGGTTGGCCGTCCTATCAGGTTGGATGCTCATACAGCTGACATTTGTGTTAGTTCATGGGGGAGATGCTCTTATGTGAGAGTTCTCATTGAGTTTAATACGGAAAAGGCTCTTGTTGAGTCTTTTATTGTGGCAGTTCCAATCAAAGGCGAGGAGGGGCATTCCCTAGAAACTATTACGGTTGAATATGAATGGAGGCCTCGAAGGTGTGCTAAGTGTAAGATCTTTGATCACTTTGATTTGGACTGTCCCAAGAAAGCTAGAGTTCCTAGATCAGATTTGAATCGTGGTGGTAACTCTGGGCGGGTTAATGAGAAGGTAAAACAGCAGCCTATTTTGCTTAAGGCACGACAGGTTGAGGGGTTGAAATTTTCTAAGCCTAAGACATATTGGGTCATGAAAACAGCTAAAGCGTCATCGTCAAAGGCTAAAAGTTCTAACTCTGATCGGAAACAGTTTATTAGTGATAATATCAATTTGTTGGAGCTAAAGAACTCATTCGAAAAGTTAAAGGACGAAGGTGCGATTCTAGACGTGGTTGAGCAGGCTGCTTTGGAACATAATAATAAGGAAGATTTGACGACTATAGGTAATAATATTCCTACTGAACATACAACGACAGGTGGTAATAAGGTGGTTCTAGAGGAGGCTTCCTCTAGTAAATCAAAGTTATCATTTGGCTACAAGGATTTGGCTAATATTAGTGATTCTGATGAGGAGGAAGTCTTTGCTTCCAATGATGATTATCAAGCCTACATGTCGTCAATTGGAGGAGGTCATCCACTTGAAGAGGAGTTTGATGTGTATGATGATGATTATATGGACCAGATTCGTGATCTACCGGGAGAAATTAAAGAGTTCCATGATTTTCGACTCCATCATAGTGGTAGGAAGTATTATAGTTTAGAAGCCATAAGAGGGTGTGTCCTCTTATTTTGGGGTTTGGGTTTTAGTATATGATATGCTTGGTTGTTGCCTATGTAATGGGCTTGATATAGGATTTCGTCTATATCTTTTGTACTTCAACGTTTTTTGGCGTAACATAATTTACCGGGGATAGTCCCCTTTACGCAAAAAGAATTTCTTGTGCATTAAAAAATTAAAAAAACTTTCTTCACAACTTTTTTATGCACTAACATATCCGACATTGTGGAATTATTTCAGAATTTTTTGAAAACTTTTTTTATAATCATGTTTAAATAGTTAGTTAGTTAGTTAGAAGTATGGATTGATCTTATCCATTAGTTTTAAATTAGTGGCTGAAAATCCTTCTTATCCTTCTCACCATAAATAATCTTTTTATTTTAACTCTCCCTTATATATATATATATATATATATATATATATATATATATATATATATATATATATATATATATATATATATATATATATATATATATATATATATATATATATAAGGATGCGGATATACTAAAAAGCCCCTTAAAATAAAAAGTATAGGAAGTAATCCTAGCCCTTGGATTAGATTTATTTAAAAAATAAACGGAGTGGCAATATTGTAATCTCCTGGAAACTTCAGGGGCAAATCCGTCAATTGCTACCCCAATAACTGCACCCCTTTTTTAGGTTTAATAAACCTACGTCGTTCCTAACGTTATCTTCATTTCTCTCTCTCCAAAAATTACACACACACAAAAAACGTTATCTTCATTTCTCTCTCGAACAAAAAACGCAAAAACCCTAGATTTATTAACTAAATCATATCAAAAGTTACACACACACAACACAAAAAACGCAGAAAACACTATAGCATATCAAGAAAAATCAACAAAAACGCAGAAAACATTCCAAAACCCAAGATCATGTAAGTGAATGTTTGATTATATATTCGATTAGTTTATTTTGGATTTTGTAATTGATTATATAATTGATTGATTTAATAACACACTAATTTAATGCTTGTTTTAAGCGGCTGCTAGTGGCGGTAGATGGTGGTGGATAGAAATGGTGAGGACGAATCTAAAGGATTTTTCTGCCTCAGGTAATTACTATTGTAAACCCTAATTATTTTTATTTTTTATTTTTATGTTTATTAAATACTTAAAAATATTTTAATTTAATGGATTTAGTAAAAAGGAAAAGTGGTAGACTGTGGTTGAAAAAAAAGTATTTTATGGAAATCGTAAAGAAATATCGCCAGAAAACTCGATAACTATATCATCTAGTAAGTGATTTTGATTAAATTGATCTATTATTTATATTTATTTTGCACTTAGTTTTTATATGGTAGACTGTGATGCAGTATTTGTATGTTACGTGTTGGCTAAATTATGTTATGTGTACTAGTTTTAGACTTTGATGCTCTTAGTTTTAAACTGTGATGTAGTAGAACATTTTTAGAAATAATAGATAAAAGTATTTTTAGGACAGTAGCACACTAGTATGTTTAGGACAACGGGTTGCGCGGGATTGCAGCTGGCTTGCAGCGGGCGTGCAGCGGCCTTGTACCTACTGTCCTAAACACCTTGTGTAGAACTGTCCTAAAAACAATTTTATATATTATTTCTAAATCAAACTCAGAATATGGATATGATGCAACACTTACTTTATGTATTCTAAAAACATTGATGTACTTATTGTGGTTTATGAGGTTAGAATAATATAAAAACAATGAATTAATGCATTTTTTTGTATTAAACACCGAAGATTGATCAAAATCGATCGATCTTCGTTATCATACACTGAAAATCTTCCGATCTTCGTTATCAAACACTAAACGGTCTTCATTAATCCATCAATGTGAATACGAATATGAAATCTTATACACATCCTCGTAAGTGATTTTCAAAACCTAAATATTTTATTCAATTGCTTTTTATGCACATAATATTGAAACACATTTTTATTTATTTGATTTAGCTACTAGGAAAAGTTGACATATAAAAGTTAAATTATGTAAAGAGTAAAAAAACACCAGAAAAATCAATAACACTATCCAGCAGCAAGTATTTTTTTAAAATTGATGCAGTAGATTGATGAATTTAGATTATGTATGTTTTCAATGTTTGCTTTGTCGTATATGTAGTGTATGCTAAGGGTAATGTGGTAATTTTTTATTTTGTTATTACTAGGTTTGGATAGGAGCAGTGCGTGTTATGAGGTGTAAATAGTGTGTGGTTGCTTGACTGTAAAGGGTTAATGCGGTGTCTATAAAGGGTTAACGCGGTTTGTGGTTTGTCTACCGAGTTCTGTATAAGTCAACATACAAGCCATACTTTTTTATGATGAAAATTCTGTGTCTGCTTGCTTATAAAGTTCCGATGCAGTGTTTATAACGTCTTAATGCAGTTTGTGTTTTCTCTACGGAGTTTAGTATCTAGGATAGCATACAAGCAATGGTTGTTAGATATTGAAAATTGTGTGTTTGCGTGCTTGTAAAATTTCGATGTAGTGTTTATAAAGTGTTAATGCAGTTTGTGGTTTGTCTACCAAGTTCAGTGTCTAGGTTAGCACACAAGCTGTACTTGTTAGATGATGAAAATTGTGTGTTTGCGTGCTTGTAAAGTTTCGATGCAGTGTTTATAAGGTTTTAATGCAATTGCTTTTTTTCTACGGAGTTCAGTGTCTAGTAAAGCATACAAGCAATGCTTGTTAGATGTTGAAAATTGTGTATATGCGTGCTTGTAAAGTTCCGATGTAGTGTTTAAAAAGTGTTAATGCAGTTTGTGGTTTGTCTACCGAGTTTGGTGTCTACTTGCTTATAAAGTTTCAATGCAGTGTTTATAACGTCTTAATGCAGTTTGTGTTTTCTCTACGGAGTTTAGTATCTAGGATAGCATACAAGCAATGGTTGCTATATGTTCAAAATTGTGTGTTTGGGTGCTTGTAAAGTTTCGATGCAGTGTTTATAAAGTGTTAATGCAGTTTGTGGTTTGTCTACCAAGTTCAGTGTCTAGGTTAACACACAAGTTGTACTTGTTTGATGATGAAAATTGTGTGTTTGCGTGCTTATAAAGTTTTGATGCAGTGTTTATAAAGTTTTAATGCAATTTATTTTTTGTACGGAGTTCAGTGTCTAGTATAGCATACAAGAAATGATTGTTAGATGTTGAAAATTGTATATATGCATGCTTGTAAAGTTTCGATGTAGTGTTTAAAAAGTGTTAATTCAGTTTGTGGTTTGTCTACCGAGTTCGGTGTCTAGGTTAGAATTCAAGCAGATTGCGTTATGTGTGTAAAAGTATGTATGTTTGTCTGCTTGAATAACATTGAGGCATTCTGGGTAAAAGAATTAATGTGGTTCAAGGTTTTGTATCGGTGTACGAGTATAGGATAAGATACAAGCAGATTGATTTAGGTGTGCGAGTTTGTGTGTGCGCGCGTTTATATAAACTTACTACACTATATATAAAGAACTAATGCGGCTTAGGGTTGCCTACCCAGTCATAGTGAAGGTTAATGTACAAACATACTGATTTAGATATACGAGTGTGCTTGTGTGTGCGTTTGTATAACCTTAATGCATTGTATGTAAATGAATTAATGTGGTTTACGGTCGCATATTAGGTCCGAGACTAGGTTAATGTACGATCAGATTGATTTAGGTGTACGACTATGCGCGTGTGTTGCATTTGTATAACCGTAATGCACTATTTATAACGAATTAATGCTTTTTAAGTTTACATGTCGGGTCCGATTCGAGATTAGGTCACACGTAGTGTGTTTTAGTTGTCCAAACGTGTTTGTATGGGTGTTTGAGAAATGATGCATTAGTTGTAAATAAGTGATGCAGTAGGTTATGTTTTATGGTACATGATGTTCGATTAGGTCACACCTAGAGTGTTTATAGTTTTTAAAATGTGCTTGTGTGTATTCGAATACATGATGCAAACTCAGAATATGAATATGATGCAACACTTACTTTATGTACTCTAAAAACATTGATGCAGTTATTGTGGTTTATGAGGTTATAATAGTTAAAAAATAATGAATTGATGCATTTTTTTTGTATAAAATTGATGCATCATATTTTTTCTATTTTAGTTATTATGCTACTTTTTTCTGCTATGACATATATGTGCTTTGTAGCAATGTTAGTGGATTCGGTATTATCAAGTTTAATGTTATTTCCTATTTGAGGTTTTGTGAATGAAATTGGTTGCTATCAAGATCTGTATATGAGATTTTAGGAATGAAGTTTCGTGAATGAAATTGGTCGTTATCAGATGTGAAATGATTTGATATGACCTCGTTCAATATTTGTTGTTATCATGTTCTGTGAATGAGGTTTTGTAAATGAATCAATGAAATTGTAGGTTCTGTGAACGTATGCATTTAATCCGATTATATTTTGTGCATTATGAGGTTAGAAAAGTTTGTGTGAACATATTGATGTTTGTTTTTATTTATCTGAAATATTATATTGATGCAGCTAATATTATACACTGATGCACTTTTTATATGTTTGATTTAGAAATCTGGTAGTTTAAATGTTTTATATGCAGTATTTAATATTAGACACTGATGCGGTTTTTATATGATGTTTAAGGATTAGTTTTTATATGAACTTAAGTATTAGGAATAGTTTGGTATTGATGCAACGCTTACTTTATGTATTCTAAAAACATTGATGCAGTTATTGTGGTTTATGAGGTTAGAATAGTTAAAAAACAATGAATTGTTGCATTTTTTTATATAAAATTGATGCAGCATTTTTTTCTATTTTAGTTATTATGCTACTATTTTGCTATGACATATATGTGTTTTGTAGCAACATTAGTGAAATCGGTATTATCAACTTTAATGTGATTTTCTATATGAGGTTTTGTGAATTAATTTGGTTGCTATCAGGATCTGCATATGAGGTTTTAGGAATGAAGTTTTGTGAATGAAATTGGTTATTATCAGTTGTGAAATGATTTGATATGACCTGGTTCAGTATTTGTTGTTATCATGTTCTGTGAATGAGGTTTTGTAAATGAATCAATGAAATTGTAGGTTCTGTGAACGTATGCATTTAATCAAAATATATTTTGTGAATTATGAGGTTAGATAAGTTTGTGTGAACATATTGATGTTTGTTTTTATTTATCCGAAAATATCATATTTATGCAGCTAATATTAGACACTGATACACTTTTTATATGTTTGATTTAGAAATCTGGTAGTTTAAATGTTTTAAATGCTGTATTTAATATTTGACACTGATGCGGTTTTAATATGATGTTTTAGGATTAGTTTTTATATGAACTGTTAAGTCTTAGGATTAGTTTGGTATTGATTTGGTTTATCTTTTTTTGAAAAATTTGCAAACTGTCCATATAAGGGTGTGTTTGGGATTACTTGTTGTATTCAGTTGGTGACAATATTGAGTATCATAAATGGCCTAAGCATACAATAATAGGTTGATATAGGCTGTTTGTTCAATTTACTTCAATATGTTAGTGTAAAAATCATTAGTTTGATAGTTTCATAAAACTGCATAAATCAGCCAAACTGCATATTAATGCAGCTAATATTAGACACTGATGCAGTTTTTATATGCTTGATTAAGAAATCTGGTAGTTTAAACATAAAAAACTGCATCAGTGTATTATATTAGCTGCTTTAATATGTAGTTTTTAATATTAGACACTAATGTGTTTTTATATTGATGGTTTTTAAAGAAGTAATGTACTGTTGTTATAGAATTATGAATGTATCGTTTGATTGGAATAAAATATTAATGCACCTAATATAATACACTGATGCAGTTTTTGTAACACCCCCACAATTGCTATGCGCAGCGGAACTACAACAATGGGTGCTACACAGTATTCATTGCACACAAGATATATCAAACGACGCTAAAAAGACGTCAACTTAAAACTTGAATTTAAAATTGTTAGATGATACATGTCCACGGTTTTTCCAACCCCGATTTGGTACAACAGAGTTTAGCGTTTTCGGTCCCCATGAATCTCAACCCAGAAATTTCAGTTTTACAACAACATAACATTAAACATAAAAATTGTTTAAGTAGAAAAAGGAGGAAAAACAAGCGGACTCCAAGCCATACACACAACCTCCATCCCAAGCATGCTCCATTCTACACTTCAGCGGTTACCTGAAACACATGCCAAAATTTTGGTCAACGAAAACGTTGAGTGGAATTCATAGGTTTTACAATCCATTTGAACGTATATATAATAAAAACCATTCGTGATCATTTATAGTCTTGTCGATCAAACAAACTATAATCAGGATACTGACAATTGTGTTTAAGCTCATGACACTAATCCGTTAACTCAATCACCCGCGTAATATATACCGGCGTGATTCAGATGAAACCAGTGCCCCTTCTAAAGGCATCAGTTGCAATTATACCTTATTTCTCATACAAAATAATCTACCGCAGAACTTACTAAACGTACAGCTTCTCGGCTAGCATTGGGTCGTTAACCCCGTAGTACTACAAATTGCATAAGCGGCTATTTCCCCCTACTCGAGGGTAGGACAATAGTTAATAGTTCATGATTTTAGGGACTTTTGCAACTTTGGTACTCAACACAATTTCTAAGGCAACTTTCGGGTCTAACAATCATTCATGATATACGTTCCTTTTAAAAACTAGCATGCATTTCCCTCGCGGGTAAAACAATTTGAAATAAACATAAGCGAGGCTATAAATTCACACCTTAGATATTAAGTAGTCGGTAGTTCGAGGGATGATCACTGACGACGAAACGGATGCCCGGTTAAATCAACACCTATCACAAATAACGCGTAATGAGTAATCTCATTTTAAATACTTACGGTACTGTATAAAATACATATATACTAGTCACTTAGGACAAGTATAACTCACGCCAAAAACAAAACAACAAGCATCACTCATTTTATACCATTCGTTCTTACTACTTACGCTATCCATTTTTACTCATTCTCGCCGGTACTTGCCGAAAGTACGGGCTGTTTTACCATGTTTAACCATACTTATAAAATTTGACAAAATTCTCAAAAATCCTATAAGAACTGTAGATGACATGTTTTTAAGCCCAATAAAAGTTTTTACTTTTACGACCCGTTACGCAACTCTTTTCCAAATCTACATTTTACGGGCTGAAATTGCACTTCGACCAATTTTAACCTCTTTGACCTATATGAAAAGTACCTTTGACTTCTTTGACTCCTAAGTCAACATATAGACCCATTTATACAGGTTTGGGACCAAATTTTGACCCTTGACCATTTACCAATTCATACTTGTGACCCTCGGGATTTGACTAAAACTTTACATAAATTCGGATTATGAAAGTCCTCGTCTCCCGGTACTCGATCTTTAAAACCTCATAACTTTTAGCTCGTTTTGAGTCACGGGCTCTACCTTATACCAAATTAAAGACAAGAAGACCCTCTACAACTACATTTAGTTTTCAAGACCTGGAAAAAAAAATAATTTTTATAAAATGAGCTCAAAGTTTCTGCCTAAATTTGGCTACTCCAAAATCACGCTTAGACTCGATTTCAAACCTTCTAACCACCACTAGGCATCATCCTAAGCCTCCTAAACATATCCAAACACAAGATTTCAGTCCTACCCCTATTGATCAACCAATCTCAAAATTAAAAATCAAAGAATTCAAACATGCAATCACCTAAACCTACTTAAATCATCACTAAACACATAACCCAAACACAAGACTAAGCTCAAAATCCAACAACCACCATGGCTCCCCAAACACCCCTTGTGCCGTGGGGTTTGGGTGCCCCAATCACCACAACCAAATTGATTTTGGTGGGTTTTCTTGGTGTTTATGCTTCCATAACTCATAAATTTAACATGCATTACAACATTTAGCCACAAAAACGAATTTGGATCATCATGAAAATTTTTGGAAAATTTTTGTTAGTGCATGTGGGATTTGAGCACATAGAAATGTAGGGAATGACCAAATTAGATGTGGTCTAACCTTAATTTTAAAGAAAATCAAGTGAAAAAAAGTTTTTGATGGATTTCTTGGTGGGTTGGGGGTGTCCGTCGGCTATGGGAGCAAGAGAGGGAGAGAGTTGTTTAATTTTTGGTGATATGTTCTATGTGTTTGTGTTTATGTCCTTTTGGGGCTTTTTGGTGGATTGGGAGGGACCATTTTGCAATATTTGGTTTCTTTTGGCCTTAAGTTGAAAACGTCCTCAAAACTTTGCGGTTTCGACTCACTAGTCAATTTTGAAAATTTTACGGGAGTCGGAAATCATCCCGAACACTCCAAAATATTTTTGGGATACTTTAAATGTACTCGGAAGGTTATAAAACTCACCCGACTCAACTTAACACGAACCGTAAATAAAATTCCCGAAAAATCACATTATCGATAAATCGTCAATAATTATATAAAATTGGGCATCCTTCGGGATCGTAATCGTTATCGTCCTTCTTGAATCGTCAATCATAAAAATTATAACCTCGAACATCGGCTTTAACCAAAATACTTATAAATATAGAAATTAAAATTTATTAAAAATTTCAAAAATTAGCGTAATTTAGGGTAACGTTAATGACCTCGATTCTAGGGTGTCACATCCACCCCTCCTTAAAGAGAGCGACGTCCCGGCGCTCGCCTCTTCTTGTACTCACATTTCGTTCTACTGGAACAGATGAGGATACCTTTCCTTGAAAAAGTCCTCACGTTCCCAAGTGTATTCCGGTCCACGCTTAGAATTCCATCGGACTTTCACAATAGGAATCCTACTACGCTTCAACCGCTTGACCTCCCGGTCCATAATTTCCATAGGTTCTTCCAAAAAGTGCATTTTGTCGTCTAGTCGAATCTCGTCCAAAGGAATCACCAATTCCTTATCCGCCAAACTCTTCTTCAGGTTCGATACGTGAAACGTGTCGTGAATAGAACTAAGCTCGCTCGGCAATTCTAACTTGTACGCTACTGGTCCAATTCGTTCAACGATCTTAAAAGGTCCAATATACCTTGGACTCAACTTTCCTTTCTTCCCAAAACGAATTACACCCTTCCACGGCGATACCTTGAGCATAACCATATCTCCAACTTCAAACTCCAACGGTTTCCTTCGGTTATCGGCATAACTCTTCTGTCGGCTCCTCGCAGCAAGTAGTCGGTTCTTGATTTGCACAATCTTCTCTGTCGTTTCTAAAACCATTTCGGGTCCAGTCAATTGACTTTCCCCCACTTCACTCAAACACACAGGCGATCTACACTTCCTTCCATACAATGCTTCGAACGGTGCTGCCTTGATACTCGCATGATAACTATTATTGTACAAAAATTCCACCAGAGGCAAGTGGCGTTCCCAACTTCCTCCAAAATCAATCACGCATGCTCGGAGCATGTCCTCCATCGTCTGAATAGTTCGTTCACTCTGGCCGTCAGTTTCCGGGTGATAAGCCGTGCTTAAACTCAGTTCAGTGCCCATCGCACGTTGAAGCGATTTCCAAAATTCCGACGTAAATCTACTATCGCGATCCGAAATGATCGATAACGGCACTCCATGTCTACAGACGATCTCCTTCACGTACACGCTGGCGAGTTTTTCCATGCTATCCGTCTTCTTCATAGGTAAGAAATGAGCAGATTTCGTTAACCTATCCACGATTACCCATATCATATCACATCCACTAGGAGTTCTAGGTAAACCCGTCACGAAATCCATAGCGATTTTGTCCCATTTCCATTCTGGGATCTCTGGTTGTACCAACAATCCAGATGGTTTCTTATGTTCTGCCTGAACCTTCGCGCAAGTCAAACACTTACTAACGTAACGAGCAATATCCGCCTTCATATTCGACCACCAATAAACTTTCTTCAGGTCGTGATACATTTTATCCGATCCAGGATGTATCGAATACTTCGACTTATGCGACTCATTCATAACCAATTCTCGAACTCCAGGCTTTCCTTCCTCAGATGAACACAGTGGTAACCAAATCCGATTCTCAAAATATCTCAGCCCGTCAGACCTAATCACGAAAAGAGGTTTCAACATTCGTCCCAAGTTCTCGGCTTCAACATTCCCTTTCATTAGTCCTCTCTCCTGAGCCTTCAGTATAGTTTCGGTCAAGTCAACGCTCTCACTCATCACTAAAGCTCTAACCCTCAAAGGTTTCTCCCGTTCCTTCCTACTCAGTGCATCCGCTACAACATTCGCCTTGCCTGGGTGGTAGCGAATTTCGCAGTCATAATCACTCAGTAGTTCAACCCATCGTCTTTGTCGCATGTTCAACTCCTTTTGATCTAAAATGTGCTGCAAACTCTTGTGGTCAGTGAATACAACACACTTTGTCCCATACAGATAGTGTCTCCACAATTTCAACGCAAAAACTACAGCTCCTAATTCCAAATCGTGCGTCGTGTAGTTCTCCTCATTCTTCCTTAGTTGCCTCGACGCGTAAGCTATCACCTTTTCACGTTGCATTAACACCGCTCCATAACCCTTACGAGACGCATCGCAATACACTACGAAGTCTTCGGTTCCTTCAGGCAATGATAAAATCGGTGCGGAACATAACTTATCCTTAAGCGTTTCGAAAGCAAGCTCTTCCTCAATTCCCCATTCATACACCCTATTCTTTTCGGTAAGCCTCGTCAATGGTTTTGCAATCAACGAAAATCCTTCGATAAACCTTCGATAATACCCTGCTAAACCCAGAAATTGTCGAACTTCAGTCGGCGTCGTCGGTGCTGACCATTCCCTGATCGCTTCGATCTTGGCAGGATCCACACGAACTCCCTCACTATCGATCACATGACCTAGAAACTGCACTGATTCCAACCAAAACTCACACTTCGAGAATTTTGCATACAGCTTCTCGTTCTTTAACAACTCCAAAATCTTCCTCAGGTGCTTCTCGTGCTCCTCCTTACTCTTAGAGTAAATAAGTATATCGTCGATGAAAACAATAACAAACTTATCTAGATACGGCTTGCACACGCGATTCATAAGGTCCATGAATACAGCAGGCGCGTTCGTCAACCCAAACGGCATCACTCGAAATTCAAAGTGTCCATACCGCGTACGAAAGGCAGTTACAGGAATGTCCTCCTCTCTTACACGCAGTTGATGATACCCTGATCTTAAATCGATCTTTGAGTACACACTGGAACCTTGCAATTGATCGAACAAATCGTCAATCCTCGGCAATGGGTACCGATTCTTAACCGTCAGCTTATTGAGTTCCCTATAGTCAATACACATCCGAAACGAACCATCTTTCTTCTTTACGAACAACACTGGCGCTCCCCACGGTGATGAGCTCGGCCTAATAAATCCTTTGTCCATCAACTCCTTCAGTTGATCTGATAACTCCTTTAACTCAGATGGTGCTAAGCGATAAGGTGCACGTGCAACCGGCGCAGCTCCTGGCACTAAATCAATTCGAAACTCGACCTCACGGGTAGGCGGTAAACCTGGCAACTCGTCTGGAAAAACATTCGGATACTCGCAAATAACTGGTACCTCTTCAATCCTTGCCTCTAAATCACCATCACTCGAAACTTGTGCCAAAAACACATCGCATCCGCTCTCTACGTACTTCATCATTTTCAAACAGGAAATCACTTTCAAACGAGAAGTGCATTCGTCACCCTTCACCGTCAAAACTTTATTCCGCAACGGAATCTGAACCAATCTCTCGCCACAGACGATCATAGCACTATGCGCCATTAGCCAATCCATTCCCACAATCACGTCAAACGATCCTAGCTCTATAGGCATCAAGTCGATTTTAAAAGCGTAATTTCCTAACTTCAAGGTACACCCTTTCAGTATAGAATTCGTACTAACAATTTTTCCATCGGCTAACTCAACATTATAACTAGTCGCTAACAACACCGGTTTTCTATCAATATGACGACTAAATCTAACGTCTACAAAACTCTTGTCGGAGCCAGAATCAAACAAAATACTAGCATAACAAGCGTCTAGCAAAAACGTACCGGTAACCACATTAGGACCTTGTGGTTTATCAGCCGTTCCCACTTGATACACAACAGCCGCATTGTTGCCTCCCCGCTTGTTTCCTGCCTTCGGGCAATTCACTTGCACATGACCCCTTTCTCCACAACCATAACATCCTCTCGTCCTAATAGCATTAGCCCCAGTGGCTACTCCTCCCGTTCGACAACCAGATGTCCTATGACCTGCCTTTCCACACTTGCCGCATGCAGGCGGGCAATTTCCAACATGATACAAATTGCACTTACCACAATGGGGGTTCACTTTCACACCTCTAGGGTTCGTCACTGCCCTCATCCCTTCATTCCTTCTCTGATTAAACTGTTGATTTCGGTTCGGCCCATGGTTGTTTCGATTTCCACCTCGGTTCTGGCCTTGGGATTGATTGCTTTGTGCCGCTTCCCATTTCCTCTTGTTGCCTTCAGCAATGTAGTTCTGCTTGTCCTGAAGCTTGACGTCCATCAAAGCGTGAGCCATTTGGACCGCTTCATCAAACGTTCCAGGTTTTGACGAAGTTGTTTCACCTTTGATATTCCTAGATAAACCCTTAATATACTGCTTCATCTTCTTGGCATCATTGGCAAAAATATCTGGACACAAAAGGCTTAATTCGTTGAACCTCCTGGTGTAGGCAGCGATATCGTTGTTCTTCAAGGTCAAGTGCCTCAACTCATCCTCCAATTGCCCCAATTCCTCTTCTGGGCAAAACTTTTTAGTCAACAGAGCTTTTGTCGCATTCCACGTCCTTGCATTCGCTACAGCCAATCCAACCGTAGCTACCTGAGTATTCCACCAACTTAACGCATCATCAAGAAACGTAGCAGCTGCAAACTTCACTTTATCCGCTTCTGCACAACCACTGATTTCAAACGTACTTTCAACCTTTTCCAACCATCGTCTAAGTTCTAAAGCTCCACCCGTTCCACGGAACTGCGTGGGACCGCATTTCATAAAGCTAGAATAGGTACACACCCTCGGGGCTTGCTGTCTCCCCGCGTTCCTTCCCTGGTCCTGATTTCTCCCGGCTCGGTCCGCTTCCAACGCATTTGCTATAGCCTCCTGAATCATGGTGTTAACACGATCGGCGGTCAACTTTGGAGGCATGGTGTTATCGAATATCTCTTTCTGCAAGACAAGGAAAATAGAAAAACAATGTAAGTATACATATCAAGTTTCCCAGACATAATATACATACAACGACACATCACTACGGAGTTACTAATATTCATCAATTCACACCACAAAAGATCAAATTTAAGACATATCACAGATCATGAAAGGTAACATAGATTGTATTGATAATTAACCAAAATCGTGACAAGTATTGCCACTACAATCGTTCACCACAAAACTTCAAGTACTTGAGTTTCTCGTCATAACACCATCATACAAAGGTCTAAAACAGTTCTATTACAATGATCAAAGAAAATACAAAACAAGTAACTAGGCATGTGGTGATCCACACGGCCTCTTGGATGGCGGCTCGTCGTCGTCTTCCTCGGTTTCCTCATCACTATCGTCCTCATCCACATCATCCATTTTTCTCTTTCCTTTCTCATTCGGCTCACATTCCATTTCCTTTTTCGTCCCTGATGTGGATCCACACTCAATCACTACCTGACTTCCCACCGTAATACAAGCACCTCTAGTAGGCGGCTGAATCATAAAGTCATTTGCCTCCATCTCCAAATCGTCCACGAATCTCCAATCCGGGGGCAATGAATCTCTCACACGATGCTCCCAACTCTGCATCCTCGACAACCTCACTTGATCCTCCCTAACACGATCAAGACTAGCACTTAAATTTGCAACCATTGATCTTAAACTGTTGATGTCACTTTTGTTCACATTCCCATCATACTCAATTCTTGCAGTCCTTTCCAACAGTCTTTGATGTTCCCTTTCATTCTCGTCGAATCTACTGATCACCCTTGATTCCACAACATACCTCATGCACATCGATCCTTCCAAACCTCTCACAACCCGTCGTACGTCATGATAAATTCTCGGTCCGGGACAGCAAATTCTTGGGATGCCTTGATGAAGAGAATTTGCGCTCATTGCACCTTCGGCTCTTCTGGGGATACCTGGTACACCAACCAGATGGGAAATACGCATAGGCGTGGGGCAAGTAGTTCTCCTTTGGTCGGGGTCCTGGGCTTGTATATCGTTCGTCTCAGCTTGTCCTTCAGCTGCTGTTCCAACACTTCCCCCTTCGCGACCTACGACGTAATCGTTTCCGTTATCATTAGGCGGTACCTCGGCCATTCCTGCAATAACAGCGAATTTCGGAGGGTACATAAGTAATTATACAATAGTTATAAATACATGCATGCAAATGCAATGCAAAGGTGGTACATATGCCCGAAATGTAATAATATGATGCTCATGCATGATTAATACAAAAATTACGATGTCGGATATTCCACGTAAAATTCAACGTCTACATATAGTAATTCCATACTTACGTAATAATTACCCACATATATACTTCACTCAAAAGTATACGTCAAATGCTATAAATACAACAATAAATCTTACCGGAGCCATGCAGGATAGTTGTGTGTGCTTGGACCATTTCTTACGACACCAAAAGTTATAGTTTAGGATTTTCAAAAACGACCTAGTTCTCTATAACTCGTGGCTCTGATTACCAATCTGGAACACCCCCACAATTGCTATGCGCAGCGGAACTACAACAATGGGTGCTACACAGTATTCATTGCACACAAGATATATCAAACGACGCTAAAAAGACGTCAACTTAAAACTTGAATTTAAAATTGTTAGATGATACATGTCCACGGTTTTTCCAACCCCGATTTGGTACAACAGAGTTTAGCGTTTTCGGTCCCCATGAATCTCAACCCAGAAATTTCAGTTTTACAACAACATAACATTAAACATAAAAATTGTTTAAGTAGAAAAAGGAGGAAAAACAAGCGGACTCCAAGCCATACACACAACCTCCATCCCAAGCATGCTCCATTCTACACTTCAGCGGTTACCTGAAACACATGCCAAAATTTTGGTCAACGAAAACGTTGAGTGGAATTCATAGGTTTTACAATCCATTTGAACGTATATATAATAAACACCATTCGTGATCATTTATAGTCTTGTCGATCAAACAAACTATAATCAGGATACTGACAATTGTGTTTAAGCTCATGACACTAATCCGTTAACTCAATCACCCGCGTAATATATACCGGCGTGATTCAGATGAAACCAGTGCCCCTTCTAAAGGCATCAGTTGCAATTATACCTTATTTCTCATACAAAATAATCTACCGCAGAACTTACTAAACGTACAGCTTCTCGGCTAGCATTGGGTCGTTAACCCCGTAGTACTACAAATTGCATAAGCGGCTATTTCCCCCTACTCGAGGGCAGGACAATAGTTAATAGTTCATGATTTTAGGGACTTTTGCAACTTTGGTACTCAACACAATTTCTAAGGCAACTTTCGGGTCTAACAATCATTCATGATATACGTTCCTTTTAAAAACTAGCATGCATTTCCCTCGCGGGTAAAACAATTTGAAATAAACATAAGCGAGGCTATAAATTCACACCTTAGATATTAAGTAGTCGGTAGTTCGAGGGATGATCACTGACGACGAAACGGATGCCCGGTTAAATCAACACCTATCACAAATAACGCGTAATGAGTAATCTCATTTTAAATACTTACGGTACTGTATAAAACACATATATACTAGTCACTTAGGACAAGTATAACTCACGCCAAAAACAAAACAACAAGCATCACTCATTTTATACCATTCGTTCTTACTACTTACGCTATCCATTTTTACTCATTCTCGCCGGTACTTGCCGAAAGTACGGGCTGTTTTACCATGTTTAACCATACTTATAAAATTTGACAAAATTCTCAAAAATCCTATAAGACCTGTAGATGACATGTTTTTAAGCCCAATAAAAGTTTTTACTTTTACGACCCGTTACGCAACTCTTTTCCAAATCTACATTTTACGGGCTGAAATTGCACTTCGACCAATTTTAACCTCTTTGACCTATATGAAAAGTACCTTTGACTTCTTTGACTCCTAAGTCAACATATAGACCCATTTATACAGGTTTGGGACCAAATTTTGACCCTTGACCATTTACCAATTCATACTTGTGACCCTCGGGATTTGACTAAAACTTTACATAAATTCGGATTATGAAAGTCCTCGTCTCCCGGTACTCGATCTTTAAAACCTCATAACTTTTAGCTCGTTTTGAGTCACGGGCTCTACCTTATACCAAATTAAAGACAAGAAGACCCTATACAACTACATTTAGTTTTCAAGGCCTTTGAAAAAAAATAATTTTTATAAAATGAGCTCAAAGTTTCTGCCTAAATTTGGCTACTCCAAAATCACGCTTAGACTCGATTTCAAACCTTCTAACCACCACTAGGCATCATCCTAAGCCTCCTAAACATATCCAAACACAAGATTTCAGTCCTACCCCTATTGATCAACCAATCTCAAAATCAAAAATCAAAGAATTCAAACATGCAATCACCTAAACCTACTTAAATCATCACTAAACACATAACCCAAACACAAGACTAAGCTCAAAATCCAACAACCACCATGGCTCCCCAAACACCCCTTGTGCCGTGGGGTTTGGGTGCCCCAATCACCACAACCAAATTGATTTTGGTGGGTTTTCTTGGTGTTTATGCTTCCATAACTCATAAATTTAACATGCATTACAACATTTAGCCACAAAAACGAATTTGGATCATCATGAAAATTTTTGGAAAATTTTTGTTAGTGCATGTGGGATTTGAGCACATAGAAATGTAGGGAATGACCAAATTAGATGTGGTCTAACCTTAATTTTAAAGAAAATCAAGTGAAAAAAAGTTTTTGATGGATTTCTTGGTGGGTTGGGGGTGTCCGTCGGCTATGGGAGCAAGAGAGGGAGAGAGTTGTTTAATTTTTGGTGATATGTTCTATGTGTTTGTGTTTATGTCCTTTTGGGGCTTTTTGGTGGATTGGGAGGGACCATTTTGCAATATTTGGTTTCTTTTGGCCTTAAGTTGAAAACGTCCTCAAAACTTTGCGGTTTCGACTCACTAGTCAATTTTGAAAATTTTACGGGAGTCGGAAATCATCCCGAACACTCCAAAATATTTTTGGGATACTTTAAATGTACTCGGAAGGTTATAAAACTCACCCGACTCAACTTAACACGAACCGTAAATAAAATTCCCGAAAAATCACATTATCGATAAATCGTCAATAATTATATAAAATTGGGCATCCTTCGGGATCGTAATCGTCATCGTCCTTCTTGAATCGTCAATCGTAAAAATTATAACCTCGAACATCGGCTTTAACCAAAATACTTATAAATATAGAAATTAAAATTTATTAAAAATTTCAAAAATTAGCGTAACTTAGGGTAACGTTAATGACCTCGATTCTAGGGTGTCACAGTTTTTTATGTTTAATTTAGAAATGTGGTAGTTTAAATGTTTTTATATGCAATTTTTAATATTAGACACTGATGCAGTTTTTAATTAATTGATGCAGTAAGTTACATATTTTGGCAAATATTGTTTTAAGTAGGTTTATAGCAAGAAGCTTTATAAATCTGTTTTTCAATACGTATATGCTTGCTTAAGGACTGCTTAGGACATTTCTGATTTTTGATAGACTTTTGTTTATTTGTATATGAAATTGTCTCAAACATGGTAGAATAGAGTTGATTTAATTTAATGAACGACACCTTGATGTAGTTTAGGAGGTTAGCTTATTTATTTATTCTTGCTGATGCACTTTCTATATTTATGTGATACAACACTTGATGTGGTTTAGGAGGTTAGCTTATCTAAAAAACATTGAATTTAGGTAAGATTTGACTATAATGTAACAGATTTTATACATTATTGATATGAATTATTTAGGTAAGATTTGGCTTAAGCGTTTGGCGAATAGGATTATACTTGCTTGTTTTGACTATGTATTGTAATAAAATGGATAATATATATAGTTACTCACTAGCTTTGGTATCACATATCTGCTCTTTACAGCTCTATAAAAACGACATCTTAAGCCTGTTTCCTCTTCAAGATATATATCGCCATGATTCCTCTTTCTCGTGAACATCATCTTCTTGCCCAATAATTGAATCTAATATGCATCAAAATCTTTTTGTTTAGCCTTTTTAGTAAAGGACCTCTTACTTTGGCATTCATATTCGCTTTTTCATGATATTGGTATCAATCAAAGATCGAATGTGAAGTTCAAAATTTGAGCTACTTACATAAAAAAAAGGCTAAACGAAAAGAAGTTGGTCAATATTGGATTCAGTTATTTGGCAAGAAGATGACATTCACAAGAAAGAGATATCCTGGCCATAGCTACCTTGAAGAGCAAACTGACTTAATATGTCGTTTATTTGGAGCTGTAAAGAGCAGACATGGGATACCAAAGCTAGTAAGTAACTATATATATTTAGTTTTTGAATGTGTTCGTGTGGTTTATGTCATTTTTTATTGATGCAACTTTTCAAATAAATTAATGTAGTAAGTGTGTTTATTGTGGCAATCGGGACAGGTATAGAATAATATAAGGGCTGATGATTTTGGATGTATGAATTTGTGAGTTTGTGTGCGCGGGTTTGTATAAACTTAATGAACTTTTTGTGTAAACTTAATGTACTTTTTGTATAAAAGTTAATGCACTTTTTCATATACAACATGTGTTTGTGTTGCTTGATTCGATTGTTGTAAGTCGTTGATGCACTAGATTTTTATTAAGTTTCTATATGCTTGTTGACTAAGTATAAGGTTTCATTTACCTTTCATCAATTTTTTTCTCATTTTGTAGTATATAAGGTATTGATTTAGTTGATAAAGAATAATTATGTATTTGTTAATATATATAATGCAGTTAAGAAAAAGATAAAAGATACATAGCTACTCAATAGCTTCGGTATCACATATTTGCTCTCAAAAATTACTCCACATAAATGACATCTTAAGCATGTTTCCTCTTCAAAGTAGATATCGCCATGATTCCTTTTTCTCGTGAACATCATCTTCTTGCCTAATAATTGAATCCAATATGCATTAGCATCTTTTTGTTTATCCTTTTTAGTAAAGGACCTCATAATTTGGCATTCATATTCGTTTTTTGTGGTATTGATGATATTGGTATCAATCAAAGACCGAATGCGAAGTTCAAATTTTTAGCTACTTACATTAAAAAAAGGCTAAACGAAAAGAAGTAGGTGCATATTGGATTCCATTATTTGCAAGAAGATGGCATTCACGATATAGAGGAATCGTGGCGATGTCTACTTTGAAGAGTAAACGGACTTAATATGTCGTTTATGTTGAGTTGTAAACTTTGAGAGCAAGTATGTGATACCGAAGCTAGTGAGTAGCTATGTTATCCTTGTTTATTGTTGTAAATATAAGTCACTTATGTAGTAAAATTTGTTTGTGTATAAGTCATTGATGTAGTGACGTTTGATTATGTATAAGTCACCTATTTATTTTTATTTTGTTATTCATGACTTTTAATATGTTTCAGAAATGATATATGGTTTAAGCATTTAAAGCATGACTTAAATCTGCGTTATGATGCAATATGTGCTAAGCGTATGAATTTATTTTCTTACAGGTAGTAATGATAATGAAACGGATCAAAATAACGAGATAGCAAGCAAAAGATCATCAAAAAGGCAAAAAGTTTGTTCAACCAAATATGTTGGTACGGGAAAACATGCTCAGGGAGACGATCCCGAAGAAAGTAGCCATCCGACAAAAAAGCTAAAGAGCAAAAATTTGGATGGAAATGATTTAGCTGATCAAAATCCACTAGAATCAGATGATATTCAGAAACCTCCGAAGCAGGCGAAAAGGAATAAAGGTTTTTCTTTAATGCATTTGAATTTAAGTTTTGATGCAGTAGTGGTCAGATATGGTTTTAAAGGACGGCTAACGTAGATTGCGATATATACGAAAACGTAGGTTATGTTGTCAAACGAAAAATTAAGAATTATTAAGGGATCATCGTTTTGATAGAAATTAACTTAAATTGTGATGTAGTGGTCTGATGTGGTGAGTGAAGTTTGTGTTATTTGCGGAAATGTGTTTATGATGAAGTATGTGTTTGTTTGCTAGCTTGTTTGATTAATGCACTTAAATATGCGTTATGATGCAGTATGCGGTAATCATGTGCAAGTATGAGTTAGGCTACTAGGTTAAATGTGTTTTTATGCTAGGTTGTTTGCTTAATGCAAAATTGTGTCTTAACTGTTAAAAAGTGATGCATTAAATCTACATTGTGATGCATTATGTATGGTAGGTTTTTTTTAGCTGTGTACTTGATGTAGCTATTAGTATTGGTGTGATGCACTTAACTTTAAATTATGATGCTGTTACGTGTACATGTGTTTTAGCTGTCCAAAAGTGTGTTTTTTTAAAAAGTGATGCAGTAAATTTACATTGTGATGCATTATGTACATTAGTTTTTTTTACAATAGGTTTTTTTAGTTGTGTACTTGATGTAGTAATTTGTATTGGTGTGATGCACTGACCTTTAAACTGTGATGCAATAAATCTACATTTGTGTTGCATTAGTTTGGTGTGATGTAGTTATAAGTCGCATTATGTACAGTAGGTTTGTTTTAGTTGTGTAATTGATGTAGTTACTTGTGTTGGTGTGATGCACTTAATTTTATTCTATGATGCAGCAGGTAAAAATGTGGGTGATGCTCCGTCACCTATTGATGTAAATAAATTGAAGGGTAAAATATTGAGTCTTGGAAACAAGGTAGATGTTGTTGGGAAAATGGCAAAGAAAGGGACTGAAGTGGGTGTAGATAAGTTGGTTGGGAAAAAGAAAATGGCAAATGAGAATAAAGATATTCACGATAGTCAAATAGTCGTAGTAAAAAGAAAGTTGCTAAAAAAGGAAAAAAGAAGGTTAGTAATAATGATGTATTGGAGGAAGAACCTCTATCGATTGATGATGAAATATGTATTTTGATGGTAAAAAAAAGTTTACTTTTCCTTGTATTAATTCAAGATTGTCATCTAATCATTTGACGGTTGTATTGGAAAGTTTAACAAACGCCCAGGTTGAGACTAAAACAGAAATGGGTTTGGGAGAATATTATAATAATTTTGATTACCCTTCCATTCCAACAAAGCTTGCATACTGGGTTGCGTTTAACTTTGATTGTGATATGGACACAATACACATGGATGATGGAAGATAAATAAAGGTGACAAAGGAATTAAATCATGAAATGCTTGGAATAAGACAAAATAACAACGGATTGGAGAGCTACAACTCCATTTGGAGGGGATAAAGCACCAAGGCCTCATATATCCAAAGTTGATGATCATGTTTGTAGTTTGACCGGAACGGGTTGGGATTTCAAAGTTGGATTTTTAGTGGTATTTATTAATATTTTGGCTGGAGGAAATAAAGATGGCACAATCAATCAAAGATTCTTACCTACCTTAAGAGAAATTGGAGATTTAAAAAATATGATTGGTGTGTATATACTTTAAAATGCATTCGGCCAGAAATTTCGATATGGAAAACATCGCCAAGAGGTTATTTTGGTGCTTCCAAACTTCTTTTGGCGGTACGTTTTTTTAATGCTTCTAAACTTCTTTGTATGTTTAATATTTTTTTGCTGCATCAATACCTTTTTTCACTGCATCATAGATAGATAAAACATAACAGTTCTTCCTTATATTAACTGCATCATTTGGTCAGGCATTTCGATTTGGAAAACATCGCCAAGAGGTTACTGCGGCTCCACAATCTCACCAACTATAATTGTGGAAAGAACATCGACTGTTTTCAAAGGATGGAACACCGGGTTGATGAAAAAAAGAGAGAATGAAGAAATAGATGTTATGAAGGGTTTAGGGAAACTTCCAATCTTGGAAGGTTACGAGTTCTTTCCCCCCAAGAAGAAGGTTGACAAGACAACGAAAAAGAAACATATTGGAAATACAAGTCAATCAGACGAGGAGCTTATACAGTTTAGATAAAAAACAAGTCAGGTAAACTAAATTTCATTTTGCTGCTATAACATAGGGTGATATGTTTAAGTAATTTGACAGTTTTGATAACTTTCGAGTTAAGCTTAACTGCTTAGGAATTCTTAAGTTTAGTTTATATTGTTTCTGTGAGGAGAAGCTTCAGATGATAAGAATTAATCCTAAGGTTGGAAAAGTAGCCATTACTTGGGTTGAACTAAGCTTTAAGTGATCATGAATCTGTGATGAGGACTATATGTTTTCCAATCTTAGTATCTATATGTAAGGTGCAGCTGCATATTTGATTCTGAAATGTAGGCATATTGGAGGAAATGTAGTCAATATTTGAGGTATCCTTAAAGCTCTAGTGAAATAGGTTAACACGCAAGTCCTGATGTTTACTTGATGGATTTATACTACTTTTCTATGTCTTATTTTGCTGCATCTGGGAGTGTTTGGGACATGTCCATCTATTCTAGTATGTCGGTGTGTTCTTGTATATAATGTCTGATAGTAATCTGTCAGTCTGTCACAATCTAAAACTAAGATATCGAAGATGTAAAAGTTTATGCACCTGTAAAACAGGTGTTAACATACCACTTCCTGGATTTTCTATTTGTATAACTTTTTTCAGTTGTAGTAGAATGTCAGAGCGTTTCTAGTGAAATTAGCACTTCCTGGATTTTCTATCTAAATAAATGAAATTAGCACTTCCTGGATTATCTTGTGTTTGTATTTTAGGTGTTTAGTCTGATGCACCTTAATTTGAGTTATGATGCACCAGGTTGTCGATTGTATTTTAGTTCTTTAGTTTGATGCACCTTAATTTGAGTTATGATGCAGCATGTAGGGTGAATTAAGCTAAACGTAGGTTGTATTATATCGAAAATGTGTATGCAGCAGGTTGTCTTCTAATTTTATTTTAGTTCTTTAGTTTGATGCACCTTAATTTGAGTTATGATGCAGCATGTAGTCACTTGTTAAATATAAGGGTGAATTAGGCTAGACATAGGTTTCATAATCTCGAAAATGTGTTTGCAGGTAGGTATAATGTTATAATTTACCGCATTACATTGTAAAAATGACTGCATCATAGTTATTATCCAAATGACCATAAAAACTTTTAAAAACTGCATCATAGTTATTTTTTACTGCATCATACTGTATTTTTTTAAAAACATGCAAGATATGAAGGATCACTTGAATGACTCACTGTCAACGATTAAGGAAGTGTTTGAAAGTAACAAACAGAAGCTTAAGATTGCTTTGGAAGAATACCTACACGATGAAGAATTTAAGACGTTTGAGGAAAAAAGTAAATCATTTTTAAAAGAATTGTATGAAAATGATATTGATGGTTTCAATGATGGAGGCATGTCTGATGGGGCGAATCACAGTACCGAGAAAGATTGTCAGAATCATAAGAGCGCTGATGCCGTGAAAGCTACTCATAATGATAGTGATAAGAATGCTGATGTAGTGAAAGTTGGTCAGAATGATTGTGCAACTGCATGTGATTTGCAAAACTCTGATGTGGCGAATAAGAATGGCGATGCTGTGACCGATGTCCAGATTGATGGTGGGAAGACGAATGAAGATATCTCACCTAGTTCAATAGAGGAAGGAAATTCAACCCCAAACTCGACACCAGAAATGACGAGAAGGTTAAGGTCAAATACCATAGATTGGACACAATATCAGACCAAGGGGCCAAATTGGACAACATCAACGAAAGGAGCAGCAGCATCGGCCGCTAAAAATTTGAAAGTCGCGAAGAAGGGGCCAAAAGGGACAACATCTACAAAAGGAGCAGCGTCATCGCCCACTAAAAATTTAGAAGTGGGGAAAAAGGGGACAAAAGCGACAACATCAACAAAAGGAGCAGCAGCATCGCGCACTAAAAATTTGGAAGTGGGGAAAAAGAAATCCCCTAAAAGTAAATAAATGCTAACACTTCTCTTGCTTTTGTACTAATATTTATTATCTATGATCGTATATTTTGAATTCAAGTATTGAATGTCTGTAATATAACTAGAAAAATCATAAAACTTGTATCTATTATTTTGGGTTTAATGTGAATAGGTAATTATGTTTTATGCTACAAATCGACCGCCTCATAAGGTTTATTTAACTAGTAATAAACTAAACTATAATGCAGTTACCATTATAGTCTATGATATACTAGTTAAACAACATAATGCAAACTGGTTTATAAAGAAAATTTCAATCAAGTAGTCTTAAAAAGTTTGATTCTTTATTTAAAGATTGTGCAAATCCTAAATATGTTGATGAAATATACAATAAAGATATCAACGAGGGAGCTATCGTTATTTATGATGGTTCATTCCTTGAAAATCAATCGCAAACACTACTCTTTGACAGTGACGAAGAAGTGTTTCACAATAACACGGACACAGAGATGGATACAGAAGGTGGAATGGAAGATAATGAAATGCCAGGTGGAATGGAATCTGATGAACTACAAGACGAAATCCTGGGAGCAGATGAAAGTAAAATTACAAACACCCTTTTTATCTTGTCGATTAATTCAACTGCATCATAGTGTTTTTGTCCTAGTAATGCACTGGAGTTATCATTACAATTCACTGCATGACTAGTTAACAAAACAATATGATGTAGTAAAACTGTATCTATGATGTAGTAAAAACAAGTTATGCTACTTTTCCAAAAAAAAAATTTAATTTGATTTTTTTATCTTTTCTACAAATTTCACTGCATCATTGTGTTTTTAAAATAGTGATGCATTGTAGTGTGAGTTATCATTACAGTTTACTGCATGACTAGTTAACAAAATACTATGATGCAACAAATTATTCTATTTTTCCAAAAAAACTATTGTTTATTGTTTTAATTAAAGGTTCTAAAATTTTAATAGAAACTATCTTTCCTTCAATTGGAATTGAAGAAATCAACCGTTTAATTACCGATTTTCCTTCTATCAAAGAAGTAAGCGAACAGCTTTTTGATTACTCGGTTATGAAACTGCCTTTCTTAGATCCAGTAGAAGACAACATACCAAAAAGTTTCTTATTTGATGATGCACCAAAATCTTCCTAAATTCAAAAATTCCAAATTATTAAACCCTTTCATAGTATGAAATTAAGGTTACCGATAAACTTCACAAGAATTTTAAAAGGAAATACACCATTGAGTGCACAACATATTGTCGAAAAACATGAAAAATATACAAAGATTCCGCTATCAGCTGAATTACTAACCAAAGCAAAGACTTCAAAATTTGATGGTATAAGGATGAAATTAATGAAAAAGAATGCCGGGAAGTTAGATGCTAAAGGCAACATAGAGGGAGATATGTTAACTAAAATTCAAGTTCTAAGACAAGAGCCGGGTAAAAGAGGAAGATCTAACATGGAACAAGCTAAAGAAACAACCGTGGTAGACGAAAATGTTGAGAAGGAGGTCTCTAAAAAGACACAGGCTAAAAAACAAGTGCTTAAAGATCTTGGTAGAGAGCAAAGTGACACTCAATTGTCAAAAGAGAAAGAGAAAAAATCTAAGATAGAAAAAGCTAAGCCGCTACCTACAAAAAGAAAACGGATAGAAGAAAATGAAATAATTATGCACGCATCACCCATTAGTTTCATTGCTCCACCGGATGATACTGAAAACGATAAACGTGAAGTAAAGCTGCCTCCTGCTTTAACCTCTCCATTTTGTCAACGGAAAATTGTATTGGGCCAACCACTATCTAAAGAGGGGAAGAAGATAGCAGAATACATATGGGGTAATAAGACACCCGAATGGTAAGCTCTAAGTACTGCATCATATATTATTTTCACTACATCACTTTTCATTATTCACTGCATCACTTTTTAAATGTTCGCTGCATCACATATTTATATCACTGCATCAATTCCTTATGTCACTACATCATGAATTTTCATTATTTTCTTTGCATTACATATTTTTATAAATGCATCACTTCCTTGGTTTCATGCATCAAAGATAGTAACCCATGTTTATATCAAAATGTAAAGTGAGACTGTTTTCCAGATCAAAAAAGGAGTTGGAGTAGAAGATGTTTTTTTCTGAGCCTATACCCTAAAATAGAAATTGCGACACTCATATCAGACTTATAGTCTTTTGTACTAAATCATAAGGAACAACATCGAGACAAGCTTTCAGGCAATGGAAATGTATATTGTGATACGGGAATGCTTGTAAGTAATTCAAATATATAACTTATTTAGTTTTGAACTATAAATTTTAATCGTTTGACGTTAACTAAAACAGACTAATCATATTGTTGAGTTGGGGAAGAATGTGCAAGAAAGAATGAAAGTTTTTGATGAAAATTCATAACGTTTTAACTCAAGCAAAACGGAAGAATTTTCTTGACGTCGACTTGGTAAGTATATTTATTATGAGAATTAAATGATTGTATTTGTAAGATTGTTTAGTATAAATTTAAATAATTATAATAAATATATACAGGTATTTTTTTTCCTTCAATAAAGATGACGAAAGATGAGTCATCAAACCATTTCTATATCATTTGTTTCAATTTGAAGACCACTGAGATCGACATCATAGATAACGGCATTGATGATATAGAAAAAAGATATGGTGCTTTTCCATTTGCCCTGGTAAGTCTCTTTCTTAATGTATTATGGTGCTATTTTTACTACATCAAAGTATTTGTCTATGGTCCTATATCTTATGAATATTATTGATAATTTAATGCATCAGAGTTTTATAAATAGTGCATTACATTGATAAATCTGTTTATTATAAATAGAGGAAAACCCTTTATAAGTCTATAACTGGTTTTATATCATAATTAATGCTTTATGGTGCTATTTTTACAGTCCTATACCTTATGAATAATATTGATAATATTACTGCATCATAGTATTAAAAAACTGCATTACATTCTCATAACTGTTTACTTTAAATTTGCACAGATTGATTCGTTTACAAATTACTTGGAGAGACACTGACATCCTAAACACGTTCATATTTTGCTTTCTGAACCTAACATTGTTGTTTTAATTGGAAAAAAAAAATCAATGCTGTTGATTGCGGGGTATTTGTTATGAGCATTTGGAAACATATCTTGGTAGAGGAAACTTCTTACAACCATTGAAGAAATAAGGACCACCTCAAAAACACAACTAAAGATGCTTCGTGCAAAGTACTTGGCCAAAATCCTTCTCATGGATTTTAACGTCAAAAAAAGAAAGTTGTTAAAGGACGCACAAGAATACTTCAGGAAAAAGCCAAAAATTTCAAAGCGTATAACGGATACTGATGTTAGATTTGATAAAGCTTTGTGGAAGAAATTTAGTATTACCGTAAGCAAGACAATTGATAACTAAAAGACCTTAGTTTTAATTCTTTTGAATTGAATTCTCATTGTTTTTCTACCAACTGCTTGTAAACATGAAGATTTTTAAACCATTTTATTTACTTGTTAGTGGGGTTACTATATGTTAAAATTCAATGATGGTTTTTTTTTAACATATGAAATTAAAAAAATATATACATTATCTGTTATGCAAAATTCACTGCATCAAAATGTAAAAAAAACATTGCATCACAACACTGAAACAAAAAAAATACATAAGCAAATAACTTAAAAACATTTCATCAGCTATGTAAAATCATTGTATTACATTTAAAGATGCTATTGAATCAAAAAAGACATAAAAAAGTGACTTAAGAAGTGATATCTTTCATGTAAATGTAAAAATATATCATTGTATTACAATGTAAAAGTCACTGCATTATTGGGTAAAAAATGCCACTATGTAAAAAAGATGTACTTAAATTGCTATGTAAAAAGTAACTGTATCAATATGCAAAAGTAACTACATCAATATGCGAAAGTAACTACATCAATATGCAAAAGTAGCTGAATCAGTATGTAAAAGAAACTGCATCAATATGTAAAAGTAGCTGCATCAATATGAAAAAAAAGTAGTTGCATCAAATTTTCATCGTCAAATTTGCCTAGATATGAGACCAGTTCTTGCTGTCGGCGCCTCCTGAGATGTTTTCTTGACTTTTTTAGATGGTTGAATTTTTTTTTGTTTGGCATGTCCTGGAATTATGACCTTCTTTATTCCCACATGTACTGCATGTCCTCCGCTTTTCAATTGATTTGGCTGCTTCTTTTTCGATTTCGATTTCTGACTTCCACCTAGTATGAATGTTGGATCCTTTATTTGAACTAATATCTGAATTTTGAATAACATTTGAATTTGAAGTTTGTTCCTTCACACCAAGCATTAATAATATCTTTCGAATTAAGTTTTAGAACTACTGGAACATCAACTTTAGCTTTAATCAACAACTCCATCATTTTCTCTTTATAAATCTTCAACATACCCATGTCATGAACCAAGCGATCAATCGTAGATTCAAAAATCTCATACAAATCAAACACCTCACTTTGCAACATCGAATCTGTTCCACTGGCAACTTTCTTAACCGTAGCATTGAAAGGCTTAACATCCATAGACCATCTTTTCTTCAAGTATTTCCGAGGAAATTCTTTCATATTGTTCATTCTCAACACGTAAAAAATGTGCCTACAAAGAAGGCCATATGACTCGTAGTGCTTACAACTACATTGAACCTCCATTTCAGATTTACAAAACTCAATCTGTAAAACATTTAAAAAAAACATAAAAATTTAGAACTATATTGCATCATAGCTAAACACTTACTGCATTAGAATTATAACCAATAGATGAAAACATACCTGATAAACAACAAAGTTGTTTTCACCCCTGATTTTGTTCGCAGCTTGCATATCACGGATTGAATATCTCTCACCATTATCAACTTGGACAACATTTGTCGACATGCAATGAGAATAAGAAGCATAAATCTCATTTTGAACTTCCAAGAATACAGTTCGAGTATAAAGAGTACTTGCTTCTTTTTCAAGCTGAAGATCAGTTTTGAGTTTGGGATTACAATATCTTGAATCGTGATCATTCTTACGCTCAATATACCGTACTCGATAGCCGTGTCATAATGGCTTATAAATTCAACAAGTGTCAAATATTTACTTGTCCATTTACCAAATAAATGGTTCTTGCTTTCTGACCTAGAGGTGGTATGCATGAGACCTGCCATAAGAACATCACGCAAGTATGACAGGATCCAGCATTCCCGTAGGTCAAACATATCTGGTAACCATTTGTTATCAGCAAGTTGAAAATCTTCAATCATGTGTTCCCAATCTGCTTCAAACTCAAAAGGAAAAATCTGATCGGTCCAAACTATATCACATATACGCCATTTGAAATTTATGTTTTTGAAGATTGTAGTCCCTACCTACAAAACAAATATGTTTATAAAACTACTGCATTAGAGTGTAATACTATTACATCAATTTGAAAAATAACCAACTTAATAGATACTTGTACAACACAGGTGAGAATCTAGTGCATTATAGTTTTAATAATAACTGCATCAAAGTTATAAAATCAACCCTTAACTACAAAAAAACATTTTAAAAAACTACTGCAATATAGTGTAAATCTGGTGCATTAATTTGAAAAATAAACAACTTAATAGATACTTTGTCCATTACAGATGAAAACATACCTTTGTAACCAATTTTTGCATGATATGCCACATACAAAAACGGTGTATCGTATTTGGGAAGCATTATGGTATTGCAATCTTCATAGACATGTCCTGATCGGTAATTACAACCTTCGGATTTGTACCAAACGCCATTTTGAACTGATCAAGAAGCCATTTGTAAGCAAAAACCGAGTCATCAGCAAGTAAACCCGCAGTGAAGGTTATACATCGGTTGTGATGATTAATGCTGGTAAAAGGGACGAACACCATTTTATACCTGCATTATAATATAAAAATAAAATGAGATAAAATAATAAATAATGTCGTAATGCAAGATTATAAAAAAATTTAAAAAAATGAAGAAAGTATACTTGTTAGAACGGAAAGTAGCATCAAATGAGACCATATCACCAAAAACAGCATAGTCCTTAATTGCTTGTTCATCGGCCCAGAAAAGAGCAACCAATTTATCATCATCACCTAAAACAAAGATAAGAAAATAAAAAAACAATAAAATGATGTATTAAGTGCATCAACACATAAAATTAACTACATTACCTATTTTGTAATTCACATAAAATCCTGGCGAATGCAACTTTCTGCTCAAAATCTTTTCAACGGCCATTTGTGCATCACGATCACGAAGAAACAAGTTTACTTCTTCTTCAAATTCTTACAGTCAACAACAGTAGCTCCAATTTGGTCAAAACCACGACACATCTGTTTCAACAATTTAAAACCCGTAGAAGGACCAAAAATTGATTACAAGCCTGAAACAGAAAATGTTGCTTTGTGAATCCCAATTCCCGAGAACTCTTCATGAATATCATATCCTTTTCGGCTACAAAAGGATGGTTGTACCCTTCTATAAAAGTATACACCCTATAACGACCTTCTACAATCTTCTTAATACGGATTTTAGCCAAACAACCACATCTACTAGAGCCCTGATTCCTAGTTTGCTTTACATTAACAACCACATCTACTGGAGCCCTGATTCCTTGTTGTTGGTTCACCGTAGTTAAGTCACTAATATCAGATTTAACCTCCTTAGAATTATTAGCAGCCGGTTACGGATTTATACCTTCTTTTGAACATACAAACCACTTCAAGTTTGGTGGTTCACCATCTTTATGTTTGTAATGACCACCATTTCTAACATCAAAACCGCCCCTTTTACCATAATCCTTATAGAACTCATAAGCTTGATCAATAGACACAAACTCAGCACCTTCTAAAGGTACAACACCGATATCTTTATCTGGAAACCACGTCATGTTTCCATTATAGGCTCGTAATGGGTTCATAAATAAGTCCTAAGTGTAGAACTCGCTCAAAAAGCTAGCTTGTTTGAGGAGGGGACACCTAGACATTATAAACCATCAACCATTCCCATACATGGTCGATGTGAGATCATAACATTACCCCACCCTTTGAAGAACCAACGTCCTCGTTGGTCACGGCTATGTTGGTCACGGTTGGCACCCCCTTTGGGTCCAAGCCACCACTCCATAGGCCACCACTCCGAGTGTTGGAACCTCGTAAGGTAGGGCTAGCTCTGATACCAATTGATACGAACCTATCCCATACTAGGCTCATAATCGGTTCATAAGTCCCAAGTTTAGAACTCACTCAAAAAGCTAGCTTGTTTGAGGAGGGGACACCTGGACATTATAACCATCAACCATTCCCATACGTGGCCGATGTGGGATCATAACATTACCCTACCCTTTGAAGAACCAACGTCCTCGTTGGTCACGGCTATGTTGGTCACGGTTGGCACCCCCTTCGGGTCCAAGCCACCACTCCATAGGCCACCACTCCGAGTGTTGGAACCTCGTAAGGTAGGGCTAGCTCTGATACCAATTGATAGAACCTATCCCATACTAGGCTCATAATCGGTTCATAAGTCCCAAGTGTAGAACTCACTCAAAAAGCTAGCTTTTTGAGTGAGTTCTACACTTGGACATATTCTACTCGGCGTCTGTCTTCATCTTACCTGTTTGGATTATTCATGATTTGGAACAGCTTATGAGAGGCTTCTTATGGTGTCAAGGTGAAATGAAGAAAGGTAAGGCTAAAGTTGCTTGGGACTCTGTTTGTACTCCATTTTATGAAGGTGGACTTGGTATTCGTAAGCTTTCTGATTTTAATACTGCTTTAATGGTTTCTCATATCTGGTGTATTCTCACTCGTAAAGAGTCTTTATGGGTTAAATGGATTTATTCTTACAAGTTAAAGGATCAAAGTTTCTGGGACGTTCCTTGTATAGGTGATATGAGTTGGGGCTGGAGAAAACTTCTACAGATTAAACCACGCATTCGTCAATTTATTTGGTACAAGATTAATAATGGTAGATTGGCTTCTATGTGGTTTGACAAATGGGAAAATTTATATCCGTTACGGGACGTTCTTTCGATTCGAAGTATTACAAGATCGGGGCTCTCTCTATCTAATAAAGTAAGGTATCTTATTACTGATGGTATTTGGCAATGGCCGCAGGATTGGTATGCTAGATTTTCGAACATTGTCTCTATCTCAGTCCCTGTTATTAATGATGCTCAGGATGATGATTTGATGTGGCGGGATATAAATGGGGTTCTACATCCTTTTTCAGTTTTTTAGTTTGGGACTCCATTCGAGATAGGGCTTTGATGGTTGATTGGTATCATGCTGTTTGGTTTGCTCATTGTATTCCTCGTCACTCTATCCACTTATGGTTAGTGGTTAGAAGAAAATTAAAGACACAAGATTGGCTTAGGCAATGGGATGTTGACCCTTTGGTGGATCTAAGCCTTCTACGATGTTCGTTGTGTAAATTTGTGTCGGATTCTCATGAACATCTTTTCTTTAAAAGTTCTTATTCTATGCAGGTTTGGTCTAAGGTTCGGGGCCTATGCGATATGGATAACATCCCCCCTCAGATTGATGATATTTTAGCCTATGTTATTCCAATTTCTAAGGGAAAGTCTTGTCCTAGCATCCTTGGTCGTCTTGTGTTGGCTGCTACTGCGTACTTTATATGGATGGAACGTAATTCAAGACTTTTCAAGAAAAAGCTGTTGGCCGTTGATCAGATTGTTCAGCTTATTTGTGATACTATTCGGTTGAAGTTGATTTCATTTCGTTTTAAGAAGTTGTCTGCCAGGTCGAGTTTGCTGCTTGACAAATGGAGGGTGCCGAGCTCTAGAGTTCTTCATGATGGGAGTGCCAGGTGAGGGTTGTACTCTTTTTTCCTTGTCCAAGGTTTTTCCCACTAGGTTTTCTTTGGCAAGGTTTTTTAAGGAGGCAGGCTCATATGGATATCATTTGCTCCTTTTGTGCTGTTGGTGGAAGCTAAAGACAATGTGTGATTTCATGTTTGCATCTTGGTTTCTTTCTAGTTTACTTGAATTGTAGTTCTAGATTAGTCTGTGTTTATGCCATGACATAATCACGTGTTAACATGCTGCCTGTAGCATGCGGTTATTGAGGTATCTTAGCAACATTCCTTTGTACTTCAACGCTTTTTTGGTTAATATATTTACCGGGGAAACCCTTTACCAAAAAAAAATGTTTCCATTATCATCACAAGTATAATATCCAACATGATCTCTGACATGAACAATCTCAACATCTATATGTTTAAAAACAAATGAATAGTTAATGCATCAATGTTATAAATTCAACGCATTACTATAATAAATCCAAATCAATACAGTATAAATTTAAAAAAAATGATACTAAAGCTTGCTCAAACTAATAAAAATTCATAAAAATACTGCATCCAAAATTTTAAAAAAACCACATCAGTATGTTATATACTAAAAGGAAATCCAATGAAAACTTACAAACGTTTTTGGAACAGTGGCTTATGTCATCAACTATTAAGCCCGTTGCAAGCCCGCTGTCCTAAACACGCTAGTGTGCAACTGTCCTAAACACAATTTAGCCTATACGTAATCATTAACTATTAAGCCCGTTGCAAACTTTTTTGGAACAGTGGCTTATTTTTTTGGTAAAGGGTTTCCCCGGTAAATATATTAACCAAAAAAGCGTTGAAGTACAAAGGAATGTGGCTAAGATACCACATTAACCGCATGCTACAGGCAGCATGTTAACACATGATTATGTCATGGCATAAACACAAACTAATCTAGAACTACAATGCAAGTAAACTAGAAAGCGACCAAGATGCAAACATGAAGTCACACATTGTCTTCAGCTTCCACCAACAACACGAAAGGAGCAAATGATATCCAAATGAGCCTGCCTCCTTAAAAAACCTTGCCAAAGAAAACCTAGTGGGAAAAACCTTGGACAAGGAAAAAAGAGTACAACCCTCACCCGGCACTCCCATCATGAAGAACTCTAGAGCTCGGCACCCTCCATTTGTCAAGCAACAAACTCAACCTGGCAGACAACTTCTTAAAACGAAATGAAATCAACTTCAACCGAATAGTATCACAAATAAGCTGAACAATCTGATCAACGGCCAACAGCTTTTTCTTGAAAAGTCTTGAATTACGTTCCATCCATATAAAGTACGTAGTAGCAGCCAACACAAGACGGGCAAGGATGCTACGACAAGACTTTCCCTTTGAAATGAAAATAACATAGGCTAAAATATCATCAATCCGAGGTGGGATGTTATCCATATCACATAGGCCCCGAACCTTAGACCAAACCTGCATAGATAAGCACATTCAAAGAAAAGATTGTTTTGAGAATCCGACACCAATTTACACAACGGACATCGTAAAAGGCTTAGATCCACCAAAGGGCCAACATCCCATTGCCTAAGCCGATCTTGTGTCTTCAATTTTCTTCTAACCACTAACCACAAGTGGATAGAGTGACGAGGATACAATGAGCAAACCAAACAGCATGATACCAATCAACTATCAAAGCCCTATCCCGAATGGAGTCCCAAGCTAAAGAAACTGAAAAAGGATGTAGAACCCCATTTACATCCCGCCACATCAAATCATCATCCTGAGCATCATCAATAACAGGGACAGGGATAGAGACAATGTTCGGAGATCTAGCATACCAATCTTGCGGCCACTGCCAAATACCATCAGTAATAAGATCCCTCACCTTATTAGATAGAGAGAGCCCCGATCTTGTAATAATTTGAAACGTAAGAATGTCCCGTAACAGACATAAATCTGCCCATTTGTCAAACCACATAGAAGCCAATCTACCATTATTAATCTTGTACCAAATAAATTGACGAATGCGTGGTCTAATCTGTAGAAGTTTTCTCCAGCCCCAACTCATATCACCTATACATGGAACGTCCTAGAAACTTCGATCCATTAACTTGTAAGAATAAATCCATTTAACCCATAAAGACTCTTTACGAGTGAGAATACACCAGATATGAGAAACCATTAAAGCAGTATTAAAATCAAAAAGTTTACGAATACCAAGTCTACCTTCATAAAATGGAGTACAGACAGAGTCCCAAGCAACTTTAGCCTTACCTTTCTTCATTTCACCTTGACACCATAAGAAGCCTCTCATAAGCTGTTCCAAATCATGAATAATCCGAACAGGTAAAATAAAGACAGACGCCCAGTAGATATGCATAGATGAAAGAACTGAACGAACTAACTGGAGTCTTCCTGCTAAAGAAAGAAATTTATTGCGCCAATCATTAACTCTACTCTCAAGTTTTTCAACAAGGACGTTACAATCCCTATATAGAAGCCTGGACCAAATGAGAGGAACACTAAGATAACTGACAGGTAACTCGCCTTCAGCAGATGGCATGATATGTAAAATACTACTTTTAACAGTAGTAGCTACATTACAGAAGAAAACTGTGCTCTTTGGGATACTTGGAACCAAATCTGAAGCTATCTTAAATTCCTCCAACGCATCCATAATAACCTGCACAGAGTCTAAGTGACCCCTAGCAAACAAGAAAAGATCATCTGCAAAACAGAGGTTGATAATATGATGTTGCTCACAACGGTGATGAAAATAAAAAAACCTCTGCATTAAGAACCCTCCGCTGCGACATAAGTGAATGGATCTCCATGACCAACGTGAAAAGATAAGGAGATAACGGATCACCTTGCCTGAGACCTCTTTTTCCTTGAAACCAGCCATATAGATTACTATTTATGCAAATATAATACGAAGTAGTAGAAACACACGTCATAATCCAATCAACCATTAAATGGTGGAATCCAAAACCAATCAGAATGTTACGCAGAAACTGCCAGTCCACCGTATCATAAGCTTTCTGAATAGCCACCTTAAAAGCACATCTTGGAGGACCAAAATTTCTTTGGTAATTCCTCATCAGCTCTTGCGTCAATAAGATGTTATCCGAGATCCTACGCCCCGGAACAAAAGCAGATTGATTAATATTAACCAAATCGCCCAAATCCCCTTTAATACGGTTAGCAATTATTTTACTAATGCATTTGAAAATAACATTACAACAAGAGATGGGGCGATAATCAGTAATCTTATTTAGAACAGAAACCTTAGGGATAAGAGCAATAATAGTATGATTAACCTCTTTAAGAATTTTTCCATTAGCGAAAAACTCCTAAATAGCACATGTAAACTCATCACCCACAATATCCCAAGACTTCTTAAAAACGCAGCAGTAAAACCATCCAGCCCAGGCGCTTTATCATCACTCATGGAGAATAACGCACTCTTAATTTCAGAATCAGAGATGACTCTAACCATATGGGCAGATTTCTGAGCACCAAGCTTTCGAACAAACAAATCAGTCGTATTAAAAGAACCTAAAATAGTTGCCTGACCAAGAAACTGCTCGTAATGAGCAACGAAAGCTCCAGGCACAGCATCTCCATCATGAAGCACATTACGAGAATCACGAACCATTTCAATGCGATTACGAGCCGCCCTACTCTTAATCGAGTTATGAAAATAAGCCGTATTTGAATCACCTGCATCAAGCCATTCAATTTTAAATTTCTGACGTAAGAAGCGTTCCTCATCAAGAGAAGCTTCCTTAAAAGCAAATAGATAATGAGTATGCTCTTCTTTCAACAGACATTGGATGGGTCTCTATCAAGGGCTTGTTGAACAGCATCTAAGTCCACACGTAGTCTAGTAACACGATCATGAAGATTACCTTGTTCAAATAGCAGTTTACGCAACGGAGCCTTTAAACCTTTTAAGCGTTTAACAAGTCTAAACATAGCATAACCATGAACATTTGCCAACCATCCGTTAGCTACCACTGCATGAAAACCCTCCTTATGCACAAGAAAATTACTGAATTTAAAAGGTTTAGGCTTAGGTTTGCTAATTGTTGGGATTCGTAACACACAAGGAGAATGGTCAGAAATCATGTAAGGTTGGAATATCGCAAAACATCCTGGCAACTCATCAAGAAACTTAATGTTAGACATAATCCGATCAATCTTTTTGAGAATACCATCATCACCCTATGGTTTCTCATTCCAAGTAAAATGTAAACCTGTAGCATTAAGGTCCATAACTTCCATAAGATTAACACACTCCTTGAATTCCCGCATGGCAATATTAGGAGTGTAGCTGCCGCATGAGTGATCCTTAATATTAAGAGCAGCATTAAAATCACCCAAAACAACCCATGGCTTATCCCGCATAAAAGTAGCATGAGCAACCAGATTATTCCAAAGAACACGCTGATGGATATAGTAGTTATCAGTATAAACGAAAGAGCAGAACAAAGTACGGTTATCCATACGCGTTTTAACCTGACAATGCATAACTTGACTTGTTTGAGACAACACCATAACATCCACATTGTCATCATTCCAGCCAAGAATTATACGTGTCCCTTTAGGGCACAAACCACCATTTGACGTCCACCTCCATTTGCCAAAAATCTTACGACACATATCATAAACACCCGAAGCATCAACATGAGACTCCAAGATAGCACAAACACTCAGATTATTTTCATTAATAACCTAACGAACCTCAATTCTTTTAGGGGATTGGTTCAGACCCCTTAAATTCCATGAGGCTATACTAAACATTTAAAACATTCGTGGCAGGAGTGCTTGCCCCTGATTGAGAATTAAGAAGATTAGCAAATTCACCATAAATTTTTTCAACCTCCTCATCATCATCATCTCCACTTAGGTCACCTATATCCCCTGAAAGAGTCCCAAATGAATTCGAAGTAGAAACGCCACTCACCACAGATTTACCTTTATTTGAACTATTAGTATGCAACCCAGATTTGGTACCACTATCAACTTTGCTATTATCACGTTTAGATGCATTCGAAGTCATACCAGGATTAGATGAGGTATCATGTATATGAGCACCAGAAGTAGACGACTTCGGACTAAAACAGTGGCTTATATCATCAACTATTAAGCCCGTTGCAAGCCCGTTGCAAGCCCGCTGCAAGCTCGCTGCAAGCCCGCTGCAAGCTCGCTGCAAGCTCGCTGCAAGCCCGCTGCAAGCTTGATACAAGCCCGCTGCAAGCTCACCGCAAGCCCGCTGCAAGCTCGCCGCAAGGCCGCTGCAAGCTATCTCCTTTAAGTAAGCTTTCTGTGAATTGTCAACCCGGTCTTGGAATTGGTGCCACTGAGTATCTACCTAATCAAACGAAACCTTACAAACCTAAATCAAACGAGATCTTACAAACCTAATCGAATTCAGAGAAAACGTTCCTACGGTCAGTGTTTATAAAGTTTTAATGCAATTTATTTTTTTATACAGAGTTTGGTGTCTAGAATAGCATACAAGCAATGATTGTTAGATGTTGAAAATTGTGTATATGAGTGCTTGTAAAGTTTCGATGTAGTGTTTAAAAAGTGTTAATGTAGTTTGTGGTTTGTCTACCGAGTTCGGTGTCTAGGTTAGGTTTCAAGCAGATTGCGTTATGTGTGTAAAAGTATGTATATTTGTCTGCTTGAATAACATTGATGCTATCTGGGTAAAAGAATTGATGTGGTTCAAGGTTTCGTGTCGGTGTATGAGTCTAGGTTAAGATACAAGCAGATTGATTTAGGTGTACGAGTTTGTGTGCGCGCGTTTAGGGTTGCCTACCCAGTCATAGTGTAGGTTAATGTACGAACATACTGATTTAGGTATACGAGTGTGCTTGTGTGCGCGTTTGTATAACCTTAATGCACTGTATGTACATGAATTAATGTGGTTTACGGTCGCATATCAGGTCCGAGACTAGGTTAATGTATGATCAGATTGATTATTGGTGTACGACTGTGCGTGTGTGTTGCATTTATATAACCGTAATGCACTGTTTATAAAGAATTAATGCTTTTTAGGGTTACATGTCGGGTGCGAGTTGAGGTTTGGTCACACGTAGTGTGTTTTAGTTGTCCAAACGTGCTTGTATGGGTGTTTGAGAAATGATGCATTAGTTGTAAATAAGTGATGCAGTAGGTTATGTTTTATGGTACATGATGTTCGATTAGGTCACACCTAGAGTGTTTATAGTTTTTAAAATGTACTTGTGTGTATTTTAATACATGATGCAAACTCTGAATATGGATATGATGCAACACTTACTTTATGTATTCTAAAAACATTGATGCAGTTATTGTGGTTTATGAGGTTATAATATTTAAAAAACAATGAATTGTTGCATTTTTTTGTATAAAATTGATGCAGCATTTTTTTTTCTATTTTAGTTATTATGCTACTTTTTTCTGCTTTGACATATGTGTGCTTTGTAGCAACGTTAGTGAATTCGGTATTATCAAGTTTAATGTTATGCCCTATTTGAGGTTTTGTGAATGAAATTGGTTGCTATCAATATCTGCATATGAGATTTTAGGAATGAAGTTTTGTGAATGAAATTGGTCGTTATCAGATGTAAAATGATTTGATATGACATGGTTCAATATTTGTTGTTATCATGTTCTGTGAATGAGGTTTTGTAAATTAATCAATGAAATTGTAGGTTCTGTGAACGTATGCATTTAATCAGAATATATTTGTGCATTATGAGGTTAGATAAGTTTGTGTGCATATATTGATGTTTGTTTTTATTTATCTGAGTTATTATATTAATGCAGCTAATAGTATACACTGATGCACTTTTTATATGTTTGATTTAGAAATTTGGTAGTTTAAATGTTCTATATGCAGTATTTAATATTAGACACTGATGCGGTTTTTATATGATGTTTAAGGATTAGTTTTTATATGAACTGTTAAGTATTAGGATTAGTTTGGTATTGATGCAGCACTTACTTTATGTATTCTAAAAACACTGATGCAGTTATTATGGTTTATGAAGTTAGAATAGTTAAAAAACAATGAATTGATGCATTTTTTTATAAAAAAATTGATGCAACATTTTTTTTCTATTTTAGTTATTATGCTACTTTTTTGTTATGACATATATGTGTTTTGTAGCAACGTTAGTGAAATCGGTATTATCAACTTTAATGTGATTTTCTATATGAGGTTTTGTGAATGAAATTGTTTGCTATATGGATCTGCATATCAGGTTTTAGGAATGAAGTTTTATGAATGAAATTGGTTGTTATCAGATGTGAAATGATTTGATATGACCTGGTTTAGTATTTGTTGTTATCATGTTCTGTGAATGAGGTTTTGTAAATGAATCAACGAAATTGAAGGTTCTATGAACTTATGCATTTAATCAGAATATATTTCATGAATTATGAGGTTAGATAAGTTTAACATATTGATGTTTGTTTTTATTTATCTGAAAATATCATATTGATGCAGCTAATACTAGACACTGAAACACTTTTTATATGGGTTCAATGGATACATTCGTATAAGTTAAGGGACATGAGCTTTTGGGATGTTCCTTGTATTGGTGATGTAAGTTGGGGTTGGCGTAAGCTTCTTCAGCTTAGGACACGTGTGAGGCCGTTTATTTGGTATAGGCTTCATGATGGTAAATATGCGTCTATGTGGTTTGATAGGTGGGCTGATGAGTGTCCGTTACGGGATACTCTTACGGTAGGTAATATTGTTAGGTCTGGTTTTACCCTTCATGATACTTTTTATGACTTGATTCAGTACAATGCTTGGGAATGGCCGCCTGATTGGGGGGACCGATTTCCTGCTGTTGTCTCTATCCCGGTCCCTGTTCTGGTTGAGGGGCGTGCGGATTCTCTGGTATGGCGTGATGGTGGGGGTTCTTTTCAGTCATTTTCTATGGCTCGGGCTTGGGATACTCTACAGACCAGGCGCCAGGCTGTGGTATGGTACCATGTTGTTTGGTTCTCTCATTGTATTCCTCGACATTCGTTGCATATGTGGCTTGTTGTAAAGCAGAAACTGAAGACCCATGATCGTTTGCAGCAATGGGGTGTTGGGCCTGTAGTTGATTTAAGCCTACTTCGGTGTCCTTTGTGTAAAGTTACTCTTGATTCTCATTCCCATTTGTTTTTTTAGTGCTCTTATTCTTCATAGGTTTGGACACAAGTTAGGGTGCTTTGTGGTATGGATTCTATTCCTCCTCATTTGGATGATGTTTTGGCATTTCTTATACCAATATCCAAAGGAAGATCTACTACTAGTATTATTGCTCGTCTGGCTCTTGCGGCTACTGTTTATTTTGTTTGGATGGAACGGAACTCAAGATTGTTCAAAGGGAAACAGCTTTTGTGGATAAACTTGTTAGTATCATTACTTCAACTATTCGCCTCAAGCTTATTACTTTCAGATTCAAGAAGATGACTACACGGTCCTTGGCTATTTTGGATCGGTGGAGACTTCCGTCCTCAAGTGTGTCTCATGATGGGGGTGCCGGTGAGGGTTGTACTCTTTTTTCCTTTTTGGGGTTTTTCCCACTGGGTTTTTCTCAAAAAGGTTTTTTAAGGAGGCAGCCTTATCTGGATCCTTTACTTCTATTATGTTTTTGCTGGTGTTGTGGGGTGATCGCCTGGTTCCAAGAGTTCTTTTTATTGGAGTTCGCTAATGATGTTTTTACACTAGTTTTCGATTTGTACTGTTAGCTTAGTGTTGATGTGTTTATGGTCTGTCATAAGCACTTGTTGATCAAGTTGGGCTTGAGGTTAATATGGTACTTCAACCGTATTCCATTTGTACTTAACATTGGTTTTTTTTGGTTAATATATTTACCGGGGTAACTCCCTTTACCAAAAAAAAATCTGGTAGTTTAAATGTTTTATATGTTGTATTTAATATTAGACACTGATGCGGTTTTAATATGATGTTTTAGGATTAGTTTTTATATGAACGTTTAAGTCTTAAGATTAGTTTGGTATTGATTTGGTTTATCTTTTTTTGAAATTTTGCAAAATGTCCATATAAGGGTGTGTTTGGGATTACTTGTTGTATTCAGTTGATGACAATGTTGAGTGTCATAAGTGGCCTAAGCATACAATAATAGGTTGATATAGGCTATTTGTTCAATTTACTTCAATATGTTAGTTTAAAAATCATTATTTTGATAGTTTCATAAAACTGCTTAAATAAGCCAAACTGCACATTGATGCAGCTAATATTAGACACTGATGCAATTTTTATATGCTTGATTAAGAAATCTGGTAGTTTAAACATAAAAAACTGCATTAGTGTATTATATTAGCTGCTTTAATATGTAGTTTTTAATATTAGACACTAATGTGGTTTTTGCATTGATGGTTTTTAAAGAAGTAATGTACTGTTGTTATAGAATTAGGAATGTTTAGTTTGATTGAAATAACATATTAATGCAGCTAATATAATACATTGATGCAGTTTTTATGTTTAATTTAGAAATCTGGTAGTTTAAATGTTTTTATATGCAATTTTTAATATTAGACACTGATGCAGTTTTTAATTAATTGATGCAGTAAGTTACATATTTTGGCAAATATTGTTTTAAGTAGGTTTATAGCAAGAAGCTTTATAATTCTGTTTTTCAATACGTATATGCTTGCTTAAGGACTGCTTAGGAAATTTCTGATTTTTGATAGACTTTTGTTTATTTGTATATGAAATTGTCTTAAACATGGTAGAATAGAATTGATTTAATTTCATGAACGGCATCTTGATGTGGTTTAGGAGGTTAGCTTATTTATTTATTCTTGTTGATGCACTTTCTATATTTATGTGATGCAACACTTGATGCTATATTTATGTGATGCAACACTTTATGTGGTTTAGGAGGTTAACAAATTTCTATCTACTGCAGGGAGACTTCAACTTGTTAAATCTATGCTATCATCTATGCACTTGTACTGGGCTTCAGTTTGTATCCTGCCTGTTCGGATTATTCATGATCTTGAGCAGCTTTTGAGGAATTTTTTACGGTGTCAAGGTGAGATGAAAAAGGGGAGGGCAAAGGTGGCTTGGGATGATGTTTGCATTCCCCAAAGTGAGGGCGGTCTTGGTATTCGGAGGCTTGATGATTTTAATGTTGCTCTTATTACCTCTCATATTTGGTGTGTTCTTACGCGTAAGGAATCCTTATGGGTTCAATGGATACATTCGTATACGTTAAGGGGTAGGAGCTTTTGGGATGCTCCTTGTATTGGTGATGTAAGTTGGGGTTGGCGTAAGCTTCTTCAGCTTAGGACATGTGTGCGGCCGTTTATTTGGTATAGGCTTCATAATGGTAAATCTGCGTCTATATGGTTTGATAGGTGGGTTGCTGAGTGTCCGTTACGGGATATTCTTACGGTACGCAATATTGTTAGGTCTGGTTTTACCCTTCATCATACTGTTTATGACTTGAATGAGAACAACACTTGGAAATGGCCGACTGATTGGGTGGACAGATTTCCTGCTATTGTCTCTATCCCTGTCCCCGCTCTGGATGAGGGGCGGCCGGATTCTCTGGTATGGCGTGATGGTGGTGGTTCTTTGCAGTCATTTTCTATGGCTCTGGCTTGGGATACACTACGAACCAGGCGCCAGGTTGTGGTATTGTACCAAGTTGTTTGGTTCTCTCATTGTATTCCTCGACACTCGTTGCATATGTGGCTTGTTGTTAAGCAGAAACTAAAGACCCAGGATCATTTGCGAGAATGGGATGTTGGGCCTGCCGTGAATTTAAGCCTACTTCGGTGTCCTCTGTGTAAAGTCACTCCTGATTCTCATTCTCATTTGTTTTTTGAGTGCTCTTATTCTTCACAGGTTTGGACGCAAGTTAGGGTGCTTTGTGGTATTGATTCTATTCCTCCTTGTTTGGATGATGTTTTGGCATTTCTTATACCAATATCCGAAGGAAAATCTACTACTAGTATTATTGCTCGTCTGGTTGTTGCGGATACTGTATACTTTGTTTGGATGGAACGGAATGCTAGATTGTTCAAAGGGAAACAGCTTTCTGTGGATAAACTTGTTAATATCATTACTTCTACAGTTCGCCTCAAGCTTATTACTTTCAAATTCAAGATGATGACTACACGGTCTTTGGCTATTTTGGATCGGTGGAGACTTCCGTCCTCAAGTGTTTCTCATGATGGGGGTACCGGGTAAGGGTTGTACTCTTTTTTCCTTTTTAGGGTTTTTCCCACAGGGTTTTTCTCAAAAAGGTTTTTTAATGAGGCGGCCTTATCTGGATCCTTTACTTCCATTATGTTGCTGCTGGTGTTGTGGGGTGGTCGCCTGGTTCCAAGAGTTCTTCTTATTGCAGTTTGCTAATGCTGTTTTTTACACTAGTTTTCGATTTGTAATGTTAGCTTAGTGTTGCTGTGTTTATGGCCTGTCATAAGCACTTGTTGATCAAGCTTTTGGCTTGAGGTTAATACGGTACTTCAGCCGTATTCCATTTGTACTTAACATTGGTTTTTTTTATTAATATATTTACCGGGGTAACTCCCTTTACCAAAAAAACACTTGATGTGGTTTAGGAGGTTAGCTTATCTAAAAAACATTGAATTTAGGTAAGATTTGACCGTAATGTAATAGATTTTATACATTATTGATATGAATTATTTAGGTAAGATTTGGCTTGAGCGTTTGACGAATAGGATTATACTTGCTTGTTTTTTACTATGTGTTGTAAAAAATGGATAATATATATAGTTACTCACTAGCTTTGGTATCACGTATCTGCTCTTTACAGCTCCACATAAACGAAATCTTAAGCTTGTTTCCTCTTCAAGATATATATCGCCATGATTCCTCTCTCTCGTGAACATCATCTTCTTGCCGAATAATTGAATCTAATATGCATCAAAATCTTTTTGTTTAGCCTTTTAAGAAAAGGACCTCTTACGTTGGCATTCATATTCGCTTTTTCATGGTATTGATAATATTCGTATCAATCAAAGACCGAATGTGAAGGTCAAAATTTGAGCTACTTACATAAAAAAAGGCTAAACGAAAAGAAGTTGGTCAATATTGGATTCAATTATTTGGCAAGAAGATGACGTTCACAAGAAAGAGATATCCTGGCCATAGCTACAAGAGCAAACTCGCTTAATATGTCGTTTATGTGGAGCTGTAAAGAGCAGACATGGGATACCAAAGCTAGTGAGTAACTATATATATTTAGTTTTTGAATGTGTTGGTGTGGTTTAGGTCATTTTTTATTGATGCAACTTTTCAAATAAATTAATGCAGTAAGTATGTTTATTGTGGCAATCGGGACAGGTATAGGATAATATAAGGACTGATGATTTTGGATCTATGAATTTGTGATTTTGTGTGCACGGGTTTGTATAAACTTAATGAACTTTTTGTGTAAACTTAATGCACTTTTTGTATAAAAGTTAATGCACTTTTTCATATACATGTGTTTGTGTTGCTTGATTCGATTGTAGTAAGTCGCTGATGCACTAGATTTTTATTAAGTTTCTATATGCTTGTTGATTAAGTATAAGGTTTCATTTATCTTTCATCATTTTTTTCTCATTTTGTTGTATATAAGGTATTGATTTAGTTGATAAAAAATAATTATGTAGTTGTTAATATATATAATGCAGTAAAGAAAAAGATAAAAGATACATAGCTACTCAATAGCTTCGGTATCACATATTTGCTCTCAAAAATTACTCCACATAAACGACATCTTAAGTCTGTTTCCTCTTCAAAGTAGATATCGTCATGATTCCTTTTTCTTGTGAACATCATCTTCTTGCCTAATAATTGAATCCAATATGCATTAGCATCTTTTTGTTTATCCTTTTTGGTAAAGGACCTCATAATTTGGCATTCATATTCGCTTTTTCGTGGTATTGATGCTATTGCTATCAATCAAAGTTCGAATGCGAACTTCAAATTTTGAGCTACTTACATTAAAAAAAGGCTAAACGAAAAGAAGTAGGTGCATATTGGATTCTATTATTGGCAAGAAGGTGGTTCACGATATATAGGAATTGTGGTGATGTCTACTTTGAAGAGCAAACGGACTTAAGATGTCGTTTATGTTGAGTTGTAAACTTTGAGAGCAAGTATGTGATATCGAAGCTAGTGAGTAGCTATGTTATCCTTGTTTATTGTTGTAGATATAAGTCACTTATGCAGTAAACTTTGTTTTTGTATAAGTCACAGATGCAGTGAAGTTTGATTATGTATAAGTCACTCATTTATTTTCATTTTGTTATTCATGACTTTTAATCTATTTCTGAAATGATATATGGTTTAAGCATTTAAAGCATGACTTAAATCTGCGTTATGATGCAATATATGTTAAGCGTGTGAATTTATTTTCTTACATGTAGTAATGATAATGAAACGGATCAAAATGACGAGATAGCAAGCAAAAGATCATCAAAAAGGCAAAAAGTTTGTTCAACCTACGGGAAAACATGCTCAGGGAGACGAACCCGAAGAAAGTAGCCATCCGACAAAAAAGGTAAAGAGCAAAAATTTGGATGGAAATGATTTAGCTGATCAAAATCCACTAGAATCAGATGATACTCAGAAACCTCCGAAGCAGGCGAAAAAGAAAAAAGGTTTTTCTTTAATGCATTTGAATTTAAGTTTGATGCAGTAGTGGTCATACGTGGTTTTAAAGGACGGCTAAACGTAGATTGCGATATATACGAAAACGTAGGTTATGTTGTCAAACAAAAAATTTAAGAATTATTCAGGGATCATCGTTTTGATAGAAATTAATTTAAATTGTGATGTAGTGGTCTGATGTGGTGAGTGAAGTTTGTGTTATTTGCGGAAATGTGTTTATGATGCAGTATGTGTTTGTTTGCTAGGTTGTTTGCTTAATGCACTTAAATACGCGTTATGATGCAGTATGTGATAATCATGTGTAAGTATCAGTTAGGCTACTAGGTTAAATGTGTTTTTATGCTAGGTTGTTTGCTTAATGCGAAATTGTTTCTTAACTGTTAAAAAGTGATGCATTAAATCTACATTGTGATGCATTATGTATGGTAGGTTTTTTTTAGGTGTGTACTTGATGTAGCTATTAGTATTGGTGTGATGCACTTAACTTTAAACTGTCATGCTGTTACTTGTACATGTGTTTTAGCTGTCCAAAAGTGTGTTTTTTTAAGTTATGAAGTAAATCTACATTGTGATGCAGTATGTACAATTGGTTTTTTACAATAGGTTAATTTTAGTTGTGTACTTGATGTAGTTAATTGTATTGGTGTGATGCACTGAACTTTAAACTGTGATGCAGTAAATCTACATGTGTGTTGCATAGTTTGGTATGATGTAGTTATAAATCACATTATGTACAGTAGGTTTGTTTAAGTTGTGTAATTGATGTAGTTACTTGTGTTGGTGTGATGCACTTAATTTTATTATGTGATGCAGCAGGTAAAAACGTGTGTGATGCTCCGTCACCTGTTGATGTAAATAAATTGAAGGGTAAAGTATTGGGTCATGGAAACAAGGTAGATGTTGTTGGGAAAATGGCAAAGAAAGGGACTTAAGTGGGTGTAGATAAGTTGGTTGGGAAAAAGAAAATGGCAAAGGAGAATAAAGATATTCACGATAGTCAAATAGTCGTAGTAAAAAACAAAGTTGCTAAAAAAGGAAAAAAGAAGGTTAATAATGATGATTTATCGGAGGAAGAACCTCTATCGATTGATGATGAAATATGGATTCTGATGGTAAAAAAGGTTACTTTTCCTTGTATTAATTCAAGATTGTCATCTAATCACTTGAAGGTTGTATTGGAAAGTTTAACAAACGCCCATGTTGAGACTATAACAGAAATGGGTTTGGGAGAATACTATAATAATTTTGATTACCCTTCCATTCCAACAAAGCTTGCATACTGGGTTGCGTTTAACTTTGGTTGTGATACGGACACAATACACATGGATGATGGAAGTCAAATAAAGGTGACAAAGGAATTCATTCATGAAATGCTTGGAATTCCCGTGGGAGAGAAAGAAGTTATTGCTCTTCGAGCTACAACGATAGAAGACAAAACAACAACGGATTGGAGAGCTACAACTTCATTTGGAGGGGATAAAGCGCCAAGGCCTCATATATCCAAAGTTGATGATCATGTTGGTAGTTTGACCGGAACGGGTTGGAATTTCAAAGTTGGATTCTTAGTGGTGTTTATTTGGCTGGAGAAAATAAGGATGGCATAATCAATCAAAGATTCTTACCTACCTTAAGAGAAATTGGAGATTTTCAAAAATATGATTGGTGTGGATATACTATAAAATGCATTCGGTCAGGAATTTCGATATGGAAAACTGATATGAGCATAATCTCATATCAATAAGTCAACAAATCACCCTAAAACACATAGAAAATACCTAACTTTTGTGCTATAAAGCAGTATTATGTGGTATGTTTTGTGTTGGTGCTTTAATATGTAACAAGGATACAATTTCAAGCAAACAAGTGAAAATCAAGCTCATTTATGATGAAAAGACAAGAGAAGGATCAAAGATGACAAGCCATTTGAAGAAAAGGACATATCTTGACAATGTACAAAAGTTGAGGGACTAAAATGAAATTTTGGAAAAAGTAAAGATTAAAGTCAAAGTTGGTCAACCTTCAAGTCAACCAAGTCAAGGGATTCAAATAATCAAGAATGCAAGTCAAAGGACTGAAATTGCCAAAGAAATGAAGAAAATAGCTCAATTGTATATCCTGCCAAAGTTTAAGGGCTGAAAGTGACAAAGTTATATCAACTTTGGGTTCAATCCGTGTGAAGGCTCTTTGGACCAATGAGGAAGAAAGAAAAATGGTATCCGGATTGCCATATAACATGACAGTTGGCCACTAACTCATTCTTGCAATAAATAACCAAATCTGAACAGTGGGTGCACTATCTCTTTATTACCCAATCAGAAGCCACCAGCCAATAATCCAATTATCCAAATATGGATAACGATCCGTGTGTTCAGCTGAGAGCCAATAAAATCATGCCACGTTACATCTTTAACAAAGAACGAACCCAGTATCAAGCATGAGCTACACTGCATTTCAATAAGAACTTTCTACATGAAAAGGACTCCAAATTGAAGGACGAATCCAACCATGCAACTCAATTAGACTGAAATCAACAAGATCAAAAACCCCCTTTTGTGTTCTTGGAGACGAATTTGCAATTCACCAGTTCATGACACCTGACACTCTCCCATTGGCCAAGACACGTCACACTCCCCAACAACTTATCATCCCAGCTCTATAAATAGGAGTAGATCACCTCATTTGTAACGTGTAGCTTAAAGTGTGAAAAACACACACTTTCATATTTTCTCTCAATTCCAGTTCTACTTTCAGTTAGTTAGCAGGTCTTAAGTGTTTGACACACACTTAAGAGCTTGTTAGTTAGGCAGTTAGCGTTTGTAACAAACTTTCCCTCCCAAATAAATAAAACAAAAACATTCAGTTCATATCTCTATCTCATTTCATTCAATTCTGCATTCCTGTTGTACATTGTGTTTCTATTGATCTCCATTGATCAATAGAGCTTGTGTTGTGATTTGGAAGCTTTGCCATTGAATCTACCTGTTTGTAGCTCAAGACCTTTTCAGAATTTCAGAAATTTAAGATTGATAGATGACTAGATCAGAGATAGCTTTTGGAGGTGATTTGGTTGTTGATACTAGTTGATTTGGTTTGAAGGAAGTGTTATACAAAGAGCTCAGCGCTTCTCTACTCCATCAGAGGAGGGTTCAAGCTAAGAGGTGTCAAAATCCTGTTTTTGGTTCCACTTAAGTGCTTTGCATGCTAAATTCCTAGATAGCTGTTAATTGTTGAACTGATCATGTGTTTAGCTTGATTGTAGCTTAATTGTATCAGTTTGATAGAGTACTAGTAGATTTGTAGCCTGAATTTTAGTTCACTTGTTTTCAGCTTTGATTTTCATCAGTAATAGGTCACGTAGTTCATTTTGTTGTTAAGTGTTGTTACCTACTTGTTTTCAGTTCAAATTACTCTCATATCATATACTAAACATGTCTTGATAAGTGTCAAAACCTGATTCACACTTGTGATCAAATTTCATTTGCAAAAGTCTCAAACAGATTCATAAAGTAGTGTTTGGATTTGATAAGTTTTGTTTGTTAGAATTTGTTAAATCAGTTGTATTGTGTTAGTATACATTTGGTTAAATAGTATAAACATTTTGGTTTTGGTTTGTAGTCAATTTGTTAGTCAAAGAGGCAATTGGTCTAAAACTAGTTTGGGTCAAAACCTACCTTCTAGTTGATCAGTAAACTAGCTAACTTCAATTCATTACCATTTCTTCATTACTTGATCAATTTGCCTAAAACTAGTTTCTACTTGTAGTCCAACATCCAAAGTGTAAGTGTGTATAAGGAAATTCTACAGTATCCATTTTCCAGTAAGAAATCAGCTTTTCTAATAAGCCATAGAGCAAATGCAAGTTTCTGTAACATAGCCTTAACTGTTTTCTCATATCTCCATTTCTACTTCATAAAATTGTCAATTTTCTTTCACAAATCTTGTTGCCAACATGTCCTGGGTGGGTTTTGTTAAAATCAGCTTTTTCCAAAATTTGGTTAATTTCAGATTTTGGCTTATCCAGTGAACCATTTTCAATTTGGAAAGACATTCTAGTCTTCTTGTCAGTTGATTAATAAGATTGTGCATTAAAATCAAGTTGTGGAAGTCTAAATTTCATGTTTGTTTATTCTTGGCTTATTAGAATAAGCTATCTTGAGTTTTACTAGCTTTTAAGCTGATTCCTTGCACAAGTCTAGCTAAATTTCCATTTTAAGCACTTTGAAACAAACTAGACTTAATTTGGTCCAGTAATAAGCTCAATCCAGCTTATTGAAGTGGTTATACCCGTTTTTGTTTAATATTTCTTATTAATTGCATTTTAGTCCTTGTTGTTTGTACTTGTTTGAATTCAAAGCTAATCTTGCAAGAATTTAGGGTTTGCTAATAATCAGTCCTTGTATTTTCATATTTTGATAAAATCAGTTAGCAAGTTTGTTAGTTTGGTTAAAAGTTGTTACTAGTTTGTTAAATTTTACACATGTGGTCCTTATAGTTTCTGAATTTACATTTTAGCCCTTGTACTTTCATTTAGCTTTCATTTCAAGCAAATTTACTTTTTATGCATTTTATATTTTTACTTGGTGAATAGTAATTGGTATTTGAAAAGTGTTTTATGGATACGTAGCCTATTATTTTTCACTTTTTACGTGTTGATTGAATTAGACATAGACTTCCAAATACCCTTAACAACCAAGAACAATTAAAGGCTTGAGATTTTTAGGACTTTCAATTTGTCAAGAATCGAGAATAAACGAACTTCAAAATACTCAATTTCAAATGGCGCCGCTGCCGGTTCATGACATTACGAGAGACTGTTGATTGACGGTTTCGATTGGCTTTTGGGATCCATTCACATGGTGAACTTTATTTTTACGTATCATAAATCAAAAACATAAAAAATCAAAAATATAAAAATATAAAAACTAAAAAATAACAAAATCAATTCTTTTCTTAAAGAATTGACCAAAAAAAATAAAAAAAATTCAAAAAGCAATCTTTTTCCTAAGAGATTGCACCCAAAAATATATATTATTAGATTTCATCGGTTTTTACGTACATATAGTATTTTCTTTTACAAACCCAATAAATACAAAATATTTTTGATATATTATTATATGTAGATACGTATACGTATACGAACACTCAATACACATACTTCCATAAGTATTGCTTTTGCAATACACCATGTTCGGGAGCGTTCCGGTCCTTGACACGTGTAACGATCAAATTTAATTAAGCAAGAATAGATAAATACTTCCAATAGGCAAGCATTAGAAGAATACAAACTATAAAGTGAATAGAAAGGCGATGTGCTATAAAGTGCCATCTAAGGGTTAATAGGTACTTAAGTGCTTCACGCCACCTAACCCCCCGTTCACTAGTGCGTATTCTAAGAAGGAAAGCTTGATTGGGGGTCTTGCAACCAAGTAGTACTTACGTATATTATACTTTCTTGTGGATATTTCATATTGAATCTCGAAGAGGTTAATCTATTAGTCGAACGAGAGCTTCTCTCTCACTCCTTGATTTGAGTTGCATGCTCACCCGCGGGCGTGCACAAATACCATTTGGTGTACAACCCCTTCCTCCGAAAAGGAAGAAAAAGAGAAAGAGTAAAAACAACATCGTCCATCAAACCAATCCCGAGAATCGTGCTTTGATCATTACACAAGAAGCCATGGCCGCCGTTGAAAGTTGACCTTTAATGGAGTACCTTCAATCTAATGTGCAAGGATATGCCGACGCTATTGTTATACCCGAGATTCCCGCAAACTCCTTTGAGCTTAAGACATCTATGATTAACTTGGTTTCAAACACACCATTTTTTGGGAGACCTAGTGATAATCCACATGATCACCTCAAGAAGTTCTATCTCTTTGCAACACCATTAAGTACAATGGAGTTCCCCATGATGCCATTAAGTTGATATTGATACAATTTTCTTTAGAGGGCAATGCCAAGTATTGGTTAGATACACAACCACCTAAGAGCATTACTACTTGGGATGATTTCACTAAGAAGTTTTTGAACAAGTTCTTTCCCCCATCTAAGACCACGGCTTTGAGAAACCTAATTATTAGATTTCAACAAAAACCTAGTCAAATCTTTAGTGATGCTTGGGAGGAGTTCAAGGAGTTATTGAGAAAATGCCCCAATCATGGATTCAATGAAGTTCACCAAATCAATACTTTCTATAATGGATTAAGACCACATAACCAAGATTCCCTAAACTCCTCCGCGGGTGGGAATATTCTTTCCAAATCCATTCAAGAGGCATGGGACATCATTGAGGCTAAATCCATGGTGCAAACTAACACACAATTTGATGAGAGAGTCCATGCGGTGCAAGAGAGTGTTACTCCACAAATGGATGGGAATATGTCTCAAAAGATTGTTAATATCTTGAAAATTTGTGAACTCTCTTTTAACAAAAACCCCACCAATGATGTGAATGATATTGCTATTTCATGTGAGACTTGTGGAGGTCCTCATTCCTACCAACAATGTGATAAGGTTCAAGTTTATCAAGTTGAGTGTTATGCTTACCAAGAAGAACATAGAGAACATTTCAAACCCAACATCAATAAAAACAATCTCTCTTACAAGTCTTTTTTTTTGGTAAAGGGTTTCCCCGGTAAATATATTGACCAAAAAAACATTAAAGTACAACGGAATGTGGCTAAGATACCACATTAACCGCATGCTACAGGCAGCATGTTAACACGTGATTATGTCAAGGCATAAACACAAACTAATGTAGAACTACAATGCAAGTAAACTAGAAAGAAACCAAGATGCAAACATGAAGTCACACATTATCTTCAGCTTCCACCAACAGCATGAAAGGAGAAAATGATATCCAAATGAGTCTGCCTCCTTAAAAAACCTTGCCAAAGAAAACCCAATGGGAAAAACCTTGGACAAGGAAAAAGATTACAACCCTCACTCGGCACTCCCATCACGAAGAACTCTAGAGCTCGAAACCCTCCATTTGTCAAGCAGCAAAATCGACCTGGCAGACAACTTCTTAAAACGAAATGAAATCAATTTCAACCGAATAGTATCACAAATAAGCTGAACAATCTGATCAACGACCAACAACTTTTTCTTGAAAAGTCTTGAATTACGTTCCATCCATATAAAGTACGCAGTAGCAGCCAACATAAGACGGGCAAGGATGCTAGGAGAAGACTTTCCCTTAGAAATTGGAATAACATAGGCTAAGATATCATCATCCGAGGGGGGATGCTATCCATATCACATAGGCCCCGAACCTTAGACCAAACCTTCATAGTATAAGAACATTCAAAGAAACGATGGTCATGAGAATCCAGCACTAATTTACACAAAGGACATCGAAGAAGGCTTAGATCCACCAAAGGGCCAACATCCCATTGCCTAAGCCGATCTTGCGTCTTCAATTTTCTTCTAACCACTAACCACAAGTGAATAGAGCGACGAGGAATACAATGAGCAAACTAAACAGCATGATACCAATCAACCATCAAAGCCCTATCATGAATGGAGTCCCAAGCTAAAGAAACTGAAAAAGGATGTAGAACCCCATTTATATCCTGCCACATAAAATCATCATCCTGAGCATCATTAATAACAGGGACAGGGATAGAGACAATGTTCGGAGATCTAGCATACCAATCCTGCGGCCACTGCCAAATACCATCAGTAATAAGATCCCTCACCTTATTAGATAGAGAGAGCCCCGATCTTGTAATACTTCGAAACGTAAGAATGTCCCGTAACGGAAATGAATCTGCCCATTTATCAAACCACAGAGAAGCCACTCTACCATTATTAATCTTGTACCAAATAAATTGACGAATACGTGGTCGAATCTGTAGAAGTTTTCTCCAGCCCCAACTCATATCACCTATACATGGAACGTCCCAGAAACTTCGATCCTTTAACTTGTAAGAATAAATCCATTTAACCCATAAAGACTCTTTACGAGTGAGAATACACCAGATATGAGAAACCATTAAAGCAGTATTGAAATCAGAAAGCTTACGAATACCAAGTCCACCTTCATAAAATGGAGTACAGATAGAGTCCCAAGCAACTTTAGCCTTACCTTTCTTCATTTCACCTTGACACCATAAGAAGCCTCTCATAAGCTGTTCCAAATCATGAATAATCTGAACAGGTAAAATAAAGACAAACGCCTAGTAGATATGCATAGATGAAAGAACTGAACGAACTAACTGGAGTCTTCCTGCTAAAGAAAGAAGTTTATTACGCCAATCATTAACTCTACTCTCAAGTTTTTCAACAAGGACTTTACAATCCCTATATAGAAGCCTGGACGAAATGAGAGGAACACCAAGATATCTGACAGGTAACTCGCCTTCAGCAAATGGCATGATATGTAAAATACTACTTTTAACAACAGTAGCTGGTTGTTGTAAATTTACACCTTTTAGGAAAAAGGCGTAAAAGCGGTAAGTATCGAGTGATGATTTAGGAAAATCAACACTAATGACCCTTAATGAAATGAAAGTTCGTTTCCCAAGGAGGTATATGTGTTGTGAAAAACTTGTAAAAGTTTGTGATTAATGATTGGTTTAGAAGGGGGATTAGAAAAGAAGATGACGAAGACGTTAAAAAATAAAAAATTAACAAAAAAATCACTACTAGAAAGTTAAAACGTAGAACCTTAAAAACCACAAAAATAAAAATAAATTCTAAAAATTACCAATAATTCACCAAAAATCAAAAATAATAAACTAAGAGTTTACCAATGATCAAAACTTTTTCAAGCCTTTTAAATAATTAAATATTCAATTTTTAAATGCTAATTAAAGCCTTAAAAATCAAATAAATTATCAAAAAGCCAAAATAAAGATTTTTCAATTGGTAAACCTCTAAAATGACCTAAAAAGATTAAAAACTATTTTTAGAAAATTTTAAACTAATAAAAACTATTTAAAATGATTTAAAAACTATTAAAACTTAAAATAATTATAAAAATTAATCTAAAAGAGATAAAATTATTCTAAAAGTTGCTCAATTCCTATTTTAATGTATTTAACCTAAGAAAAATGTAAAAAGTTGGAAAATGTGAAATTTCAAAAATAATAATAAAATAATAATAAAATAATATTAAAATCCAAAAATTATAAAAAATTCTAAAAACTTGCAAACTAGTTTATTTTAACCTAAATAATCAGAAAATCAAAGTGAAATTACCAAAATACCCCTAATGGGCCCTCAAATGGGCCAAATCCAAATTCAGTCAACACAAATGGGCTTTTGGGCCCAAAAAGTAAAACTTGGCCCAATTGACTTAGAAAAGCCCTATCTGACTTAAAATTCAATTCTAAGAACAAAACTCTAAAGGCCCAAAAGCTGAAAATGAGCTTATCACAGCTTATTGAACACAAAGCTTATTCTTTTCAGCCCATTAAGCCATAAGCTAATGCCATAAGCTCTAATTTGACACACAACCTTATATTGGGATGTTTATGAGATCTGTAAAAAGAATTTTTGAAAAAGCTCACTCAATAAGCCAGAAAATAGAAAAGCAAAAATCCAAAAAACGACAAAATAGTCGTTTTTGAGAAATAATGCACCTCAGGACTTGATTCAACTTGCAAAAGCTTTCAAATGGACTCAATAAGCAATATCAATCAACAAAAATCCAATAAGCACAACCAATAAGCCAGAATAAGCACAAATGAACTTATGTAAAAGTCAAAGGAGTTGGTTTTCTAGTCAAACCTCAAAGTCAACCACCCAAATGCTCCAGTATGAACAAATGGGTCAAAATATGAGCACCTATTACAAAAACAAAGTTGTTTCAGGTTGGAATAAGCTATTATAGCTTATTGATAAGCTGACACCAAATTTACACTATCAGTGGCAACTAGCAGGGGAAAGGAGTTCCCACTGCCTTGACTATTTGACCAAGCTTATATGAGAGTTCTGGTTTGATTCAATTGGAAACAAAGGCACCCTTGTGATCAGTGAATCACAAGGAGTCAATAGCAACAATAAAATCACAAAATGGTTCACACAATAAGCCACAATAAGCCAAACAGTTACCAGATATGCACCAGATATGGAAATAAGCAGTTAAGCACTTAATAAGCAGATTTAAGCAGAATAAGCCAACCAAACTTAACAGGATGCATACACAAGCTATATAAACTAAGAACAAACACAAAGCAACAAGAATCAAACACTGAATCAAAGTAATCAACAAGATCAAAGCACAAAATGTTTCTGATGAACAATGAACAATATGCAGACAAGTTTTGTTGATATACTTGACACTTGATCCAATTTCAAGCCTCAAATCCTTATTCCCTGGTGTGATTAACTATGATTTAGCACTTGTTAACCCTAACCTATGCTTAGATCTAGGTGTCCTCAAAATCCTAGCCAATTTTACCAAGTTAAGAAGATTTTATAGCAAAATCAAGAATCTATGTGATCAAAACCTCAAAACCTGCAAACAGATGAACATATGCACCTAAATAACAGATACCAACACTTGCTTACACAAAACAAACACTTAGCAAACCATAAATCCAACTTATGCAGTAATCCCAAACATCCTTTTAAAACTTGATTCCACAAATTTTCAAATGCTTATGAAGATTCAACCCACAAATCAGATCAATAACACCTCAATAACATCAAACCAAGCCAAATCAACAATATTCAACCACAATAACACAAATTCAAGCATAAATCCACAAAAATCACAAATAATCAGAAACTTAAAGAGAAAATGAAAAGGGAAGAAGATGCAAACCTTCAAGACCTACATCCAGGCCCTGGATTGTTTGAGCTTAGGTACTAGCAGAACAAGTACCAGCTTCCAAGCTGCTAAGAAGAACAAACCACAAGGTGAGATAAAAAATAATTCCAACTTCTGATTTTTGATGCACAAGCTTTATCACTTAAAACCTTGCCTCAAAAACCTTCAAACAAGATAATGGAACTCAGATTTTAGCTTCTCAAACACCAAACTTTTATAAATAACAGATTAGAACTCAAAATTTTAAGAAATTCAAACTTTATTTCATAAAAAGGAATTACAAAGATTAAAAGCTAAATCTGGAACAAAGCACTCTCACAGGTTGAGGAGTCTTTATATAGGCAAATGCCAAGGCTAGCACTATTCACAAACCCTAGATGTGAAATTCCCTAAATGCCCTAAGTCCTTGAGTGCGTTTGTTGTTGATGAGCTGTCCAAAGTGATCTTGGACGTTCATTTCAGCTTTGATATGAAGAAATGATCCTTGGCTGTTGATTTGGACACGTCACATAACTTGGAGGTTAAGTTGCATTCTGATTGGTTTAAAGGGAATTGGGGGTGGGGTCCATGGTGGAGTGGTGTGAGGTTACATGTGTGGGATGTGATCGTGCTAGGGTGAATTAGTTTTTGGTTAAAGTAATTGGGAAAAACCCTTTGGCAGTAAAACGTAAAACCTGGGTTCATACGTGTGAATAGTGACACGTTTGATCCGTTTTCTTAGGGAGAAAGGTGTTTGGCGCGTGTTTAGGGATTTAAACTTCCAAAATTGGCAGCCTTGGTCCTTTTTCTTTCTTTCTCTTGTCACTTGTAAGTAAACTTCTATCAGCGCCCATTTTCTTTGTATCAACGTTTCACAACTTGTCATTTTTGGCACAAACTTTCCAAAAAGTGTATCAAGGGTTAATTTTGGAACTTTTGCATATTTAAAGGACTGATCTTGGACATTTTTGATCTTCAAAGGTCTTCAATGTATCTTTGGCTTGATGAGGGACCATATTTGACAATTTGAAATTGTTGAGGGACTAATCTTGCCATTTCTTCAAAGTTGAGGGACCTTTTGTGTAATTTTGACAAACTTAAGGGACCAAACTTGTAATTATTAATATACAAGGGTTTTAAGTGTCATTTCTTCAATAATTGAGGATCAATCTTGTTTGTCTTCAAGTCTTCAAGGTATTTGTTGAGAATTCCATGATTAGGGCCCGGTTCTTTGTACGGCTTTGTTTCTCGTGTCCGTTTTTCCTTGTAACTTGTGATCTTTTGTCTTTTTCACGATATCCATACCTAAAATACACAAGTAAACAAACACAAGCATATATATGGTATTTTATGACATTTTTATGCATTTAAAGCCCGAAAAGAACGATGAGATCATGTATAAATGCCATCTCATCACTCCCCCATACTAAGCCATTGCCGTGCCCTCACGCAATGCTAGAATAAAGTATCTAAGCATCACCAAAGTTCAATTTTATTAACCTTTATTGAAAAGTAAAAGACTTGCAACATACTACGATGATGTGTAAAGACATAATGTATGATTTTCATCACAAAGAGTGACTTTTAGGGTCAAAGAATAGAAACAAGTAAATGTCCCTTAGAGTGAACTTCGTCATCCTTGATTGTCATACATTCCATGCTAAGTGCAAAAACGAGATCATTGTTGGTACAAGTCACAATGCTAACACTACTCATACGTCCAAATTGTGTAATACTTTTTCTCCCCGCAATCCTAGTTATTATAAAAGGAAATGGGTTACTAGCATTTTTTTATCTATTTGTCATGGATCACAAGTGATTCATATTGACTTATTTGGTAGTTATTAGTCCGAAAGCAAAGTAGCACGATTTGATCAATAGTTAGCCGAAGGACAAAATCTTTTAAAACGGCTTCTCGTGTATCTCCTTAAGTTCATATCTTGGCATAACTCGTTTCATGATTTGAGACCTTTCTCGGACCGATATTTGGCATGTACTTCAAACTTCAAATCTTGGGAAGACGTTCTTGAAATTATGGTCTTCTCTTCATATATTTGGAATTTCTTCACTTGACGTTTTTGAGAGATTCTTTATATAGGACCACGACTTCATCATTTTTCTTCAATCTTTACTTTGGATATTGATATACAACGATCCACCTCCTTTTCGGACTTGGATATATTTATCCTCATACCTTGTTAGGGTCTTTTTGGATAGACTTTCTCCATGATCTTTAGGGGAGTAATTGCTTCTCGTCGTGTGTCTCGATCCTTCATATTGATTTAGGAATAATGATACTTCACATCATCTTTGGATCTTTAGCAAAAATAGAGCTCCTCATGCCTTGTTAGGGCCTTTTTGGATGATCGCCAATCTTCGCGTCCCGCTTCAATAAGTTATGCCTTGGCTATGAACTCTATTCAACCCCGAGCAACTTTTAAACGATCTTGCGCTAGAGGCTAAGTAACCTTTCAAATCGTACGACCTTACTTATTGCAATTATGATTTATTCCTAATGCATTGATCTTATGGGAAGAAAAAGCCACAATTAAAAACATATGAGTTTTTGAAAGAACATTTTCATGTTCTACGTTTAGCATGATCACTTGTCTAACTCTATCATTTGTCGTTCTTCACTATTTAAAGACCTCTAATTAAAGAGACTCGTGAATACTTAGCCATGCAAGTCAAAATTAAGCCAAATTTGGATTAGCTTTTATTAAGACTATATCAAATCAAAGTTTTGGGTTTTCAAGCCACCTATAGGATCTTGCACTTTCTTGGACTTTTTCAAGTTTAGAGAATGCGTTTTATAGTTCCCTTGATAAGTGACTTTCTAGGATCAAATATAGGAACTTACGAAAAGTTCTTGTTCTTAACCCGAAAGAGTTAAGACTTTCGCGTTTTAAAGCTCCCTATATAAAAGTCTAGCAAAACTTGAATTGAGCGGGTTAAGGAATGTAAATGGCTCAAAATGCCCATCAAGTCAAAAATTAACTCTTATTCTACCCAACGGAAAATATACATTCGTGTCTTAAAAACACTTTTGAAAACTAAGAAAAATTTTAAAATTTGGCCATTTTTAGCCTTATTAGCAAAACAAAACATTGAAAGTTGGAAAGCGTGAGGGCGTAGCAAAGCAAGTACCTATTCACCCCCCCCATACTAAAAGTAAACATTGTCCTCAATGTTTCGAGTCTAAAGGTGGAGCACCCCCATACTAGAGACGAAGAGTTGAATGCTTAGGATCTAGTATGGAAAGGGTGATCTACAATATATCTAAAGCCGTTTATTAAGTATGCTAAAAGATAATTGTTAGAATAATAAAGGATATGTCATGGAATCGTGAAAAACTTCTTCAAACGAACGATGGAGGCTCACGTAAACGAACACGAGAGTCTTCAATCGTAGATAATGATGATCTAGATAACACAATCACAAACAACCACGAGACAATGAGTTGAAAGGGTACAAGTCCCCTTATTAGTGAATAGTGAGCATAAAAGATAAGCATGGGATCTCCCCCACGAGGCACCTCATTTTTTATTACCGAGTCATGAGCTCGACTCGATCCCCTCATAATGTGAACATTTAGGGAAAATCATGGTATGGTCAATTTTTGATGGGGCTTACATGATAAACAAGGCCAAAAAACAACCGGTATAAAGGACTAAGTCCTTTGATGGTGCAAAATACCGGGATCGAAGATGGCGTTCTCGTTTTCATTGGAAAAACAAATTAACGCCACTTCAACATGTGCCATAAACTCAAAGAGTTTGAAGAAAAGAGATGAGAAGTAGAAGGGTGGGACAATTGGTAAGACAAACTTTCGAGCTACTCGAGGTAGACTCGCACCAAGCAAATAGAAAGATTTTCCATTTATTGCATCGGTGGAAGACCGAGATTTCCCTTTACATGAAATTCTGGGATCGAATATCTCGTCCTCGGTGGACAAGGATGAGGGAACATAAGGGGCTTCCCCCATACTAAAACCACACAAAGCATCATCAAAAGGAGTAGACGAGCTTGTAGCACTCAAATCACGTGGTGATGACGGAGTTAGATTTGTAGAAAATCACATTTAAGATCTTTTCCATTTTTATCTTTTAAACTCTCCTTATGAAGACCCTTTTTGATTATGTCGAAAATATTCGGTGTTTCTAAGACGATGTTAGTCACACTAAAAATCCTCACATTTGTAAACCGTTTTGGTTTTGGTGGTGGCAAGTTCTCAAAACGTTTATTGACGAAGAAAACTTCCCCATCGGGGTCTACATATTCATCATCCGAAAGATCTTCCGTAGAAACCGGCAACTTATCAACACTTTTCAAGAATGAATGTTCGAGGTTAGGCGAAGGATTTTTCGATTCAAGTATTGATGGTTTCTTCTTTGTAGGCTTCACACTCATAACCTCCACCGGCGGAGGAAATGGTAAATTGTTTTTGGCGACATTTCCTAAAACTCTTGGTGAAAATTCTTTGCAAACGACATTGGTCGAATCACCATGGTTTAAAGTTGCAATAGAATAGACATGAGAAAGATTGGAGTTTTGTGTTGCATTGATGACAAGTTCTTCCTCATTGAAACGAAGGGTGATTTTTCGAGCATGAACATCGATAAGTGCTCTTGATGTATCCAAAAATGAACGACCCAAAATGAGAGGAACTTTTCGATCGATAGGAATGTCTACAACGATAAAGTCAACGGGATAGTAAAACTTTCCGACTTTAACGAAAACGTCCTCGGCTACTCCACATGCTAAAATCGTAGAATGATCGGCCATCTCGATAGACATGTTCGAAGGAGTAAGAGCCGGAAGCGAAAGCGATTTGAAAATCTCAAGAGGCATTAAATTAATACTAGCACCAAGATCGGCCAAGGCGTAGCATTCCTCCATATCTTGAGTTGCACACGGAAACAAAAATTTACCGGGATCACTGACTTTTTGTGGTATGCGGCTAAGAAAAACCGATGAACAACTAGACGATTGTTGTAACTTCTCTTTGTTGTTTAGCATACTTTTGAAGTTTGCGGCAAATCGAGGCATCATGATAAGAGCGTCGGCAAAACTTATGTTAAAATGCATATCACGAAACATTTTCATAAATAGCTCAAATTGATAATTGTTCCGTTCTTGTGCTTTCTCTTTGTTTCGTCTCGAAGGGTAGGGTAAAGGTGGTGTGGGTTGGTCATTAGGCAACGGCCTTAGAAACTCGGGTTCCACAATTGGTATTGGTTCAACTGTAGGTGTGGTATGAGCGGTACTTCGTGGGATTGTAATGTGCTCCTTTTCGACCATCACCTCGGGTTCTTTCTCGATTTCCTTCTCCGTAGAAGTACTTGAACGAGAGATTGGTTCCTTGAAAGTTTTACCACTTCGTGTAGTAATAACCTTCATTTCTCCCTTCGGGTTTGCAATGGTATCACTAGGAAGACCACCCGAGGAAGAGGGTTTACACATGATTGCTTCAAACATCTTAGCCATTCGGGCCTCAAATTTTGATTGCCTAGCATCCGCTTTTAATAACTCTTGCTTAATCTCATGTTGTCCTAATTCCATCTTTTGTTGATTTTGTTGTAGACGTTGGACATTTCCTTCCATTTTGTTTGCATGAGTTTTTAGTTCATTAGCAAGTTCATTTTTTAACTCGTTTTTCAACTCGGATCTTAAGCTAATCATCTCACGTTGCATGTTATCAAATTTAGCATCATTTGCTTTAGCATAATCCAAAAATTCTCCTTGCAAATTTTTAGTGTGAGCATTTTGAAAACCTTGTGTAGTGTTTTGAAAATCACGGTTTTGATTTTGATTAGAAATTTGTCCATTCCCATTTTGATAATTCCCCTTGTTGTAATTGCGTGAATTGCCTTGGTAATTACCTTGGTTGTTGTTTCGATAATTGTTAACATTTTGATTTGGTGGAGCTTGATTTGAGCGGGAACCTTGGCCGTTTTGGTTGTAAGTTCCCGTTGCTACATAAGCACTCGAAGTGTTACCATCCGCGGTAATGCACTCGGAAAGATCATGAGCTCCTCCACAAGATAAACAACTCTTAGCAACCGCTTTAACCGAAGCGGAATTGGAAGCTTCTTGAGCCTTCCAATGGGACATTAGATTAGCAAATCTATCAAAAAACCGATTTTCCTCATTAGCTTCATCATGTAAGGCATTAATGCTACGAGACGATTGTGACGAAGAAGACGAACCCATATTGGCAACAGTCGGTGTGTTACGAGGGCTATAAACCTTAGATCTATTTTCAATGATTTGTAAAGCCTCATTTGTCGTCTTGCATAAAAAATTACTACCCGCGGCGGCATTCAAATAATCTCGTTCATGATCATTAAGTCCATTATAGAAAGTATCCACTTGATGCAATTCCGTAAAATCATGGTGTGGACATTCATGTAACATTTCTTTAAATCGTTCCCATGCCATTGAAAAACTTTCATTATTTCTTTGCACAAATCGTGAAATCTCATTTTTCAAGTGTGTTGTTTTAGATGGTGGAAAAAACTTGTTCACAAATTTAGAAACGAGATCGGCCCATGTCAAAATGGAATTTGGAGGTTCTTTCTCGAGCCAAATTTTAGCGGGTCCATCTAACGAGTATGGAAACAACATCATCTTAATGGCGTCATGTGGAACATCCTTAAACTTGCTAGTGGCGGTGAGACGGTTGAAATTCCTAATATGGTAATGTGGGTTGTCTTTCTCGTGACCTCTAAACTTATTTGCTTGCAACATCGACATTAAACCCGTCTTAATCTCGAAATTCTCCGCAAGGATGGCGGGAATCACAATAGCCTCTCCAAAACCCTCGGTGGGTGCTTGTAGCAACTCCATCATAGTACGATTAGCCATGACGACTTCTTGTTCTACAATAGGTTCAACAATTGGAGGTTCTTCAACAATCAACGTCTCTTGATTGGCTTGCTTTTGAAGTCGTTTACGAGCTCGTTTTGCTTGATTACGAGTGATCATAAACTTCACGAAGAATGGGAGGTGAGCAAAGAAGATTCTTTTTGGGTGTTTTGAGAATTTTCAATTTTTTGTGTTTTTGATGATATTTAATTTTTTTGGATTTTGGTGTATCTTCGTAGACAACAATCTACAAAATCTCTCCTCGAATCAAACTCTTGATTAAAGAAGCCTCACAGGAATGAAAACGATCACGTGGAGTGAACGCCTTCGAATGACTTTAGAACTTTGGTGAAAACCAAATTGTTCACGAGGGTTTAATCACAAAGAAACCAAGCAAATATATTATACGTAATAATACTTTGGGCGGCAAAACCCTCGATTAGCCTTCAATCTCAAAATACTCACAAGCAAGCGGGGAAACGAGGCGGCGCGAAGCACTTAAGAGCCTTTTTCCTTAGGGTATATTTTATAATACCCGCCTTATACCCACCTTATAGTTTGTATTTTTCAAAATCGAGCTTCACGAAAGTATTTATCTATTTTTGCCTTTTTCTTTTTGTTTGAGATTCGAATACAATAATTGAGTGATGAAATCCCAATTAAGGTTGTGTTTTCACACTTTTGGAGATATTGTGAATTTATTGTGATACTTAATACAATATAGTAATATTTGTACAAAAAAACCAAGAAAACCGATAATACGTATTAGTAGAGTTTTACTAATACAAATACTATTTTGGTTAATATTAAAAACAACAATGCAAATTAATCACGACACACCTCCCCGGCAGCGGCGCCAAAATGGTTGTAGTGTTTTACCACACCTTTAGGAAAAGGAGGATAAATAGTGAAAAGTATCAAACAAATGATTTTAGGAAAAATCAAGTGTTAATGACCCTTAATGGTATGGAAGTTCGTTTCCCAAGGAGGTATATGTGTTGTGAAAAACTTGTAAAAGTTTGTGATTAATGATTGGTTCAGAAGGGGGATTAGAAAAGAAGATGACGAAGACGTAAAAAAATAAAAAATTAACAAAAAAATCACTACTAGAAAGTTAAAACGTAGAACCTTAAAAACCACAAAAATAAAAATAAATTCTAAAAATGACCAAAAATTCACCAAAAATCAAAAATAATAAACTAAGAGTTTACCAATGATCAAAACTTTTTCAAACCTTTTAAATAATTAAATATTCAATTTTTAAATGCTAATTAAAGCCCTAAAAATCAAATAAATTATCAAAAAGTCAAAATAAAGATTTTTCAATTGGTAAACCTCTAAAATGACCTAAAAAGATTAAAAACTATTTTTATAAATTTTTAAACTAATAAACACTATTTAAAATGATTTAAAAACTATTAAAACTTAAAATAATTATAAAAATTAATCTAAAAGAGATAAAATTATTCTAAAAGTTGCTAAATTCCTATTTTAATGTATTTAACCTAAGAAAAATGTAAAAAGTTGGAAAATGTTAAATTTCAAAAATAATAATAAAATAATAATAAAATAATATTAAAAATCCAAAAATTATAAAAAATTCTAAAAACTTGCAAACTAGTTTATTTTAACCTAAATAATCAGAAAATCAAAGTGAAATTACCAAAATACCCCTAATGGGCCCTCAAATGGGCCAAATCCAAATTCAGTCAACACAAATGGGCTTTTAGGCCCATGATGAGATGGCTTTTATACATGATCTCATCATCGAAAACGGCCTTAAATTGCATAAAATATCATAAAATAGACCAAATATATGCTCGTGTTTGTTACTTGTGTATTTTTAGGTACGGATATTGTGGAATTGGCAAAAGACAACAAGAATCATTCAAAAACGAACACGGGAAACGAAGACGCACAATGAACCAAGCTCAAATTTGGAATTTTGCAAAAAGACCCCTCAAGTTTGAAGAATTGGCAAAAATGGCCCCTCATCTTTGAAGAACTTGTCACATTTAACCCTCAAAAATGTTAAATATGCAAGTGTCATCCTTGAAGAATGAAGAATGTGCAAGACCAGCCCTTGGAAATTGATCTAAAGTGCTAAAGTTAGCCTAAAATCCAAAAGGACTTGATTTGTAATTTGGTTTTGGACTGTGGATGAAAGGAGTTTAACGGAAAGGACTGGAAATGCAAAATACTTAATGGAGACTACGTTTGTTTTGGATGGGTAATGCAAAACTTAACCATAAGCCCAATAACAACCCCAGCCCATCCCATTATCACCCGGTTTAATATTTAAACTTGGTCAAATCACGGTCAACTCCCACTTAACCCCCCCATTCCCTCCTAACACCCATTTGAATTTTAATTAAACCCAAAAACAAATCAAACGCCCTAATCCCACAATGAACCCTAATCCCACCCCAGTTTCAATTAAGCCTAAAGCAAAGGGTTTTAAGCCCAAAATGTGCAGATCCTTAATTGGACTTCACCTCACCATATCCCACCCCTTAAAATCACAACACGTGTCCTGTGGTCCTCTCCCCAACCCTCCCCTGCTCTTGTCACTTTCACACAACCCAATGTCCCGACACATCCAACAATTCCAAGCTACTACTTGGCCTCCAAGTAGTTTTAAACGTCCAGGATTGAAGAATCAAGGCTGTCAAGTCACATGGAGCACCCTTTTGACCAAGATTCGTCAACAAGAAAAGGGCAATTTGGAGATTTCCATAGAATTAGGGTTTATGCTTTTGTATTTTTTAATTCTTAGCCTAGAATGTTCTATTAGGTGTATAAAATGATGAGCCTGTTCATCATTTAGTTTGTTCCAGTTTTTTGCAAAACGCTTTTGTAATCCTTTTTTTATGATATAAAGTTGGTGTTAGTGTTTAGCTATTATAATTCCTTTTATTTTTATAAAAAGTTGGTATTAGTCATTGCAAAAAGCTGAGTTCCACTATTAATTTGAGAAAGATTTTGTTGATGTTCAAAAGTTTTTGAAGGTTTCAAAGTAGAGTCAAAATTCATGAATCATAGCTCTTTGAAGTGAAAGTGGAAAGGAGCTGTTGGTTTGTAAATTTTGAATGTTTTGAAAACGTGTTAAGAGGTTTAAAAAGTTTTTGAAAGAGGTTAAGGAAGAAAGAAAAAGAAACAGAACATATATATTGTTATATTATTTTGTTTTTTTCTTTGATTTTGTCTTAAGCAGGTCATTGTTTGTTGATATTAGTCAGCACCAACCCGAGTTGGTATAGGAGGTGGAATTGCATCCACTTGAACCTTGGATGTGAGGTTCAAAGGTAAAACCATTTTTCCTTTTTGAAAAATCTGAGAAAAGGCTGTTTAAGTGATTTGGTTTGATTCAGTGATTGGATTGTTGTTAATCTTGCTTGATTAGTGTACTTATGTGATCTTATGCATGATAGAATAGCATAGGATCAAATTGGTTAGGTTTTAAAGTGTTTTGATGTGTTAAAAGCTGGTTTACAAAATTTAAAAGGGTGTTTGGAAACAAGTTTTAGCAGGGTAGTAATTAGGATTAATTATTTAAAAAGGTGTTAGAGCAATTGGATTAGGTTGAGTAAGGTTGTTTGATAATTGTGTTATGATTTGGTGCATGTTTTGAGCAAGTTTGAGTGGTTAAAAAGAAAAAGAGTAGCTAGAAATCTGTTTAGTCACTAATCTGCTTGTTTTCTTCATTTTGATGCTAAATCTTGTTAATCCTGTCAAGTGTTAGGTTATAAGGATTATTGAATCTGCTTAAGTGCTATTTGGAGTTTGTGTTTGCATAAGCTTAGAGTCTAAAAGTCATTGGGTCACTAAATATCTGCTCATAAGCCACCAGACTTCATCATACTGTCACAGAAACTTGTATGAGCCTGTGTGTGCATTTGTTTTGATCTTTTGGTGTGCAAAGTGTGCAATTTGTGCTTGTCTTGACTCCCTTCACTCAGAAAGAGTGAAGGGGTGCCTTGTGTTCCACAACAACACCAAACAAAGCATTCTCCAAGCCCTCTTGGAGGTTCATCCACTTGTGAAGAAATTGAAAGAAAGAACACAAAACGTGTGTTCTTAAAAAGTGAAACCTGGCCACTTTGGATTCTTAATCTTGGCTTAATCTTTGGTAAAAAGTGTTATGGGATTGGATTGATAAGCATAATAGGTTAACAGATTGGTATTGAGAAAGTAAAAGTTAAAAAAAAAAATAAAAAAAAAATAAAAAACGTGCAAAAAGGGGTTCTTCAGGCTCGAACCCTGGTCACTACACTCACACACACCACACACTACCACTGCGCCCTTGGGTCTTTTACTGACCAAGGGTGCAAGGGTATTTCTTTTAACCTGTTTTTCAATTGTTGGCTTATTTAAAAGCCGTAGCCTTTATTCCATCTTTTCAGCTTATTTGATAAGCAAATTTTGTTCTTTTTATTTTTCTTAGGACCTTATTAGGAGTTGTGATTTTTCTAGCCCATTTTCATATTTTTCCTTTTATTTAATTTATTTCTAGAATTTATTTATTAGACGTATTTTAGAAAATCAATAAAAAATAGAAAAAATAGTTTTAATTTTTAGGAAGAATCATTTTTAGGTTTTAAAATAATATTTTGAGGTTTACAGCTTATTAGGTTTTCAATTTGGCTTATTTTTAATTTTATAAGATTTTAGTTTTTTTTAGCAACTTTAAAAATTAATATAAAATCAACTAAAAGGTTTTAGAAACTTTTGTTTTCATTTTCTTCTTAGTTAGATTATTTAAGATTTTTGAAAAAATTTTAGAATTTATTTAAGAACTTTTTATTTTTTTTGAATATTTTAATATTATTTTATTCATTAAAAATCAAAGTTTTATTTTTATTTCTTTTTCATTTTTCCTAGATTCTAGACATTAAAATAGGACTTTTGTCACTTTCCATTTAATTTTTAGGCTTTTCAATTAATTTTTAGAATTAATTTAAGATTTAATAGATTTTAATAGTTTTTAGGAGTTTAAAAATAGTTTAATTTGGTTTTAAAATTTTTAAAAATAGTTTTCAGCTTAATTAGGTCATTTTTGAGGTTTACAAACTATAAAATCTTGTGTAGGGCTTTTTAATATTTAAAAGTGATTTTTAGGGCTTTAATTAGCATTAAAAAGTCATTATTAAATTAATTAAAAGGTTTTGGCAAGTTTGGATTTTTTGTAAACTCTTAGAATATTATTTGGGATTTTTTAGGAATTTTTAGGAATTTTTAGGATAAAATTTTAAATTTTGCATTTTTTTACGTTCTTCGTCGTAACTTTCTAGTAGTGTTTTGCCTTATTTTTCTATTTTTTCGTCTTCGTCATTTTCTCTTCTTTTCTTCTTATTAATAATCAAAAACATAATCAATCATTCATTACACAACGCACTAGCCTCCTCGAGAGAACGATTCCCATTAAGGGTCATAAGTGTTTACGTTTCCCTAAACGTACACTTAATACTTACCGCTTTTACCTTGTTTTCCTAAACAAGTGTAATTTTACAACTATCATTTTGGCGCCGCTGCCGGGGAGGCGTGTTGTGTTTTGATAGAACAATTGTTGTTTTTCTATATTAGCCATATAGTATTTGTATTAATAGCACTCTATTAATACGTATTATCGTTTTTCGGTTTTTGTGTGAATACTATTACTATATTGTATACGTAGAACAATAAATACACAAGTACTCCAAATACGTGAGCAATCACAACCTTGATTCGGGATTTCATCACTCGATCATTGTATTCGAATCTCAAACCAAAGAAAAAGGCAAAAATAGATAAATACTTTCGTGAAGCTTAATCTTGATAATACAAACTATAAGGTGGGTATAAGGCGGTTGTATTTCACAACCTAAATGAAAAAGGCTCTTAAGTGCTTCGCGCCGCCTCGTTTCCTCCGCTTGCTTGTGCGTATTTGATTTTGAGAGTGAATCGAGGGTTTTGCCGCCCAAAGTATTACTACATATCATATATATTTTCTTGGTTTCCATTTGATTAAACCCTCTTGAACGATTTGGTGTTCCACCATCGTTCTAAAGTCATCGAAGGCGTTCACTCCACGTGATCGTTTTCATTCCTTGAGGCCTTTTTAATCAAGAGATTTGATTAGTGAGGAGATTTGTGGACTCATTGTCTACTTAATACATTCACCAATTTCCAAAAAAGGTTAATACAATCAAAAAAAAAAAAAAAAAATTGAAAAAACACAAAATACCAAAAAGAATCTTCTTTGCTCGCCTTCTCGTTGTACGTGACGTTTATGCAAACTCGCTCTAAAGCTAGACGTGCTCGTAAACGAAGAAACAAATCACTCACTCAATCTAGTGAGGAGTCTCCAAGTGAGGAACCTATTGTAGAACAAGAAGCTATCATGGCTAATCGTACTATGATGGAGTTGCTTCAAGCACCCACCGAGGTTTTTGGAGAGGCCATTGTGATTCCCGCCATCCTTGCGGAGAACTTTGAAATCAAAACGGGTTTAATCTCTATGCTTCAAGCAAACAAGTTTCGCGGTCATGAAAAAGACAACCCACATTATCACATTAGGCAATTTAATCGTCTCACCGCGACAAGCAAGTTTAAGGATGTACCACACGATGCCATTAAGATGATGTTGTTCCCTTACTCGTTAGATGGACCCGCCAAGATTTGGCTTGAGAAAGAACCGCCGAATTCGATTTTGACATGGGCCGATCTCGTGTCTAAATTTGTGAATCAATTTTTTCCACCATCTAAGACAACACATTTGAAAATCGAGATTTCACGTTTTACACAAAGACCAAATGAGAGTTTTTCAATGGCTTGGGAAAGGTTTAAAGAAATGTTACATGAATGTCCACACCATGATTTTTCCGAATTGCATCAAATTGACACTTTTTATAATGGGCTTAATGAACATGAACGAGATTATTTAAATGCCGCCGCGGGTGGTAATTTTTTGTGCAAAACTACCAATGAGGCTTTGAAAATCATAGAAAATAGGTCTAAGGTCTATAGCCCTCGTAACACACCGAGTGTTGCCAATTTGGGCTCGTCATCATCTCGTTCCATTAATGCCTTGCAAGATGAAGCAAATGAGGAGAATCGGTTTTTCGATAGGTTTTCGACTCTTACGTCTCATTGGAAAGCTCAAGAAGCTTCAAACACCGCTTCGGTTAAAGCGGTTGCTAAGAGTTGTATTTCGTGTGGTGGAGCTCATGATTTTTCCGAGTGCATTACCGCGGATGGTAACACTTCGAATGCTTATGTAGCCACGGGAACTTATAACCAAATCGGTCAAGGTTCACGTTCGAATCAAGCTCCACCCAATCAAAATGCTAATAACTATCGAAACAACAATCAAGGTGGAAATTACCAAGGAAATCAAAGGAATTATAACAAAGGTAATTATCAAAGTGGAAATGGGCAAATTTCTAACCAAAACCAAAACCGTGATTTTCAAACTCCTACTCAAGGTTTTCAAAATGCTCACACTAAAAATTTGCAAGGAGAATTTTTAGATTATGCTAAGGCTAATGATGCTAAATTTGATAATATGCAACGTGAGATGATTAGCTTAAGGTCCGAGTTGAAAAATGAGCTTAAAACCGAACTTGCTAATGAACTTAAAACTCATGCTAATAAAATGGAAGGAAATGTCACACGACTCCAACAAAATCAACAAAAAATGGAGCAAGGACAACATGAGATTAAGCAAGAGTTGTTGAAAGCTGATGCTAGGCAATCTAAATTTGAAGACCGTATGGCTAAGATGTTTGAAGCTATCATGTGTAAGCCCTCTTCTTCGGGTGGTCTTCCTAGTGATACCATCGTGAACCCGAAAGGAGAATTGAAGGTTATTACCACTCGTAGTGGTAAAACTTTCAAAGAACCCATTTCTCGTCCAAGTACTTCTATGGAGAAGGAAAAAGAGAAAGAACCCGAGGTTGTGGTTGAAAAGGAGCACATTACAAGCCCACGAAGTACCGCTCAAACCACACCTACGGTTGAACCAATACCCATTATGGAACCCGAGATTCCAAGGCTGATGCCTATGCCTAATTTGCCCCAACCCACACCACCTTTACCCTACCCTTCAAGATGAAACAAGGAAAAGGCACAAGAACGAAATAATTATCAATTTGAACTCTTTATGAAAATGTTTCGTGACTTGCATTTTAATATAAGTTTTACCGACGCCTTAGTCATGATGCCTCGATTTGCCGCGAACTTCAAAAGTATGTTGAATAACAAAGAAAAATTGCAAAAATCGTCTAGTTGTTCTTCGGTTTTTCTAAGCCGCATACCTCAAAAAGTCGGTGATCCTGGAAAGTTTTTAATCCCATGTGCTATCCAAGACATGGAAGAATGCTACGCCTTGGCCGATCTTGGTGCTAGTATTAATTTGATGCCTCTTGAGATTTTTAAATCGCTCAATCTTCCAAATCTCACTCCTTCAAGAATGTCAATCGAAATGGCCGATCATTCTACGATTCTAGCTTGTGGAGTTGCCGAGGACGTCTTCGTGAAAGTTGGGAAATTCTATTATCCCGTGGACTTCATTGTTGTTGATATTCCCATCGATCCTAAAGTTCCGTTAATTTTAGGTCGATCTTTTTTGGATACCTAGAGAGCACTTATCGATGTGCATGCAAGAAAAATCACTCTTCGTTTCAATGAGGAAGAACTCGTCATTAATGCAACCCAAAACTCCACTCTTTCTCATGTTTATTCGATCACATCTTTGTACAATGTCGATTCCACCAAAAACATTCGTCAAAAGATTTCAAATAGAGTTTTAGGAGTTGATAAAAATGAAGTTCCGTCCCCTCCGCCGATGGAGGTTAAGAGTGTTAAGCCTATGATTCCAATCTCGAGTGATTCTTCGGATGATGAATACGTTGATCCCGATGGGGAGGTTTTCTTCGTCGATAAACGTTTTGAGAACTTGCCACCACCTAAACCAAAACGCTTTCAAAATGTGAGAATTTTTAGTGTGACTAACATTGTTTTAGATACACCAAATATTTTTGACATAATCAAATCGGGTTTTCACGAGGAGAGTGTTAAAGATGAAAAAGGAAAAGATTTTGAATCTAATTTAAAAGATTTTTCTACAATTCTAACTCCGTCATCACCGCGTTTATTGAGTACTACAAGCTCGTCTTCCCCTTTTGACGATGCTTTGTGTGGACTTAGTGTGGGGGAAGCCCCTTATGTTCCCTCCCCTTTCTCCACCGAGGACGAGATATTTGATCCTGGAATTGCTTTTATAGGGAAGTCTCGGTCTTCCACCGATGCAATAAATGGAAAATCTTTTCATTTGATTGGTGCGAGTCTACCTCGAGTAGCTCAATGTTTTGCCTTACCCATTGTCCCACCCTTCTATTTCTTCTCTCCTATTTTCTTCAATCCCATTGGGATTTGTGTTGGAGTTGTGTTGTCTCGTCTTTCATCCGAAAACGAGGACGCTATCTTTGACCCCGGTATACGTTTATCGGATTTTTAAAAGTACTCCATGTACTTTTGGGCCTTGATTACATGTAAGCCCCACCAAAAATTGACCATACCATGATTATCCCTAAATGATCACATTTATGGGGATTCGAGTCGAGCTTTTGACTCGGTTATCAAAAACAAGGTGCCTCGTGGGGGAGACTCATGCTTATCCATGTACATATTATTGCTTTCTAATTAGTTTAATGTGAGGGGATTTGTGCCCTTCCAACCTTTGTTCCGTGGTTGTTTGTGCATTGTGTCTTTTAGATTATCATCTTCACGATTGGAGCCTCTCGTGTTCGTTTCATGGGAGCACTCGATCGTTTGCTTTGGAGGCCATTCCCAATATCCATATGATATATCCTTTTATGTTCTAACCTTAGGTTTATAGCACACTTCATAAACGGCTTTAAATTTAATGGTTACACCCTTTCCATGCTAGATTAGGCATTCGACTACGTCTCTAGTATGGGGGTGTGTGCACCCCTAGACTCGAAACATTGAGGAAAATGTTTAACTTTAGTATGGGGGGGTGAATAGATACTTGCCTTGCCAAACCTTCACGCTTTCCAAAGTTTATCGTTTTGTTATCATTTTCTTGCAAAATAAGGCTAAAAATGGCCAAATTTTAAAATTTTTCTCATAAGTGTTGAAGACACGAATGTAGATTTTCCGATGGCGAGAATAAGAGTAATTTTTGACTCGACCGTGCGTGTTGAGCACTTAGCTTTGATTCCTTAACTACATATTAGGCTAAGTCTCTTAAATGAGGACGAGAAATGATAGAGTTAATTATAAGTTACTATGCTAAACGTAGAGTACTCGTATTCTTTCAAAAACTCATGTGTTCTCGTTGTTTGCTTATTCTCCCTTCGCTTGTAAATATTTTTTGCTTAATAAATATTGATTTAGCGGTTTAGTTTTGATTGTTGGGTTTCTAGTCTTTGCTAGTAGCTTCCGTGTAATTAAATTGGGAAGACATTAAGGTATCGCCAGCGTCACGGTTTTGAAGTATTGGCAACCCTAATAATCGAAAGCTTCACCCAATAATAAGATTTCAAGTGCTCACCTAAATCTAGCAAACAATTTGAAACCCCATAAGGCCTAAAATCTATGCAAAAATTGAAAGTGAATCAAGCCTTAATCTTCGAAGCTTTAAAGATCCAAAATTCGCTTTAGCGTGAGGATATACGTCTTTGGCTAATAAAACCACCGATGATGGCGGATAATAAAAGGCAAGGCAAGACCGAAGTCATAATAAAAGCTTCATGGCGAAGTTGAATAAAAGATGGAGGTAAACCAAAGATAATAAGGTCCTTCCGTTAGGGGGCGTATAAAAGTCTTGGTAATAAGTCTCATGTTCAAAACCGTTATAAAACCGTGTTTATCGATTCTTCTTGTCAACTTAATTTTTTGACATCGTTGTCTATTAGGAGGGGTTATTGATTTGATGGTCTTAGTTACACCGTTAGGACTCTATTTTTAGACCTAAATCTCTATTATCGCATAAGTCAACAATGTATCCTCGTGATCATTAAAGACATAATAAAATATAAGAGATACAACTTAGGAATAATGGGAGAATAAGTACGTGATTAGGGCATATGAGTAGTGTTAGCATTACTAACTTATAATGACAATGATCTCGTTGCACGCTTGGCATGGAATTGAAGTGAAAATCGAGGACGACGAAATTATTTCTAACGAAGCATTCACGTGTTCTTATTCTATGAACCTAAACGTCCCATTTTGCGATGAAAATCATACATTATGTCTCTAACACAAGTAGTCACAATAGTGTAGTGTAGCTAGTTATCATTTCAATAAAAGTGAATAAAATTAAATTTTGGAGATGCTTTGATACTTTATTCTAGCATTGCGTGAGGGCACGGCAATGGTTTAGTATGGGGGAGTGATGAGATGGCTTTTATACATGATCTCATCATCGAAAACGGCCTTAAATTGCATAAAATATCATAAAATAGACCAAATATATGCTCGTGTTTGTTACTTGTGTATTTTTAGGTACGGATATTGTGGAATTGGCAAAAGACAACAAGAATCATTCAAAAACGAACACGGGAAACGAAGACGCACAATGAACCAAGCTCAAATTTGGAATTTTGCAAAAAGACCCCTCAAGTTTGAAGAATTGGCAAAAATGGCCCCTCATCTTTGAAGAACTTGTCACATTTAACCCTCAAAAATGTTAAATATGCAAGTGTCATCCTTGAAGAATGAAGAATGTGCAAGACCAGCCCTTGGAAATTGATCTAAAGTGCTAAAGTTAGCCTAAAATCCAAAAGGACTTGATTTGTAATTTGGTTTTGGACTGTGGATGAAAGGAGTTTAACGGAAAGGACTGGAAATGCAAAATACTTAATGGAGACTACGTTTGTTTTGGATGGGTAATGCAAAACTTAACGATAAGCCCAATAACAACCCCAGCCCATCCCATTATCACCCGGTTTAATATTTAAACTTGGTCAAATCACGGTCAACTCCCACTTAACCCCCCCATTCCCTCCTAACACCCATTTGAATTTTAATTAAACCCAAAAACAAATCAAACGCCCTAATCCCACAATGAACCCTAATCCCACCCCAGTTTCGATTAAGCCTAAAGCAAAGGGTTTTAAGCCCAAAATGTGCAGATCCTTAATTGGACTTCACCTCACCATATCCCACCCCTTAAAATCACAACACGTGTCCTGTGGTCCTCTCCCCAACCCTCCCCTGCTCTTGTCACTTTCACACAACCCAATGTCCCGACACATCCAACGATTCCAAGCTACTACTTGGCCTCCAAGTAGTTTTAAACGTCCAGGATTGAAGAATCAAGGCTGTCAAGTCACATGGAGCACCCTTTTGACCAAGATTCGTCAACAAGAAAAGGGCAATTTGGAGATTTCCATAGAATTAGGGTTTATGCTTTTGTATTTTTTAATTCTTAGCCTAGGATGTTCTATTAGGTGTATAAAATGATGAGCCTGTTCATCATTTAGCTTGTTCCAGTTTTTTGCAAAACGCTTTTGTAATCCTTTTTTTATGATATAAAGTTGGTGTTAGTGTTTAGCTATTATAATTCCTTTTATTTTTATAAAAAGTTGGTATTAGTCATTGCAAAAAGCTGAGTTCCACTATTAATTTGAGAAAGATTTTGTTGATGTTCAAAAGTTTTTGAAGGTTTCAAAGTAGAGTCAAAATTCATGAATCATAGCTCTTTGAAGTGAAAGTGGAAAGGAGCTGTTGGTTTGTAAATTTTGAATGTTTTGAAAACGTGTTAAGAGGTTTAAAAAGTTTTTGAAAGAGGTTAAGGAAGAAAGAAAAAGAAACAAAACATATATATTGTTATATTATTTTGTTTTTTTTCTTTGATTTTGTCTTAAGCAGGTCATTGTTTGTTGATATTAGTCAGCACCAACCCGAGTTGGTATAGGAGGTGGAATTGCATCCACTCGAACCTTGGATGTGAGGTTCAAAGGTAAAACCATTTTTCCTTTTTGAAAAATCTGAGAAAAGGCTGTTTAAGTGATTTGGTTTGATTCAGTGATTGGATTGTTGTTAATCTTGCTTGATTAGTGTACTTATGTGATCTTATGCATGATAGAATAGCATAGGATCAAATTGGTTAGGTTTTAAAGTGTTTTGATGTGTTAAAAGCTGGTTTACAAAATTTAAAAGGGTGTTTGGAAACAAGTTTTAGCAGGGTAGTAATTAGGATTAATGATTTAAAAAGGTGTTAGAGCAATTGGATTAGGTTGAGTAAGGTTGTTTGATAATTGTGTTATGATTTGGTGCATGTTTTGAGCAAGTTTGAGTGGTTAAAAAGAAAAAGAGAAGCTAGAAATCTGTTTAGTCACTAATCTGCTTGTTTTCTTCATTTTGATGCTAAATCTTGTTAATCCTGTCAAGTGTTAGGTTATAAGGATTATTGAATCTGCTTAAGTGCTATTTGGAGTTTGTGTTTGCATAAGCTTAGAGTCTAAAAGTCATTGGGTCACTAGAAATCTGCTCATAAGCCACCAGACTTCATCATACTGTCACAGAAACTTGTATGAGCCTGTGTGTGCATTTGTTTTGATCTTTTGGTGTGCAAAGTGTGCAATTTGTGCTTGTCTTGACTCCCTTCACTCAGAAAGAGTGAAGGGGTGCCTTGTGTTCCACAACAACACCAAACAAAGCATTCTCCAAGCCCTCTTGGAGGTTCATCCACTTGTGAAGAAATTGAAAGAAAGAACACAAAACGTGTGTTCTTAAAAAGTGAAACCTGGCCACTTTGGATTCTTAATCTTGGCTTAATCTTTGGTAAAAAGTGTTATGGGATTGGATTGATAAGCATAATAGGTTAACAGATTGGTATTGAGAAAGTAAAAGTTAAAAAAAAATAAATTAAAATAAAAAACGTGCAAAAAGGGGTTCTTCAGGCTCGAACCCTGGTCACTACACTCACACACACCACACACTACCACTGCGCCCTTGGGTCTTTTACTGACCAAGGGTGCAAGGGTATTTCTTTTAACCTGTTTTTCAATTGTTGGCTTATTTAAAAGCCGTAGCCTTTATTCCATCTTTTCAGCTTATTTGATAAGCAAATTTTGTTCTTTTTATTTTTCTTAGGACCTTATTAGGAGTTGTGATTTTTCTAGCCCATTTTCATATTTTTCCTTTTATTTAATTTATTTCTAGAATTTATTTATTAGAAGTATTTTAGAAAATCAATAAAAAATAGAAAAAATAGTTTTAATTTTTAGGAAGAATCATTTTTAGGTTTTAAAATAATATTTTGAGGTTTACAGCTTATTAGGTTTTCAATTTGGCTTATTTTTAATTTTATAAGATTTTAGTTTTTTTTAGCAACTTTAAAAATTAATATAAAATCAACTAAAAGGTTTTAGAAACTTTTGTTTTCATTTTCTTCTTAGTTAGATTATTTAAGATTTTTGAAAAATTTTTAGAATTTATTTAAGAACTTTTTATTTTTTTTGAATATTTTAATATTATTTTATTCATTAAAAATCAAAGTTTTATTTTTATTTCTTTTTCATTTTTCCTAGATTCTAGACATTAAAATAGGACTTTTGTCACTTTCCATTTAATTTTTAGGCTTTTCAATTAATTTTTAGAATTAATTTAAGATTTAATAGATTTTAATAGTTTTTAGGAGTTTAAAAATAGTTTAATTTGGTTTTAAAATTTTTAAAAATAGTTTTCAGCTTAATTAGATCATTTTTGAGGTTTACAAACTATAAAATCTTGTGTAGGGCTTTTTAATATTTAAAAGTGATTTTTAGGGCTTTAATTAGCATTAAAAAGTCATTATTAAATTAATTAAAAGGTTTTGGCAAGTTTGGATTTTTTGTAAACTCTTAGAATATTATTTGGGATTTTTTAGGAATTTTTAGGAATTTTTAGGATAAAATTTTAAATTTTGCATTTTTTTACGTTCTTCGTCGTAACTTTCTAGTAGTGTTTTGCCTTATTTTTCTATTTTTTCGTCTTCGTCATTTTCTCTTCTTTTCTTCTTATTAATAATCAAAAACATAATCAATCATTCATTACACAACGCACTAGCCTCCTCGAGAGAACGATTCCCATTAAGGGTCATAAGTGTTTACGTTTCCCTAAACGTACACTTAATACTTACCGCTTTTACCTTGTTTTCCTAAACAAGTGTAATTTTACAACTATCAGCCCAAAAAGTCAAACTTGGCCCAATTGACTTGGAAAAGCCCTATCTGACTTAAAATTCAATTCTAAGAACAAAACTCTAAAGGCCCAAAAGTTGAAAATGAGCTTATCACAGCTTATTGAACACAAAGCTTATTCTTATTGGGCTTTTCAGCCCATTAAGCCATAAGCTAATGCCATAAGCTCTAATTTGACACACAACCTTCTTTTGGGATGCTTATGAGATCTGTAAAAAGAATTTTTGAAAAAGCTCACTCAATAAGCCAGAAAATAGAAAAGCAAAAATCCACAAAACGACAAAATAGTCGTTTTTGAGAAATAATGCACCTCAGGACTTGATTCAACTTGCAAAAGCTTTCAAATGGACTCAATAAGCAATATCAATCAACAAAAATCCAATAAGCACAACCAATAAGCCAGAATAAGCACAAATGAACTTATGTAAAAGTCAAAGGAGTTGGTTTTCTAGTCAAACCTCAAAGTCAACCACCCAAATGCTCTAGTATGAACAAATGGGTCAAAATATGAGCACCTATTACAAAAACAAAGTTGTTGCAGGTTCGAATAAGCTATTATAGCTTATTGATAAGCTGACACCAAATTTACACTATCAGTGGCAACTAGCAGGGGAAAGGAGTTCCCACTGCCTTGACTATTTGACCAAGCTTATATGAGAGTTCTGGTTTGATTCAATTGGAAACAAAGGCACCCTTGTGATCAGTGAATCACAAGGAGTCAATATCAACAATAAAATCACAAAATGGTTCACACAATAAGCCACAATAAGCCAAACAGTTACCAGATATGCACCAGATATGGAAATAAGCAGTTAAGCACTTAATAAGCAGATTTAAGCAGAATAAGCCAACCAAACTTAACAGGATGCATACACAAGCTATATAAACTAAGAACAAACACAAAGCAACAAGAATCAAACACTGAATCTAAGTAATCAACAAGATCAAAGCACAAAATGTTTCTGATGAACAATGAACAATATGCAGACAAGTTTTGCTGATATACTTGACACTTGATCCAATTTCAAGCCTCAAATCCTTATTCCCTGGTGTGATTAACTATGATTTAGCACTTGTTAACCCTAACCTATGCTTAGATCTAGGTGTCCTCAAAATCCTAGCCAATTTTACCAAGTTAAGAAGATTTTATAGCCAAATCAAGAATCTATGTGATCAAAACCTCAAAACCTGCAAACAGATGAACATATGCACCTAAATAACAGATACCAACACTTGCTTACACAAAACAAACACTTAGCAAACCACAAATCCAACTTATGCAGTAATCCCAAACACCCTTTTAAAACTTGATTCCACAAATTTTCAAAGGCTTATGAAGATTCAAGCCACAAATCAGATCAATAACACCTCAATAACATCAAACCAAGCCAAATCAACAATATTCAACCACAATAACACAGATTCAAGCATAAATCCACAAAAATCACAAATAATCAGAAACTTAAAGAGAAAATGAAAAGGGAAGAAGATGCAAACCTCCAAGACCTACATCCAGGCGCTGGATTGTTTGAGCTTAGGTACTAGCAGAACAAGTACCAGCTTCCAAGCTGCTAAGAAGAACAAACCACAAGGTGAGATCAAAAATAATGCTAACTTTTGATTTTTGATGCACAAGCTTTATCACTTAAAACCTTGCCTCAAAAACCTTCAAACAAGATAATGGAACTCAGATTTTAGCTTCTCAAACACCAAACTTTTATAAATAACATATTAGAACTCAAAATTTTAAGAAATTCAAACTTTATTTCATAAAAAGGAATTACAAAGATTAAAAGCTAAAATCTGGAACAAAGCTCTCTCACAGGTTGAGGAGTCTTTATATAGGCAAATGCCAAGGCTAGCACTATTCACAAACCCTAGATGTGAAATTCCCTAAATGCCCTAAGTCCTTGAGTGCGTTTGTTGTTGATGAGCTGTCCAAAGTGATCTTGGACGTTCATTTCAGCTTTGATATGAAGCAATGATCCTTGGCTGTTGATTTGGACACGTCACATAACTTGGAGGTTAAGTTGCATTCTGATTGGTTTAAAGGGAATTGGGGGTGGGGTCCATGGTGGAGTGGTGTGAGGTTACATGTGTGGGATGTGATCGTGCTAGGGTGAATTAGTTTTTGGTTAAAGTAATTGGGAAAAACCCTTTGGCAGTAAAAAGTAAAACCTGGGTTCATACGTGTGAATAGTGACACGTTTGATCCGTTTTCTTATGGAGAAAGGTGTTTGGCGCGTGTTTAGGGATTTAAACTTCCAAAATTGGCAGCCTTGGTCCTTTTTCTTTCTTTCTCTTGTCACTTGTAAGTAAACTTCTATCAGCGCCCATTTCCTTTGTATCAACGTTTCACAACTTGTCATTTTTGGCACAAACTTTCCAAAAAGTGTATCAAGGGTTAATTTTTCTAACTTTTGCATATTTGAAGGACTGATCTTGGACATTTTTGATCTTCAAAGGTCTTCAATGTATCTTTGGCTTGATGAGGGACCATATTTGACAATTTGAAATTGTTGAGGGACTAATCTTGCCATTTCTTCAAAGTTGAGGGACCTTTTGTGTAATTTTGACAAACTTAAGGGACCAAACTTGTAATTATTAATATACAAGGGTTTTAAGTGTCATTTCTTCAATAATTGAGGATCGATCTTGTTTGTCTTCAAGTCTTCAAGGTATTTGTTGAGAATTCCATGATTAGGGCCCGGTTCTTTGTACGGCTTTGTTTCTCGTGTCCGTTTTTCCTTGTAACTTGTGATCTTTTGTCTTTTTCACGATATCCATACCTAAAATACACAAGTAAACAAACACAAGCATATATATGGTATTTTATGACATTTTTATGCATTTAAAGCCCGAAAAGAACGATGAGATCATGTATAAATGCCATCTCATCAGTAGCTACATTACAAAAGAAAACTATGCTCTTTGGGATACTTGGAACCAAACCTGAAGCTATCTTAAATTCCTCCAACGCATCCATAATAACATGCACAGAGTCCAAGTGACCCCTAGCAAACAAGAAAAGATCATCTGCAAAACAGAGGTTGATAATACGTTGCTGCTCACAACGGTGATGAAAATAAAAATCCTCCGCATTAAGAACCCTTCGCTGCAACATAAGTGAAAGGATCTCCATGACTAACGTGAAAAGATATGGAGATAACGGATCACCTTGCCTGAGACCTATTTTTCCTTGAAACCAGCCATATAAATTACCATTTATGCAAATGGAATACGAAGTAGTAGAGACACAAGTCATAATCCAATCAACCATTAAATGGTGGAATCCAAAACCAACCAGAATGTTACGCAAAAACTCCCAATCCACCGTATCGTAAGCTTTCTGAATATCCACCTTAAAAGCATATCTTGGAGGACCAGAATTTCTGTGGTAATTCCTCATCAGCTCTTGCGTCAATAAAATATTATCCGAGATCCTACGCCCCGGAACAAAAGCAGATTGATTAATATTAACCAAATCGCCCAAATCCCCTTTAATACGGTTAGCAATTATCTTACTTATGCATTTGAAAATAACATTACAACAAGAGATGGGGCGATAATCAGTAATCTTATTTGGAACAGGAACCTTAGGGATAAGAGAAATAATAGTATGATTAACCTCTTTAAGAAGTTTTACGTTAGAAAACTCATGAATAGCACATGTAAACTTATCACCCACAATATCCCAAGACTTCTTAAAAAACGCAACAGTAAAACCATCCGGCCCAGGCGCTTTGTCATCACTCATGGAGAATAACGCACTTTTAATTTCAAAATCAGAGATGACTCTAACCATATGGGCAGCTTTCTGAGCACCAAGCTTTCGAGTAAACAAATCAGACGTATTAAAAGAACCTGAAAAACTTGCCTGACCAAGAAACTGCTCGTAATGAGCAACGAAAGCTCCAGGCACAGCATCTCCATCAGAAGCACATTATGAGAATCACGAACCATTTCAATACGATTACGAGCTGCCCTACTCTTACCCGAGTTATGAAAATAAGCCGTATTTGAATCATCTGCATCAAGCCATTCAATTTTAGATTTCTGACATAAGAAGCGTTCCTCATCAAGAGAAGCTTCCTTAAAAGCAACTAGATAATGAGCATGCTCTTCTTTTAACAGCACATTGAATGGGTCTCTATCAAGGGCTAGTTGAACAGCATCCAATTCCACACGTAGTCTAGTAACACGATCATGAAGATTACCCTGTTCAAACAGCAGTTTACGAAACGGAGCCTTTAAACCTTTTAAGCATTTAACAAGCCTAAACATAGCACAACCATGAACATTTGCCAACCATCCGTTAGCTACCACTACATGAAAACCCTCCTTATGCACAAGAAAATTATTAAATTTAAAAGGTTTAGGCTTAGGTTTGCTAATTGTAGGGATTCGTAACACACAAGGAGAATGGTCAGAAATCCTGTAAGGTTGGAAAATCGCAACACATCCTGGAAACTCATCAAGAAACTTAATGTTAGACATAATCCGATAAATCTTTTTAAGAATACCATCATCACCATGTGGTTTCTCATTCCAAGTAAAATGTAAACCTGTAGCATTAACGTCCAAAACTTCCATAAGATTAACACACTCCTTGAATTACCGCATGGCAACATTAGGAGTGTAGTCGCCGCATGAGTGATCTTCAATATTAAGAGCAGCATTAAAATCACCCAAAACAGCCCATGGCTTATCCCGCATAAAAGTAGCATGAGCAACCAGATTATTCCAAAGAACACACCGATGGATATAGTACTTATCAGCATAAACGAAAGAGCAAAACAAAGTACGGTTATCCATACGTGTTTTAACCTGACAATGCATAACTTGACTTGTTTGAGACAACACCATAACATGCACACTATCATCATTCCAGCCAAGAATTATACGTGTCCCTTTAGGACACAACCCACCATTTGATGTCCACTTCCATCTGCTAAAAATCTTACGACAAATATCATAAACACCCGAAGCATCAACATGAGACTCCAAAATAGCACAAACACTCATATTATTTTCATTAATAACCTGACGAACCTCTGTTCTTTTAGGGGATTGGTTCAGACCCCTTATATTCCATGAGGCTATACTAAACATTTAAAACATTCATGGCAGGAGTGCTTGCCCCTGATTGAGAATTAAGAAGATTAGCAGATTCATCATAAATGTTTTCAACCTCTTCATCATCATCAGCTCCACTTAGGTCACCTATATCCCCTGAAAGAGTCCCAAATGAATTCGAAGTAGAAACGCCACTCACCACATACTTATCTTTATTTGAACTATTAGTATGCAACCCAGATTTGGTACCACAATCAACTTTACTATTAGCATGTTTAGATGCATTCGAAGTCGTACTAGGAGTAGATGAGTTATCATAGATTTGAGCACCAGAAGTAGACGACTTCGGACTAAAAGTAAAAGGAGTACCAACCTGGAAGCCTTTGCTGAACGGGACACCTCTCGGAATCTGGTTTCCTTGCTTTTCTTTGTTGTTATGCTTTCTACTACGAACTTGTTGAAATCCATCATCTTGTTCATGAATAACTGTAGGGGCCACTTTAGGGATAACACGTTTAGGACAAGTTTCAGCCGTATGACCAAAGATATTACATGTAGGGCATCTAGGCGGCTTCCACTCATATTCAACTTTAATAGTTTCCTTAGTAAACTCCTCACCCTCCAAATCAGGAACACCAATAGTAATTTTCTCATGTAAATCACAATCAGATTTAATTTCAATTAAATAACAAGCAAAACTACTACGACCCCAAGATTCTTTACACATAGTGCTAGTAAAAGAATCAAGCATAATAGGCTTACCAAGATATGTAGCAATCAGAATAATACCCTCTTCCTCAAACACTTGAATAGGCACATCATGAAGTTTAACCCACACAGGAATACAGGTAAATTCTTCTTTTCGAAGGCTAGTCTTCATAGTATACCTTTTAAGAATAATGGGAGAATTACGAATCATCCATGGTCCACCTTCCAGCACAGCTTCATAACCAGATGGTGCATGAAATTGAAAGAAAAAGAAACCATTGGAATTCATCATGATCCTTTTAAACCCAAATTTAGACCAATTTGTTTTAGCATAATACTCAACCAATGGAAATGCCGTTCGTTTACTAATAAAGTATCCATAGAGCGTATTATGAAAACGTGTATTAACCTTCTCAACCACTTTACGTGGAATAGATACCTGAACACCCTCAAACCTGTTTTCAGATATGGCAGAACCGATATTAACACGAGCACCAGGTGAAGCTTGTTGGCTTGAACTAGCGGCAGCTGCATAGGAGTTAGATGGACCACCAATATCCGCCGACTGTACAATAGGACATTCCTTTACACCACAGCGAACATTGGTAACATTATCACCAAGTAACTCACATGTAGGGACTTCAACTTCATTACCTATAGGCTTGGAAGACCACACAGTTTCCTCGACATCTATCACTAGATCACTTGGATTAGAAAACGTGAAATCATCCATATGTGAGTCAAATACATCACTCCTCTCAAGCTCAGTGACACATTCATTAGGGTTTATATCCAATTGTTCAAACGATAGCTCATCATTAACCAATTTACTAAACGTAGGAGATGAGACACTCACCTCTTTATGTTGATCCATGGACATACGCATTATGATATTAGATAAATCTGGTGTAACCCTAGCATCATGTCCAAAAGTAGTGCTCATAGACGGATCCCTAGCATCATCACTCACACCTGCTTTGGTAGCATTAACATGTTGACGTTTTAGTGTTCTAACACTGCTCTCTAACTCCACTTGGTGTGCACATACGATATCAAGGGTCTTAGTCCATTGCTCATTAGTCATTTGCTTCAAGAATTCATATTTGTTACTTTGGACATCATTCATAAACCTACTAATCACTTCCACCGTATTGTGGGAGATCGAGAAAAGTTTTTCAACATCCTCTAATGATCCTACATTCAAATTCAGTCGTTCACCATTTGCTGTATCACTACCAGCAATCGAACTAGGATTTGAAAACACCTTAGTCAAATCACTATTGGAACCCACCATCGTAAATAATCAAACAACCTAAAAACCGATGCCCAAACTAATGATAAAATAATCAAAGCGAGACTCAACTAATGATTAAATAATCAACCGCACCCTACCAAACGATTTAAATAATCAAACGATTACCTACCAACCGAAACCCTAAAACCAATAAATGCTAGACACGATAAAAACAAAACGAACAATTAATGCTAGAACAGATAATCGCCAGTGACCACGTGATTCCCACAATATAAATAAACTTAACCGACCAATTAATGCGACTATAACTAACCGACTAAGACCAAATCAAGCAAAAACAATGACGGCATAAAAAATAAAAAGATAACCAATTTAATTAACCCTAAAATCAATCAACCAAACAAGGACTTTGTTAACTCAAGAATAATCAGTGATTAATTGAGAAAACAACATCATTATAAGGTATTCGGATCAAAGGAAAAAGAAAATCGGGTTATGAGAAGAAGAAAAAAAATTCGGCAGCCATTGATGTTTTTAGGGTTTTTTTTTCGGGGGTTCAATCTCTCTTACAAGTCACAAAACTACCTTGCTCCACCCGGCTTTCCACCCCATCCACCCACCCATACTCGACCCAATCCCCCTCAGTTGTTACAAAGAAATCAAGGGCCTAGGTCACTTTTTTTTGGTAAAGGGTTGCCCCAGTAAATATATTAACCAAAAAAGCGTTTAGCGTACAAAGGAATGTGGCTGAAGTACCACATTAACCACAAGCTACATGCAGCTTGTTAACAATTGGTTAAAAGACACCAAAAACTAATACTAATACACACTTCTGTAATAAGACATAAATGCAACATTAGCAAAGACCATCAAGAAAAAATCTTGAAACCACACGACCAACTCATCATTCCAACAGCAACAAAATGGGAGCAAAGGATCCAAGTAAGGCCGCATCCTTAAAAAACCTTTATGAGAGAAAAACCCAATAGGAAAAACCCCGCAAAGGGAGAAAGAGTACGACCCTTACCCGGCACTCCCCTCTTGATCATAACACATCTTAGGGATCTTCCAATCTTCAAGAATCACGAGCGACGCCAAAGAAATCTTCTAAGCTTAAGCCGAACCGTGTCGCAGATAGAACTCACAAGCTTAGCTACCGTCAAAGACTTCTTGTTAAAAAGTCTATTATTTGCTCCCGCCAAAGAAAGTAAGCCTAGGTCACATTACCAAGGGAATAACTATAAAGCACCCAACAACTTTCACAATCAAGGAAATAGCTTTCATACACCCAATCAAGGATTTAACCAACCACTTCCACCCTTTCCAAATCAAGGATACCCTCAAGGTCAAAATCAAGGATATGGGCAATATGATAATCATGAGTATGTTGAAAGGAGAATTCGTGAAAGTGAAAAGAGAATGCAAGAGCAAATGAGAATTATAACTGAGGAGTCTACCAAGAGGATTTTGATGGCATTTAATCAAATACCACAAGGGGCTTTACCTTCAAACACACAAACAAACCCGAGGGCTAATGTCAATGCTATCACAACAAGAAGTGGAAAAACAACTAATGATCCTTCATCTCCTACACCTTCTATGGTTAAGCCTACTATGGTTCCAACTTGTGATAAGCCTTCTACATCTTCTTCACCACCCTCAAGTTCTACCACTTCAACACCTACACCTTCTCAACCTACACCCACTTCTCCTTTACCTTTCACACTTCCTAATGAAGAAACCAACAAAGAGAAACCTTCCACCACAACAACTACTCAACCTACACCTAAACCAAGCCTTCCTTACCCAACAAGATTGATAAAGGAGAAATTGAAAAACAAGTATGATATACAAGTCTCAAACTTTTTGAGGATGTTCAAGCAACTTAACATAAACATCTCCTTTGCGGAAGCTCTTGCATATATGCCAAAGTTTGTTAAAATGTACAAAGATCTCCTCTCCAACAAGGAAAAAATGGTCGATTTACCTAACACATCCCTTAATGAGAATTGCTTCGCCGTGTTGCTCAAAACCTTACCTACAAAACTTGGAGATCCAGGGCGATTTTTGATCCCTTGTAATTTTCCCGGGGCGGAAAATTGCATGGCACTAGCGGATCTAGGGGCAAGCATAAATCTCATGCCTTTATCGGTTTGGCAAAAACTCTCTCTTCCCGAGCTCACTCCAACTAGGATAACCCTTGAGTTAGCCAATCGTACCATAGCTTACCCGATAGGTATTGCGGAGGATGTGTTTATAGGTGTGGATAAGTTTACCTTTTCGACGGACTTTGTAGTGGTTGATTATGATATGGACTCGGGAGTTCCTCTAATTATTGGTAGACCATTTTTTAGGACGGGTCGTACTCTTATAGACGTGGCGGAGGGAGAACTAATTATGAGAGTAGAGGATGAGAAAGTGGTGTTTAAGCTAGGAAAAGTGACTAAGAAGTCTCAAGCTTATGAAACGATTAACATAGTGGATGTACTTGATGAGGTGTGTGATGAGCATTTCCATGAAGCTTGTAAGAATGATAATGAAGACATGCCTCATGTAGAGACCGTTTCCTCAATTTCTCTCTCCTTAACACCTTTTGGAGAGAGTGATTTTCTCTTGGAGGAATTTGAGTCCAACTTCCTTGGTAATGATGATGCTCCCATTAATTGGGAAGAAGACATTCTCACTATCCAAAAGTTGCTCAATGAGGATCTTATTCCTTCACCTATTCTACAAGAAGTTACCAATGATGATTCATCCATAGTGAAACCTTCCATAGAGAGTCCACCTACCCTTGAACTTAAGGATCTTCCATCACACCTTGAATATGCTTTCTTAGAGGGAAAAGACCAATTACCCGTGATCATTGCTAAAGATTTAAAAGAGGATGAGAAAGAAAAACTCATAGAGGTCCTTAAGAAACATAAGCAAGCCATAGCATGGAAAATATCCGACATAAGTAGAATTGATCCAAATTTTTGTACACACAAAATCCTTATGGAGAATGATTACAAACCCGCCATTCAAAGCCAAAGAAGGGTTAACCCTAAAATCCATGAGGTCATTAAGAAGGAAGTTATCAAACTCCTTGACGCGGGCATGATTTACCCCATTTCCGACTCTCCATGGGTTAGCCCGGTACATTGTGTTCCTAAGAAGGGTGGAATCACCGTAGTGCCTAATGAGAACAATGAGCTTATTCCTACTAGACTTGTCACGGGTTGGAGAGTTTGTATTGATTATAGGAAGCTCAATGATGCTACTAGGAAAGATCATTTCCCATTACCTTTCATGGACCAAATGCTTGAACGTTTAGCGGGAAATGAGTACTATTGTTTTCTAGATGGATTCTCGGGTTATTTTCAAATACCCATTGACCCTAAGGATCAAGAAAAGACCACATTCACTTGTCCCTACGGTACATTTGCTTACAAGAGAATGCCTTTTGGCTTGTGCAATGCACCGGGGACATTTCAAAGGTGTATGATGGCAATCTTTCATGACATGATTGAGCAAACTATGGAAGTTTTCATGGATGATTTCTCGGTTTTTGGAGATTCATTCACTTCTTGTCTCTCCCATTTAGAACGTATGCTTAAGAGGTGTGAAGAAACACGTCTTGTTATTAGTTGGGAGAAATGCCATTTCATGGTCAAAGAGGGGATAGTCTTGGGACATAAGATATCCAACAAAGGTTTAGAAGTGGATCTTGCTAAGATATATGTTATTGCTAAGCTTCCCTCACCTACCACGGTGAAAGGAGTTAGAAGTTTTTGGGGTCATGCGGGATTCTATAGACGTTTCATACAAGATTTCTCTAAAATTGCAAGACCGATGACCCACCTCTTGGAAAAAGAGGCTCCTTTCATTTTCACCCAAGAGTGTTTAGAATCTTTTGAGATACTTAAGGAAAAGTTGACTAAGGCTCCCGTTTTGGTTTCTCCAAATTGGGATTTGCCTTTTGAGCTTATGTGTGACGCTAGTGATTATGCCGTAGGGGGCGTATTAGGACAAAGAGTGAATAAGCATTTTCAAACTATACACTATGTTAGTAAAACCTTGACGGGTGCTCAACTTCACTATACCACCACGGAGAAAGAATTGCTTGCTATAGTCTATGCCTTTGAGAAATTTAGACCCTATCTTGTGCTATCTAAGACTATAGTGTATACGGATCATTCTGCTCTTAAGTACCTCATGACAAAGCAAGATGCTAAGCCTAGACTTTTGAGATGGGTTTTATTGCTACAAGAGTTTTCAATTGAGATTCGTGATAACAAAGGGGCCGAGAATTTAGCGGCGGATGACTTTAGTAGACTTGAGCAACCTTTTCAAGATGAATTGCCTCATAAGGAAATTAATGATTCCTTTCCATTAGAGGAGCTCATGTCTATCTCTTCCCAAGAGGATGCCACCCCTTGGTTTGCGGATATTGCAAACTATCTTGTGGGGGATATGCTAATAGAGGGTCTCACTTCCCAATAAAAGAAGAAATTTCTTAAGGATGTGAAATATTACTTTTGGTATGACCCTTACCTCTTTAGGAAATGTGCGGAAAAAATCATTAGACGGTGTGTAGATAGGCCCAAGGCATTTAAGATCTTAGAAGCTTATCATAAGGGACCTACGGGTGGACATTTTGGGCCCAACTATACCGCCAAGAAAGTCTTTGATTCGGGTTACTATTGGCCTTCAATATACAAAGATGCCCAAGAGATGGTGAAATTTTGTGATGTATGTCAAAGACAAGGAAAAATTACTCAACGAGATGAGATTCCACAAAACTTCATACAAGAATGTGAGATTTTTGATGTGTGGGGAATAGATTTCATGGGACCTTTTCCATCTTCTAAGGGAATTAAGTACATACTCGTAGCGGTGGATTATGTGTCAAAGTGGGTTGAGGCCAAAGCCTTGCCTACTAATGATGCTCGAGTTGTAGTGAAATTCTTGAAGCAATTATTTGCTAGATTTGGTGTACCTCGGGCCATCATAAGTGATCGTGGTACTCATTTTTCTAATGATCAATTGACAAGAGTCATGAAGAAGTATGGTGTTAACCATAGACTTTCTACCGTGTATCACCCTCAAACCAATGGTCGAATCGAGGTCACAAATCGTGGTTTAAAGAGAATTTTGGAAAGAACGGTGGGAGAGCATCGAGCTTCTTGGTCGGATAAGCTTGATGCTTTGTGGGCTTTTAGGACAGATTTTAATACACCAATTGGTTGTACTCCATATAGGCTTGTCTATGGAAAAGCATGCCACCTCCCATTCGAGTTAGAGCATAAGGCTTCTTGGGCTCTCAAGTGGGCTAACTTTGATTTAAACCAAGCTGGTTCACATAGAAAGGACCAACTCAATGAAATGGATGAATTGAGATCCAATGCTTATGAGAACTCATTGCTTTACAAGGAAAAGACTAAGCAATTGCATGATGCTAAGATCAAGAACCGTGAGTTCAAAGTTGAAACTCTTTGCGGGCAAGCTTAAGTCGAGATGGTCCAGTCCATTCACTATTGCTCAAGTATTTCCATATGGAACTATTGAGTTGTCACAACCCGATGGTCCAAATTTCAAAGTGAATGGTCACCGTGTTAAGCACTATTTTGGGGAGGACATTTCCGTGGAAATGGTCCAAGAGATCCCCATTTTCCCCATGATTTAATTCATTATGGGAAAAGTCGAGCTAGAGACTTCTTAAATCAAGCTTGAATAACTAGGTTTAGAGTTTTTAGACTTAAAGTTTGGTAGGTTAGAAATAAGGATATAGAGTTGATGAGAAGTGTAGGGGAGACCTTCCTTTTGTCTTCATGTTGTTTGTAGGGTTGCTCACTCATCACGTGCTTTGGAGCTTATGGACGAGGCCCTTGTATCCGGTTCACTTCGTTACTATTGTGATTTTTCATAGACACATTACGCTTAAAAAATGAATTCACTATAGTTGATCTTTCCTTAGCTTTGGTTAAGCAAAGTCTATTCATTGTCATAAGTGTAGGGGAGTTTATACTCCCATGCTCTTAAACATTGAGGACAATGTTTAGCTTAAGTGTAGGGGGGTCTTCTATCGAAGTGACCTTACCTAGACTTTGTCATTGACCTTCATGATAACTTGGAAATTAAAATTTTCAAACATTTTTCAAATTTTTGATCTACTTTGGCCACCAAAAATATGCATTCATAATTTTTGCATTAATCATTTTTCATTTGCATAACACATTTGCATTGTATATATTTCTTCTTTTGCTTTTCATAAAAAAATATAAAAAAGAAAGAAAAATATAATAAGGACATGGTTTAACAAATTTAGACTTCTTTGACATATTAGGCCCGCCATGGATACTTTGACTCAACCCGAGTTTGCTTATCTAAGCATTCTCTAGCTAGTATGCTTAACCATGTAGTCCTTCATTAGTCTATTAGGCTAAGCATCTACTACTCTTATTATTTGAGATTTTAAATTTGTGGAGAATGGGAGATGATAGAGTTGAAGCAAGTATAAAAGGGCTAAATAAACTTCATGACAATTACTTGTGGCTAAACCCTTCTCTTTCTTTGCCTCTAATTTCTTCGCATGTATATATGTTAATAAATAATCAAGAACGGTTTTAATTGGTTTGTAGTCTCTAATGCATTTTTTACTAATCATTCATGGTTGGTATAAGTATGTCTTAAGATTCTAAGTTAGAACGTTTTATGTGTACTAGACTTATGTCATGCTTAATACTTAGCGGGTGTTTTTCCTTTTATTCTTTTCAACTTTCTTTGTGAGGAATAAAGAAAAATAAGAGTGGCTTGAAAAAAAATGAGTGGCTAGAAAAGAAAAAATAAAAAAAATAAAAAAAAAATTATACAAGACTCCCAAGAGGGGCAGTGAAGTGTTAATTATAGTAACTATTGAATTCCAATATTACCTTGACGGGTTGCGGGGATTTGATAGTTGCTCCAATCCAATATTACCTTGACGGGTTGCGGGATTGAAGATCCAAGGTCTCAAAAAGGCGACGGATGTAAATTATTGCGTGAGTTTTATTTTTCTTTCCTTAGCGAGTGGGTAGCTACTTATTAATGCATGACATGAGGATTTTACACATATGGCGAATGACTTATTATTCTTGAGTCGGACTTATATTAATTGTGAGCGGTTTTTCGAGTAATGGATGAGAGGATTACTTAGGATTAAAACTGTGCTTTCTTATTTTTAGATTTTGTATTTCTTATACTTCACGCTTTAAATAATGACAAATTTGCTCTCAAGCAATTTGCTCAAATAATAACCGGTTCCACATTTAATTGTCATGAATAAGTTGATGCACTTTTTACTTGTGAATACAATGATCCTATTTTTAAGCTTGGTATGGGGAAAGTGTAACGTTTGGGTGATAAGTGTTCATGGTACCAAAATCCATAATCTAAGTCATTGATTTCTTTATGAGTTTTTCCATCAAATCCATTTATGAAAAATAAAAAATATATAAATAGAATTGTTCTTCTTTGCATTGCATTGTATAAAGTCAAAATCATGCATCATATAGTGTAGAGTAGAGTAAATGCATTCCAGGCCAAGGTGGGTTAATTATAAGAAAAATGTAAATTTGTACTTTAAAATATGGCATTACATGAGGTCATGGAAATTTTCAAGTGTAGGGGATTTGATATGAGCATAATCTCATATCAGTAAGTCAACCAATCACCCTAAAACACATAGAAAATACCTAACTTTTGTGCTATAAAGCAGTATTATGTGGTATGTTTTGTGTTGGTGCTTTAATAGGTAACAAGGATACAATTTCAAGCAAACAAGTGAAAATCAAGCTCATTTATGATGAAAAGACAAGAGAAGGATCAAAGATGACAAGCCATTTGAAGAAAAGGACCTATCTTGACAATGTTCAAAAGTTGAGGGACTTAAATGCAATTTTGGAAAAAGTCAAGATTAAAGTCAAACTTGGTTAACCTTCAAGTCAACCAAGTCAAGGGACTCAAATAATAAAGAATGCAAGTCAAAGGACTGAAATTGCCAAAGAAATGAAGAAAAGAGCTCAATTGTATATTCTTCCAAAGTTCAAGGGCTGAAAGTGACAAAGTTATATCAACTTTGGGTTCAATCCGTGTGAAGGCTCTTTGGACCAATGTGGAAGCAAGAAAATTGGTATCCGGATTGCCACATAACATGACAGTTGGCCACTAACTCATTCTTGCAATAAATAACCGAATCTGAACAATGGGCGCACTATCTCTTTATTACCCAATCAGAAGCCACCAGCCAATAATCCAATTATCCAAATATGGATAACAATCCGTGTGTTTAGCTGGGAGCCAATAAAATCACGCCACGTTTCATCTTCAACAAAGAACGAACCCAGAATCAAGCATGAGCTACACTGCATTTCAGTAAGAACTTTTTACATGAAAAGGACTCCAAATTGAAGGAAGAATCCAACCATGCAACTCAATTAGACTGAAATCAACAAGACCAAAAACCCCCTTTTGTGTTCTTGGAGACGAATTTTCAGTTCACCAGTTCATGACACCTGACACTCTCCCATTGGCCAAGACACGTCACACTCCCCAACAACTTATCATCCCAACTCTATAAATAGGAGTAGATCACCTCATTTGTAACGTGTAGCTTAAAGTGTGAAAAACACACACTTTCATATTTTCTCTCAATTCCAATTCTACTTTCAGTTAGTTAGCAGCTCTTAAGTGTTTGACACACACTTAAGAGCTTGTTAGTTAGGCAGTTAGCATTTGTAACAAACTTTCCCTCCCAAATAAATAAAACAAAAACATTTAATTCATATCTCTATCTCATTTCCTTCAATTCTGCATTCCTGTTGATACATTGTGTTTCTGTTGATCTCTATTGATCAATAGAGCTTATGTTGTGATTTAGAAGCTTTGCCATTGATTCTACCTGTTTGTAGCTCAAGACCTTTTCAGAAATTTAAGATTGATAGATGACTAGATCAGAGATAGCTTTTGGAGGTGATTTGGTTGTTGATACTAGTTGATTTGGTTTGATGGAAGTGTTATATAGAGAGCTCAGCGCTCCTCAACTCCATCAGAGGAGGCTTCAAGCTAAAAGGTGTCAAAATCCTTTTTTGGTTCCACTTAAGTGCTTTGCATGCTAAATTCCTAGATAGCTGTTAATTGTTAAACTGATCATGTGTTTAGCTTGATTGTAGCTTAATTGTATCAGTTTGATAGAGTACTAGTAGATTTGTAGCCTGAATTTTAGTTCACTTGTTTTCAGCTTTGATTTTCATCAGTAATAGGTCATATAGTTCATTTTGTGGTTAAGTGTTGTTACCTACTTGATTTTAGTTCAAATTACTCTCATATCATATACTAAACATGTCTTGATAAGAGTCATAAAATGATTCATACTTGTGATCAAATTTCATTTGCAAAAGTCTCAAACAGATTGATAAAGTAGTGTTTGGATTTGATAAGTTTTGGTTGTTAGAATTTGTTAAATCAGTTGTATTGTGTTAGTATACATTTGGTTAACTAGTATAAACATTTTGGTTCAGGTTTGTAGTCAATTTGTTAGTCAAAGAGGCAATTGGTCTAAAAATAGTTTGGGTTAAAACCTGCATTCTAGTTGATCAGTAAACTAGCTAACTTCAATTCATTACCATGTCTTCATTACTTGATCAATTTGCCTAAAACCAGTTTCTACTTGTAGTCCAACATCCAAAAGTGTAAGTGTGTATAAGGAAATTCTACAGTATCCATTTTCTAGTAAGAAATCAGCTTTTTGATAAGCCATAGAGCAAATGCAAGTTTCTGTAATATAGCCATAACTGTTTTCTCATATCTCCATTTCTACTTCATAAAATTGTCAATTTTCTTTCACAAATCTTGTTGCCAACATGTCCTGAGTGGGTTTTGTTAAAATCAGCTTTTTCCAAAATTTGGTCAAGGCTTGGTCAAATAAGCTCATTTGAGCTTAATTTCAGATTCTGGCTTATCCAGTGAACCATTTTCAATTTGGAAAGACATTACAGTCTTCTTGTCAGCTGATTAATAAGATTGTGCATTAAAATCAAGTTGTGGAAGTCTAAATTTCATGTTTGCTTATTCTTGGCTTATTAGAATAAGCTATCTTAAGTTTTACTAGCTTTTAAGCTGATTCCTTGCACAAGTCTAGCTAAATTTCCATTTTAAGCACTTTGAAACAAACTAGACTTAATTTGGTCCAGTATAAGCTCAATCCAGCTTATTGAAGTGGCTATACCCGTTTTTGTTTAATATTTCTTGTTAGTTGCAATTTAGTCCTTGTTGTTTGTACTTGTTTGAATTCAAAGCTAATCTTGCAAGAATTTAGGGTTTGCTAATAATCAGTCCTTGTATTTTCAGATTTTGATAAAATCAGTTAGCAAGTTTGTTAGTTTGGTTAAAAGTTGTTACTAGTTTGTTAAATTTTACACATTTGGTCCTTATAATTTCTGAATTTACATTTTAGCCCTTGTACTTTCATTTAGCTTTCATTTCAAGCAAATTTACTTTTTATTCATTTTGTATTTTTACTTGGTGAATAGTAATTGGTATTTGCAAAGTGTTCTACGGATACGTAGCCTATTATTTTCTACTTTTTACGTGTTGATTGAATTAGACATAGACTTCCAAATACCCTTAACAACCAAGAACAATTAAAGGCTTGAGATTTTTAGGACTTTCAGTTTGTTAAGAATCAAGAATAAACGAACTTCAAAATACTCAATTTCAAAAACATCGCCAAGAGGTTATTTCGGTGCTTCCAAACTTCTTTTGGCGGTACGTTTTTTTAATGCTTCTAAACTTCTTTATATGTTTAATGTTTTTTTTGCTGCATCGATACCTTTTTTCACTACATCATAGATTGATAAAACATAATAGTTCTTCCTTATATTAACTGCATCATTTCCTATATTAACTGCATCACTTCCTTTTTGTAGCTAATATAATGCGGCTCCAAAATCTCACCAACTATAACTATGGAAAGAACATCACCTGTTTTCAAAGGATGGAACACCGGGTTGATGAAAAAAAGAGAGAATGAAGAAATAGATGTTATGAAAGGTTTCGGGAAACTTCCAATCTTGGATGGTTACGAGTTCTTTCCCCCCATGAAGAAGGTTGACAAGACAAATAAAAAGAAACATATTGGAAATACAAGTCAACTAGACTAGGAGCTTATACAGTTTAGATCAAAAACAAGTCAGGTAAAAACTAAATTTCATTTTGCTGCTGTAACATAGGGTGATATGTTTAAATAATTTGACAGTATTGATAACTTGCGAGTTAAGCTTAACTGCTTAGGCATTCTTAAGTTTAGTTGATATTGTTTTTGTGAGGAGAAGCTTCAGATGATAAGAATTAATCCTAAGGTTGGAAAGTAGCCATTACTTGGGTTGAACTAAGCTTTAAGTGATCATGAATCTGTGATGAGGACTATATGTTTTCCAATCTTAGTATCTATATGTAAGGTGCAGCTGCATATTTGATTCTGAAATGTAGGCATATTGGAGGAAATGTAGTCAAGATTTGAGGTATCCTTAAAGCTCTAGTGAAATAGGTTAACACGCAAGTCCTGATGTTTACTTGATGGATTTATACTACTTTTCTATGTCTTATTTTATTGCATTTGGGAGTGTTTGGGACATGTCCATCTATTCCAATATGTCGGTGTGTTCTTGTATATAATGTCTGATAGTAATCTGTCAGTCTGTCACAATCTAAAACTAAGATATCGAAGATGTAAAAGTTTATGCACCTGTAAAACAGGTGTTAACATACCACTTCCTGGATTTTCTATTTGTATAACTTTTTTCAGTTGTAATAAGCATGTCACAGCGTTTCTAGTGAAATTAGCACTTCCTGGATTTTCTATCTAAACAAATAAAATTAGCACTTCCTAGATTATCTTGTGTTTGTATTTTAGGTGTTTAGTTTGATGCACCTTAATTTGAGTTAGGATGCACCAGGTTGTCGATTGTATTTTAGTGCTTTAGTTGATGCACCTTAAGTTGAGTTATGAGTTATTCATAGGTTGTATTATATCGAAAATGTGTATGCAGCAGGTTGTCTTCTAATTTTATTTTAGTTCTTTTTGATGCACCTTAATTTGAGTTATGATGCAGCATGTAGTCACTTGTCAAATATAAGGGTGAATTAGGCTAAATATAGGTTTCATCATCTCGAAAATGTGTTTGCAGGTAGGTATAATGTTATAATTTACTGCATTACATTGTAAAAATGATTGCATCATAGTTATTATCCAAATGACCATTAAAACTTTTAAAAACTACATCATAGTTATTTTTCACTGCATCATAATGTATTTTTTTTAAACATGCAGGATATGAAGGATTGCTTGAATGACTCACTATCAATGATTAAGGAAGTGTTTGAAAGTAACAAACAGAAGCTTAAGATTGCTTTGTAAGAATACCCACATGATAAAGAATTTAAGACGTTTGAGGAAAAAAGTAAATCGTTTTTAAAAGACTTGTATGAAAATGAAATTGATGGTTTCAATGATGGAGGCATGTCTAATGGGGCGAATCACAGTACCGAGAAAGATTGTCAGAATGATAAGAGCGCTGATGTTGTGAAAACTACTCATAATGATGGTGATAAGAATGTTGATGTAGTGAAAGCTGGTTAGAATGATGGTGCAATTGCATGTGATTTGCAAAACTCTGATGTGGCGAATAAAAATGCCGATGTTGTGACCGATGTCCAGATTGATGTTGGGAAGACTAATGAAGATATCTCGCTTAGTCCAATGGAGGAAGGAAATTCAACCCCAAACTCAACACCAGAAATGACGAGAAGGTTAAGGCCAAATACCATAGATTGGACACAATATCAGACCAAGAACCAAATTGGACAACATCAACGAAAGGAGCAGCAGCATCGGTCGCTAAAAATTTAGAAGTCGGGAAGAAGGGGCCAAAAGGGATAACATCAACGAAAGGATCAGCAGCATCGCCCAATAAAAATTTGGAAGCGGGGAACAAGGGGACAAAAGCGACAACATCAACAAAAGGAGCAGCAGCATCGCCCACTAAAAATTTGGAAGTTGGGAAAAAGAAATCCCCTAAAAGTAAATAAACGCTAACACTTGTCTTGCTTTTGTACTAATATTTATTATCTATGATCGTATATTCTGAATTCAAGTATTGAATGTCTGTAATATAACTAGAAAAATCTTAAAACTTGTATCTATTATTTTGGGTTTAATGTGAATAGGTAATTATGTTTTATGCTACAATTCGACAGTCTCATAAGGTTTATTTAACTAGTAATAAACTAAACTATACTGCAGTTAGCATTATAGTCTATGATATACTAGTTAAACAACATAATGCAAACTAGTTTATAAAGAAAATTTCAATCAAGTAGTTTTAAAAAGTTTGATTCTTTATTAACAGATTGTGCAAATCCTAAAATATGTGATGAAATATACAATAAAGATATCAACGAGGGAGCTATCGTCATTTATGATGATTCATTCCTTGAAAATCAATCGCAAACGCTACTCTTTGATAGTGAGGAAGAAGTGTTTCACACTGACACAGACACAGAGATGGATACAGAATGTGGAATGGAAGATAATGAAATGCAAGGTGGAATGGAATCTGATGAAATCCTAGGAGCAGATGAAAGTAAAATTACAAACACCCTTTTATCTTGTCGATGAATTCAACTGCATCATAGTGTTTTTGTCCTAGTAATGCACTAGAGTTTGGGTTATCATTACAATTCACTGCATGACTAGTTAACAAAATAATATAATGTAGTAAAATTGTATCTATGATGCAGTTAAAACAAGTTATGCTACTTTTCCATTGTATAATTTGATTTTTTTTATCTTTTCTACAAATTTCACTATATCATTGTGTTTTTAAATTAGTAATGCACTGTAGTGTGAGCTATCATTTCAGTTTACTGCATGACTAGTTAACAAAATACTATGATGCAACAAGTTATTCTATTTTTTCAAAAAAAAACTATTGTTTATTTTGATTGTTTTAATTACAGGTTCTAAAATTTTAAAAGAAGCTATCTTTCCTTCAATTGGAATTGAAGAAATCAACCGTTTAATTATCGACTTTCCTTCTATCGAAGCAGTAAGTGAACAGATTTTTGATTACTCGGTTATGAAACTACCTTTCTTAGATCCAGTATAAGACAACATGCCAAAAAGTTTCTTATTTGACGATGCACCGAAATCTCCCCAAATTCAAAAAGTCCAAATTATTAAACCCTTTCATAGTATGAAATTGAGGTTACCGAAAAACTTCACAAGAATTTTAAAAGGAAATACACCATTGAGTGCACAACCTATTGTCGAACAACATGAAAAATATACAGAGATTCCGCTATCAGCTGAATTACTAACCAAAACAAAGACAACAAAATTTGATGGTATAAGGATGAAATTAATGAAAAAGAAAATCAGGAAGTTAGATGCTAAAGGCAACATAGAGGGAGATATGTTAACTGAAATTCTAGTTCTAAGACAAGAGCCTGGTAAAGAGGAAGATCTAACAAGGAACAAGCTAAAGAAACAACCGTGGTAGACGAAAATGTTGAGAAGGAAGTCTCTAAAAAGACATAGGCAAAAAAACAAGTGCTTAAAGATCTTGGTAGAAAGAAAAGTGACACTCAATTGTCAAAAGAGAAAGAGAAAAAATCTAAGATAGAAAAAGCTAAGTCGCTACTACAAAAAGAAAAAGGATAGAAGAAAATGAAATAATTATGCACGCATCACCCATTAGTTGCATTGCTCCACTGGATGATACTGAAAACGATAAACGTGAGGTAAAGCTGCCTCCTGCTTTAACGTCGCCATTTTATCAACGGAAAATAGTATTGGGCCAACCACTATCTGAAGAGGGGAAGAAGATAGCAGAATACATATGGGGTAATAAGACACCCGAATGGTAAGTTTTAAAGATTGCATCATATATTATTTTCACTGCATCACTTTTCATTATTCACTGCATCACTTTTCAGATGTTCACTGCATCACATATTTATATCACTACATCAATTACTTATGCCATTGCATCACATATTATTATCAGTGCATCATTTATCAATGTTCTCTGTATGAATTTTCATTATTTTCTCTGCATCACATATTTTTATCATTGCATCACATATTTTTATCAATGCGTCACTTCCTTGCTTTAATGCATCAGAGATAGATAACCCATGTTTATATCAAAATGTATAGTGAGATTGTTTTCTAGATCAAAAAAGGAGTTGGAGTAGAAGGTGTTTTTTTCTTGAGCCTATACCCTGAAATAGAAATTGCGGCAGTCATATTAGACTTATGGTCTTTTGTATTAAATCATGAGGAACAACATCGAGACAAGCTTTCAGGTAATGGAAATGTATATTGTGATACGAGAATTCTTGTAAGTAATTCAAATATATAACTTATTTAGTTTTGAACTATAAATTTTGTTATCATTAGTAATCGTTTGACGTTAACTAAAACAGACTAATCATATTGTGAGTCGGGGAAGAATGTGCAAGAAAGAATGAAAGTTTTTGATGAAAATATTCATAACGTTTTAACTCAAGCAAAATGGAAGAATTTTCTTGACGTCGACTTGGTAAGTATATTTATTATGAGAATTAATTGATTGTATTTGTGAGAATGTTTAGAATAAATTTAAATATTTATAATAAATATATACAGGTATTTTTTTCCTTCAATAAAGATGACGAAAGATACTTCATAGACAACATAGACAACATAGATAACGGCATTGATGATATAGAAAAAAGATATGGTGCTTACCCATTTGCCGTCGTAAGTCTCATACTTAATGCATTATGGTGCTATTTTTACTGCATCAAAGTATTTGTCTATAGTCCTATATCTTATGAATATTATTGATAATTTAATGCATCAGAGTTTTATAAATAGTGCATTACATTGGTATATCTGTTTATTTTAAATAGAGGAAAATCCTTTATAAGTCTATAACTGGTTTTATATGATACTTAATGCTTTATGGTGCTATTTTTACAGTCCTATACCTTATGAATAATATTGATAATATTACTGCATCATAGTATTAAAAAAACTGCATTACATTCTCATAATTGTTACTTTAAATTTGCACATATTGATTCCTTTACAAATTACCTAGAGAGACACCGACATCCTAAACTTGTTGAGATTTTCCTTTCTGAACCTAACTTGTTGATTTTAATTGGAAAACAAAATTCAATGTTGTCGATTGCGGAGTATTTGTTATGAGGCATTTGGAAACATACCTTGGTAGAGGAAACTTCTTACAACCATTGAAGAAAGAAGGACCACCTCAAAAAACACAACTAAAGATGATTCATGCAAAGTACTTGGCCAAAATCCTTCTCATGGATTTTAACGTCAAAAAAGGAAAGTTGTTGAAGGACGCACAAGCATACTTCAGGAAAAAGCCAAAATTTTCAAAGCTTATAACAGATACTGATGTTAGATTTGATAAAGCTTTCTTGCCGCTGACGCCTCCTGAGATGTTTTCTTGACTTTTTCAGATGGTTGAATTTTTTTCTCTTTGGCATGTCCTGGAATTATGACCTTCTTTATTCCCACATTTAATGCATGTCCTCCGCTTTTCAATTGTTTGGCTGCTTCGTTTTTTATTTCAGCTTTTGACTTCCACCTAGTATGAACGCCGGATCCTTTATTTGAACTAATATCTGAATTTTGAATAACATTTATATTTGAAGTTGGTTCCTTCACACCAAGCATTGTACTAATAATATCTTTCGAATTAAGATTTGGAACTACGGGAACATCAACTTTAGCTTTATTCAACAACTCCATCATTTTCTCCTTTTAAATCTTCAACATACCCCTGTCATGAACCAAGCGATCAATCATAGATTCAAAAATCTCGTACAAATCAAACACCTCACTTTGCAACACCGGATCTGTTCCACTGACAACTTTCCTAACCGTAGCGTTGAAAGGCTTAGCATCCATAGACCATCTTTTCTTCAAGTATTTCAGAGGAAATTCTTTCACATTGTTCATTCTCAACACGTAAAAATGTGCCTACAAAGAAGGCCATATTACTCGTAGTGCTTACAACTACATTGAACCTCCATTTCAAATTTACAAAGCTTAATCTACAAAACAGTTAAAAAAACATAAAAATTCAGAACTATGCTGCATCATAGCTAAACACTTACTGCATTAGAATTATAACCACTAGATAAAAACATACCTGATAAACAACAAAGTTGTTTTCACCCGTGATTTTGTTCTCAGCTTGCATATCACGGATTGAATATCTCTCACCATTATCAACTTGGACAACATTTGTCGACATGCAATGGGAATAAGAAGCATAAATCTCATTTTGAACTTCCAAGAATACAGTTCGAGTATAAAGAGTACTTGCTTCTTTTTCAAGCTAAAGATCAGTTTTGAGTTTGGGATTATTATATCTTGAATCGTGATCATTCTTACGCTCAATATACCTCTGGTACTCGATAGCCGTGTCATAATGGCTTAGAAATTCGACAAGTGTCAAATATTTACTTGTCCATTTACCAAAGAAATGGTTCTCGCTTTCTGACCTAGAGGTGGTACGCATGAGACCTGCCATAAGAACATCACGCAAGTATGCCGGGATCCAGCTTTTTTTGGGGTAAAGGGGATAGACCCCAGTAAAATGCATTACACCAAAAAAGCGTTGAAGTACAATAGATGAGGGTGAAGTCCCTCATCTCGGCCCGTTACATAGGCAAAATACAGCAAAGAATAAATTTGTTACATCCCTTTCTAGTACATAAGAACGACATGCCGCTCTTATGACAAAATAGAAATAAATTACTTCCTATCATGACTACGCAGATTGAAATCAAACTGATCACTAAATTCTTGATAGAGGCCTGAGTATTCATCAAATTGATCATCATAGTCATCATAGGCATTTAGGACCTCCTTTTCCAAAGAATGCCCGCCCCCCAACGAAGAGCTAGGAAAAGAAGATCCCTCACCAGGTAGTAAAACTTCTTCTATGTCCGTATCCGAATCTGCATTAAGAACATCCATAGAAGAATCCAGTTTCGTAGACGAAACCTTAGCATCCGACTTGTCCCACGAACTACAACCCTCATTATTATTATTCCCAATAAATTCAAGTTTCGACTCCTTTTCGTTTGTATTATCTACAAATTTCCTAACATCAGCAAGACTAATATCATCATTAATATATTTTGGTTTATCATTGCTTGAAGTTTCAAACAAAGTCGGTGCTTTGGTTGTAGTCGTGACCTTTTCCATGTTGCAATGAACATGTTTTCCTTCTTGCGGTTTAACCACCGCACGGTAAACAAGCTTTGTCTTAGGTATGTTAACACGAATACCTTTAATATAGCGCTGAGAACTAACCTGTTTACCGTTGTTTTCATTACCCATGTCAACCATAGGCTTAGAAACAGTCTGTTTAACCTTGCCTACCGTTCTTGATCGCTTTGGGTAATTAGTCGACTTCTTCGGATACAACTCCTCTAGATGATCGAACACTTTACAAGTCCAGCACCTAGGAGGCTTCCATTTATATTCAATATCAATCTTGGCCATAACATGTCCCTTGTCCACATCGAGGGGGATCTCAACAACAACTGAAGTAACAATAGGCGTGTCAGCAGAATCTTCCACAAGCACTCTTTCATAATCACTACGCCCCCATGAATTGAGACATATGCTATTCGTATGAGCATCTAATCTTAAGAGTTTACCCACCTTAGCAGCAATCACATCCAACCCCACATTCGAATATGCTACTAAAGGTACGTTATGCATTTTCACCCATAACGGAACACTAGATACAGCTTCCTTCTCAAGTAGTATATTCGGCATCAATATCTTTAACATAATAGGAACCAGATTGATTCGCCAAGGACCACCCTTCATAACTTGTTCCATGCCTATGCGTGAATCGAATTGAAAAAGAAATAAGCCAAGATGAGTCATGACCCATTTCAAACCGAAACGTCCCCAAGCATGTTTAACATAGTTCTCGACCATAGGAAACGCTATTCTCTTACCCACTGAATACCCGTATAAGGTATTCACCAATCTCGATTTTACTTCATCAACTGCCTCCCTAGGAATAACAGCTTTCCCGTAGGTCAAACATATATTGTAACCATTTGTTATCAGCAAGTTGAAAATCTTCAATCATGCGTTCCCACTCTGCTTCAAACTCAAAAGGCAAAATCTGATCGGTCCAAACTATATCACATATACGCCGTTTGAAATTTGTGTTTTTGCAAATTGCAGTCCCTACCTGCAAAACAAATATGTTTATAAAACTACTGCATTAGAGTGTAATACTAGTACATCAATTTGAAAAATAACCAACTTAATAGATACTTGTACAACACAGGTGAGAATCTAGTGCATTATAGCTTTAATAATAACTGCATCAAAGTTATAAAATCAACCCTTAACTACAAAAAACATGAATTTAAAAAATTACTGCAATATAGTGTAAATCTGGTGCATTAATTTAAAAAAAATCAACTTAATAGATACTTTGTCCATTACAGATGAAAACATACCTTTGTAACCAAATTTTTGCATGATATGCCACATACAAAAATGGTGTATCGTATTTGGGAAGCATTCTGGTATTGCAATCTTCATAGACGGGTCCTGATCGGTAATTGCAACCTGCGGATCTGTACCAAACGCCATTTTGAACTGATCAAGAAGCCATTTGTAAGCAAAAACCGACTCATCAGCAAGTAAACCCACAGCGAAGGTTATACAGCGGTTGTGATGATTAATGGCGGTAAAAGGGACGAACACCATTTTATACTTGCATTATAATATAAAAATAAAATAAGATAAAATAATAAATAATGTCGTAATGCAAGATTAAAATTTTTGTTAAAAAATGAAGAAAGTATACTTGTTAGAACGGAAAGTAGCATCAAATGAGACCACATCACCAAAAACAGCATAGTCCTTAATTGCTTGCTCATCGGCCCAGAAAAGAGCAACCAATTTATCATCATCATCACCTAAAAAAAGATAAGAAAATAATAAAACAATAAAATGATGTATTAAGTGCATCAACACACAAAAATAACTGCATTACCTGTTTTGTAATTCACATAAAATCCTGGCGAATGCAACTTTCTGCTCAAAAGCTTTTCAACGGCCATCTGTGCATACAATCATGAAGAAACAAGTTCACTTTCTTCTTCAAATTCTTACAGTCAACAAAAGTAGCTCCAATTTGGTCAAAACCACCACACATCTGTTTGAACAATTTAAAACCCGTAGAAGGACCAAAATTTGCATTATAAGCCTAAAACAGAAAATGTTGCTTTGTGAATCCCAATTCCCGAGAACTCTTCATGAATATCATATCCTTTTCGGCTACAAGAGGATGGTTGTACCCTTCTATAAAAGTATACACCCTATAACGACCTCCTACAATCTTCTTAATACGGATTTTAGCCAAACAACCACATCCACTAGAGCCCCGGTTCCTTGTTTGCTTTACATTAACAACCACATCTACTGGAGCCCTAATTCCTTGTTGCTGGTTCACTATAGTTAAGTCACTATTAGATTTAACCTCCTTAGACTTATTAGCAGCCGGTTCCAGATTTATACCTTCTTTTGATCATACAAACCACTTCAAGTTTGGTGGTTCATCATCTTTAGGTTTCTAATGAACACCCTTTTCTAACATCAAAACCGCCCCTTTTACCATAATCCTTATAGAACTCATAAGCTTGATCAATAGACACAAACTCAGCACCTTCTAAAGGTACAACGCCGATATCTTTATCTGAAAACTACGTCCTGTTTCCATTATCACAAGTATAATATCCAACATGATCTCTGACATGAACAATCTCAACATCTGTATGTTTAAAAACAAATGAATAGTTAGCATCAATGTTATAAATTCAACGCATTACTATAATAATTTCAAATCAATACAGTACAAAAAAAATTTTAAAAAAATTATGATACTAAAGCTTGCTCAAACTAATAAAAAATCATAAAAATACCGCATCCAAATTTTTTAAAAAACCACATCATTATGTTATATACAAAAAGGAAATCCAATGAAACCTTACATACTTTTTTGGAACAGTGGCTTATGTCATCAACTATTAACCCCGTTGCAAGCCCGCTGTCCTAAACACACTTTTATCTATTATTTCTCAATTTTGACTACTAATCATAGTCTAAAACTAAGTGCATCACAGTATAAAACTACTACACATAAAATAATTTGCCTACACGTAATCATCAACTATTAAGCCCGTTGCAAACTTTTTGGAACAGTGGCTTATATCATGAACAATTAAGCTCGTTGCAAGCCCGATGCAAGCTCGCTGCAAGCCCGCTGCAAGCTCGCTACAAGGCCGCTGCAAGCTATCTCCTTTAAGTAAGCTTTCTGTGAATTGTCAACCCGGTCTTGGAATTGGTTCCACTGAATATCTACCTAATCAAACGAAACCTTACAAACCTAAATCAAACGAGATCTTACAAACCTAATCGAATTCAGAGAAAACGTTCCTACGATCAACTAGGTTTATAGCTTATTGTAGTAGAAACAATATATATCTTGTTGTTTGTTTACTTTGATAAACAACAAACGAAACTACGCAAAGTATAAAATTATCAAAAACTCGAAGACATTATCAAAACTTATACACAATTTATAATGAGACCTAATAAAATCGTTAAAGTATCTTCTATGAAGGTTCATATACCTAATAAAAAAACTTATACACAATTCAGTCAACGTTATAACATTGTCACTTAGCATGATAAACCTATCGAATCACTACTTTATATCATCAAAAACATCATAGAAGAACAGTGATTTAAATCGATCATAATATCACGAAGCCTAAGGAAACTGTGACAATCCGTCAATTTCAGGTCGTTATTTTAATCTCGACTATTAAGTATTATATATTTATTTTAATGAGAATTTTAAATTATCGGCTAACCGAGAAGGTTATGACTTGAAACTTAACGTAAAAATGTCGTTTCGACAAAAACCGACAAGAAAAACATTAAGTATCGATAATATATTCTCAAATTTATCATATGAATGATTTTATTATAGTTATTTTTATTTCTCGTATTTTACGTTTTAACGAATGACGAGAACTACGAATGATCGCGATACCGACGGATGCCCAAAAATTTACGTTTTATTATCGATTGTCTCGATAATTAATATTTTCGACGTTTTCGATTTAATTACGTTTTAAGTCGTGTCGATGTAATATTATTATATTTAAGAAGCATTTTAACTTTTAAAAAGTATTATTACGAAACCCGAGTCCCGTAAATATTTTCAAAAATTTAATATTTACATTTTATACCCTTACAACTATTTACTTTGTATTTTAGACCAAAACTATGCAAATTGGCAAAATCTACCCTCCACCCCACTATAAAAAGATTTTCCACTAGCAATAAAACACATACAATATTATTTTATAAAAAAAATCCACCACCCCTTCTTGTTCTTTGTTCTTGCCGTACAAACATCAACACCAAAACACCTTGATTTTTCAAAATCAAACTTGAATCCAAGAAAACTAAATTAAGACCCATCTTAATCTTGAGCTACCCATCATATTGGTATGACTTTTATACACATGCATTAACTTTTTCAAAATTTTATTTTTCTTGATGAACTAGTAGTGTTTGATCCATTTTTATGTTGTAGATAAGTGTTAATATTATTATATTCAAGTTTTAATTGGTTGCATGTTTGAAATTTTTAGTGGGTAAATTTTTAAATGATTATTCAAGAGTGATTGAGGTTAGATGAGTTGTTTAAAATGATAATAGGATGATATTAGATATATAAAAGTTGTGAAAATGGGTCAAAATAATTATTTGACATGATTTCTAAAAATGTATTTTGGGACAGCAGCTTATAACAGATTATTTCGTGGGTTTAAGTTCTGAGATAGGCTTAAAATATTTGATATTGTTGTAGTAATCTTCAAGACGCTCGTTTTGCCGCTTGAATGAGCTTCTAACTCATTACGAGCATAAAGTTATGCTAGTTTTAGTATTTGTGTACCAGGAGACGAGTATCGGCACAATCCGAAAATTGTTGTCGATATTTGGATCGAATCTCGGGGACTATAGAATGAGTTTTAAAAATTTTCAAGGACTGATGTTGGAGTCTAAACCTCAGTTCATGAGTGTATTTTCAAACCCGAGAGTCGGTTTTATAAATGGAGTTGTTTAAATATGTCAAAATAGTTTTACAAGTTGAAGACGTAAATCTGTCCGGTTATTACAACACGAAGATGTGTCAGGCAGAAGGTCTTAGAAGTAATATTTTTGAATGAAATTTAAACTGAGTCTTATTCATATTATATGTGAGTTTGTGACCAATTTTCGTCGAAAACGGACAAGTGTAGATAGGGTAGATTGGTGTGTACATTTGGAGTGTACATGCTGATTGGTATTTTGGACACGTAGTTCAATAATTATGTGGCGTGAGTTGAGTATTCGCCATTGGACATGGTGATTTACTCAAGTGTTAAGTCATTATATAAATGACTTAGTTACTGGTCCGAGGGAAGTAAAATGATAAGTTGACTTGCGTTGACTTGGCGTCTTAAGACGAGTCAATATCGAGAGTGCAATTGTTTAAAAGAATAGTGTTGAATAAAAGGGTTTTGTAATAACACTTGTATTATTAAATTTTTCGGGATTGTTTCGGTTTTGTAATTTTGATTTTTATATTATTTAACTATTATTTATACTTAAGTCAATTTTTAACGAACGCGCCTTATTTGGTAGGTTGCGATTTCGTGTTTAAACGGGCATCACTAATCGTCGGCGATCGTCTCATTACCACTATTGGCTAAGGTGAGTCTATAGCCTCGCTTTTAACATGTTTACTTGTTTTATAAACCCGCGAGGGGGATAACATGCTTGTTTTATTAAAATAAAAGGGTACAACGATAAGTTGTGGAAACTCTACTTATTAGAAAAGTATGGGTGCAACAAGAAGTTGTGGAAACCCTTATCATTGGAAAAGTAATTATTATAAATGAAGGGTACATCGAGAAGTTGTGGTAAACCCTCTTTGTTTTAGAAATTGAACACAAGGAACTTGATTGTATTAGATGAAATTTATTGCATAAGTTAGTTTTAGCCTTAAAGGACCCATGAATCGTGAATTGTTAATCGAAGTAACGCTAATGCTATGGATAGATCTATCGGGGTGACGCCCAGTCCGGTCGCGATTAGCTCTCGCGTGGTGTTGTGATGCACTAGTAATGAAACATCGGATGCATTGTATAAGAGAAATATACGCACTTGGCTAGGTGTGTTGGACTGAAATAATATATGTTAACGTTCAATGTCACGAGGCTTATGTAATGAAACCGATAATTATGTACGTACAACATAATGGTATTTCGGTGAATTATTAACCATGGAAGGTTATTTTGAATACTTGTGTTCTTTTTATTTAAATTTAAACTCTATAGATTCACTCGGCAAATTTTGCTGACTTTTAAGCATGTTTTATCTCAGGTCCATATAGAAGGCACTCGAGGAAGACGGTTTCGTGAAGCTTGTATATTTGAAATGTTTTGGCCCGCTTTCTAAAACATATCCATTCAAATAACTTTTATCATTTATAATAGTTTGTAAACTTTTAATCATCTGGGATCGTGTATGAAATTTTATCTTGATTAAATGAAATTGAATGGATGTTTATTAAAACGTCTCGTTATGAGCCGTTTTCTATGATTATGAGATTGAACCATGATAGTAACACCCAATGACCCTTCCGCTGTTATGACTGAAATTGGGGGTGTTACAGATTGGAATCAGAGCTCAAGTTATAGAGAACGAAAAGATTTTCCAAAAATGAATTTTTGAAATCTTTTAACCATAACTGTTGCAAGCGAAACCTCCGAGTTGCCAATGGACGAGAATGATAGTATTTATATATATATATGGGATTATATATATGTTGTAATCTTTATCGATTATTTGAACTTGTGAATTACAAGGTATGTTTTCATTTATTTAATTATAAATGATAATTTTATATTTATACGAGATATTTATACGACGTCGATTGTCACGAAGCCACCCTAGTCATTTTAAGCTAGCGCCGAAGCTATTCCTGAAATGAATCATGTTATTCTCGAGATTAACTAAGTTGTGGATAGACATGATCCCAACGAAGGTTAATATTCTGTTGATATTCTTTTGGTTACAAGGATTTTGATTTCCTTGGTTCTTATTCTTGATTTATCGATTCGTTCATTTCGTTTCGCAAATTTAATTTGCATTTTCATTAATCTTCGACATTATACTGTTTTGATAAAAACAAGTTTGTCCGAGATGGTATTATTGATTGCTAGGAATTGAGATTGATTTGTATGGTATTCACATGCCAACCAGGATTCCATATCATATCACTGATCATTTTCTGTTAAATCAGTTCTCATTTGTTTCGATCTTGATCTTTTGCGTTGAGCTGGCGATGCTTGAATAAAGTGATTTATAATCGTTGAAATAAATTGGCCATTTATTTGAACAAGGAAATTATAAATTGTTGAACTACAAATTTATGAATCTTATTTGGAAGGACTTGATCAATCCATGGAAATAATGATTCATAAATGTGTGGGCTTAAACATATAGCATCTGCGTGATTAAACTCTTATTGACTCATAATTCGTTTGCTCGATTCATTCTTTGATTTTGTTCCTTAATTCCTTGATCGTGAAATGGTTGTATTGAGATTGTTCCAAAAGCACCAATTGAGGAGGATATCAAGCGTCTCTGAAAGACATTGAAGAAATCTTCTTCTTGTGGGACCGAGGAGCTTTCTTAGCCATGTGAAATACCTAGTAACTCTTAGTAGGTTAGTTTATCAATTGTAGTATCTTCTCATTAATCCCTAACTAAACTGTGACAACAGTTAGTAGGACTAGTCTTTTAAGTTGTATGGCATTAGACGATGATTATCTATAATGTTTGACAATACGACTTGTACTAGTTTGTGATCAATGAAATGACTATTTTTTGATTCCTAATTCTACATCGTTCTATTATTATCTTTCCTTGCTTTTCTCTTGTAAAATTCATGTGGTATAACGCAATCACTGAATGAATACTCATTATGATTTGATTTGCGTTACACAAGACTCATGCAGTCGATGAAAGCTATGACTAAAGCACGAATTCGTCAAGTTATTAGTGAATAAGTTGTTGTATCTTTAATTAAATTCATGGCCAACATGAATGATGAATTTGGATCTGGAGCTGAAGCTACAATTGGTGGAACTGGAACCGGTAGAGCTGAAGCTGGAGCTGATAATGTTCGTGGTACGGGTGGAACAGATGTGCCCGAAGTTAGAGGCTATAACTACACTTCATTCGTTAAGTGCAAACCATAGACGCTTAAGGGGACTAAAGATGATGGAGGATTGTGTCAGTTATGGAAAGCTGGCATCAGTCTTTCGAATCAGTGACCCTAATCAGGAGGATATGGTGCAATTTAAAATCGCTACTCTCCAAGGTCGTGCATTAATTTGGTGGAATGGCAGACTTGCTTCCATAGGTATCGTTACTTATGGGACACCATGGACTAAGGTGAGGAAACGGTTAACTAAGGAGTTTGTCCTCGAAGTATTTCCAAAGTATGGAGCAAGTGTTGTACAATCTGAAACTGAAGGGAACTAACATTGGTAGAAATATCAAGTGTTTCCATAAGCTGACTCCTTTATGTCCAAGAATTTTGGAACCCGAACCGTCAAGGTCAAGCAGCATTTTACGGCTGACCAGGAAAATATGCGGTGATGTGACTTCTTCTAAGCCAGTTACTATTTGTGAAGTTGTCTGCATGGCTGATTAGCTCATGGGACACATAATTCAAGGCAAGGCTGACAAGGTCACTGAAGGGGGAAAATAAATCCGAATTGAAAATTATTTTCGTGCATTAGAGCTCGTAAGTATATCGAAAAAGGTTGTGGATTATTCATGGCTTAGGTATCGTAGAAGGGATCGTAAGAGAAGTAAGTAGAATTACTCTAGTCATTTGTGACTAGTGTTTCTGGAGGATTTGCCAAGGCTTCCGCCTCCAGGGCAATTAGAATTCCTAATTGATCTAATTTCTGGTGCTGCAACTGTGGCACATGAGCCATATTCATTAGCACCCTCTGAGTTGAAGGGATTATTTTTGCAGTATTAAGAACTATCTGATAGAGGTTTTAGTCGATCGAGCTTGTCAGTTTGTAGAACTCCTATTCTGTTCGCTAAGAAGAAAGATGATTCGTTTCGTATGTGTATCGATTACCGAGAGCTGCATTGGCTAACGATCAAGAATCGTTACCCGCTTCTAAGAATTGATGATCTATTTGATCAACTTTAAAACTCTCGTGTTTTCTCCGAAATTCTGGTGTTTTCTCTAAAGATTGATCTTTGTTTTGCTTATCATCAACTTCGCATACGCGAGGAAGAGATTCCTATTATGGCGTTTAGAACTTGTGATGATCATTATGAGTTTAGTGTTATGCCTTCTGGTTTGACCAATACGCCTGTTTTATTCATTGACTTAATGAATTGTATCTATAAGCCGTGTCTTGATAAATTCGTGATTGTTGTCATTGATGATATTCTAATCTGCCCGAAGAGCAAGGAAGAACATGCCGAACACTTAGGGATTATCTTGAACCTTCTAAAGAACGAAAAGTTGTACCCAAAAATTTTAAAGTGTGATTTTTTGCTCTGTTCTGTGCAACTTCTCTGTCATGTGATTGACAAAAGTGGCATACATGTTGATTCTGTGAAAATCGAAGCCATCGAAAATTTGAATGTTCCAACTATTCCAACTGTAGTACGACAAATTCTAGGTTTGGCTGGTTATTACTGAGGGTTTATCGAAGGATTCTCTTTGATTTCAAAACCATTAACTAAGCTAACTAAAAAGAATGAACCGTTTGTGTGTGGCGATGATGAAGAGAAATCTTTTCAGACTATGAAAAGATAACTCCGCGACACGCCGATCTTATCATTACTCGAAGGAAGTGAAGATTTTGTTGTTGATCGTGATACATCTCCTTTATGATTTGGGGTTGTTTTGATTTGTATACACGCTCGTAGGAAGCCTAAGAAGAATGAGGAAACTGCATAACCCATGAATTGTAATTGGGTGCGGTGATTTTACTCTTTGTCTATTGAGACATTAATTGTATGGCACTAAGGTACGGTATCCACCGATAGTAAGAGCCTACAATGTATTCTGGATTAAAAGAGGTAAATAAGCCTTTAAGTGATTACGATTATGTTATTCGTTACCATTTGAGAGGTAGGAGCAAATTACAATGGAATTCATTGTTAAGCTCTTGAAAACTCAGTTTGAATTCTGTCAATGTTGATTGATTGACTCTGCTCATTTTATTTCGATAAATAAATCGATCGTGCTAATTAAGAATCGTTTGTTAACTGCTCGTAGTATACATGAAAGTTATAATAATGTGAAGCGAAAATCTTTGGAAATCGAGGTAGGTGGAAAAGTTATGCCAAGTTTATCACCATGAAAAAGGTGTTATATATATTTTGGAAAACGTGGGAAGTTAAGTCTCCGTTAGTTTGGACCATTCCAGATGATATCGATGGAAGGTCCGATGGCATGAAAACTTAAATTACCTCGAGAGCCGCAAGGAATTCACGATACTTTTCATATGTCGAACCTAAAGAAATTTCTTCCCGACGAAGATCTTATTATCTCTCTTGATGAAGTATGAATCGACAGTAAGGTGTATTTCATCAAAGTACTTGTTGATATTATCGATAAGGAAGTTAGGCAACAGAAACGAAGTCAAATTTTTATTGTCATGTGTGATGGAACTCAAGACGAGGACCAAAATACGTTTAACTCTTTCTTTTCAACGAGCGATCGGGGAAGAACGCAAGTTGATCTTCGGGACGAAGATCCCAATTTGGTGGGGATAATGTGACAATCCGTCAATTTCAGGTCGTTATTTTAATCTCGACTATTAAGTATTATATATTTATTTTAATGAGAATTTGAAATTATCGGCTAACCGAGAAGGTTATGACTTGAAACTTAACGTAAAAATGTCGTTTCGACCAAAACCGACAAGAAAAACATTAAGTATCGATAGTATATTCTCAAATTTATCATATGAATGATTTTATTATAGTTATTTTATTTCTCGTATTTTACGTTTTAACGAATGACGAGAACTACGAATGATCGCGATACCGATGGATGCCTAAAAATTTAGTTTTATTATCGATTGTCTCGATATTTAATATTTTCGACGTTTTCGATTTAATTACGTTTTAAGTCGTGTCGATGTAATATTATTATATTTAAGAAGCATTTTAACTTTTAAAAAGTATTATTACGAAACCCGAGTCCCGTAAATATTTTCAAAAAATTAATATTTACATTTTATACCCTTACAACTATTTACTTTGTATTTTAGACCAAAACTATGCAAATTGGCAAAATCTACCCTCCACCCCACTATAAAAAGATTTTCCACTAGCAATAAAACACATACAATATTATTTTATAAAAAAAATCCACCACCCCTTCTTGTTCTTTGTTCTTGCCGTACAAACATCAACACCAAAACACCTTGATTTTTCAAAATCAAGCTTGAATCCAAGAAAACTAAATTAAGACTCATCTTAATCTTGAGCTACCCATCATATTGGTATGATTTTTATACACATGCATTAACTTTTTCAAAATTTTATTTTTCTTGATGAACTAGTAGTGTTTGATCCATTTTTATGTTGTAGATAAGTGTTAATATTATTATATTCAAGTTTTAATTGGTTGCATGTTTGAAATTTTTAGTGGGTAAATTTTTAAATGATTATTCAAGAGTGATTGAGGTTAGATGAGTTGTTTAAAATGATAATAGGATGATATTAGATGTATAAAAGTGGTGAAAATGGGTCAAAATAATTATTTGACATGATTTCTAAAAATGTATTTTGGGACAGCAGCTTATAACAGATTATTTCGTGGGTTTATGTTCTAAGATAGGCTTATATTATTTGATATTGTTGTAGTAATCTTCAAGACGCTCGTTTTGCCGCTTGAATGAGCTTCTAACTCATTACGAGCGAAAAGTTATGCTAGTTTTAGTATTTGTGTACCGGGAGACGAGTATCGGCACAATCCGAAAATTGTTGTTGATATTTGGATCGAATCTCGGGGACTATAGAATGAGTTTTAAAAATGTTCAAGGACTGATGTTGGAGTCTAAACCTCAGTTCATGAGTGTATTTTCAAACGCGAGAGTCGGTTTTATAAATGGAGTTGTTTAAATATGTCAAAATAGTTTTACAAGTTGAAGACGTAAATCTGTCCGGTTTTTACAACACGAAGATGTGTCGGGCAGAAGGTCTTAGAAGTAATATTTTTGAATGAAATTTAAACTGAGTCTTATTCATATTATATGTGAGTTTGTGACCAAGTTTTGTCGAAAACGGACAAGTGTAGATAGGGTAGATTGGTGTGTACATTTGGAGTGTACATGTTGATTGGTATTTTAGACACGTAGTTCAATAATTATGTGGCGTGAGTTGAGTATTCGCCATTGGACATGGTGATTTACTCAAGTGTTAAGTCATTATATAAATGACTTAGTTACTGGTCCGAGGGAAGTAAAATGATAAGTTGACTTGCGTTGACTTGGCGTCTTAAGACGAGTCAATATCGAGAGTGCAATTGTTTAAAAGAATAGTGTTGAATAAAAGGGTTTTGTAATAACACTTGTATTATTAAATTTTTTGGGATTGTTTCGGTTTTGTAATTTTGATTTTTATATGATTTAAGTATGATTTATACTTAAGTCGATTTTTAACGAACGCACCTTATTTGGTAGGTTGCGATTTCGTGTTTAAACGGGCATCACTAATCGTCGACGATCGTCTCATTACCACTATTGGCTAAGGTGAGTCTATAGCCTCGCTTTTAACATGTTTACTTGTTTTATAAACCCGCGAGGGGGATAACATGCTTGTTTTATTAAAATAAAAGGGTACAACGATAAGTTGTGAAAACTCTACTTATTAGAAAAGTATGGGTGCAACGAGAAGTTGTGGAAACCCTTATCATTGGAAAAGTAATTATTATAAATGAAGGGTACAACGAGAAGTTGTGGTAAACCCTCTTTGTTTTAAAAATTGAACACAAGGAACTTGATTGTATGCTTAGATGAAATTTATTGCATAAGTTAGTTTTAGCCTTAAAGGACCCATGAATCGTGAATTGTTAATCGAAGTAACGCTAATGCTATGGATAGATCTATCGGGGTGACGCCCAGTCCGGTCGCGATTAGCTCTCGCGTGGTGTTGTGATGCACTAGTAATGAAACATCGGATGCATTGTATAAGAGAAATATACGCACTTGGCTAGGTGTGTTGGGCTGAAATAATATATGTTAACGTTCAATGTCACGAGGCTTATGTAATGAAACCGATAATTATGTCCGTACAACATAATGGTATTTCGGTGAATTATTAACCATGGAAGGTTATTTTGAATACTTGTGTTCTCTTTATTTAAATTTAAACTCTATAGATTCACTCGGCAAATTTTGCTGACTTTTTAAGCATATTTTATCTCAGGTCCATATAGAAGGCACTCGAGGAAGACGGTTTCGTGAAGCTTGCATATTTGAAATGTTTTGGCCCGCTTTCTAAAACATATCCATTCAAATAACTTTTATCATTTATAATAGTTTATAAACTTTTAATCATCTGGGACCGTGTATGAAATTTTATCTTGATTAAATGAAATTGAATGGATGTTTATTAAAACGTCTCGTTATGAGCCGTTTTCTATGATTATGAGATTGAACCATGATAGTAACACCCAATGACCCTTCCACTGTTATGACTGAAATGGGGGGTGTTACAGAAACTCCATAAAACCATAGTTTTTTTAACCTCACTACTCTATATCATAAAAAACGTCATTAAGCCTAGAGTCGAACACTTGTTTAAATCAACGAAAATTTCACGAAGCCTAAGGAAACTCTATAAATCTATAGTAGTTCTAACCTCACTACTTTATATCATCAAAAACGTTATCAAGCCTAGAGTCGAACAGTGGTTTAGATCCACCAAAATTTAACGAAGCCTAAGGAAACTCAATAAACCTATAGTAGTTCTAACCTCACTACTTTATATCATCAAAAAATTCATTAAACATAGAGTCGAACAAAACCCAAACTAAAATAATCATGTCTGAGACATCTACTGCATCAATTTGTTTTAATATATGCATCAATTATCAGAAATCTATAAAAATCATTATAAAAACTAACAACAACTAAACATCAGATGTAAACTGATCAAAAGCCTAACTAAACATTATAAACCTACACAAAACTAATAATATAACAAAAAACATGTAAACGAATAAAAAATATACTGAATTAACTGAAAAATTAACATGTTACCCTCATTATCAGCTGCAATCGAATTAGATCGTAATGTAGAACAATTATTACTCGTTGATGTAGAACAATCATCAACGGTTGATGTAGACATCTGGAAGATCGATGGCGAGTGGTGGTTAATAAAAGAAGAAGTGGTGGCGAGTGGTGGTTACGGTTAATCGGCGGTAATGGTGGAGATCAGTGGTAGTGGTGGTTATGGATAATCGGTCGTTATGGTGGTTAGGGTTGTTAGGGTTGATCGTTGTCGAGGGAAAGAAAGAGACGAAGAAACAAAAGAACGAAATAAGAATGAGTTGAATGTGTGTTTGTGTCGAGTATATATACCTGGCCGAAGTAAATGACGAAAATGCCCCTGGCTATATAAAATAAAAAGACGGAGGGGGGGGAGGGATGGTGGACAGGTGTCAGCATGGGAGGCCTTCCTAGACTTTTTATTTTTAACAACCCTTCTCAATTTACCCCACTTATATATATATATATATATATATATATATATATATATATATATATATATATATATATATATATATATATATATATATATATATATATATATATATATATATATATATATATATATATATATATATATATATATATATATATATATATATATATATATATATATATATATATATATATATATATATATATATATATATATATATATATATATATATATATATATATATATATATATATATATATATATATATATATATATATATATATATATCTTTACATTATATATAAGAGGAGGGATATGCCACATAAGCAGTTGTTAATCCACGTCAGCATCATTCGGGCCGTCTCTTATGCCTGTCATCACTCGGGTCCTATACCCGGCTTATATTAAACAGAAAACTTCTTTTCACCAATCTGCAACAATTCGTCTTCCATCATTGTTCTCGAAAACCCTAAACTCAAACCCCCACAAACTAATCATCCCACACAAATCTATCCAACACCTTGAATCCCAATCAATTGGAATTGGATTGAAGATAACTACCAGAATCTTAAATTCACAAGTTATTTTTAACAAATATATTGGAAGCTGTAATCATACCGGTTAGTAGTACTGTGGGTTTTTGGTATGAGTAACGTATTTTGGTGATAGATTAAGCCTTGGCCCTAAAGGATATGCAGTTGTTCAACATATTGAAAGGCTGGTGTGACAGTAAATTGCCATGGGATAAGATCACAACTTTGTCTAATCTTGCTAGACTGTTTGAGCAGTTGCATAAAACTAAGAAGACTGCTAGCTTATTGTACACCTGATCCTGTTTAAGGTAATTCTCCAAGTATCAAGTGATTATATCATTTTTATATCTGATTAAAGTGACGTTTGCATAATGATTTACTCTTTGTTGTTGCTATGGTGAAAGCATGTTTAAGCATTAAACTGGTCCTTAAGCTCTTTCAATATCATTGTTTACATTTACCTTTTTTGTATATTCCTTTGTGTCTGATGTCAACAATGTGATTCTCTTTTGCTGTAGATTCGTGATGCTCTGGAAGTGGATGAAAAAAAACCCATATTCATCATGCATGCTTGGTGACTTGGAGCTTAAAAACAATTACTGGGTCAACACAAAAGATACATTCCGGGCAGTCCAATGGAAAGACTCTTATATTTACGGATAATGAACTCGATTGCTAGAAATGGACGAGAGCATGCATTTATGTGAATGGGGACTGCCCAAAAGGATAAAGGTGTCGTAGTTTATTAAAAGATAGAGCAACTTCAAGCTTCACACATGTTCGTCTAGCCTTTTACTCTTAGCGGTTGTTCATAAAAGCATTTCCATTATTTCATTCAGTTAAATATCAATTCCATATAAAAGAGTGTCTGAAGTCTGTTCACAATAGCAAACTCATCATAACGAGCAATTGCTATATTTGATTTTCATTACGCAAATCAAGATATATAAACACACATTCTATTATTAAAACATACTCATAAACCTAGATTATTTAAAAACATACAGATTAAGATATTAATTATATAATTTTTCACAATACCCTATAATCGTTCGATTTGTTTGTTTCTCTAAACCCTAATATCATCACGTATCTCAACCCTAACTATGTTCATCTTCTATCAGCATCCTTTGTGTATAATCTTTACATAATGAGGTCTCGCTGGTTGGGAGGTAGATCAAATAATGATTTTTCAGGCCTCTTGGATCGATCAAGTACCACTCATCATCCTGTACGAAACACAACATGTTAACCACCTTCAATTTGAAAGTCGATTATGCGTATATCTATAGTATGTTCAACGAAATGAAAAAAAAAGGTATGCAACTTTCATTTTATTTTTCTAATCAAAATTACAATTGGTTTCCTATTCTCATTCATATATTATATACAGTAAGTGGTGTTTCGATTACAATAAGTGGGTTGGTTGTTAAGGCAAGAAAAACAGCAGGTGCTAATATTGAGGTGGAAGTTGACAAGACTTTATGACATACTTTAGGTCCTGAACCTGGTGATGGTGGTGGTGTTATTAACCCTTTAGTTTTTTGGTGCGGGCTGCTTTCAGCTTATCTCAGATATGCAGGCTTTCAAGGTAATTTTTAATAACAAAAATGGGATCTTTACATCAGATCTATATTTGTTAGCTAAGTTTTTTGTATTTTTGGGTGTTTTAGGCTGCAAATCCAGGTTGCATTTTAGAAGATTTAATTAGATGGCACTCGCCCCATGATTGGACCGAATCATTAACGGATGATGATACTAAAGAATATGACGATGGGAATTTTTCGGCTTCAAGAGGACACCTGTATTCTTATGCGGAAAGCAGGTCTAACAAGTCATTGTATGATATATAGAGGTATACCAGTTTCCACCTATGCAAGTGTTTTTCTTCACAAGGAGGTCCCATTATCTTAGCTCAAGCAAGTAAACCATCTAACTATTAAAGATTCTTATTTTGTGCATTTAGCTTTGTTTTATATTCTTAATATATTTCTAATAAAATTAGGCTTAGAAGAGTCATAATTTTAAACTTTTGAGATCAAACAGATAGTCTTACATCTTCACCACTCTTGAAAATTGATGTTCTCAGCTACAAAGTAACCTTTTAGTGCTACTTTTGAGAGTATATTGTGGTTAAAGGTCGGGAAAGGTTAATGTGAATTTTAAATCCAGAGCGTCCTTGCTTTTATTTCAGCTTATAGAAAACTTTGTAGCTTTAATTAGCCATTTTGACTTAGGGAAAATGAGTATGGATTCTATGAATCTAGGTGGTTTGTAGGATATATAGACTGAATATCAGTAGCCACGTATATATATATGTTTTGATTGCAATTATATGGCTGATTTTATTACTACTCATTGACTCAATTGTTGTTTTTTGTTCTAATGTACAAGGTGAAACTCCGGATTCAAGTCAGCGGCCAAAAGGAAAATGGCGCTCCCAATAATCTGGCGTGCTATACATTGATGAAATATGCTTTTTCTGCAATAACACACGAGAGGAAAATTCAAAAAATGTTAGTGGGGCACTCCTGGTGAGTAATAGTGTACCTGTGTGATTCATGTTTACTAAACAAACCTGTAGGTTTCATCTTATGTTACATCTTAAGAGCATTGAAGTAGCTTGGTTTTCCGACCTTTTGATTTACTAATCCACCGGGGGTTGACCATAGACCCAAACTGGGTAAATCACTTTGATAATATTAATACATGTCGTATTGGGTGGATGGGCAAGTGCATTTCATTTCAGTTTGTCAATATTTAGTGTCTTGAATCTGATTAAAAGAGTCAATATTATCAAAACAGGTCGAATCGGGCGGATGGGCTATATTTTTAGCTGTTGTATCGGCTGTACTGTTAATGAGTGATATTGATTTTTAACAGTGTGTCTTATAAATCTTTATTCAACAAAATTACTTCTAAAGCCAGATACATCATTTTTCTTTTCAAGATATGTTTCTTTTTCGTTATTATTTCTGAGCCTTTATAGTATCTTTATGTAATCGTGAATCAATTGTTTAGTGAATTGATTGCCAGATTTTTCTCTTTGCTGGAAAAGAAAGCCACCGTAGCGTGCAAGCTGGGGCGCCTACCTGTTCAAAAAAAGTGCAAGAGGGTCGTTAATTCACGAAGTGTCCTGCTGTATTTAATGTAGATGAAGTTCTTCAACTATTTAACGAGAATAAGTTCAAATTCCTCTAGGTGACCTTTTTTGCTAGAAAATAGGGTCGAATCGGGCGGATGGGCTATATTTTTAGTTGTTGTATCGGCTCAGTACTGTTAATGAGTGATATTGATTTTTAACAGTGTCTCTTATAAATCTTTATTCAACAAAATTGCTTCTAAAGTCAGATACAACATTTTTCTTTTTAAGATATATTTCTTTTTCGTTATTATTTCTGAGCCTTTATAGTATCTTTATGTAATCGTGAATCAATTGTTTAGTGAATTGATTGCCTGGTTTTTCTCTTTGCTGGAAAAGAAAGCCACCGTAGTGTGCAAGCTGGGGCACCTACTTGTTCAAAGAAAGTGTAAGATGGTCGTTACTTCACGAAGTGTCCTGCTGTAGTTAATGTGGATGAAGTTCTTCAACTATTTAACGAGAGTAAGTTCAAATTCCTCTAGGTGACCTTTTTTGCTAGAAAATAGTCTTACTCTTGATTCCAACCATACAACAACAGTGTTAACATTGTTATTGTCTACGGGTTCAATATTTGAGGAGTACCATGAACTACGCCAATGCACGGTTGTCCTAAGAAAATTATATCTGGGGTAGGCATATTTTTGGGTAAAGATATCATAGAGGCTCCATGAGCAACAGGAGATTATTGAATCTTATTTACATATAAAGCGACTGCAATATCGAAGCCGTTGTCGGCTGCTATGAAACTCATGGGTCAAATTCTCTTGATTTTGGAAGAAATGGAAACGGGTCTACAAATTGGAGATGCTGAAAAGCTGTTTAAGAGCCTAAAAAATATATTTATTTTTTCTAGGAAAATTAGAAGTAGAACTGGCATTAAGAGGGTGTTAGAGACAAAGGAGCACGGCTTAAATCGCTTTGTACAACTGTATAAATGTTCACTTTAGGGCACGAGAATCTTAAATGTTATACGTCACGAGAATCTTAAATGTTACTCCGTATTTGTGTATGGAAAATAAATATATTTAGATACTCGTGGTGGTCAACTTTTCTGTAACAATAAATTTAAGAATTACGAATGCAATATTTCAGAAAGGATCTAGAGAATGATAACCAAACAACAACTCGATGGAGGTAAATTTTCAAAATTCTATAGTTTATGTGGATATTGTTACCGTATGTTGTGTCAATCATTTGTACTGTACTATTTTCTGTAGTTGGATAGTACATGCAACACTTTTTCGCAAATTTCTTCACATAACTTAGTGAAGGTAAAAAAGAATTGATTATATTTTGAAGTTTGGCTCAGGCATGCTACTTTGGATCTGATAATCGTGACTGGCATGGATGTTCAAATGCTTTAGCGGAGAAGATAGGTAACTTATTTATGAATTTTGCTTAGTTTATGGCTTTATGCTATGCCAACTCAGAATTGTGTAATATCTACCTCAAGTCATAGGGATCTATACAAGTGTGGTTAAAATGGCCGAACTTCGACATTTTTTAGTATCTTGCTTTACCTTGTTTGGTCTCCATAGCAGCGTTCAACATTCATGTTATTCCTTACGACTTATTTTAAGGATGCATTGGCCCTAAAATTAAGAAACCATGAAAACATCAGTAGTGCAATGTAACATAGGAAATACTCTATTTCGTTGGATGAATGGTCTGTTAGTCTGCCTTCTTTGCGGACAAATAGACATAGGCTTTAAAGTAAGAATATTCTACATGGGCGATACCGGTTCATCGCTTTGGGTGAGTTAGCAACTGTATAGAATCCATATTTGATCAGACTCTTCATTTATGTTATTCTTGGTTTGTATTAGCTACTACATTAGATTACCTTTTTTGCTGCACACTAGCTTACAATAATTTGAGCAATCACTAAACATAATGATCTAATTCCCTGAGTCCTAATCTTGATGCGCAGACCAGCCTACAAGTAAATAAGGTGGTGTTTGGGATTACTTATTTGTTCTACTTTACTACATATTCACTTAAGTATAAATATGTGAGTTGAAAACTGACCTAATGTTACTTAAATGTTTGCAAGTATCGTTTTGTACCTTCTCTAGGACCATTGTAGCGGTCGGGTCAGGTAATCTTAAATATAGGAATCCAAAGTACTCGATTCATGTGGTTGGGCCTCTAAAATGAATTGTATGAATTGAAGGGGTGCAAGAAACATGGCATGAATGAAAAAATATGGTAATACCACTTACAAGATTAGATCAATGTTAGCATCATACAACGTGATATACATCTTTGTAATATGCCAAGGATCTTTATCGTATTCTATGTATGTGTCTGCATGCAAGGCCTGTAAGTGATGTATGATTTTACAAGGAGATTAACGATGACATTAAATATGCATCTGAACGTCTACGTGTTCCAAAAGTTTACATTGCAAATCTTAGGAGTAGGCTTGGATCATTAGCATATAATTTCAGTGGTAGTACGGATGTGATTATGTTGTTTTGTGTACATCTGGAAGTATGAAATTGATTGGCTATATTTGCGGGCATATAACGGCATTTACTAGAATATGAAATTAATTTGGTTTGATGTCGAGAACATATAACTATATGGACAATTTTTTTTGGATGAAATGGAAGTTTATTGTTGGGATTTGCCTATTTAGAACTGTTGACCAAAATTAGCTTTGTAGGGCTCATTTTGTTTTGTGAATTTTGTTGAACTGTTAGCTATCTAAATGATTTTGACCCGAGTCAATACTTAGGAGCACTACTTCATGTAGAGGTATAAAGGTAAGTGTTTAATGGTGTTGATTATCTGATTATGTAGATAGTAATGGTTGTTTATGATTGCTAATCTTTCTGCTCATGCTAAGAAGCTTATAATCAAGCTGTTCTTGAAATAGTTGTTAAGATTATGTAGTTAAATCTTTGGCGAGAGCCAAAACATATCACAACTGTCAATAAAAACTATTTGTTTTTTATGGTTAGATATGAGCATGGAAAGTTCATTTTAATATTATCTCGATAAGCACTTAGAGATTCATCTGTATAAGCACATAGTCAGAAGCAGTTAGTATTAAGCAAACCCCCGAAAATGCTTATCTACTTTAAATAAAACAGATATGTAGGAGTAAAACCTATTGAAAGACAATAGTACAGGTTTGACGTTTGAGTTTCCATGGGTTAATGACAATATCGTTACCTCTCATCTGTTGGGCCATGATTGAACAATATCATAATTAACATGTCATGTCTAGCTTTACGTAGTACTTTATTAGTACATCAACATTTTTTTATCTTCGAGATCATTTTGTTCCAAGTCACGATATACATGAGAGTATCTTGATCCAATGGTTGTTTCAAAAGCCAAAGCCAAAAGAAAAGCAAAGAAACATGGAAGTGTTTCACCTCGGTCTCTTAATCGTATTCAGAGCAGAATATTCCAAACTACCTACCATACAAATGAGAATATTCGGGTATGTTATAAGCTCATTAGGTTGACTAATACAGTTGATTTCATGAAATAGTATCCTATATTCCTATGTCCTTAAGCAATCACATTATGTTACAGGTATGTGCTCCAACAGCCACTGGAAAAACAAATATTGTTATGATTGCTATTCTGCGTGAGGTGTGTACATGGCAGTTACCCTAAAGATATATTTCTCTCACTTAAATTCTAACTCGGGTCAATCGAGTCGACACGACTAATCTAAATTCAAAATCGGGTCAGATATCGGTAAGAAAGTTTTGTCCAACTCGGGTTTGGGTCAATCCGATTGACCCGAATAAGTTTTTTTTTGTTTTTTTAAATAAATTTCAAATAGTTATATAAATAGAGTAAAAAGGTTCTTTATATATATACCCATACTCGGATTGACCTGAACCCAAATTGACCCGACCCGAGTAGACCCGAGTCCGACCAACCCGAGTTGAAATAGGGCCGGGTTCTGGTATACTGATTTTAGCCTCGACCCGAATTGGAAAACAAAATTATGCTCATAAACCTGAGTGACACTTAATTTTAAGGTTCAAGTAGAATTTCTGATCTGGTCATTCAAATAACATAGGCTACAACAAATGTGACATGCAACATAGATTAATTCCCAAAACATTGGTGTTACTTTTACGAATTTTCTTCATCTTTGATAGGTGCATAAGCTACCCATCCGAGATCAAAGGCAATATCCTAAAATGAAGTACAACATAAACATCAGGAAAACCGAGCAAATTAAAATGGGTCATAGTGTCAAACAGTCACAAGAATAGTGGGAATGAGAAATAGAAAGCACGAAGTCCTAATGACCAAAAGTAGCTGCCCAAGTTGACGGTAAATCCCACATTCTCTGCTATAAGTTGATGACTCGTGAAATTGGTGATCTTTCTGTAAGGAACGTTAATCAGCGCGTTGTCGTGGCTGATGTACCTAATTGACTGAACGTTTATCAGGAAGGATTCCAAGAAGCAAACTGATATGCTACAGAACTTGATAGTTAACCGCAGATTGAGTCCTTCACCGAATGTTAGACCAGTGATCCAATGGTGGTCATTGGTGGTGGTGGAACGAGGTCGGCTATCTATGACGTCCAAGTGTAGTTCAAGAGTCCTCGACATAGCCTGGTGCATGGTACGATTTACCTGCCTATGGTTCGCTCTGTCAATCTACATGTGAATAAACATTTTCTTTACTATTTTTGTTTTTTTATGTCTCTTTTTTAGTTGCGAATCTTACTACTGAATCTTTTGTTGCAGCGCGTGCAGGTAACCCGAATTTTGTTAGACAGACTACCAAATTGTTGTGTGAATGAGCTATTCATGGATACCGTATGTACTACTCATGTTGGTGTTACCACACCTATGCTTGAAACTTCGAATACCCCTTCTGATGTTGACACGTCTGCACACCTATGGACATCAGTCCTTCTGTTATTCTTTTGAAACACAATATGTTGATAATTGACATATAACAAGTAACATATATTCTATATTTCTATTGCACTTTTTGTGACAAGCATCTTACGTTTTGAAAAGTGGACTATATTATCATGATCACAAAGTCAAAAATGAAAGCCATTCGGATTAGCATGACAATATGAGCTGCATTTGTAAGTGTAAATGATTTAACATGTTTTCGTATCTTACATAATATATACAACGTAATTTTTTAGCCAACCAGTGTGGCAGTGTCTGGCTTCAAGGCGAAGTCATTGCTACAAATGCATTAGGAAGATCAATAGAGAGAACATAAACAGGTGTGTTTGCAAGTGGTGATGACCATTACTGATATTTGAACATCTAAAGGTTTCATGTATGTATCGATCTGTTAGGCTGGTGTTGCTCACGCTTCTTAAAATTAGAAGAGCAAGAAGAGTCCGTTCGTAACAGAAATTCAAATGGTGTGACCAAAAAAGGTTGAGGCAAGAAAAAGAAACGAATTATAAGGCTATTTATTTTGAGAAGGAATAAAGATGAGGTGAAGGATATTCTAAAGAAGAAATAGTGTTTTAAATTCAGACATATCAGCATGGCCAAAACTATAATTCAAGTAACTCACTGACGTTAGGAGGATTTGAAACTTTGAATGCTTAATGGTTAGTAACTTTTACCCAGTATCTTTTCTATGCTCTAATTTTTGTTTCTATTAAGATCATTTTATGTTTCTGGACTTCTATTCATGATCTTGCTATGATCTAAGTCTACGTAACAATCATTCATGTGTAAATAATTCTATGCGACATCATTGTCCAATATATTAGGAGGTTTTTACTGATTTTTATTTTCTTTTCTATCTATATGTGACCACACAAACGGTCTATGACGAATGTTAGATTTATTTATGTTCAATTCACCGTCTTTACTATTGTCATGAAATGTAGGCACACATGTTTACACCGTTATTTTATATAGGGTAGAAACTTGTGATATGTTTACTTGCATAATATCGGATGCTAGAAATGTGTGATATGACGATGACTTACATTGAAGCGTTGCTTATAGAGCGATTATCATTTTCTTGAATATTTGTAGTATTGCTGTACCACCTGTAAGCAGCTATCCTGCGAAATTGAGAAATTTAGAGGTGGCAAATTTTACCTATTTTGTTAAATAAAAATATGGGTATTTTTTAATATTTCTTTAAAAACGATGGACATTTTTTGCCCATCCATTACTATAGATAAACTAAACGGGTGCAATATAAGACACTAAATGGGCTTAATGAGCGCGCTTATAAGACATTTAATTAGGCTCCCAGCGGATTTGTTATATTTATTTTTTTATCCCAACTTTTAAACAAGTATTATTTATATGTTTTTTTTCCTGTTTTAACTTGCACCCGTTTATCTCGCTTATTTAATTTGTGCCCGTTTAATCTGTCGCCTGTTTTGCCCGCCAAGTGGAACTGGTCAACAATGCATTGTATAAAGATAATGTAGAGTGGAACTGGTCAAAAACCAATAAGAACCATCTCAACTTTGTTGATCCAAAATTTAATATTGACAACTTTCACATTTTTAATATAAGTAGCGAAATTCTCATACAAGACACACTCCCTAAGCAAAAATGTATAGTATTTACAAGCTACTAAAAAAATTTTCTTAGATAAAATTGATGATTGATGCATAGTACATAAATGTTAGCGTTGAAATATAAATATGAAATGAGAGACGTGATCAAGACTTGTACTTATCCCAAGATTCAGGTGCTTTAGATAAGAAAACTCATTTTAATAATTTGAAGTTGGTGTAAATTATTGCAACTTAGCTAAGAATATAAATGTTTCTTTTATCTAAACAACCATACATAACAGTATAACACTATTACAAAAAACTGTGATTATAATCTGAGTTAAAATGATCGTGGACGGTGCATATATATGCCATGTCTTATCATTTATTATATTCATTTTAATCAAATTTTTTTGTCGTATATATTTTTTGTATTGCTTTTCTTTTAACTAGACGTAGGGATGAGGTTAACCAAGTGAAGCTTGGAAATGGTGACTAGCCAAATGAATATCAACAACAATATAATGTATGTCCATCTTTGTGGACAAATATTCTTGATTATTAATATCATTATTTGCTCTTTTAGTCATTTCAACAATTTCTTTAACATCAATATTAAGCTAGACTCAAAATAATTCGATCGCAAAAAACAAATAGTCGTCGAGAAACATAAGTATACTCAAAAGAACACAAGTCTAACAAATATGTTATCTTTGAATGCTGAAACTAGGGCAAATGATTTAAAAATGCATTTAACTTGACATTTTTTTGCATTTTGTGTAGCCATCTTTTTTCTTTCCCATTATAGTCATCAAACTTTCAAAAGTCGATCATTCTGTATATTTTGTGACCATTTTACCCTTACTTTTTCGAACTTTTTTAAGGGTAAACTGGTCATTTTACATGGTAAAATAGTGACAAAATGCACACAATGACCGACTTTTAAAAGTTTGATAACCCTAATGGGAAAGAAAAAAGATAGGTACATAGAACGCAAAAAAGTGTCAAGTTAGATGCATTTTTAAGTCATTAGACCCTGAAACTAATTACATAACTACAAAAGATTATATGCTTAAACAAAAACAATTACCAAACAAACATTTACCTAAATAAAATACGTAAACGAGAATCACAAGTCATACCCGCCCATCGGGCGGGTTTTGCAACTAGTATATATATATATATATATATATATATATATATATATATATATATATATATATATATATATATATATATATATATATATATATATATATATATATATATATATATATATAGAGAGAGAGAGAGAGAGAGAGAGAGAGAGAGAGAGTTTTTGAAACCCTAGCTGCTGGAGCAGCTTATATACAACTCCATATTACACTCTAGCCCTCCATCTTTTCATGTATTGCTAAATAGAACAAAAACTCTTCACTTAGCCCAAACATCTTTCATACTTGATAACTTTAGTCCCTGTAACTTATAAAACACAAACATACAAAATACAAACTAATATATACTTTGAACAAAGAGAAATATGAAAAGAAAAACTAATTATTTGAGTTTTATAAATTGTCACGTCATTTAATATTCTCATTTCAAACAGTCATTTTATTATAACAAACTTTATGTCTTCGTTGGAAACCCACTGTTTTTAATTTTATTTTAATTTATTTCATTTTTAAATACATTAATTCATTGAAGATAAATTAAAATGTATTTCTTATAAAATTAATAAAACACTTTTCAAACAAAAATCTAAATTTAATCCAAATATTAAAAACAAACAAAACTACAAAAACCTAAAATTAAATTTTACTTTTTATAAAATAGAAAAAAACAAAAAGCCAACTCATTTTTTATCTCACTAGATCTACAATTTTCTTTTCACCTGTATAAATCAAAAACTCCATTACGTATCTTTTGAAATGTGTATATCTAAAAAAAAGAAATAAAAGATAGGTCCCACCAGATTTGTCTCTTTCTTCCTCGTTAAGCCAGCGAGATACGGTTTGATGAGATGATGACGAACAACACCGGTGTCGTGGCGAGCTACTACCGAGCTTCACGTCAGACTTGGCGAGTTGATTCGCCATGATAATGTTTGCTCTAAGAGCCCGAGGAGCTGGTGGCTCACCTCAGCGCCATAAGGCTTTGCGTCGTAGTTTCTAGATACAAAAAAGTGGCGTTGTAAGGTTTTTTTAAATGATTTAGTGTTTGTTTTGTGTTTATGTGTGTTAGTTGAGTGCTTGTTTTTGGAGTGTTTTTGTCTATGTGTTAGCAGCACATGGAGTAAGAAGAAGCACACGGAGGAAGATGAGCATAAAACCTTGTTGTGTTTTTTAATAGTTAATATTTAAGTTGGTATTATTAGTCTCTCATAGTGTTTTTTTATATCGTAAGTTTCTATTTTGATGTAATGTATTTTGTTAGATTTATTTGATGTCCTTTGTTTTTTATATTGGGTTTTTTATTAATGTAAATAAAAAATTAAAACGAGAAATCCTTGTGTCACCACTTTTCTAGTGCTAACCACTACACCATCAAATGTGATGCCATGCCAAAAGTGGTGACATGTGTACCTTTTACGTACGTGTCACCATATTTTCCCACGACACCACTCTTGGGGCCTAACTGTCCCAGCATTCTAAGAGCTATGGGAGCGGTCGGCAGTTGGCTGGCGCCAAAAAATTTGGCGTAAGCCAACTCTCACCACACCTCGTCTTGCTCTGAAGGCTCTTGCGCCAACCCTCCCAGTCTAGTAAAAGGATTTTTCTATTTATTATTTTTATGTGTTTTTATGTGTTTATTTAGCTTTTGAAAGGTTTGTGATGAGTGTGTTTATGTTTGTGGGCGTTTTTATTGTGTGTGTATATTTTTTTTTCAGGTTGCAGCAAAGAGGAGCACGAAGATGATGAATTCTTATTTTTTATTTAATTTATTTTTAGCTTTATTTAATTTATTTTTAGCAAAGGATTTTTTTATTTATTATTTTTATGTGTGTTTATGTGTTTTTTTTAGCTTTTGAAAGGTTTGTGATGAGTGTGTTTATTTTTGTGGGCGTTTTTATTGTGTGCGTATATTTTTTTTCAGGTTGCAGCAAAGAGGAGGACGAAGATGATGAATTCTTATTTTTTAAATATTATTTAAACCTTAAAACTATACTTGTTTTACAATAAGTTTATATGAGTATTTTGGTTATATCATTAGTCTTTTTTGTTTGCATCGTTAGTTTTAAATGATAAAAATAAAAAAATATATATTATTTATATAAATGAAAAAATATATGTTTATTTATATAAATGAAAAAAATATGTTTATTTATATAAATGAAAATATGTTTTTTAATATAAATGAACAAGAACTATATTAGGTATTTTATTAAATGCAAAAAAAATCGTTTGCACAATGTTCTTGTATCAACCACAATTTTTTAAAATGTAATGTCAAATGATTACCGATGCTAAAGTCACTTTGTTTTAAGTGATAAGAAAAAAAATGTTGAAACCCACGCAAAACAATATACATCATTATTCATAAATGTTATATATATCTTTTGTGAGTCTCGATATTTTTCTTTAAATTTGATCATGTATCATAAAACACAAGATAAAAAAATCCAAATAGCAAAACTAGTATAAGAATTAAAAAAATGCATTTGAATGATATACTCACAAAATACATCATCCTTCGTCACAAAATATTTGGCAAGAAAAAAAGTATAAGGTAAATTGTAAACTTTTTCCTTCAAGTATCTTGTTTTCGCAGAAATGAAGGATGTTTGGATAATAAGTCAGTGACTTATTTCATAATTTTACATATTTAACCTTCCATTCCTCACTTGTGATTTTTATGTAACTTCTTTTTAAGGTAAAATAGTAATTTTCTCAAATTCAGACATTTTATTCAGCACCTAAAACAAACAATTATACATTTATCTATAATCAGACATTATATGTTTGGACAGTCACTTTAATTTTACAAGATTTAATACAAAAATTAAACAAACAAGCCCTACGTGACATTGCAGAAAAACTCTCATACCCATTCAAGACATACATACAAGATCATTCATTACAAATGAATATTACCAAATAATGAGATATTAGATACCTTATATTAGAGGGGAATCATGTTTCCCTAAGAACAGTGATCCTCTCTCATACCCAATATTTTATTACTCCTCCTCACACACCTCACACACACACACCTCGTCTATTAACCCATCTCACATAAACATCTCACAAACTATCTCTCTCTCAATATCTCTCTATGTGTGTAACTTTCTCTCTCTATTAGATCTGTCTCTCTCTAACATGATCTAACATCGATGTAATCAAGGAAACCCCTGGGTTTTGATGGAAATCCTGATTTCGTGTGATTTGTTGCTCTCTCTAACAAGATCTAATCGATCTAATCAGATTCGTATCATGAAGCCGTGGTTTTGGGGGTTTGTTGGAGGCACTCTCTTAGGTTTGACGGAAACCCTGATTTGTTTTAGCTCTTCTGGACATATTGAATTCATATCAGGTTTGATGGAAACCCTTTATTGGGTTTCATGAAAACCATTATTTTTTTAGCTCTGATTGTTTTTCCTTTTTTGTAAAGTAGATATTGTATCTTTAATAAAGTGGATATCTATAAAAAAGAGTGATATTGAGATGTGGGTATCTTTATTATAAAGTAGATATCTGTGAGAAAGAATGATATTAAGAGAGAGGCACAGTGATAGTTTGTGAGATGTTTATGTGAGATGGGTTAATAGACAAGTGTGTGTGTGTGTGTGTGTGAGGTGCGTAAGGAGGAGTAATAAAATATTGGGTATGAGAGGGGATCGCTGTTCCTAGGGGAACGTGATTCCCCTCTAATATTATAGACGTATTTGATGGAAATTGTGAGGATTTTGATCGGGTTTTACATAACGTGTACAGTAACAGTGGCCCACAATTCTTTTGTTGTCGGGGTTGATGGCAGGCGACGGTGGGATGTTTTGGTTAGCACAGTTTACCAAGACCCGTGTCTTGGAGGGGCGACCATGTGATCGCAGCCAAAATGGGTTTTGGGTACGGCTTCCATACTTCCATGTCTGACTTCATAGTGGGTATGTTTCATATGACTATAATAATGTTGTTAAAAGGCTATGATGATACTTTTTGAGCGGCTTGAATTATTATTCGGGTTATGTGCCTCTTGGCGGGGCAAGGTTGCTAACTTTTGCAGCCATAGCGGACATATTTTCATATCTGTTTGCATAAATTCTTGCTTTATGTTATGTTGGTAACGAAAGCGGAGGATGGCAGAAGTCGAGATCTGCTCGCTTCAGCAACCTCTACGACCCGGGCACCATGATATGAATAACTGTATGTTCAACTGTATGTTCTTAGTGAAGGCCATGACGAAAACTTTCCGCATTTATATATCTTTGCAATACCATTGCGCGGTAACCAGACGACTAATGTGCTTGCAGCCATAGCGTTGTGTGATGTTGGTTCTATATTTTGACTTATCTGTTTTAGATCAAACGGTGGGTGGACGTGGAAGAATGGGGTGTGTGTGACCGAGTATTTTCATTCAACGCGACACTGATTCGTTGCCGCTATTGATGGCAAGCGATGATAGAGACAATCGTCTCTTTCATTGCCGCCTGTTGATGCGATGCGACAATACAGTCGTTGTGATAGTTGGTTTACTTATGTAAACAACAAAAAGCCGTTGATTGCGAATACCAAGGGAGTATAAAAAATATTACTGTGTCTAATGTATGTTGTGTGTTTGTCATACCGGTCTCATTGAAAGTTATTGAATCCATTATGTGTTGATTGGTTTATGCCCTGGTAAATTAACAAGTTGTAAAATAAGATGGTGTTTGTTTGCGATTATGCACCCCACATGATGCCTTGACTGATTTTCGCCTTATGGTTAGCTTAGGTGCATACAGCCTATTTTTGTTGACACCATTGTTATAACCTATCGTTTGCCATTGCATATAAGCTGTCTTCATGCCCACTCGATCATAAGAGATACAATTTTTCGGGATCCTCCTTTGTTATTGAAGTTATTATATAGGCCTTACCTGCAACTTGCATTTGCTTGATTAACAACAAATAGGAAGATGTCGGCTCATATTTGCCTTGGCGTCTTCTGTGTGCTAAAAGCTTGCAGTTGCAGTTCACATTTGGTTGATTAGCTATGATAATCTATGTGAGACGCTGTGATGAGTAATTCTATGCTTCGGTAATTACATCGGGCTGTGATGAAGTTAAACGGACGCAGGCAAAGATAACACAGTCCGGATCTTGGCGGGACGACCTTTGAAGGTTGCAGCCATGTCGGGCTATGAGTGTTTTCCCCAATAGCGTCTTATCTGAGCCTATGATATACCTCGAAAAAATCTGAAATGAAACTCGAGAACAAAAGCCAATTTGCGAGGTGACCTTTCGAATTTTGCTCTGTTTGCATGATGCTTCTGCTTATACTTCGGGGCGGCTCTAGCCTTTTCGAGTCCTAAATGAAGTGCTCCGGATCAGGTATGTTTTCAATTTTATTATATGTACCCGACGCTTCTTGAAAAAATGAGTTACCAGGATTGACCTTCTTATGTTATTATTTTCGTAACGTGAAGATAGCGGTTTCATTTGGTATTGGCATTGATGACAAGTTGCTGTTATGCGTAGAATACACCAAACAGCCGAAAAGTTGCAGAAAGTTTACAGCTGTGGACCAAAGTGGGTATGCGTTTTTTTATCATGTTGAATCCTAAATCATGTAGCGTTTTTTAATTCAGAAGAAGCAAAAAAAAACTGATCAGTACATCTCTCATATATATGTGCATCATCCTATAGGCCTGCACAAACAACAACTTTAGCTATTGCAATGGAGGATCTTCAATGGTAATGTTTTTTAATCTAATCTTATCTGTAAGGTTTTGGTCGGATTATGTATACAGTAAGTTGTTTGTTGCAGATTTGGCACTTCTAAAAATTCCCACCTGCTGCACAACAAGCCAAGATCGCCAACGGTTCTGGAACATCCATGGTACATATGGTATGAACTTCAATTCTAAAACCCATGGTTGGGATCAAAATAAGTTTTGCATATAATGTGGCAGCGTTAGTGTTTTTTATACATGAATGCGAGCTTATTAGCTCATCATTGTTATTTAAATCAAAAGTCAGCAAGTGCTTATGAAAACTTTACGTTGATACAGAGCTTAGGTCCATAAATAGACTTAGGACTTTAGACAAAATGAAAAAAAAGGAACGATATAATTTAAGGAACACAAAGCTGAATTTGAGCCAGTGCACGATATTAACTCTGTATTTTTTAGTTTGTACAGATATGCATGCTTTCATATGTGTGTGAAATAAAGTGTAGTTAAAGATCATAACTTATCTTAAAATGACGATAAAGTTATCTTGAAAGTTTTACTTGAATATGTCGACTCTCCTATAAAGTTTAACACAAATCATTCAAATTTTACTATGTTTGCATGATGCTTCTGCTTATACTTCAGTTGCTTTTCCCTATACTTGCAAATTATGCTTCTGTCATACTTCGCCTGCTTTTGCCCATACTTGCATATGATGCTTCTGCTCATACTTCACCTGATTTATATTTTCAAGGCTTATGCTAATATGAAACTAAATAAAAAAATTTGGCCTGTATATGAGAGCTAGGCATTCAACCTGTAAATATAAAAAATTGTCCCTGTATGAGATTGTGTATTCATCTCATGCCCTTGCTAACAGGTCAAAAGAAATGATTGTGTGTATTCAAACTATCTCAGATGATTAAGATTAAGTGAAACCAAATATAATTAGTAAATAAAAGGCTAAATACCGTTATTTCAATAGGCACATGAGTGTGGATATGGTGTTGATGATAGAGATCAGCAAGTCATTTGTAAGCTAGATTCACAAATCAAAAGCAGCTATGACATATGCCGGATCACCACATCTTTAAAAGCTCCATTCTCAGCGTTGATACCAACTTTGGTAGTCAATTCTAATAAATTAGCATATATACCATGTCCTACCAGGTATAAGTCAGCATAACTAAGTTTTCTAATGACGTGCAGAAATAATTCTTTTCACACTAAAGAGAGGTGTTAGACATTGCGTTTCGAAACATTTCTTATGTTGTCATGTTAAAGCTTGAAACATTTGTTATGCTGAATTGCACATTTTAAATGAGTGATGCTCGCGTTTTTACTTGAAAGAATTATGTTGTCTAACATATTTGCGCCTGTCCAAGTGCGGGGTTGTAGAAATGTAAATCTATGCTTATGTTTTTAGAGAGAGAAAGAGATAGAGAGATGGTGGATTTCACACTTTTAGAGAGAGAAACTTAATAAGAACTATGTGTAAATTATGAAACCACACACCCTCTCCATCAAAGGAGAGGGTTTATATACCCAAGCCCATGAGATGGGCTTGGGTTTACATTAGGCCGCCGACCCATACATTTCATGGGCTCGGTTTTGGGATTTGTTTAATAAATGTAAATAACTAAACTACGAGCTATAACATAGACTATTGTTGGAGTGGCCGATCCTTTCTAATACGTAAAACGTATTTCCAACAATCTTTCCCTAAGGGAGGTCACTCCAAACAAGGGCGTTACCCAAGTTACAATGATAAAATAAACCTAGCATACTATGCTTGTCTTGAGCTTGTAGTCTTCGTCTTTCTTTTCTTTTTCGTTTCTGGTGAACATGCTGATGTGATCTTTGATATCAATCTTGAGCATTAATCTCTTGCCTTTATCTCGTGCATCCATCACTTGTGATCTTCGCCTCTTCGTGACGCCATGTCCCACATACTTATACCTTCGTAATTCTTGAAAGCTTCAGAGTTCGATACAGCGGAAGACTTGACTTTTAGGCTTTCTTGAATTAGATGAGATATCAAGTGCATAAAGTATAAGCATGCGGGGACGACTTCTTCTTGGATCCCGCAACGCCGCCGTCTTCAAATGCCGTAACATAAGTAGACACGAACGAAATGGCTTTGAACATTTCATTCTAAATCGGTAGCATTTTACCTCCGGTCGGTGAAGACCGTTGGACGATATTAGATATCGTACCCGTGACGGATAGTTTCAATTAAGTAACTTCCTGACAGGATTTCGCGGGTAAACCCGTTCTCTTTATTCGACCGTCCAAAGCTGACTGCGAACATAAAGAGTGAATCATTTGGATAATAATATCCGCATGATTTGAAGCCGTCAATTCATGTTCCTGGAACAAGTGAAATTCAATTAAGAACCGCACCATCGTTGCTTTCCAGTTGTCACGAGCTTGATTCGTATAGAATCTTGCAAGTTACCTACCAAGTGCTGTTTGAAGTTAACACTAGAAGGATTTCCACTCATCACTGTGAACACTAAGGTATCACTCTGAGTGTTCTGGCAAGATCACTAAGATAATGCGTAGAGGCCTGGAACGTGTTTAAATTCATTTAAGAATTAAACCACTGTTGCTTTCCAGTTATCACAAGTTTGATTCATAAAGAATCGCACAAGTCACCTACCATGAGCTTTTTGATGTTCGCTCAAGAAGGATTTCCATCTTCATTGTAAATACTTTCGTATTACTCGGATGTTCAGGCAAGATCATGAAGATTTTGCGTAGGACTCTTAAAATCGTTCTTACTTTTCACAGTGTGTGAAGAAGAAAGGAAATGTGAAAGTGTGTCCTAATGAGATATTTGATGATCTCAAATGGCTCTAGACTCGATCGTGCACTTTGGATTTTAGTGATCGGAGGCTAGAGAGGAGTGCCACCTTTTCAATACCAATTTATTCGGAGTGAATAAATCAATAGATAATGCGTTGTCTCCGTGTGATTAAAACAAATACCTTTTGAGAGATATCTGAGTTAGCTGGGATGGGTTGTGCAATGCATCACTGGGTCCATGATGTCTGTCTTCAATATCGAGAATCATTAAAATGATCTCAATAGCATATGTGTTAACCCGGTTTCTGCCTAAAGTTGTAAGGAGGGCTTCTTTCTTTACACCCTTTATCTTTACAATTCTTTTTCATTCTTCAACCCCTTCAATGCTTACCAATACGTCATAACTAGCACCTTGTTGTGATTGTTCCAGTGCTAACTTAAGTACTTGGTCGGCATTCAGCTACGTTCACAATCTTTCTCCATCTTTCCTAAGGACTACTATTTCTAGCTATGGAATGTCCTTGGGAAGATTCCTCTGGTTCTAGAAGAATCATTGAACTTAACCTATCCTACCATCCTTATGTCACCACATTCTTCATCGTCGTGAAATAAATGGGTTTTGGGTAAGTATATGTCACCATGAAAATCCATTTTGATATACAAATCCGTTTTGCTCCCCCTTAACATATGCCACGATATTCGAAAACATTTCGCATATGTCGGGATGAGCCAGCACATTAAGTCAAACCATTTGTGATAATATCCCATATTAAATCACATTTTCTCCCCCATATTAAAAATATTAACCCAATCGATGTTTTTAATATCAACTGATTTAATGAAGTTTTAACAAAGGTTTTGGGAAGAAAAATGCGAGTCCGTTTTATCTTCATGATACCAAATGTATGAGATATGATATCGATTTGTAACATGATCACATATTCACCATATTAAGAAAGAATTGACAAGGTTGGACCTGATAGATGAGAACATCATATGATAAGATCAAATGGTTCTTGTCAGCATATGTTGGTCGCCTCGTCACGTCTGAAGTCATCTCTTGACACCACATGTACGATTGGTATTGTTGTCTTGACACCAACTTGTGAACTTGGCACGTTCGGCATCGAAGATTCTGAATGTTTGACAGCTGCTCCCCCTCAATTGTTGACCCGTGTTCTATCGAAAGAGCTGTAGTCTTCGGTTGAGTAGTCGCATCGTCGAGTATGTAGATACCGATTGTAGATTGCTATGGTTGTAGAGATGATAGCTTCATAAAAACAAGACTTCTCTTGTTTTAACAAATAAATGCACTGAAACGTACATAGATTTGTGTTAGACCAAGTTATAAAGTAAACTTGATCCCTTACAAGGTTTTAAAGTAAACCTTGCCCGAGAAAATTAATTCCCGTTGTGAGCCAAAGCTTTCATAAGAAATACCTGACTTTAATATGAAAACCGGGTTGCAGTCAGAAATAACTACAAGCCATAAGGGCATGTTTTATGAAATATTTACAACTTTTGTACGAACTCTATTTATGGCGCCGTGTCAATATTAATCGACATTTCTGAGGCCGTAAATATTATCGTACCAAAAGACATGCCTTTGAAAAATAAAGTAAAAATATTTTTGGATTTTTATGAATTTTTCAATTTTTATGGTTTTTATATGGTTTTATATTTTTGTATTTTGCTTTTGTGGATAAAAATATAAACAATATATACAAATGATCACCAAGGATACGGAGAATAGTTTTACCACCACTATTCTTTCGCTTCATCTGCTAGTTCCTTTAGAGTCTCAGGCGAGAAAGTTCTCATTCCTAGCTTGTCGGCCAAAAATTCAATTCGAGCGCGATCTAAAGCCTTCGTGAAAATATCCGCCAATTGATACTCAGATCGGACAAAGTAAAGCTCGATTACTCCATTTTCCACTTGCTCCTTGATGAAGTGGTAGCGAATGTCAATATGCTTCGACCGGGAGAATTGAACATTGTTGCAGCATAAGGCAAATGCACTCTTGTTGTCGCAGTACATCGGAATTTTGTTGAAACCTAGACCATAGTCGGTTAATTGCGATTGCATCCAAAGAATTTGAGCATAGCAACTGGACATAGCTATGTATTCTGCTTCCGTACTTGAAATTGCAGCGCTTTTCTGCCTTTTCGATGCCCAACTGATTAATCGATCTCCTAGTAGTTGCAATGTTCCACTCGTGCTACGCCTTATATCTTGACAACCCGCGTGATCCGCATCTGCATATGCCATTAGGGCAATAGAAGAGTCCTTCGAATACCAAAGTCCCCGATTAATGGTTCCTTTAAGATATCGAAAGATTCTTTTAACAGTAGCTAAGTGTAACTCAGTAGGCCTAGTTTGATACCTGGCACACATACATATAGCAAACTGAAGATCAGGTCGACTAGCTGTGATATACAGAAGAGTACCGATCATTCCACGATAAAGTGTCGGATCAACAGCAACTCCATGAGGATCTGCATCAAGCTTAGTTCGTTCCACCATTGGAGTATCCACGGGGTCGCAAGATTCCATCTTGTATTTCTTAAGCAATTCAAGGGCATACTTGGATTGATTGATAAAGATGCCTCTGGGACTCTGAGATATCTGAAGACCTAAGAAGAATGATACCTTGCCCATCATTGACATCTTAAACTTGGAAGACATGAGTTTCCCAAATTCGTCGGATAAAGTTTGGGTCGAGGCTGCAAATATAATATCATCAACATATATTTGTACCATAATCATATCTTTACCTCGTTTCTGAATGAACAGCGTAGGATCCACCTTGCCTTTAGCGAAGCCTTGCGTAATGAGGAATTGTGACAAAAGATCATACCATGCCCGAGGAGCTTGCTTCAACCCATAGAGAGCCTTCTTAAGCTTGTACACATGATTAGGATAATTAGGATTCACAAAACCATCCGGTTGTTGAACATAGACCTCTTCCTTGAGTTCACCATTAAGAAATGCCGTCTTCACATCCATCTGATAGACGATCATATTCATATGGGCTGCATAAGCGAGGAATAGTCGAATAGCTTCCAAACGGGCAACAGGTGCAAAGGATTCCATAAAGTCGATACCCAATAATTGCTTGTATCCACGAGCTACTAGACGAGCTTTGTTCTTCAATATTCCGCCTAACTCATCGAGTTTCACCTTGTAAACCCATTTCAAAGTGAGTAACTGCACTTGATCCGGGCATGGGACAAGTTCCCATACTTCAAGACGTATAAATTCATTAAGTTCTTCTTGCATAGCTTCTATCCAACATGCTTGAGTAAAAGCTTGTTGCCATGTCTTAGGTTCAACTTCAGTGAGAAAAGCATCAAAGTGACTAAACATTGCACTTTCTTGTAACTGACTTCGTGTGGATACCGGACGATTAGGGTCACCAATAATAGAATCTATAGGATGATCCTTTTGTCCACTTGTTGTCATGTTCACGAATCCGTGGATTGGAGTAAACTATAAAAGGAGCTTCTTCTGAGGTGGACGACCCGGCTTGATTAGAGGCGGGAATTGGTACACCAAAGAATGGAAGTTCACGCATTTGAGCGAATTCCAAATCGTGATCATCATCATCCTCTTCATCATCAATAGGCATGACATGGGTAGTTGAAACAAGTGTTGGTTGAGAATTACTTGTTGATGGTATATCTAGACCAATTGTAGGTGCAGACGTATCTGATTGTGCAACGGTTGCTAGAGTGACAACTTTGGTTACCGGAGCTATTACCTTAGGTTCTGGAGCAACAATACTTGGAGGAGTAAAGAATTCATCAAAGAACGGTTGAAACAACGTATCCCATTCCTTCCTAGTAGGTGGTGTAAATGATGATGAAGTAGGGTTGTTTGGGACAAGACCAGAACTAATGTTACTGGGTCCCATTTCATGAAGTGCGGGTTCAGAGCTGCTTTTCTCATAAGCCATTGATGTCAGCTCATCAAAATCAACATTCATAGTTTCGATGATCTTGCGAGAGTTACGGTTGTAGATTCGGTATGCCTTCTTTGCGGGGGCGTAACCAATGAAAATACCAATATCAGCCTTTGGTTGAAGTTTTCCCAAATTGTCACCATCATTATTTGGATAGCAAAGAGAACCAAATACATGAAGATATGATAAATCTGGTACTTTTCCATGGAGAAGCTCATAAGGTGTTTTACCATGGCGTTTACGAATTAGTGACCGGTTTTGGGTGTACACTGCTGTAGATACTGCTTCTGCCCATAAGAACAATGGAGCCTTTGCGTAAATTAACATCGTTCGAGCAGCTTCCATAAGTGTGCGATTTCGCCTTTCAACGACACCGTTTTGTTGTGGAGTGCGAGCAACGGATATTTCATGAGATATGCCAACTTCTTCATAATAATCACGCAAGATTTGATTCAAAAATTCGGTTCCATTATCTGTACGAATGCGTCGGACAGTAGTGTTGAGACGCACTTGAATCATCTTGAGAAATCCGAGGATGAATTTATGTGCCTCATTTTTGGCTTTAAGAAATTTCACCCATGTAAACCGAGAGTAATCATCGACAATGACGAGGATGTACTTTTTGCCACTAAGACTTTCAACACGCATTGGCCCACAAAGATCCATATGCAATAGATAAAGTTTCTCTTGGTTGGTGTCTTCCGTCTTGGGTTTGTATGATTTCTTAGTGCTTTTCCCCATTGTACACGCGGAATACAAATGATCCTTGTGAAATGATATTTTAGGAAGACCATGTTTTTAGAGAGAGAAAGAGATAGAGAGATGGTGGATTTCACACTTTTAGAGAGAGAAACTTAATAAGAACTATGTGTAAATTATGAAACCACACACCCTCTCCATCAAAGGAGAGGGTTTATATACCCAAGCCCATGAGATGGGCTTGGGTTTACATTAGGCCGCCGACCCATACATTTCATGGGCTCGGTTTTGGGCTTTGTTTAATGAATGTAAATAGCTAAACTACGAGCTATAACATAGACTATTGTTGGAGTGACACAGGGGTCGTGGCCCTAACCAGAATCCCGACATGGAGATACTAGACTTGTCTTGGTTGAGCAGCGTGACAAATGTTTCATTATGCGAGATAGCTAGAAAGTGTTTGAAACTGATATCAATAAGCTTGAACAGTTTTGAGGCTATATCGGGTGAAGGTTTACGTGCGTTTGTGATAGGTGTGTAAACACCCATCTTTTCTACCACTTAACTACAATAATAACCGGACCAAAACGTGTATTTTATGTCTTTTATGTCGGAATTATGCGTGGTTTGTGTTTTTGTTGTGATTTAGGATGAAAAGGTGAAAAGTGGAGAAAACACGGACATTCACGGACATTTATGGACTTTTATGGAAGAAAAGGATGAAAGACGAAGTCAAGAAGTCAAGAGTGCAAAAAGAACAGAAGTCCACGACCAATTCTGAAGATTTATCGAAGAAAAAGTCAAAAGACCGAAGTTTATCAAAAGCCGAAGAATTCAAGTCTATTTCATTGAAGAATTTAAAGACGAGTTCAAAAGAAATCCCGAAGTCAAAAGTCCCTTAAGTCCAAGATCAAAGAAGATTAGAAGAAAAGGACTAAGTACGCAATTAATAAAGACTAAAAGAAGGAGGGACTTAATTATGCAATTAAGAGAAAAGGAAAGAGGGGAGGAAGCTTCCTTAATCCTCCCCTATAAATAGATTAGGATGTTTACATTTCACTCTTGTTGGCTAAGGTGACAATTAGTCTTCCACATTTAAATACCTTGTTCATTTACTTTTCATGTCATTTTAAATTCATGTTATGCACCTTAATTACCATTTAATTCCAAGTAAGTTTTCATTTTAATTCTTGTCAAATCTTTATTTTATCTTGTCAATCTCTTATCTACCTTTCTTATTCTTTGATTCATGTGTTTATGTTTATGTTCATGTTTATGCTTTTAGTTTGATCTTAATGGTTTTTGATTATTGTGGTAAAAGTTGTTTGATTTCGTGTCTTAAATTTCTTGTTGATGTTTATTTGTTAAATCGTTACTGTTTATATTAATACTTGTGTTTGATTTTGGTTACTTTGTGTTTATATCTGCTGCTACTGTTCTCCTTGTTCTTCGGGAATGTTTGCTTGTTTCTGATATTTCCAGGAGAAGTTCCGAACCAAAGAAGGAGGGAAGAGCTCATTCGGAACTTCCAAAGTTCCGAATCAAGGTTTCATCCGGAACTCCAAAAGTTCCGAACCAAGCTTGTTCATCCGGAACTTTCAAAGTTCCGGACGAAGTTAAAACTTCCGAACCAAAGGGATTCATTCGGAACTCCAAAGTTCCGAACCAAGGGTTTCATTCGGAACTTTTCAAAAGTTCCGAATCAACTTAAAGTTCCGAATCAAGGAACAAAGTTCCGAATAAAGGCTTTTCATTCGGAAGTCATAAACTTCCGAGTCAAGGTTGTTCATTCGGAACTTCCAAAAGTTCCGGATCAAGGGTCATCTTCCGACTCAAGGAAGGTTCATTCGGAAGTTCAAAACTTCCGAATCAAGAGCTTCATCCGGAAACTTCCGAATCAAGGGGTGACCTAAAAGTTCCGAATCAAGGCAGATTTTACAAGTTCCGAATCAGTAAGTTCCGAACGAAGTATTGTTTTGGATAGGTGACATATTCAGACCAATTTGTTCCGGATCAAGGATTTTGGTAATATCCCAAGTGAAGAAGAATCATTTCAACCAAAGGTGACATTTAGGACGAGTGATTGTTCCAAACGAAGGTTTATTCCGAATGAGCTGTATTCAGGTTCTTATTAGCTTTTGTCTTTGATTTTTATCTTCAAGCTTTATTTTTCCTGCCTTTTATTTAATTGCACTTTTAGATTATTTGCCTTAGTTTTAGTCGCACTTTAAGTTTGCCTTAGATAGATTTAAGTTTACATCATTTTACTTTAGTACCCTTTAATTTCAGCCTCGCTTTTAAATACTTGCACCTTTACTTTAATTAGACTTAGATTTACTTTAAGAGCACTTTACTTTAATTGTTTTGCACCTTTTACTTTTAAAATACTACAACGACACATCTTTGATTCCACCAAAATAAAACGAAGTCACACATAGAGAGCTAAGATCAATTCGATTAGATTTCGAGAACACGAACTTAATCTTTCTTACTGAGTAAAATCTAGTTACCAAATGGCGCCGCTGCCGGGTCTTTTCGTAAAGATCAACAGTTTTCTGTGCTAGACACGTTATTTTTGGGATCCGTTTACTTGTGAACGTTATTTTTCTTGCCTAAAAATTCAAAAAATCATAAAAATTAAAAATTCCAAAAACCATAAAAATTAAAAATTTCAAAAATCCAAAAAGATTTTATCTTTATTGTGTATATATATTGTATTTGTGTTTGGTTTTGTTTTCTTTTGCATTTTCATGTGTATGCGTACTAGATCTTCTAATTATCAAGAGCCCGAGTCTCAAGAAGATTTAGATATGGCAGGTGCTAACAACAACATTCCACCGAACCTGAATAATAATAATAACAACAATGCTCTTCCACAGCCCGATCTTCGGACCATGGAAGAACTTTGTCAACCAACCATGTTTGGACGAGGAGGACCGATTGCGCCGATGCAAATCAACGCTCCTGAGTTTTCGTTGAAGCACCACATGATTCAGCAAGTGCAAACAAACCCATTTAGAGGATTGCCTGATGATGATGCCAACAAACACCTCGACAAGTTCATTACAATCACCCAAAGCATGAAGTTTCCCGGGGCCACAATGGATGTACTCCGCCTACAACTCTTTCCACATACTTTATCGCATCATGCCGAGAAATGGTTTGATCGTCTCCCGAAGAATTCTATTCACACTTGGGATGATATGACTCAACGCTTTCTATCGCGCTACTTTCCACCATCCATGGTCACTAGCCTTCGCAATCAGATCAGCGGTTTCATGCAAGATCCCGATGAATCTCTTTTTGACGCTTGGGAGAGATATAATGTCTTGATCGACCGTTGTCCAAACCACAACATGCTTCCCGTCACATTGATTGATACTTTCTACAACGGTTTGACTTTTCGAATCGTGATACGATCAATGCAGCCGCCGGTGGCACATTCATGAAAAGGAGACCCGAGGAGTGTAGAGAGTTAATAGAGAACATGACTACTCACCATAAGAACTGGGATTCCTCTGCATCTTCAAGGAACAACCCGAGAGTCAATGTTTCCTCAACCTCAGCAAACCCTGAGATGACCGAACTCACCCGCATGATGGCCGAAATGAGCAAAAGTATTACGCTTCTCGCTTCAAACCAACAACAACATCAAGTTAAAGCGGTTGCTAATCCTTGTGAAACATGTGGCGGTCCTCACTCATACACCGATTGTCCTTCGACACAAGGAAATCCGGAAAATGTGTATGCAGCTTATGGTAATTATTCACCGGAAAATTACCAAGCTAGACAACAAGGGGATAGAAATCTGCTGAGCTACCGTTCCAACAATTACCTTTCACCCGGTTTTTCTCCTCAAAACCAAAACCCCGCCAACAACTACAATAGAAGCAACCAAATCCCACCTCGTGCTTCTAACCCTTATCAACCACCCACCCAACAACACCCACCCATTAATCCCGATGTTGACACAATCATGAGAACTCAAGGTGAGCAAATCAAGAATCTACAGAGCCAAATTATTAATTTGAAAGGAGATATCTTGAAGCAAGGTAATGACATCAGAACCGAGGTTCGTGAAAATCTTCAATCTTCTTTCATCACTCAAACAACTGAATTAAAGAATCTGTTGGCTAGTTTCTTGCCCGAAGCTCAACCTTCTTCTTCTTCGGGTTCTCTACCTTCAAACACCGTCACCAATCCGCGAGCTAATGTGAGTGCTATAACTACGCGTAGTGGAATTACCATTGTCAATCCACCTGATTCACCACCATTATCTACACCTCCTCCACCACCATGTATCCCTACTCCTCTTACACTTAGTGATAGTACACCATTACCGTATCCGCCTCGTCATGACGATGTATCTCGGAAGGACCCTTCAACATCACAACCTTCACCTAACCCTTATCAACCTAGAATCCCATACCCTTCTCGCATAGGCAAGACCAACGAGCTAACCAAAAATGATTGTCAAGTATCGAAATATGTGGATATGCTATCTAAAATGACCATCAACATTAGCCTTGTTGAAGCACTTTGCCACATGCCGAAATTTGTCAAAGCATTCAAGGAATTGCTTAGCAAGAAGGAGAAGCTGATTGAACTCGCCAACACACGGTTAAATGAAAACTGCTCTGCAGTCCTTCTTAGAGAACTTCCGGAAAAGCTTGGAGATCCCGGTCGTTTTGTGTTGCCGTGCGTGTTCAACAAAACTGAAGAATTTACTGCCCTTGATGATCTCGGGGCTAGTATTAAAGTGATGCCACTCAGTGTTTGGAAAACACTATCATTGCCCGATATCATTCCAACAAAGATGACTCTCGAACTTGCAAACCGCACTCTCGCTTACCCCGTTGGTATAGCCGAAGACGTGTTTATTAAAGTTGGCACATTTACTTTCCCGGTCGATTTTGTCGTAGTTGATTATGAAATGGACCCTCGTATCCCTTTAATACTTGGTCGGCCATTTTTGAGAACCGGACGTACTTTAGTAGATGTGGCCGAAGGCGAGTTAATCCTACGAGTCGGGGATGATTCAAAAGTTTTTAAAATGGGGAAGCTTACAAGCAAATCCTTTGGAGGCCGAGAATCAGTGAATATGATCAATGTGCTCGATGACTTTACCGTCTATGACAATCCTCTATTCGAGTCTTCCACTGATAATCCACTCTTTGAAGATAATGTGGATAATTCTCTCCCTACTTTGGACGCTTCTCCCATTTATGATTCTCAACCGGTCTTCGATGCTTATGATGATGATGATTCTAGCTCAGACTCGGATGATTTTGATTGTACTTCTGAGTATCCCGAGCTGCCCACTTTCGATGATTTCAATGAGGCTGATACTCTATCGAGCGATTCTTCACATGATGAAGATCCTCCGCCATCACTCGATCCTACTTTGGACGATTACTCATTTGAGGAATATTTCTCTGAATTTCTCAACACTTACTTCCCTCATGAGAGTGATGCTCCTCCTTATGACTTTGAAGATTATCGTCTTGATCCTACTTTAGATTTGAAGAGCATTTTGTCAAAGGAGAAGAAACCGGTCGACACCAAAGTTCGTTGCACGTATGATTTGACACCTCTTTGTCCCCCTTCTGAGGACGAGGTTGTGCTTCTTTGCGGATCTTCCTCACACTCGGCTGAGCCTGAGTGCTATTTTCCCCTAAAGGAAACGGTGTTCGACCCCGGTATTAAAGTCTTTAAGCCATCTCAGTATCCACCTGATGAAATAAAAGGAAATATCTTTGGAAATTTTGAAGACATGCTTGCTCCACTTCAACTTTGCTTCCACCGTGCTCCATCGCTGCTTAAGGGAACCTTGCCACTTCTCTTTTGGCTTGCCTTGTTCACCTTAAGCTCTTGCTTATTGATGGATGAAAACTATGTCTTTGATCCCGGTGGATATTTTTCATGCTACTTCCGTTGATGATCAAGGTCGAGTCAGGCTCACGACTCGGTTAACAAAAACCAAGCGCTTCTTGGGAGGCAACCCATGCATCTATCTTTTCGCTTTCTTTACCATAAGTGTAGGGGGGACCCTTTGGATTGCTATTTCCTCTCCTCACTTCTTAATCAGGGATTCGAGCTTCAATGATCCACTCTTGATGATTCTTGACGACCCGTGATTCCGTGTTCTACGTCTTCCCGGTTCTATCCTAAACTCTTTTCGATTCACTATTTTATATTTTCTCAATATTAAAATAGGAATCTCTTTAGTTGTCTTTTCCTTAGCCAGATTTAAACAACGTGCACAATGTCCTAAGTGTAGGGGAGCTTACTCCCACATGCTTAAACATTGAGGACAATGTTTATCTTAAGTGTAGGGGGGACTTCTATCGAAGTTAAGTGGTCTTTTCCTTGTATTTTTCCTCATTTTAACCAGAAAATCAATTTTTCGACATTTTTCAAAATTTTTGATCTATTTTGGCTCATTAGTTGTTATCTTTGTATAGTTATTTTCTTTCTCTGCTAGAATAAATCTTTGAATAAGTGGTTTAATTTTCAAACGTTGTGAATCTTTTGACTCAATCCGAGTTTACTCTAGCTAGTATCCTTAACGTGTTTAAGTCAAGTTTTGCTAGGCTTTTATATAGGGAGCTATAAAACGCGAAAGTCTTAACTCTCACGGGTTAAGAACAAGAACTTTTCGCAAGTTCCTATAATTGATCCTAGAGAGTCGTTTATCAAGGGAACTTTAAGACGCAATTTCTAAACTTGAAAGAGTCTAAGAATTTGCAAGATCCTATAGGCGACTCGAAAAACCAAAACTTTGATTTAATAGGCTAAGTATCCACGAGTCTCATTACTTGAGATTTTAAACTGTGGAGAACGAGAGATGATAGAGCCAATTATAAGTTCGGTATTCTTTCGTGAATTTATGTGAGTTGATTATAAGCCTATTCTCCCATCGCTTGCTAATAAATTTATCTGCTAATAAATAAGGTTGTACGATTTGAAAAGTTACTTAGCTTCTAGCCCCAGATCGTTTAAAAGTTGCTCGGTAATGACGAGAGTTCATAGCCAAGGCATAACTTATGAAGCGGGGCGCGAAGATTGGCGAGTCCGAAAAGGCCCTAACAAGGCATGAGGGCTATGTTTTGTTGCTAAAGATCCAAAGTGATGTGAAGAATCATTTATCGAAAATCAATATGAAGGATCGAGACACACGACGTAAAGCAAAACTCCCCAAAAGTCATGGAGAAGTGTATCCGAAAAGACCCTAACAAGGTATGAGGATAAATAGATCCAAGTCATAAAAGGAGGCGGATCGTTGTATATCAAAGTCCAAAATAAAGATTGGAGAAAAATGAAGAAGTCGTGGTCCAAGTATGAATCTCTCAAAACTTCAAGTGAAGAAATTCCAATTATGAAGAGAAGACCATTATTTCATGAACGTCTCTCAAGATTTGAAGTATGAAGTCGCTGCCAAATATCGGCCCGAGAAAGGTCTCAAATCGCGAACCAAGTTATGCCAAGATATGAACTTTTTGATATCCCGAGAAGCAGTTTTAAAAGATTTGGTCCTTTAGCTAACTATTGATTAAATCGTGCACTTTATTTTCAGACTAAATAACTATCGAAATAAGTCAAACAATGTATCTTCGTGATCATTCAAGACAAATAATAAAATATAAGAGATACACCTAGGAATAAGGGAGTCTAAGTGAGTAATTGGCCCACATAAATTCATGTTAGTCTACTAACTTATAATAACAATGATCTCGTTTTTAAGCTTGGTTTGAAGAAAGTGAAAACTTGAGGATGATGATTATTCATAACATTTTCAAAACCCAAGGTATGCTTTTGATTTCTTTATTTTGTATGTTTTCAATTTTCTATCTCTTTAATAAAGGCCAACGTGGATTGATTATGATGAAAAGTGTAATCTTGCTTTGTAACTAATGCATTGCATGAGGACATTGCAATGGTCAAGTGTAGGGGATTTGATAGGTGTGTAAACACCCATCTTTTCTACCACTTAACTACAATAATAACCGGACCAAAACGTGTATTTTATGTCTTTTATGTCGGAATTATGCGTGGTTTGTGTTTTTGTTGTGATTTAGGATGAAAAGGTGAAAAGTGGAGAAAACACGGACATTCACGGGCATTTACGGACTTTTATTGAAGAAAAGGATGAAAGACGAAGTCAAGAAGTCAAGAGTGCAAAAAGAACGGAAGTCCACGACCAATTCTGAAGATTTATCGAAGAAAAAGTCAAAAGACCGAAGTTTATCAAAAGCCGAAGAATTCAAGTCTATTTCATTGAAGAATTTAAAGACGAGTTCAAAAGAAATCCCGAAGTCAAAAGTCCCTTAAGTCCAAGATCAAAGAAGATTAGAAGAAAAGGACTAAGTACGCAATTAATGAAGACTAAAAGAAGGAGGGACTTAATTATGCAATTAAGAGAAAAGGAAAGAGGGGAGGAAGCTTCCTTAATCCTCCCCTATAAGTAGATTAGGATGTTTACATTTCACTCTTGTTGGCTAAGGTGACAATTAGTCTTCCACATTTAAATACCTTGTTCATTTACTTTTCATGTCATTTTAAATTCATGTTATGCACCTTAATTACCATTTAATTCCAAGTAAGTTTTCATTTTAATTCTTGTCAAATCTTTATTTTATCTTGTCAATCTCTTATCTACCTTTCTTATTCTTTGATTCATGTGTTTATGTTTATGTTCATGTTTATGCTTTTAGTTTGATCTTAATGGGTTTTTATTATTGTGGTAAAAGTTGTTTGATTTCGTGTCTTAAATTGCTTGTTGATGTTTATTTGTTAAATCGTTACTGTTTATATTAATACTTGTGTTTGATTTTGGTTACTTTGTGTTTATATCTGCTGCTACTGTTCTCCTTGTTCTTCGGGAATGTTTGCTTGTTTCTGATATTTCCAGGAGAAGTTCCGAACCAAAGAAGGAGGGAAGAGCTCATTCGGAACTTCCAAAGTTCCGAATCAAGGTTTCATCCGGAACTCCAAAAGTTCCGAACCAAGCTTGTTCATCCGGAACTTTCAAAGTTCCGGACGAAGTTAAAACTTCCGAACCAAAGGGATTCATTCGGAACTCCAAAGTTCCGAACCAAGGGTTTCATTCGGAACTTTTCAAAAGTTCCGAATCAACTTAAAGTTCCGAATCAAGGAACAAAGTTCCGAATAAAGGCTTTTCATTCGGAAGTCATAAACTTCCGAGTCAAGGTTGTTCATTCGGAACTTCCAAAAGTTCCGGATCAAGGGTCATCTTCCGACTCAAGGAAGGTTCATTCGAAAGTTCAAAACTTCCGAATCAAGAGCTTCATCTGGAAACTTCCGAATCAAGGGGTGACCTAAAAGTTCCGAATCAAGGCAGATTTTACAAGTTCCGAATCAGTAAGTTCCGAACGAAGCATTGTTTTGGATAGGTGACATATTCAGACCAATTTGTTCCGGATCAAGGATTTTGGTAATATCCCAAGTGAAGAAGAATCATTTCAACCAAAGGTGACATTTAGGACGAGTGATTGTTCCAAACGAAGGTTTATTCCGAATGAGCTGTATTCAGGTTCTTATTAGCTTTTGTCTTTGATTTTTATCTTCAAGCTTTATTTTTCCTGCCTTTTATTTAATTGCACATTTAGATTATTTGCCTTAGTTTTAGTCGCACTTTAAGTTTGCCTTAGATAGATTTAAGTTTACATCATTTTACTTTAGTAACCTTTAATTTCAGCCTCGCTTTTAAATACTTGCACCTTTACTTTAATTAGACTTAGATTTACTTTAAGAGCACTTTACTTTAATTGTTTTGCACCTTTTACTTTTAAAATACTACAACGACACATCTTTGATTCCACCAAAATAAAACGAAGTCACACATAGAGAGCTAAGATCAATTCGATTAGATTCCGAGAACACGAACTTAATCTTTCTTACTGAGTAAAATCTAGTTATCAGTTTGCTTATCACCCAACACTTAGATCACTTACTTTGTTGTCGTGTCACAATATTTCTTTGAAAGATGTGGAGTCGGTTCTAGCATGTATTTACCTCAGTAAGAGCATGAAGGCACAAATGATGACTGGATACAATTACAATCGTATTAGGTGTCGGGTATCGTGGAAATAATTAATGAGACGATAATGTAGCCTTAATTATCTATATTTTTATGTTTAGAGTTTTGTCATCAAATTCTTATGTTTTTTGTGAAAGTTAAGTTTTCGGTATTTTGTGAAATGTCAAAAGGTACTGAGAATGCTTCAGCTGATGTGCCATCGACGAATGAGACTGATGTTAATACGGAAGATGCCCCTGTGACCAAGAATGGTGTTGCTGATACAGGAGATAATGCTTTTAAGATGGAGACTGATACCAAGGTTAGTTGAACATTTACTATACTACTGCATAGATAGACGTCTTAGGCTCTATGATGGTAACACTGCTATGTTCACATCACTCATCACTGTCGCTTATTTTTGCCTGATAATACGTCTATCATAACAGTAGTATAGTACTGCATATATAGTAGAGCTGTTATTTTTGCCTGATAAGACGTCTATCATAACGAAAGTTGAACCTTTACTAAGGTTAGTTGAACATTTACTATACTAATGCATAGATAGACGTCTTAGGCTCTATGATGGTAACACTGTTATGTTTACATCACTCATCACTCATACTCATCACTGTCGCTTATTTTTGCCTGATAAGACGTCTATCATAACAGTAGTATAGTACTGCATAGATAGTAGAGCTGTTATTTTTGCCTGATAAGACGTCTATCATAACGAAAGTCGTCTATCTATAACAATGCTGTTATTTTTGCCTGATAAGACGTCTATCATAACATTTACTATACTACTGCATAGATAGACGTCTTATTACGCTCTACTGATACCAATGCTGTTAACATGCGTTATACCATTTTTTGCAGGCAAATTATCATGTCAAAGTTATGCTACAGAAAACTGTCGGACGTCAAAGAGGATGAACCAATTTTCACGACCAAAGCGAACGCACAAAATGTTCCTACAAACGCGCTGTAGCGGAGCGCGGAAAAAATTCCTAGTATATATAAATATAAAGAATGATTTGAGGAGTGTTGTTTTATATCAGCAGCTATCATAGTCCTGATTTGTAAGGCACACCAGTATCTTTCACCCATTTGTCTCCTTGAACAAAAGATATTCTTTGCTCGTTATAAATTTTACACCTTTCCATGTAACTCGATTCTTTGTCACTGCTCCTGTACCATAATTACCATATTCTTCATAATATATCGTATTTGGAGCTGATGTTCCCACCCATGGCATCCATCCCTTTGGATCAATCAAGCTTCCCATCATGTTGTTAATAAATACTGTAGTTGAATAGTCCTTCCACGGCCGCCCCAAATATGTTTTAATGCCACTCAACTCCCCATATGGCCGAATAGTACAATTTTGAATACAAATTCCAGTGTTTTGGTTAGGATCAGAATTGCCTTGTGCTGTGATCAAGTTTTTCTGCCCACTCGTTGGTCTTCTAGGTAGTATGTTACAGTTTTGAATAACCACAGCCGCATTGCCAAAAATTAAATCAACTGTGCCATAGATGTTGCATTCTCTATAAAATTGGCGGTTTGAATGTACATAAAGACTGTCTTGGAAAGCATCAATGCTACAACGGTAGAATGCTGACTGGTCTGCTGTCGACATTAGTGCAACAGCCTGATGCTTGGCTGCACCAGCAGTGTTCCGGAACCCCATGTCACGCGCAATAAACCCTTTCCCGAATACAGCTTCATGCAACAGCAATAACACTCAGAAAAAAGGATATAAATTGCTACTTAGAGTTTTTTGAAGTTTTTCATTGTAAATTATACGTATGTACTTACCAAATGAAGATGTCTAAAATGTTGGAGTGCCATCTACTACGTTTAAACCTGCTGACACAATTGTCGAATCCATGCCATCACCAATCATCATGACATTCCACATAGGTTTTTCGATCCGTACATTCTCAGAGTAAACTCCCTTCTTAACATATATCACGAATCTTTTCTTGCTCTTCTCAAGAACTGCCTTGAGAGCATCGGATATTTTCTTGTACTTGCTAGATCCGTCCTTAGCCACGATGACATCTACTTTAACTCTAGATGGTAAGTTCGTCTTCTGCAGAAGCTTCTAGTCTTTTCCAGACAACCATTCGGTCATCTCACCGCTTGATCTTGCTAAGCTCATCAATCGTCTTCTTTGGTTAAATGAACTTGCAACACTTGAAAAACGCTTTATGATTGCAAGACTATTGCTTGTTAACTCGGTTGATTTTTGAAGATAGCCTACAACATTTTCTTGCACACTATCAATGCATGTTTGCTAAAACGTTCCTGAAGCACTTAGCCATGTCATAAGATCATCAAAGAGAGATCCTATTGATTTCAAATCGGCATTAGTTGTTGCTGACAATGTGTCATTAAGATGATCATGAGCAAGATCCAATAGTTCACTGCAGTTCTTGAGCTCAGGAAGAGTAGATACTTTTGAAAGCTCGGTTATGGCTACTTCCATATAGAGTTTTAGTATATCGTCAGGCTGAATATGGGTCGAATTAGCGAGAGGGGATAAAGAGGTCATACAAGTATCAGGGTACAATGTAGTATCACAAACTGCTTTGACAGAAGCCATGGGTGATCGAGATTGTGATCCATCACCTTTATGGCTTTTATCGCTACTTGTTGTACTTCCCACAACAGCCGCAATTACAATAAGAACAAGAACAACCGATGATATGGCAATAACTACAATTCTTTTTCGTGTTCTCATGCAAGCTTCAAGCTTCATTTGATCTGCTTCATCAATTTTCCCGTATGATTTCAAGAAAGACATAGCTAGGATTTTGGTATTGTCTTGAGTGTTTGTTCTGTTTGATGATGCTTATGCATTGTTGAACATATTTATATGTAAAAAGAGTGGCCATAGAAAAGTGATATATATACGTGCACACTGATTGTAGTAAAATTACCCCTTTAGGAAAAGGAAGGTAAATAGGGCAAGTATGCACGACGATTTAGGAAAACCGTGTGTGAATGACCCTAAAAGTGAGTTCGTTCTCGAGGAGGCAAGTGCGTTGTGTATTGAATTGATTTTGATTTGTGATTATAAGATTGAGAAAGAAAGAAATGAGATTAGAAGAGAAAGACGGTTACGAAAACGAATTAAACTACGACGAAAAAGGCGATCACGCAAAACCGTAAATAGTGCAAAAATTAAAATTTTAACCTAAAAATTCCTAAAAATTACTAAAAATCCACAATAATATTCTAAGGGTTTACAAAAAATCCAAACTTGCTAAAACCTTTTAATTAATTAGATAATGACTTTTTAATGCTAATTAAAGCCCTAAAAATCACAATTAATGATTAAAAAGCCCTAAACAATATTTCAAAGTTTGTAAACCTAAAAAATAACCAAATTAAGCTAAAAAGAATTTTTTAAAATTTTAAAACCAAATTAAACTATTTTTAAACACTTAAAAACTATTAAAATCAATTAAAACTTAAATTAATTCTAGAAAATAATTGAAAAGTCGTAAAAATATTTGGAAAGTTACAAAACTCCTAATTAAGTGTCTATAATCTAGTAAAAATGTTAAAACTTAAAAAATCAAACTTTCACTTTTTAATAATAAAATAATATTAAAAAATTCAAAAAAATTCAAAGTTCATAAAAAAATTCTAAAAAATTACCAAAAATCTAAAATATTATAACTAAGACAAAAATGCAATTAAAAGTTTCTAAAACCTATTTAATAATTTTATATTAAATTTTAAAGTTAGCTAAAAACCCTAAAAATCCAATAAAATCAAAAATAAGTTAAATTGAAAACTTTTTTAGCTGTAAACCTCAAAAATATGATTAAAAACCTAAAAACTATTTTTTCAGATTTTTAAATTACCTTTTTCTATTTTTAAATTACTTTTCAAAATTAAAACTTAAAATAATCCTAGAAAATTAATTAAATAAGGGAAAAATAAACTTTTTGAACTGAAAAGTCCAAAACCCTAACAAGAACACAAGAAAAATGAAAACTTGCAAAAAAGCTAAGAAAATAAGCTGAAATAAGCTTATGAATAAGCAACTATGTAAATAAGCTAGAAAACAAATACTACTTAAGTATAATTTGAAATGGAACTCTACCAGTAAAAGTCCCAAGGGCGCGCTGGTAAGTTGTGAGTGTTGTGAGGAGGATGGCGCAGGTTCGAGTACTGGCCAGTCCTTTTTGAAAACTTTTTTTTTTTTTAACTTTTAAAACTCAATCCTTATACTACTTTAATCATAAAAACATAAAAACAAATCCAAGTTAACAAGAATAAAGCAATCTAGAACCAAAAACGTGCTCAGATTGGTTCTTATGAACACAAAGGAAAAAGAGATATCTTCACTTGTGAAGAAATGGATCAAGAGGACTTGATCTTGGATTTTGTGATGTTTGAATGGACAAATGGGGCACCCCTATACTCAGTTGAGTATAGAGAGTCAGAATCAACACAAAACAAGCAAGGATTCACACAAAATCAAACCAAATGGCATACAAATGTTACTGATCAACTATGATGCAGGTCTGGGAGTGTTTACTGATTTTTCATGCACAAAAGTGAAAATTAAGAGCCAATAACTTGCACAATGATCAATCAAATGACATATACCCAGTATACAATACTACTTTATCCTATCTCTAACAGATTTTCAAGTTTTTGATGCACAAATTCAAGAAAAACAAGCAGACATGAGACTTAACTGATTAATGAGCTATTCTCCATTTTTTTTGACATGCAAAATGCTTAAAAACCTCACCAAACTGAAACCTAAGCACATGTACCACTTACTAACAACCAAAGGAGTAAAGAGAACAGGTTTTAACACAAGAATAACAATAATTACTCCAACTAAATCCCTAAACCAAACACCCCTTTATATGACTGAAAATCAACTTTTCAAACAAACTTCAAACAAGATCAAGCCAAACTGATTTCTAACTAATCTAGCATGCATATAAACCTGAAATAAGCAATATCATTCACTTAAACAAACATTTAACCAACTTTCATGCATAAATCACAAAAATCACAATATTTCTGAAAAATTGAAAAATGAGACTAGTATGCTACCTTGTTGGGCCTACATCCAGGCCCAACAGTGACTGTATGTCACCTCCAAACAGACCCGGGTCTGTGCAGATCACTTGGACAACAAGCAACAAGCAAAACCTGCTAAGAAAGAAAGAAGAACACAAGCAAATATCCAATTACTGATTTTTTTATAAAACCTTTCAAATCTTTTCAAAAACTTTTCAAATAAACTTCTTTAAACACACTTAAACAATCCCTTAATAGAACTGGAAATCCAACTTTGAAACAAGATTTCTCCAAAAGAAATCAAAGTTTCAGAAACTTTTGAAAACAAAGCTGAATTTTTAAAAAAACTTAAAAAAGTAAACAAGCAGTAAATGAGACACAATCAATAAGCAGAAAGTAAAAATGGATCTTTGTTTCTCATCAACATCTCAACACCATTTCTCATTCATAAAAAACTGGATTTACAGGGAAGTGACAAAGGAGAAAAAAAAGAACAAGAGGCATGCACAAGTCGCATCCTTCTTATATAGGCCTAGATAGAACATTCTAGGTACTCTGAATAAAATAATATAAGCTAAAACCCTAATGGTTTGAAAATCCAAAAATGCCCTTGTGTTTTGACTGGAATCTTGGTCAAAGAAGGTAACATGTGATCTTGTTGTGATGTCCAGCTATGTAGGATTGATCTTAGACGCTTGTTTGAGCTTGGGGGCCAAGGAGTGTGATCCAAACATTCATCTTGTCGGTTTTAGGGTTTTGAGGGAAAGGGACGGGTGCAGGGGTGGTCCTACACCCACATGGGATGGTCTAGGCTCATGTTTTTGGTATGGGAAGTGATGACAAAAGGTTTAATCACTAATCTGGAAAGGATGGATTAAAACCCCTTTGTTTTGGTGGTAATTAATCCTGGGAAAAATTAGGGTTCTTGGGGGATTAGAGGTGGGTTTAATCCAGTTTAGGGGTTAATGTTTTTAAATTAGTTGTTTGGAGGGAAGGATTTAATTAAGTTAAATGGTGTGGGTGGAAAGTGGACGTGGAGGGGAGAGTGATGTGGTGGGTGTTGATTGGCTGGTTGGGGTGATGTGGCAAGATGATTGGTGGGGAGTGGTTTGGTTGTCTGGCAGATATAGTCCCCCATGTTTCTTCATTCTTTCATACTGTATTAAGCAGCAAATAATTCCATTCCTTTGAAGAACAACTTTGGGAAGTTGGCAGTTTTGGCACAACAAGTTTTTAAACTTGTTTTAAGGACTAAAAGTGCAATTTTGGCAATCTTCAAGGGCTTTCAGTGACATGTCTTCATACTTCAAGGTGTTGACTTGTTTGTTGACTTCTTGGAGGACTAATATTGACAATTTAGTTTTGTTGAGGGACTAAATTTGCCAATTCTTCAAAGTTAAGGGTCCTTTTTGTAATTTTGACAAACTTTAGGGACCAAACTTGTAATTATGAAGATACAAGGGTATAAAGTGTCAATTCTTCAAACTTGGAGGACAAATCTTCATAATTCTTCAAATCTTCAAGGGTTTTCTTTGGAAAATTCTTCATTAGGGCTTGGTTCATCGTGCGGCTTCGTTTCCCGTGTTCCTTACTGCATGATTCTTGTGATATTTTGTCATTTTCTCAATATCTGTACCTAAAATACACAAGCAACAAATACAAGCATATATTTGGGTATTTTGATGATATTTAATGAATTTTAAGCCCTATTTGGACGATGAGACTATGTATAAAGGCAGTCTCATCACTCCCCCATACTAAACCATTGTCGTGCCCTCACGCAATGCTAGAATAAAGTATCGTAGCATCTCCAAAATTCATTTTATTCACTTTATTGAATGATAACTAGCTATACTACTACTATCACTACTACTTGTGTTTTAGACATAATGTATGATTTTCATCGCAAAATGGGACGTTTAGGTTCATAGAATAAGAACACGTGAATGCTTCGTTAGAAATAATTTCATCGTCCTCGATTTTCACCCTAATTCCATGCTAAGCGTGTAACGAGATCATTGTCATTATAAGTTAGTAATTCTAACACTACTCATATGCCCTAATCACGTACTTATTCCCCCATTATTCCTAAGTTGTATCTCTTATATTTTATTTTGTCTTGAATGTTTCACGAGGATACATTGTTTGACTTATGCGATAATAGAGATTTAGGTCTAAAAATAGAGTCCTAACGGTGTAACTAAGACCATCAAATCAATAACCCCTCCTAATAGACAACGATGTCAAAAAATTAAGTTTACAAGAAGAATCGATAAACACGGTTTTATAACGGTTTTGATCATGAGACTTATTACCAAGACTTTTATACGCCCCCTAACGGAAGGGCCTTATTATCTTTGGTTTACCTCCATCTTTTATTCAACTTCGCCATGAAGCTTTTATTATGACTTCAGACTTGCCTTGCCTTTTATTATCCGCCTCATCGGTGGTTTTATTAGCCAAAGACGTATATCCTCACGCTAAAGCGAATTTTGGATCTTTAAAGCTTCGAAGATTAAGGCTTGATTCACTTTCAATTTTGCATAGATTTTTCGGCCTTGTGGGGCTTCAAATTGTTTGCTAGATTTAGGTGAGCACTTGAAATCTTATTATTGGGTGAAGCTTTCGATTATTCGGGTGCCAATACTTCAAAACCGTGACGCTGGCGATACCTTAATGTCTTCCCAATTTAATTACACGGAAGCTACTAGAAAAGACTAGAAACCCAACAATCCCAACTAAACCGCTAAGTCAATATTTATTAAGCAAAAAATATTTACATGCGAAGGGAGAATAAGCAAACAACGAGAACACATGAGTTTTTGAAAGAATACGAGTACTCTACGTTTAGCATAGTAACTTATAATTAACTCTATCATTTCTCGTCCTCATTTAAGAGACTTAGCTTAATGTGAAGTTAAGGAATCAAAGCTAAGTGCTCAACACGCACGGTCGAGTCAAAAATTACTCTTATTCTCGCCATCGGAAAACCCACATTCGTGTCTTCAAACACTTATAAAACATGAGAAAAATTTAAAATTTGGCCATTTTTAGCCTTATTTTGCAACAAAAACGATAAACAAAAAGATAAACTTTGGAAAGCGTGAAGGTTTGGCAAGGCAAGTATCTATTCACCCCCCATACTAAAGTTAAACATTGTCCTCAACGTTTCAAGTCTAGGGGTGCAAACACCCCCATACTGGAGACGTAGTCGAATGCCTAATCTAGCATGGAAAGGGTGTAACCAATAAGTAATAGCCGTTTATGAAGTGTGCTAAAAACCTAAGGTTAGATCAAAGGATATATCATGGATATTGAGAAATGTCTCCAAAGCAAACGATCGAGTGCTCCCATAAAACGAACATGAGAGGCTCCAATCGTGAAGATCATGATCTAAAAACACAATGCACAAACAACCACGGAACAAAGGTTGGAAGGGCACAAATCCCCACACGTAAGCTACATTAGAAAGCGATAATATGTACATAGGATAAGCATGGGACTCCCCCACGAGGCACTTCGTTTTTGATTACCGAGTCATGAGCTCGACTCGATCCCCTCAATACTAATTATCATTGGGGAAAGTGATTTGGTCGAGGTAGTTCAAGGATGGAACTTCCCCGCCAAAGTAGTGCTTCAACCTATGTCCATTCACCTTGAAGTTAGGACCATCATCTTGAGCTAGCTCGATGGTCCTATACGGAAACACTTGAGTCACGGTGAATGGACCGGACCAACGGGATTTCAACTTACCGGAAAAGATTTTCAATCTTGAATTAAAAAGCAAAACTTGATCCCCCAATGTTAAAAACCCGGTTTTTAATTTTAGAATCATGCAACTTTTTAGTTTTCTCTTTATAAATCAATGAATTTTCATAAGCAATATCCCTTAATTCATCTAACTCATTCAATTGCATTTTCCAGTGTTTTCCCACGGTCTCCATATCATCATTACAATGCTTTAGGGGCCAATAAGCCTTGTGTTCTAACTCGATAGGCAAATGACAATTCTTTCCATACACAAGCTTATAGGGAGTGCACCCAATGGGCGTCTTATGAGCGGTCCTAAAGGCCCATAAAGCATCATCCAACTTATCCGACCAAGTTTGTCGGTTTTCCCCAACGGATCTCTCCAAGATCCTCTTCAACGCTCGGTTTGAAACCTCGACCTGCCCACTCGTTTGTGGGTGATAAGCCGTAGAAAGCCGATGTGTAACCCCATATTTCCTTAGAACCCTTTCAAATTGGTTGTTACAAAAATGGGTTCCACGATCGCTTATGATAGCACGAGGGGTTCCAAACCGAGAAAACAATTGCTTCAAAAACTTGACTACCACACGAGCATCATTGGTGGGAAAGGCCTTTGCTTCCACCCACTTAGAAAGGTAGTCAACCGCTACGAGAATGTACTTATTACCACGAGATGATGGGAACGGCCCCATAAAGTCTATACCCAAACGTCAAAGATCTCACACACTTGGATGATGTTTTGTGGCATTTCATCTTTTTGTGAGGCTTTTCCTTGTCATTGGCATGCATCACACGACTTCACAAGATCTTGTGCATCTCGGTAAATAGTAGGCCAAAAGAAGTCGGCATCAAACACCTTTTTAGCCGTGAGATTAGCACCGTGGTGACCACCCGTGGGTCCCTCATGGCAAGCTCTAAGGATGTTAGAAGCTTCGGTGCCAAATACACAACGTCGGATGATTTGATCCGCACAAGTTCGAAACAAGTAAGGGTCGTTCCAAAAGTAGAACTTGACGTCACGAAAGAATTTTCGTTTTTCTTGAGTCGTCATACCCTTAATGATGAAGTTACCCGCATGGTAATTTGCAAAATCCGCTAACCATGGGGTAGAAGAATCAAGCTTAGAATTCACTACACCAAGTGTCTCGAGCGGAAATGTTTCGGTGATTTCCTTAGGCTCGTAAACACTTTGGTGAGGATCTTCCAAACGAGAAAGATGATCGGCCGCTAGATTCTCGGCTCCTTTTTTGTCAACGATTTTGTGATCAAATTCTTGAAGGAGGATAATCCAACGAAGTAATCTCGGCTTAGCATCTTGCTTTGCCATAAGATACTTAATAGCCGAATGTTCCGTATACACAATGCATTTCGTCAAGACGAGGTAAGGTCGGAACTTCTCAAATGCATACACCACGGCAAGGAACTCCTTTTCCGTTGTAATGTATTTAAGTTGAGCCTCGGTCATCGTCTTGCTAGCATAGTGAATAGGCAAGAAGTGCTTATCATGACGTTGCCCCAAAACGGCCCCTATGGCGTAATCACTAGCATCACACATAAGCTCAAAGGGGAGGTTCCAATTGGGAGCAACAAGAATGGGAGCTTTGGTAAGTTTCCTCTTAAGGATTTCAAAGGCTCGTACACAATCTTCGTCGAAGACAAACCGTGCCTCTTTTTCAAGAAGATGTGTAATGGGTCGAGAAATCTTTGAAAAATCCTTGATGAATCGACGATAAAAGCCCGCGTGGCCTAGGAAACTCCTAACTCCCTTAACGGTTTTGGGATGAGGTAATTTGGCGATGACGTCTACCTTAGCTTGATCTACCTCAATCCCCGCTTTCGAGACCTTGTGCCCTAAGATGATTCCAATCTTAACCATAAAATGACATTTTTCCCAATTGAGCACAAGGTTGGTTTCCTCACAACGTTTTAACATTCTCTCAAGGTTCGACAAACACGAAGTGAACGAATTACCAAACACGGAAAAGTCATCCATGAAGACTTCCATCGTCTTCTCGATCATATCATGAAAAATAGCCATCATGCACCTTTGAAAGGTTCCCGGTGCATTACAAAGTCCGAATGGCATTCTACGATAGGCAAACGTTCCATATGGACACGTAAACGTAGTTTTTTCTTGATCACGAGGATCGATGGGAATTTGGAAGTAACCGGAAAAACCATCTAAAAAGCAATAGAAATCGTTTCCCGCAAGACGCTCCAACATTTGGTCCATGAAGGGCAAGGGAAAATGGTCTTTTCGAGTGGCTTCATTCAACTTTCGATAGTCAATGCACACTCTCCATCCGGTCACGAGTCTAGTGGGAATTAACTCGTTGGCATCGTTTGGCACAACGGTCATTCCTCTTTTTTTTAGGGACACAATGAATAGGACTCACCCAAGGGCTATCGGAAATAGGGTAAATCATTCCCGCGTCAAGGAGTTTAAGGACCTCCTTTTTGATGACGTCGTGAATTTTAGGGTTCACCCTCCTTTGACTTTGGATTGTGGGCTTGAAATCCTCCTCCATTAAGATTTTGTGGGTACAAAATTTGGGATCGATTCCCTTAATGTCGGATAACTTCCACGCAATCGCCCCTTTGTGATCCTTTAGAACATCGACAAGTGCGGTTTTTTCATCATTCGAAAGATCCTTCGCAATAATAACCGGCAACTTGTCGTCCTCCTCCAAATAGACATATTCGAGGTGAGGAGGTAAATCTTTCAACTCAAGGATAGGTGGTTCCTCAAGTGAAGATTTGGGCTCGATACTCATAACCTCCTCGGGTGGAGGAAATGGGAAATCGTTAAGAAAATCCTTGATAATCGAGAAGTCCTCATCGTTGTCGAGGTCTTCGTCACAAGTACGTGGAACATTGCATTCTTCCAACGTAAAACCACCACCTTCGAAAGGAGTGAAGGTTGGTGTCGAATTATCAAGAATTGGATCTAACATAGTGGGATTGCCACTAGTTTCTTCATCACCAAACCCTAAAACTTCTTGTGAAAATTCCTCGCAAACCACGTCGATCATATCAACGAGGTTTATGGTAGCAACGGAATAAACATGAGAAAGTTGAGAATTTTGAGTTGCGTTTATAACAAGTTCCTCGTCGTTGAAACGTAAGGTGATCTTTCTAGCATGCACATCAATTAAGGCCATAGACGTATCTAAAAACGAACGACCTAAAATAAGAGGAACTTGAGGATCCGTGGGGATATCGACAACGATAAAGTCTACGGGATAGTAGAACTTCCCCACTTTCACAAAAACGTCTTCCGCCAAACCACATGCACGAATCGTGGAATGGTCGGCCAACTCGATAGACATTAGTGAAGGAGTAAGATTAGGAAGATTGAGCGACTTGAAGATTGCAAGTGGCATCAAGTTAATGCTAGCACCAAGATCGGCCAAGGCATAGCATTCTTCCATATCTTGAATTGCACAAGGCATCAAAAATTTACCGGGATCACCGACTTTTTGAGGTATGCGATTAAGATAAACCGACGAACAACTAGACAATTGGTGCAATTTCTCCTTGTTGTTCAACATACTCTTAAAGTTAGCGGCAAATCGAGGCATCATGACCAAAGCATCGGCGAAACTCACATTAAAGTGCAACTCACGAAACATTTTCATAAAAAGCTCAAATTGGTAGTTGTCGCGCTCTTGTCGTTTCTCCTTCCTAAGTCTCGATGGGTAAGGTAAGGGTGGTGTGGGTTGGGGCATAGGCATAGCCTTTGGAATCTCGGGTTCCAATGTTGGTAAAGGGTCGACCGTAGGTGTGGCATGAGCGGTACTTTGTGGGATTGAGATATGCTCCTTTTCGACCACCACCTCGGGTTCTTCCTCAATTTCCTCCACCGTTGGAGTAATTGGTTGAAGAGTCGGTTCTTTAAGTGCCTTACCACTTCGTGTGGTAATCACTTTCATCTCTCCCTTCGGGTTTGATACGGTGTTACTAGGCAAACTTCCCGAAGTAGAGGCTTTGTTCCCCATGACGGCTTCTAAAATGGCATTAAGCTTAGCATCTTGACTATTAAACTTTAAATCTTGACTAGCGGCTTTTTGGTCAATTCTTTGTTCAAGCCTAGCATGACTTTGTTCAATTTTATTGTTTTGACCTCTAATTTGATTAGCAAAATCATTTTTCAATTCATTTCTCATGTTAAGATTTTCCTTCACAAAATTAGCCAACTCCTTGGTGTTTTTAGCCGTGTCCCTAGCTTGACTAGCCAATTGCTCTTGTATGTTTTCCAAAATCTTATCATTTGCCATAGCGTAATTCAAAAAGTCCATTGGAAGTTCTTTAGTGTAAACATTTTGAAGACCTTGACTCGTGTTTTGAAAATTACGGTTTTGATTTTGATTTTGCAATTGGCTACTACTTCCTTGATTCCCATAGTTGTTATTACCCTTATAATTGTTCCTTTGATTGTTTTGGTAACCAACTTGATTGTTTCGATAATTGTTAGCATTTTGATTTGCTGGAAAACCCGGTGGAGTCAATTGATCAGTGAGAGGAACTTGACCGTTTTGGTTATAAGTTCCCGCGGCCGCGAAGGCACTCGAAGTGTTACCACCGTTGGTAAAGCACTCGGAATAATCGTGAGCTCCACCACAATACATACAAGAAACCTCAACCGCTTTAGCCGTAGCGGGAGTGGGTTGTTCACCAACTTTAAACTCAATTAACAATCCCTTAAGCTTATCAAAAATCTTGTTTTCCAAATTAGCCTCGATTTGGCAAGCATCAACGGTGTGTGACAATGAAGGCGAAGGTGTAGACGAAGTCTTACGAACACTCGACGTGCTACGAGGACTATAGACCTTAGACCTATTCTAAATGATTAACAATGCTTCCTCGACCGTTTTACACAAAAAATTACCGCCCGCGGCGGCATTAAGATAATCACGCTCATGATCGTTCAAGCCATTGTAAAACGTGTCAATTTGATGCAAGTCGGAAAAACCATGATGAGGACATTCGTGCAACATTTCCTTAAACCTATTCCAAGCCGTTGAAAAACTCTCATTATACTCTTGCGAAAACTTTGAAATCTCGTTTTTCAATTCCGTAGTCTTAGAGGGCGGAAAAAATTGGTTCACGAATTTTGAAACGAGATCCTTCCACGTCAATATAGAATTGGGTGGCTCTTTCTCTAACCAAATTTTTGCGGGCCCCGCTAAGGAATACGGAAAAAGCATCATCTTAATCGAGTCGTTAGAGACGTCCTTAAACTTGCAAGTGGCGGTAAGGCGATTAAATTGGCGAATGTGGTTATGAGGGTTGTCTTTTTCGTCACCTCGAAACTTGTTGTTTTGAATCATGGACAACAAACCCGTCTTAACCTCAAAATTCTCCGCAAGGATAGCGGGAATCACAATCGCTTCTCCATAACCCTCGGTGGGTTCTTGAAGCAACTCCATCATAGTTCGATTAGCCATGGGTGCTTCTTTCACTACGATGGGTTCGTCAATAGGAGACTCCTCACTAGTAGGAGTGATTGATTTGTTTCTTCGTTTACGAGCACGTCTTGCTTTAGAGCGAGTTTGCATAAACGTCACGTACAACGAGAGGGTGAGCAAAGAAGATTCTTTTTGGTGTTTTTACTTTTTCAATTTTTTTGTGGTTTTTGATTGTTTTAACTTTTTTTGGATTTTTGGAATGTATTAGGTAGACCAAAATCTACAAATCTCCTCCTTAATCAAATCTCTCGATTAAAGAAGCCTCAAGGAATGAAAACGATCACGTGAAGTGAACGCCTTCGATGACTTTAGAACGATGGTGGAACACCAAATCGTTCAAGAGGGTTTAATCAATAGAAACCAAGAAAATATATATGATACTTAGTAATACTTTGGGCGGCAAAACCCTCGATTAGCTTTCAATCTCAAAATACGCACAAGCAAGCGGAGGAAACGAGGCGGCGCGAAGCACTTAAGAGCCTTTTTCCTTTAGGTCGTGAAATACAACCGCCTTATACACACCTTATAGTTTGTATCTTTCAAAATCGAGCTTCACGAAAGTATTTATCTATTTTTGCCTTTTTCTTTGGTTTGAGATTCGAATACAATGATTGGGTAATGACCTCCCAAGTCAAGGTTGTGATTTCTTACGTATTTGGAGTACTTGTAAATTTATTGTTCTACGTATACAATATAGTAATAGTATTCACAAAAAACGAAAAACCGATAATACGTATTAGTAGAGTGCTACTAATACAATTAGCTACTATGGCTATATATAAAAACAACAATTGTTCAACCAAAACACAACACGCCTCCCCGGCAGCGGCGCCAAAATGATTGTAGTAAAATTACCCCTTTAGGAAAAGGAAGGTAAATAGGGCAAGTATGAACGACGATTTAGGAAAACCGTGTGTGAATGACCCTAAAAGTGAGTTCGTTCTCGAGGAGGCAAGTGCGTTGTGTATTGAATTGATTTTGATTTGTGATTATAAGATTGAGAAAGAAAGAAATGAGATTAGAAGAGAAAGACGGTTACGAAAACGAATTAAACTACGACGAAAAAGGCGATCACGCAAAACCGTAAATAGTGCAAAAATTAAAATTTTAACCTAAAAATTCATAAAAATTACTAAAAATCCAAAATAATATTCTTAGAGTTTACAAAAAATCCAAACTTGCTAAAACCTTTTAATTAATTAGATAATGACTTTTTAATTCTAATTAAAGCCCTAAAAATCACAATTAATTATTAAAAAGCCCTAAACAAGATTTCAAAGTTTGTAAACCTCAAAAATAACCTAATTAAGCTAAAAAGTATTTTTTTTAATTTTAAAACCAAATTAAACTATTTTTAAACACTTAAAAACTATTAAAATCAATTAAAACTTAAATTAATTCTAGAAAATAATTGAAAAGTCCTAAAAATATTTGGAAAGTTACAAAACTCCTAATTAAGTGTCTATAATCAAGTAAAAATGTTAAAACTTAAAAAATCAAACTTTCAATTTTTAATAATAAAATAATATTAAAAAATTCAAAAAAAATCAAAGTTCATAAAGAATTCTAAAAAATTACCAAAAATCTAAAATATTATAACTAAGACAGAAATGCAATTAAAAGTTTCTAAAACCTATTTAATAATTTTATATTAAATTTTAAAGTTAGCTAAAAACCCTAAAATCCAATAAAATCAAAAATAAGTTAAATTGAAAACTTTTTTAGCTGTAAACCTCAAAAATATGATTAAAAACCTAAAAACTATTTTTTCGGATTCTTAAATTACCTTTTTCTATTTTTAAATTACTTTTCAAAATTAAAACTTAAAATAATCCTAGAAAATTAATTAAATAAGGGAAAAATAAACTTTCTGAACTGAAAAGTCCAAAACCCTAACAAGAACACAAGAAAAATGAAAACTTGCAAAAAAGCTAAGAAAATAAGCTGAAATAAGCTTATGGATAAGCTGCTATGTAAATAAGCTAGAAAACAAATACTACTTAAGTATAATTTGAAATGGAACTCTACCAGTAAAAGTCCCAAGGGCGCGCTGGTAAGTTGTGAGTGTTGTGAGGAGGATGGCGCAGGTTCGAGTCCTGGCCAGTCCTTTTTGAAAACTTTTTTCTTTTTTTTTTAACTTTTAAAACTCAATCCTTATACTACTTTAATCATAAAAACATAAAAACAAATCCAAGTTAACAAGATTAAAGCAATCTAGAACCAAAAACGTGCTCAGATAGGTTCTTATGAACACAAAGGAAAAAGAGATATCTTCACTTGTGAAGAAATGGATCAAGAGGACTTGATCTTGGATTTTGTGATGTTTGAATGGACAAATGGGGCACCCCTATACTCAGTTGAGTATAGGGAGTCAGAATCAACACAAAACAAGCAAGGATTCACACAAAATCAAACCAAATGGCATACAAATGTTACTGATCAACTATGATGCAGGTCTGAGAGTGTTTACTGATTTTTCATGCACAAAAGTGAAAATCAAGAGCCAATAACTTGCACAATGATCAATCAAATGAAATATACCCAGTATACAATACTACTTTATCCTATCTCTAACAGATTTTCAAGTTTTTGATGCACAAATTCAAGAAAAACAAGCAGACATGAGACTTAACTGATTAATGAGCTATTCTCCATTTTTTTGACATGCAAAATGCTTAAAAACCTCACCAAACTGAAACCTAAGCACATATACCACTTACTAACAACCAAAGGAGTAAAGAGAACAGGTTTTAACACAAGAATAACAACAATTACTCCAACTAAATCCCTAAACCAAACACCCCTTTATATGACTGAAAATCAACTTTTCAAACAAACTTCAAACAAGATCAAGCCAAACTGATTTCTAACTAATCTAGCATGCATATAAACCTAAAATAAGCAATATCATTCACTTAAACAAACATTTAACCAACTTTCATGCATAAATCACAAAAATCACAATATTTCTGAAAAATTGAAAAATGAGACTAGTATGCTACCTTGTTGGGCCTACATCCAGGCCCAACAGTGACTGTATGTAACCTCCAAACAGACTCGGGTCTGTGCAGATCACTTGGACAACAAGCAACAAGCAAAACCTGCTAAGAAAGAAAGAAGAACACAAGCAAATATCCAATTTCTGATTTTTTATAAAACCTTTCAAATCTTTTCAAAAACTTTTCAAATAAACTTCTTTAAACACACTTAAACAATCCCTTAATAGAACTGGAAATCCAACTTTGAAACAAGATTTTTCCAAAAGAAATCAAAGTTTCAGAAACTTTTGAAAACAAAACTGAATTTTTAAAAAAACTTAAAAAAGTAAACAAGCAGTAAATGAGACACAATCAATAAGCAGAAAGTAAAAATGGATCTTTGTTTCTCATCAACATCTCAACACCATTTTTCATTCATAAAAAACTGGATTTACAGGGAAGTGACAAAGGAGAAAAAAAAGAACAAGAGGCATGCACAAGTCGCATCCTTCTTATATAGGCCTAGATGGAACATTCTAGGTACTCTGAATAAAATAATATAAGCTAAAACCCTAATGGTTTGAAAATCCAAAAATGCCCTTGTGTTTTGACTGGAATCTTGGTCAAAGAAGGTAACATGTGATCTTGTTGTGATGTCCAGCTATGTAGGATTGATCTTAGACGCTTGTTTGAGCTTGGGGGCCAAGGAGTGTGATCCAAACGTTCATCTTGTCAGTTTTAGGGTTTTGAGGGAAAGGGACGGGTGCAGGGGTGGTCCTACACCCACATGGGATGGTCTAGGATCATGTTTTTGGTGTGGGAAGTGATGACAAAAGGTTTAATCACTGATCTGGAAAGGATGGATTAAAACCCCTTTGTTTTGGTGGTAATTAATCCTGGGAAAAATTAGGGTTCTTGGGGGATTAGAGGTGGGTTTACTCCAGTTTAGGGGTTAATGTTTTTAAATTAGTTGTTTGGAGGGAAGGATTTAATTAAGTTAAATGGTGTGGGTGGAAAGTGGACGTGGAGGGGAGAGTGATGTGGTGGGTGTTGATTGGCTGGTTGGGGTGATGTGGCAAGATGATTGGTGGGGAGTGGTTTGGTTGTCTGGCAGATATAGTCCCCCATGTTTCTTCATTCTTTCATCTTGTATTAAGCAGCAAATAATTCCATTCCTTTGAAAAACAACTTTGGGAAGTTGGCAGTTTTGGCACAACAAGTTTTTAAACTTGTTTTAAGGACTAAAAGTGCAAATTTGGCAATCTTCAAGGGCTTTCAGTGACATGTCTTCATACTTCAAGGTGTTGACTTGTTTGTTGACTTCTTGGAGGACCAATATTGACAATTTAGTTTTGTTGAGGGACTAAATTTGCTAATTCTTCAAAGTTAAGGGTCCTTTTTGTAATTTTGACAAACTTTAGGGACCAAACTTGTAATTATGAAGATACAAGGGTATAAAGTGTCAATTCTTCAAACTTGGAGGACCAATCTTCATAATTCTTCAAATCTTCAAGGGTTTTCTTTGGAAAATTCTTCATTAGGGCTTGGTTCATCGTGCGGCTTCGTTTCCCGTGTTCGTTACTGCATGATTCTTGTGATATTTTATCATTTTCTCAATATCCGTCCCTAAAATACACAAGCAACAAATACAAGCATATATTTGCGTATTTTGGTGATATTTAATGCATTTTAAGCCCTATTTGGACGATGAGACTATGTATAAAAGCAGTCTCATCACACACCTTGTAAATTGTGTTCACCCGAGAAGGATTCAACCACATTAGTGAGTGCTTCTCATGAAAATGAGTTTATGCCATCAAATGAAAAATATTGAAAACTGCATCTGTAGCTTAATGGGTCATAAATGTTAGTCTCAAATATAGTAGTAGTATCTTACTTTTTATCAACATTATTATTTTTTAATTTTTTTAACGGCAGTTTGGTGCAACGGAGTATCTTGCGTGCCACTGAGACACCAAGTCTCTCGACCCGAGTTCAATGACGGATCCAAGTATTTTACACATATGTGGCACAAACGATTTTTGTCGCCTCAAGTTTTAATAATACACGGTATGGAATATAAAGCGAAGCATTAGAAAAATGATAACAAGCGAGTACACCTACTTCGACACCCTATAACAAATTATCAAAAACTACTTTAGTATTTTACACATCATGCTATTTGAACTCAAAACATTAAGGCGTTTTAAAATATATAAATGTCAAAAAGTTTAATTTTTTCTTTTTATATTCTTACAAACAACAAAAGTTGATATTAAACTTATGACACTAATAAGTAATAACATGTTTTTAAAAACTTCTTAAATAATAACTAGTGTGTAAAGTTGTAAACTCGCGTTTAGTCAAACACAGGATAATAATGTTACTTTTGTGCATTTTTACTTTTTTTTAAGTAAAACTAAAACATGAGATATCTAGAAACTTACGCCATGCTTATTCCCTAAAACTATAATGGGTAAATGTGAAAATAACTTATCTTCTTCATCCCGCTAAAAACACGTTACATACGCCATGCCTATTCCCTACCCTGTTTTCTAACTTACTTTATACTAATCGAATTTAAACTCATTATTTTAGTAAAATCTCATACTTTTCATTCTTGAGCACATTTGTATCAATTTTGTGCCTGAAATCGAATTAAATCAGCCAAATTCGCTCTGCTTCACATTAGGGGTGGCAATTTCGGACCCGATACAAAACCCAACCTGAAACCGACACAAAGATTAACAGGTTCGGGTTGAATATATTGAATCTTAGGTCAGGGTTGGGTCGGCCTATCTGACCCATTTATTAAACAGTTTAGGCTTGGGTTGGAAAAAAATTAAACAGGTCGACTCGATAACCCATTTAAGATTTTTTTTTCCTTATATTAAAAATGATTAATATTTTACCATACGTATTTACTAGGTTAAACATACCGAACATAAACACATTTAACATGTTTAACACGTCTAATGTGCCTACTTTTATATATAAAACTTGTTAAATGGATCAATATGTGACAACCACGGTTGAGGTTCGTCAATTAGATTGGTTGGTTTGGTCGCATTATTAGTCGGTTAGTCAATTATTTATTGTGTGAAATGTGTTACCACTTGCGACATTGTGTCTCGATTTATTATGTCTGGTAGCATTAATTGTTGATTCGTTTGGTAGGGTTTTTTAGGGTAATCGCCTTTTGTCTTTTCTGGTGGGTTTTTTGTTTTTTCTGGTGTGTTCCGTTAGGATTTTACCGTTGTAATTAGGTTTTTTTTTAATCTTTCGATTGTGTGGATGTTTAAGTTATTATGGTGGGTTCCATGAAGGATGCGAATATTGCTCTTTCAAACACAAATTCGGTTACTGGAAGTGATCTAGTAAATGGTAAACGATTGAATTTGAATGTAGAGTCATTAGAGGATGTTGAAAAACTGTTCTCGATCTCGCTTAATACGGTGGAAGTGATTAGTAGGTTTATGAATGATGTCCAAAGTAACAAATATGAATTCTTGAAGCGAATGACTAATGAGCAATGGACTAAGACCTTTGATATCGTATGTGCACACCAAGTGGAGTTGGAGAGCAGTGTTAGAACAATAAAACATCAACATGTTAATGCTACCAAAGCAGGTGTGCGTGATGATGCTAGGGATCCATCTATGAGCACTACTTTTAGACATGATGCTAGGGTTACACCAGATTTATCTAATATCACAATGCGTATGTCCTTGGATCAACATAAAGAGGTGAGTGTCTCATCTCCTACGTTTAGTAAATTGGTTAATGATGAGCTATCGTTCGAACAATTGGATATAAACCCTAATGAGAGGAGTGATGTATTTGACTCAAATATGGATGATTTCACGTTTTCTAATCCAAGTGATCCAGTGATAGATGTCGAGGAAACTGTGAAGGAATGTCCTATTGTAGAGTTAGTGGATATTGGTGGTCCATCTAACTCCTATGCAGCTGCTGCTAGTTCAAGCCAACAAGTTTCACCTATTGCTCGTGTTAATATAGGTTCTGCCATATCTGAAAACAGGTTTGAGGGTGTTCAGGTATCTATTCCACGTAAAGTGGTTGAGAAGGTTAATACACGTTTTCATAATACGCTTTATGGATACTTTATTGGTAAACGCATGGCATTTCCAGTGGTTGAGTATTATGCTAAAACAAATTGGGCTAAATTTGGGTTAAAAAGGATCATGATAAATTCCAATGGTTTCTTTTTCATTCAATTTGATGCACAATCTGGGTATGAAGCTGTGTTGGAAGGTGGACCATGGATGATTCGTAATTCTCTCATTATTCTTAAAAGGTATACTATGAAGACTAGCCTTCGAAAAGAAGAATTTACATGTATTCCTGTGTGGGTTAAACTTCATGATGTGCCTCTTCAAGTGTTTGAGGAAGAGGGTATTAGTCTGATTGCTACATATCTTGGTAAGCCTATTATGCTTGATTCTTTTACTAGCACTATGTGTAAAGAATCTTGGGGTCGTAGTAGTTTTGCTCGCTGTTTAATTGAAATTAAATTTGATTGTGATTTACATGAGACAATTACTATTGGTGTTCCTGATTTGGAGGGTGAGGGGTTTACTAAGGAAACTATTAAGGTTGAATATGAGTTGAAGCCGCCTAGATGCCCTACATGTAATATCTTTGGTCATACGGCTGGAACTTGTCCTAAACGTGTTATCCCTAATGTGGCCCCTACAGTTATACATGAACAAGATGATGGATTTCAACAAGTTCGTAGTAGAAAGCATAATAACAAAGGAAAGCAAGGAAGCCAGATTCCGAGAGGTGTCATGTTAAGCAAAGGTTTCCAGGTTGGTACTCCTTTTACTTTTAGTCCGAAGTCGTCTACTTCTGGTGCTCATATACATGATAACTCACCTAATCCTGGTACGACTTCGAATGCATCTAAATGTGATAATAGCAAAGTTGATAGTGATAGCAAATCTGGGTTGCATACTAATAGTTCAAATAAAGGTAAATCTGTGGTGAGTGGAGTTTCTACTTCGAATTCATTTGGGACTCTTTCAGGGGATATATGTGACCTAAATGGAGATGATGATGATGATGAGGAGGTTGAAAACTGATAGGTGTGTAAACACTCATCCTTTTTACCACTTAATTACAATAATAACGGAGCCAAAACGTGTATTTTATGTCATTTATGTCGGAATTATGCGTGGTTTCTGTTTTTCTTGTGATTTAGGACGAAAAGGTGAAAAGTGGAGAAGACACGGGCATTCACGGGCTTTTATTGAAGAAAAAGATGAAAGACGAAGTCAAGAAGTCGAGAGTGAAAAAAGAACGGAAGTCCAAGACCAATTCTGAAGATTTATCGAAGAAAAAGTCAAAAGACGGTAGTTTACTAAAGCCGAAGAACTCGAGTCTTATTTATGAAGAAAATTAAAGACGAGTTTAAAGAAATCCCGAGCCAAAAGTCATTAAAGTCCAAGATTAACAAAAGATTAAGAAGAGAAGGATTTAAGTGTGCAATTAAGGAAAAGAGGAAAGAGGAAGGAAGCTTCCTAAGCACTCCTTAATCTCCCCTATATATAGTTTAGGATCATCTCATTTTACTCTGGTTGGCTAGAGTGACACTAGTTCTTCCATCTTTAATTTATGCACATTTACTTTTCATGTCAATTTAAATATATTGTCTTGCACTTTTAATACCTTTTAATTCCAAGTAAGCGTTCTTTAATTTTGTTGCTTTAATCTTCATTTACCTTTGATCAAGTTTCTTTTATCATTCTCTTTCTACCTTTCTCTTGTTTTTGTTTGTTTTAAAATTCGGATTAAGCAAGTAATTGCTTAATCTTTTGCTTATTTGATTAAAAGTTTCGTCCTGACTTTTCCCTTTAAGTTTTCATACGAGATAAGCCATAAGCTTGACAATCTTATGTGCTTATTTGGTATTTAGCTTAAGTGTTTTCAAGTTTTTCTCAAAAGTTTTATCTTTAAATTCCATTTCCTTAGGTGTCGTCTTTTTAATTTCGAAAAGGTTTTAACTTTTTAGCTTATTATCTCGTCCTTTTTCATTAAATTTTAGTTTTTGTTATTGCTTATTAGTTCTAGCTTATTTGGATTTGAGCTTATTACGAATTTGTAACTCCATCGGAAAGTAAGGGATTTGGCACATTGCGACGGTTTGCTTTCTCCACATTCCGATGGTGACAGCATAGGACAAGGGTTTTGCATTTCGATCCGGGATTGTGATCTAGAGTATCATCCCCCTCATTCCGATCTGGGGTTGTGATCGCACATTGCGATCACACATTCCGACGGTCTTGAGGTTTATTGAAACGAAGTGCTGCCCAATTTTCCTTAGCAATATTCCGATCTGAAGTTATTCTGATGGGGGTATTCCGATGAAAGTGACATTCCGATAGACTGCATCTTCCATTATTCCGATAGACCTAGCTTTAATACATTCCGATGGACACATTGCGATCCGGGTTCCGATGGGCATGGTGACAGCATTTCGATCAGACATTTCGATGGTTGTTGGTTTTGGATTATATTTTGCTTAATTTTGTTTTTAAGTTACATTTTTAATACTTCGTTAAAATTTAATTTTTGTCACGCTTTAATTTTAGGTCATTTAATTATTTTAATTTTCAAAGTTTTAATATTGCACAATTTAAGTTTTAATTAGGTTTAGATTTAATTAAACGTCATTTTACTTTAAACGTCTTCGCATTTTTAATTACTACAACGACACAACTATTTGTTTCACCAAAGACAACTGAGTCGCACAATAATCAATTTTTCAATTCGAAGAGACATACTTAAACGAATCTTTTTACCTGGCCAAAAGCCTTGTATCAAATGGCGCCGCTGCTGGCTCTTTTCGTAAAGATTAACGGTTTTCTGTGAGAGACGCGTTGCTTTTTGGGATCCGTTCACTTGTGAGCGTTATTTTTCTTGCATAAAAAATTCAAAAAACCATAGAAATTAAAATTTTCAAAAATCCAAAAAGATTTTATCTTTATTGTGTATATTTATTCTCTTTGTGTTTGGTATTGTTTTCTTTTGCCTTTGTAGGTGTATGCGTACTAGATCTTCTAATTATCAAGAGCCCGAGCTCGAGAAGATTTAAGTATGTCAGGTGTTAACAACAACAATAATCCACCGCACCTCAACAATAACAACAATGTTCTTCCACAACCCGATCTTCGGACAATGGAGGAGCTTTGTCAACCTACCATGTTTGGACGAGGAGGACCGATTGCGTCGATGCAAATAACGGCTCTGGAGTTTTCGTTGAAGCACCACATGATTCAGCAAGTGCAAACAAATCCTTTTCGAGGAATGCCTGATGATGATGCCAACAAACACCTCGACAAGTTTATTACAATCACCCAAGGCATGAAGTTGCCCGGTGCCACAATGGATGTTCTACGCCTTCAACTCTTCCCACATACTTTATCACATCATGCCGAGAAATGGTTTGATCGTCTCCCGAAGAATTCAATCCATACTTGGGATGACATGACTCAACGCTTTTTGTCGCGCTACTTTCCACCATCCATGGTCACGAGCCTTCGCAATCAAATCAGCGGTTTCATGTAAGAACCCGATGAATCTCTTTTTGATGCTTGGTAAAGATATAATGTCTTGATTGATCGTTGTCCAAACCACAACATGCTTCCCGTAACTTTAATTGATACTTTCTACAACGGATTGACTTTTCGAGATCGTGATACGATTAATGCAGCCGCCGGTGGCACATTTATGAAAAGGAGACCCGAGGAGTGTAGAGAGCTTATTGAGAACATGACTACTCACCACAAAAACTGGGATTCCTCCGCTTCTTCAAGGAACAACCCGAGAGTCAATGTTTCTTCTACCTCAGCAAGCCCTGATATGACCGAATTCACCCGCATGATGACTGAAATGAACAAAAGTATCTTGCTTCTCGCGTCAAACCAACAACAACAAGTTAAAGCGGTAGCACCTTCTTGTGAAACATGCGGCTATCCACACTCATACACCGATTGTCCTTCTACTCAAGGAAATCCAGAAAATGTGTATGCAGCTTATGGTAATTATTCACCGGAAAATTACCAAGCTCGACCACAAGGGGATAGAAATTTGCTGAGTTACCGATCAAACAACTACCTTTCACCCGGTTTTTCTCCTCAAAACCAAAACCCCGCCAACAACTACAATAGAAGCAACCAAATCCCACCTAGAGCTTCTAATCCTTATTACCCACCCGCTCAACAAACCCCACCCATTAATCCCGATGTTGAAGCCATCATGAGAACCCAAGGTGAGCAAATCAAGAATCTGCAGAGCCAAATTATCAATCTTAAAGGAGATATTACCAAGCAAGGGAATGAGATAAGATCCGAGCTTCGAGATAATATTCAATCCTCCTTCAGCACTCAAACGAATGATATAAAGAATATGTTTGCTAGTTTCTTACCCACCGCTCAACCTTCTTCTTCGAGTTCTCTACCTTCAAACACCGTCACCAATCCGCGAGCGAATGTGAGTGCTATTACTACTCTTAGTGGAGTTACCATCGTAGGACCACCTATCCCGCCGCCATCATCTACACCTCCTCCACCACCATTTATCCCTACTCCTCCTACACCTAGTATTAGTGCACCATTACCGTCTCCGCCTCGTCATGACGATGTACCTAGGAAGGACCCTTCAACATCTCAACCTTTACCTACACCTACACCTTCACCACCCAAACCCAATATCCCTTATCCTTCTCGCTTAGGCAAGACCAACGAGCTAACCAAGAATGATTGTCAAGTGTCGAGCTATGTGAAGATGCTCTCTCAAATGAACATCAACATTAGCCTTGTTGAAGCACTTGTCCACATGCCGAAATTTGTGAAAGCATTCAAGGAATTGCTTAACAAGAAGGAGAAGTTGATTGAGCTCGCCAACACACGCCTAAATTAAAATTGCTCTACAGTTATTCTTAAAGAACTTCCAGAAAAGCTTGGAGATCCCGGTCGTTTTGTATTGCCGTGCATTTTTAACAAAACCGAAGAATTTACTGCCCTAGCTGATCTCGGGGCCAGTATTAATCTTATGCCTTTGAGTGTTTGGAAAACACTATCATTACCCGACCTTACTCCAACAAAGATGACTCTTGAACTTGCAAATCGCACTCTCGCTTACCCCGTTGGTATAGCGGAAGACGTGTTCATTAAAGTTGGCACATTTACTTTCCCGGTCGACTTTGTCGTTGTTGATTATGAAATGGACCCTCGTATTCCTTTAATACTTGGTCAAACATTCTTAAGAACCGGACGAGCTTTAGTTGATGTTGCCGAAGGTGAGTTAATCTTAAGAGTCGGGAATGATGCACAAGTTTTCAAAATGGGGAAGCTTACAAGCAAATCCTATGGATGAGAATCTGTGAATATGATTAATGTGCTCGATGATTTTGTCATCTACAACAATCCTCTATTCGAGTCTTGCAATGATAATCTACTATTTTAAGATGATGTGGATGATTCTCTCTCCAATTTGGAACCTTCTCCCATTTATGATTCTCCACCGATCTTTGATGCTTATGATGATGATTCTAGCTCAGATTCGGATGATTATGATGACCTTACTTCCGAGTATCCCGACCTACCCATTTATGATGATTTTGATGAGGCCAATACTCTTTCGAGTGATTCTTCACATGATGAAGATCCTCCGTCATCCATGCTTAATCCTACTTTGGATGATTACTCTTTTGAGGAAGACTTCTCTACGTTTCTCAATACATACTTCCCTCATGAGAGTGATGCTCCTCCTTTAGACTTTGAAGATTATCGTCTTAATCCTACTTTGGATTTGAAGAAAATACTTTCAAAGGAGAAGCAACCGGTCGACACCAATATCCGCATGAGAGTGATGCTCCTTCTTTAGACTTTGAAGATTATCGTCTTAATCCTACTTTGGATTTGAAGAAAATACTTTCAAAGGAGAAGCAACCGGTCGACACCAATATCCTCAGCACGTATGAGTTAACACCTCTTTGTCCACCTTCTGAGGATGAGGTCGTGCATCTTCTTCGCGGATCTTCTTCACACTCTGCTGAGCCTGGGTGTTATTTTCCCTTAAAGGAAAAGGTGTTTGACCCCGGTATCGATATTCTGCAGCCATCTCAGTATCCACCTGATGAAATAAAAGGAAAACTCTTTGGAACTATTGAAGACATGCTTGCACCTCACCATTCTTGCTTCCACCATGCTCCGTCTTTGCTTAAGGGAACCTTGCCTACTCTTCTTTGGATTGCCTTGTTTGCCTTAAGCTTGTGCTATTTGATGGACGAAAACTATGTCTTTGATCCCGGTGGATATGTTTCATGCTTCTTCCTCTGCTAATCAAGGTCGAGTCAGGCTCACGACTCGGTAATCAAAAATCAAGCGCTTCTTGGGAGGCAACCCATGTATCTATCTTTTAGCTTTCTTTAACCTAAGTGTAGGGGAGACCCGTTGGTTTGCTATTTTCTCTCCTCTACTAATCAGGGATTCGAGCGCTCAATGATCCACTCTTGATGATTCTTGACGACCCGTGATTCCGTGTTCCCATTTTCCCGGTTCTATCCTAAACTCTTTTCGATTCACTATTTTATATTTTCTCAATATTAAAATAGGAATCTCGTTAGTTGCCTTTTCCTTAGCGAGATTTAAACAACGTGCACAATGTCCTAAGTGTAGGGGAGTTTACTCCCACCTGCTTAAACATTAAGGACAATGTTTATATTAAGTGTAGGGGGACTTCTATCAAAGTTAAGTGGTCTTTTCCTTGTATTTGTCCTAATTTTAACCGGAAAATCATTTTTTTGACATTTTTCAAAATTTTTGATCTATTTTGGCCCATTAGTTTTACTTTTGTATAGTTATTTCTTTCCTTGCTATAATAAATTTTAATAAAGTGGTTTTAATTTTCAAACGTTGTGAATCTTTTGACTCAACCCGAGTTTACTTATCTAAGTTACTCTAGCTAGTATCCTTAACGTGTTTAAGTCAAGTTTTGCTAGGCTTTTATATAGGGAGCTATAAAACGCGAAAGTCTTAACTCTCACGGGTTAAGAACAAGAACTTTTCGCAAGTTCCTATAATTGATCCTAGAGAGTCGTTTATCAAGGGAACTTTAAAATGCGATTTCTAAACTTGAAAAAGTCTAAGAGTTTGCAAGATCCTATAGATGACTCGAAAACCCAAAACTTTAATTTAATAGGCTAAGCATCCACGAGTCTCATTCCTTGAGATTTTAAACTGTGGAGAACGAGAGATGATAGAGTCAATTATAAGTTTGGTATTCTTTCGTGAATTTATGTGAGTTAATTATAAGCCTATTCTCCCATCGCTTGCTAATAAATTTATCTGCAATAAATAAGGTTGTACGATTTGAAAAGTTACTTAGCTTCTAGCCCAAGATCGTTTAAAAGTTGCTCGGTATGGATTAGAGTTCATAGCCAAGGCATAACTTATTGAAGCGGGATGCGAAGATTGGCGAGTCCAAAAAGGTCCTAACAAGACATGAGGGCTACATTTTGTTGCTAAAAATCCAAAAGTGATGTGAAGAATCATTTATCAAAGATCAATATGAAGGATCGAGACACACGACGAAAAGCAAAAACTCCCCAAAAGTCATGGAGAAGTCTATCCGAAAAGGCCCTAACAAGGTATGAGGATAAATAAAGCCAAGTCCAAAAAGGAGGCGGATCGTTGTATATCAAAGTCCAAAATAAAGATTGGAGAAAAATGAAGAAGTCGTGGTCCAAATATGAAGAATCTCTCAAAACTTCAAGTGAAGAAATTCCTATATGAAGAGAAGACCATTATTTCATGAACGTCTCTCAAAGTTTGAAGTATGAAGTCGCTGTCAAATATCGGTCCGAGAAAGGTCTCAAATCACGAAGCGAGTTATGCCAAGATATGAACTTTATGAGGTCCCGAGAAGCAGTTTTAAAAGATTTTGTCCTTTAGCTAACTATTGATTAAATCGTTCACTTTATTTTCGGCCTAAATAACTATCGAAATAAGTCAACAATGCATCCTCGTGATCATTCAAGACAAAGATAAAATATAAGAGATACACCTAGGAATAAGGGAGTCTAAGTGAATAATTGGGCCACATGAGTTCGTGTTAGTTTGCTAACTTATAATAACAATGATCTTGTTTTTAAGCTTGGTTTGGAGAAAGTGAAAACTTGAGGATGATGATCATTCATAACATTTCCAAAACCCAAGGTATGTTTTTGATTTCTTTATTTTCTTCCTTTGAATGTTTATAATTTTCTATCTCTTTAATAAAGGCCAACGTGGATTGATTATGATGAAAAATGTAATCTTGCTTTGTAACTAATGCATTGCATGAGGACATTGCAATGGTCAAGTGTAGGGGATTTGATAGGTGTGTAAACACCCATCCTTTTTACCACTTAATTACAATAATAATGGAGCCAAAACGTGTATTTTATGTCATTTATGTCGGAATTATGCGTGGTTTGTGTTTTTCTTGTGATTTAGGACGAAAAGGTGAAAAGTGGAGAAGACACGGGCATTCACGGGCTTTTATTGAAGAAAAAGATGAAAGACGAAGTCAAGAAGTCAAGAGTGCAAAAAGAACGGAAGTCCAAGACCAATTCTGAAGATTTATCGAAGAAAAAGTCAAAAGACGGAAGTTTACTAAAGCCGAAGAACTCGAGTCTTATTTATGAAGAAAATTAAAGACGAGTTTAAAGAAATCCCGAGCCAAAAGTCATTAAAGTCCAAGATTAACAAAAGATTAAGAAGAGAAGGATTTGAGTGTGCAATTAAGGAAAAGAGGAAAGAGGAAGGAAGCTTCCTAAGCACTCCTTAATCTCCCCTATATATAGTTTAGGATCATCTCATTTTACTCTGGTTGGCTAGAGTGACACTAGTTCTTCCATCTTTAATGTATGCACATTTACTTTTCATGTCAATTTAAATATATTGTCTTGCACTTTTAATACCTTTTAATTCCAAGTAAGTGTTCTTTAATTTTGTTGCTTTAATCTTCATTTACCTTTGATCAAGTTTCTTTTATCATTCTCTTTCTACCTTTCTCTTGTTTTTGTTTGTTTTAAAATTCGGATTAAGCAAGTAATTGCTTAATCTTTTGCTTATTTGATTAAAAGTTTCGTCCTTACTTTTCCCTTTAATTTTTCATACGAGATAAGCCATAAGCTTGACAATTTTATGTGCTTATTTGGTATTTAGCTTAAGTGTTTTCAAGTTTTTCTCAAAAGTTTTATCTTTAAATTCCATTTCCTTAAGTGTCGTCTTTTTTGTTTCGAAAAGGTTTTAACTTTTTCGCTTATTATCTCGTCCTTTTTCATTACATTTTAGTTTTTGTTATTGCTTATTAGTTCTAGCTTATTTGGATTTGAGCTTATTACGAATTTGTAACTCCATCGGAAAGTAAGGGATTTGGCACATTGCGACGGTTTGCTTTCTCCACATTCCGATGGTGACAGCATAGGACAAGGGTTTTGCATTCCGATCCGGGATTGCGATCTAGAGTATCATCACCCTCATTCCGATTTGGGGTTGTGATCGCACATTGCGATCGCACATTCCGATGGTCTTGAGGTTTATTGAAACGAAGTGCTGCTCAATTTTCCTTAGCAATATTCCGATCTGAAGTTATTCCGATGGGGGTATTCCGATGAAAGTGACATTCCGATAGACTTCATCTTCCATTATTCCGATAGACCTAGCTTTAATACATTCCGATGGGCACATTGCGATCTGGGTTCTGATGGGCATGGTGACAGCATTCCGATCAGACATTCCGATGGTTGTCGGTTTTGGATTATATTTTGCTTAGTTTTGTTTTTAAGTTACATTTTTAATACTTCGTTAAATTTAATTTTCGTCACGCTTTAATTTTAGGTCATTTACTTATTTTAATTTTCAAAGTTTTAATATTGCACAATTTAAGTTTTAATTAGTTTTAGATTTAATTAAACGTCATTTTAGTTTAAACGTCTTCGCATTTTTAATTACTACAACGACACAACTATTTGTTTCACCAAAGTCAACTGAGTCGCACAATAATCCATTTTTCAATTCGAAGAGACATACTTAAACGGATCTTTTTACCTGGCCAAAAGCCTTGTATCAAATGGCGCCGCTGCCGGCTCTTTTCGTAAAGATTAACGGTTTTCTGTGAGAGACGCGTTGCTTTTTGGGATCCGTTCACTTGTGAGCGTTATTTTTCTTGCATAAAAAATTCAAAAAACCATAAAAATTTAAAATTTCAAAAATCCAAAAAGATTTTATTTTTATTGTGTATATATATTCTCTTTGTGTTTGGTATTGTTTTCTTTTGCCTTTGTAGGTGTATGCGTACTAGATCTTCTAATTATCAAGAGCCCGAGACTCGAGAAGATTTAAGTATGTCAGGTGTTAACAACAACAATAATCCACCGCACCTCAACAATAACAACAATGTTCTTCCACAGCCCGATCTTCGGACAATGGAGGAGCTTTGTCAACCTACCATGTTTGGACGAGGAGGACCGATTGCGCCGATGCAAATCACGGCTCCGGAGTTTTCGTTGAAGCACCACATGATTCAGCAAGTGCAAAAAAATCCTTTTCGAGGAATGCCGGATGATGATGCCAACAAACACCTCGACAAGTTTATTACAATCACCCAAGGCATGAAGTTGCCCGGTGCCACAATGGATGTTCTACGCCTTCAACTCTTCCCACATACTTTATCACATAATACCGAGAAATGGTTTGATCGTCTCCCGAAGAATTCAATTCATACTTGGGATGACATGACTCAACGCTTTTTGTCGCGCTACTTTCCACCATCCATGGTCACGAGCCTTCGCAATCAAATCAGTGGTTTCATGCAAGAACCCGATGAATCTCTTTTTGATTCTTGGGAAAGATATAATGTCTTGATTGATCGTTGTCCAAACCACAACATGCTTCCCGTAACTTTAATTGATACTTTCTACAACGGATTGACTTTTCGAGATCGTGATACGATTAATGCAGCCGCCGGTGGCACATTTATGAAAAGGAGACCCGAGGAGTGTAGAGAGCTTATTGAGAACATGACTACTCACCACAAAAACTGGGATTCCTCCGCTTCTTCAAGGAACAACCCGAGAGTCAATATTTCTTCTACCTCAGCAAGCCCTGATATGACCGAATTCACCCGCATGATGACTGAAATGAACAAAAGTATCTTGCTTCTCGCTTCAAACCAACAACAACAACAAGTTAAAGCGGTAGCACCTTCTTGTGAAACATGCGGCGGTCCACACTCATACACCGATTGTCCTTCTACTCAAGGAAATCCGGAAAATGTGTATGCAGCATATGGGAATTATTCACCGGAAATTACCAAGCTCGACCACAAGGGGATAGAAATTTGCTGAGTTACCGATCAACCAACTACCTTTCACCCGGTTTTTCTCCTCAAAACCAAAACCCCGCCAACAACTACAATAGAAGCAACCAAATCCCACCTAGAGCTTCTAATCCTTATTACCCATCCGCTCAACAAACCCCACCCATTAATCCCGATGTTGAAGCCATCATGAGAACCTAAGGTGAGCAAATCAAGAATCTGCAGAGCCAAATTACCAATCTTAAAGGAGATATTACCAAGCAAGGGAATGAGATAAGATCCGAGCTTCGAGATAATATTCAATCCTCCTTCAGCACTCAAACGAATGATATAAAGAATATGCTTGCTAGTTTCTTACCCACCACTCAACCTTCTTCTTCGAGTTCTCTACCTTCAAACACCGTCACCAATGCGCGAGCGAATGTGAGTGCTATTACCACTCGTAGTGGAGTTACCATCGTAGGACCACCTATCCCGGCCCCATCATCTACACCTCCTCCACCACCATTTATCCTTACTCCTCCTACACCTAGTATTAGTGCACCATTACCGTCTCCGCCTCGTCATGACGATGTACCTAGGAAGGACCCTTCAACATCTCACCTTTACCTACACCTACACCTTCACCACCCAAACCCAATATCCCTTATCCTTCTCGCTTAGGCAAGACCAATGAGCTAACCAAGAATGACTGTCAAGTGTCTAGCTATTGAAGATGCTCTCTCAAATGAACAACAAGATTAGCCTTGTTGAAGCACTTGTCCACATGCCAAAACTTGTGAAAGCATTCAAGGAATTGCTTAACAAGAAGGAGAAGTTGATTGAGCTCGCCAACACACGCCTAAATGAAAACTGCTCTTTAGTTATTCTTAAAGAACTTCCGGAAAAGCTTGGAGATCCCGGTTGTTTTGTGTTGCCGTGCATTTTTTAACAAAACCGAAGAATTTACTGCCCTAGCTGATCTTGGGGCCAGTATTAATCTTATGCCTTTGAGTGTTAGGAAAACACTATCATTACCCGACCTTACTCCAACAAAGATGACTCTTGAACTTGCAAATCGCACTCTCGCTTACCCCGTTGGTATAGCCGAAGAAGTGTTCATTAAATTTGGCACATTTACTTTCCTGGTCGACTTTGTGGTTGTTGATTATGAAATGGACCCTCGTATTCCTTTAATAATTGGTCGGCCATTCTTAAGAACCAGACGAGCTTTAGTTGATGTTGCCGAAGGTGAGTTAATCTTAAGAGTCGGGAATGATGCACAAGTTTTCAAAATGGGGAAGCTTACAAGCAAATCCTATGGATGAGAATCTGTGAATATGATTAATGTGCTTGATGATTTTGTCATCTACAACAATCCTCTATTCGAGTCTTGCAATGATAATCCACTGTTTCAAGATGATGTGGATGATTCTCTCTCCAATTTGGAACCTTCTCCCATTTATGATTCTCCACCGATCTTTGATGCTTTTGATGATGATTCTAGCTCAGATTCGGATGATTATGATGACCTTACTTCCGAGTATCCCGACCTACCCATTTATGATGATTTTGATGATGCCAATACTCTTTCGAGTGATTCTTCACATGATGAAGATCCTCCGTCATCCATGCTTAATCCTACTTTGGATGATTACTCTTTTGAGGAAGACTTCTCTACGTTTCTCAATACATACTTCCCTCATGAGAGTGATGCTCCTCCTTTAGACTTTGAAGATTATCGTCTTAATCCTACTTTGGATTTGAAGAAAATACTTTCAAAAGAGAAGCAACCGGTCGACACCAATATCCGCAGCACGTATGAGTTAACACCTCTTTGTCCACCTTCTGAGGATGAGGTTGTGCATCTTCTTCGCGGATCTTCTTCACACTCTGCTGAGCCTGAGTGCTATTTTCCCTTAAAGGAAAAGGTGTTTGACCCTAGTATCGATATTCTGTAGCCATCTCAGTATCCACCTGATGAAATAAAAGGAAAACTCTTTGAAACTATTGAAGACATGCTTGCACCTCACCATTCTTGCTTCCACCATGCTCCGTCTTTGCTTAAGGGAACCTTGCCTACTCTTCTTTGGCTTGCCTTGTTCGCCTTAAGCTTTTGCTATTTGATGGACGAAAACTATGTCTTTGATCCCGGTGGATATGTTTCATGCTTCTTCCTCTGCTAATCAAGGTCGAGTCAGGCTCACGACTCGGTAATCAAAAATCAAGCGCTTCTTGGGAGGCAACCCATGTATCTATCTTTTAGCTTTCTTTAACCTAAGTGTAGGGGAGACCCGTTGGTTTGCTATTTCCTCTCCTCTACTAATCAGGGATTCGAGCGCTCAATGATCCACTTTTGATGATTCTTGACGACCCGTGATTTCGTGTTCCCATTTTCTCGGTTCTATCCTAAACTCTTTTCGATTCACTATTTTATATTTTCTCAATATTAAAATAGGAATCTCGTTAGTTGTCTTTTCCTTAGCGAGATTTAAACAACGTGCACAATGTCCTAAGTGTAGGGGAGTTTACTCCCACCTGCTTAAACATTGAGGACAATGTTTATATTAAGTGTAGGGGGACTTCTATCGAAGTTAAGTGGTCTTTTCCTTGTATTTGTCCTCATTTTAACCGAAAAATCAATTTTTTGACATTTTTCAAAATTTTTGATCTATTTTGGCCTATTAGTTTTACTTTTGTATAGTTATTTCTTTCCTTGCTAGAATAAATTTTAATAAAGTGGTTTTAATTTTCAAACGTTGTGAATCTTTTGACTCAACCCGAGTTTACTTATCTAAGTTACTCTAGCTAGTATCCTTAACGTGTTTAAGTCAAGTTTTGCTAGGCTTTTATATAGGGAGCTATAAAACGCGAAAGTCTTAACTCTCACGCGTTAAGAACAAGAACTTTTCGCAAGTTCCTATAATTGATCCTAGAGAGTCGTTTATCAAGGGAACTTTAAAATGCGATTTCTAAACTTGAAAAAGTCTAAGAGTTTGCAAGATCCTATAGATGACTCGAAAACCCAAAACTTTGATTTAATAGGCTAAGCATCCACGAGTCTCATTCCTTGAGATTTTAAACTGTGGAGAACGAGAGATGATAGAGTCAATTATAAGTTTGGTATTCTTTCGTGAATTTATGTGAGTTAATTATAAGCCTATTCTCCCATCGCTTACTAATAAATTTTTCTTATGAAAACTGTATTACATGTTAACCATTTAAGCCAATATAGGTCATGTAGTATCAACGTGCATGAATACTTGGAGGGGTGACCTCGTCATGCAATTAGAGGGGCTGCCTCTAATTAATATAAGTTTTTGGTAGGAGGGATCAGCTCCTTGTGAAGGGTGCAAGGCACACACCACATTCACCTGAATAATCTGTAAAAACATGTAACCTAGGATGCACCCATACGCCCCACATGATAATAATAATATGGCCAAAAGCTAAAGGGACGCCACGAGCTATCACTCCGCCGTGGTGAAGTCATAACACTGGTGCCTCCAGTGTTATGGTTATGGTACCTCCATAACTAGGTGAAACTGGTCATGCATGTATATGGCTTTAGGTATCTAATTAAAAATAAGCAATTCAAAAACATATAAAACATATACTGGGGAAAACAGTTGGCTGCATACGGGGAATCCTAAAAATGAAAGAATATCCATACTGAAAGGACGGAGAATCCGTACCTTGTGTCCAGTGAACGGAAAAGATGAACGAAGGAAATTCCTACTCCGATCTCACTAATGCTACATGGAAGGATACGTGTATAAGTATACTATTTACTGCGTACATAATTGATTATAGTATGTCTTGACTTGTTTTATATGTTTTAGTCTTGTTTCACTGATTTTAATATTATACTGCTTTTATCATGTGTTTTAAGTCTTCTGTTTAAGTATTAACTGATATTCTTGTGTTATAATACTTGTAGTGTAATAATAAGTAACTTCCTAAAAATAGCAGATTTCCTGAAATAGAAAGTTTCAAAAAATAGAAAGTTTTCAAAAATAGATTAACTGCTTAAAATAGAATAGTTTCTAAAAATAGAAAGTTTCCAAAAACAGTAAGTTTCCTGAAATAGAAAGTTTCTATATTTAGAAATAAGCTGAATTAATAAGCTAATAATATAAGCTTAGTTTTACTGATTAAAGATGTGAAGTCATGTGATTAATAGTAGAGTTTATTAATTAATACATGTAAATTAAGTAAACTATAGGTTATACGATTTAATTAAATATAATCATGATTTAATTAAATTAAGTGGTTAAAATACTTAGGTTAGAACATGTATTAATATCTATATTAATATAACCTAAGTCATAGAAATTTATTAATTATAAGTCATGTTTTTAATATTCAATTAATTACTTAGTCTAAATAAATAAATAAATACTTAGGTTAAAATCATGTATTATTAATAACAATAATAAACCTAAGTCATGTGTAAATTAAATTAATTATGTGACATGTGAAATTAATTTAATTAAGCTTTTAAATAAATAACTTGTAAAATAATTAAACTTGTAAAATTAATTAAGTCGTGAACCGTGTTTTATTTTACTAAAGCGTGTCGTGAACCGGACCCGTGAACCATGAACCGGCCCATACTAAAAACCCAACAAAAACAGTGGGAAACCATCCTCTGTCGGTTGCCCATGCCTTCGGTTCATTGCCACCGGCTGCGTGCCGGTGGTTTTGTTCTTGCTCGGCTAGCCGCTGACACAACCGGGTTCCCACCGACTGTGTGTCGGTGTCTCCCCTTGCCTGCCCGCTGATTCCCCCGTCCGACACAAACAGCCACCCGACTTAAGCCGGTGGTGCCTACTGCTGCGCCGAGACTCACACCGAGCCCCCTAGGGGGGTCTCGGCTGTGGCTAAAAAGGGACACCGAGAGTCCTTTGACTCTCGGTCGGCTGCCGAATTACAACCCAAACCAAACAAACCCTTTTCCCCATGATTTCTATATCCATAACATGTTTATTAAACTTGTTTATAATTAAACCAGGATTTCATATGTTCTAAATTAATAAAAGGATTAAAAAGAAGGTTTAAAAGAGATTACCAATACGTGAATAAAAAGGAGGATGATAACACGAACGATTCTCCTAGAATTGGATCACCAAAAATCAACCAACACACCCTCTTGTGTGTTCTTAAACCGGCGGCCAAAGGGAAGGAGAAAAGGAGGCTAGGGTTTTGTATTTTTCTAATTTTATGTAATTATATAAAATATGTTTTCCTTTTTCTTGTTTTGGTAAAAATTACATGGGCTTGGCCCTTTTCCTCTTGTCTTGTCCGCGGGTATGTGGGGCCCACAAGGGTAACCCGAATGTTTTCCATGTTCTAAAATATTACATGTTCTCGTGTTCGTGTTTACGTGATTTTTTTCTTAATTGTTCGTGTTATCTTTTATACTTGTACGTAGTCGTAATAATAATTACATAAATACATAATAATATGTTCATGATTATTTACGTTCATGATTTCATGTTCGTGATTATAATTATTGTTAGTAGTAATTATCGTGTCTTAATACGTATTAAATACTTATCGTGTAATAACACGTACATAATACTTATATTTAATATTCGTGAAACGTAAACATGTTATATAAGGTAAGTTTCAGTCATGTACGTACAATTATAAGTGTACTATTCATGGTAAAAGCATGCGGGTTTTACATGATCCCTGGTACTAGTCGATCACTATACAACGGTTTGTATTATTAATATCCAAAGTTATATTGTTGTCTTGTTTTGAGTTAATGAAAGAGACTTGGGCTAGTCATTTCTGACTCAAACAAGAGAATAGAGGGGGGTCATGACGTATGGCTTGTTCTGATAACTTGTATTTTCCGGTTGGGTCCACACACAAAGAAACAAGTATTTGCTGGTTGGATAAGTATTCACATGGGATATTTGTTTAAGCTTATACGGTCCAACAACAATGCAAGAAAAGACGAAGCAGAGATGATGTGAGTGATTAGTAGTTTTGTGCAACAACGAGTGGGTTATTCTTCATAGTGGAGTATATTTTATTGCCACTGTTATAATTTGCAGCCACTGATAGATGTCAGCGGGTAGTCGTAGCCACTGACACTCTTATTCTAGCCTCTGAGATCATTTTACAAAGCAACTAATGGACAGTTTTGGACAACTTTGGAGCTGTTTTGGTTTGGAGTTTGGTTCATTCACAACAACTAGTTCTTAAAGGTATAAAGGCTCGTTTTATTTCCATTGATTACGAAGAAATTTTTTTATGATAAATTTGATGTTCGAAGTAGATTTTCGCGGATTGGTGTTTTATCATATCTTAAAGTCGTGAATTTCCAACCACTGACTTTTAAGATAACTTGCCCGTGCTTTAAGTTGTGACAAAGGACTTGATAAAAAAGGTAGCAAAGGTAAGAGATCTGTGTAATGGCGCTTTATGCTCGTATTTGCTATTGTATGTGCCTCACTTTGTCAACGTGAGGATTCTTTTCGTCAAGAGACTACTCATTATAGCCGTGAGTTTTAAAGTCTACTCATTATAGCCGTGAGTTTTGGAGTCACATGTATAGTACAAGACATGGAACGGGTTATTCTACTTCATCATCAAGTAAGTCATAATTAGATTTCTTCATATGTGATCATTACATAAAGCCTACATAATTTGAAGATTCAAGAATGATTAGCACAATTTAAGGGAAAACTAAATTTTTCAAGTGTTAATCATTTACATGTAACACTGCTCATTAGTATTATTACAACTTATGTGAGTTTCTATTGCTTAAATTCATTTAATGCAATCAACCGGTTCTTCATGGAGGGTAATTTGAGACATTGAATACTTGTATTAGTAGTGTGGTAGTGTTTAAGTAGTGGTTGAAATCAATGTTGCTTACATACAAGACCCCTATTTAGATCATGTCAAAAAGGGGAAGAAGTCTACAAAGAGCAATCTGTTGATCCGTGGTGTTATATGTTTTACAAAGAATGCGAGCTTAAGGGGAAGTGTTTTTGACATCATCAACTAGGAGAATATTGTTGGGTCAAAATTATGAGTTGATGCGTCAAAAACAACAAAATAAGAAGACAATAACTACTTTTGCCAAAAGTTTAATACTACAAGTTGGTGGAGTCTTTTTATTAATTAAATATATTTCTTTGTAAGCTATGTATTTTCTATTATATAAAGAAAACATACGTAGGTTTATATTCATCCAGTTTCTCATAATGTAACCTGTAAATTTTGATCTCTAGGTGTGGGATTCAATGTATACACACTTACAGTTTTTTTTGTTAATTATTAATACAAGCACTTTGGGAGAATTCATCTTGTTCTTAAACATCTTGTTACTAATCAATTGTGCTATTCCGCAATGTTATCACATAAGTACAAATGATAATCCTAGATAGAATGGTTATTAATCATTGAGTCTAACGATCCATAGACTCCACATAATTCTTCTCCTCTATAAACAATTTCGGTCGTGAAATTGCGTGTAAAACGATTTAGACGAAAAACGAATACGAAAACGTACGAATCAGATAAAAGAATGCGAAATACATAAAGCGCACATAGGATAGTCACAGAAGTGACGGAATCAAGGTCAAACATTTAGATTTCTAACGATCTGATAAATCGCGGATGGTGGACACTTTAGAACGATTAATAACGATATGATTGTTCGGCTCATCGTAATTCAGAAGCCATTCCATAAACGTTTGGGGATCGAGGGAAATTTAAATCGTAAATTCAACCACTCAGCCAGAACGTAATATCGAGATGGGGAAAATCACTTAAAAATGTAGTAAACTAACCACTTTATATGGTTGTGTGTACTAAACTATTTTTTTTCTCATTGTGTGTATTAAACTTTTTAATTTCGATCATTGTGTGTATTTTGAGACGATTTTGTCTATTAAAATGACCATTTTACCCTTCAAATTTTGAAAAAAGTAGGGGTAAAATGGTCACAAAATACACACAATGACATGAATTTGAAAGTTTAATACACACAATGAGAAAAAAATAGTTTACTACACACAACCATAAAAAGTGGTAAGTTTACTGCATTTTTGAGTGATTTTCCCTATCGAGATGTAATATCTTAATACGAAGCTCCCTACTAACGCGACATGTTCTAAATCCTTCTTCATATGACAAACGAAAAAGAAATAAGGAATGCTTCGTACCAAAGCCAAATCAAAATGAGGAAGAAGAAAATCCCGATCGAACAAATAAGGAATGTCTTGAAATGATAACTGAAGCACTAGCCAAAATCATGTCTCCTTGTAGAAGCTTCCTTGTCGTCTCCAATTCGAATAATCAGAAAACGAACCCACTAAAACGATTAAGAATACAAAAATAACAATATTATCAAAATACGCACAGAAGCCTAATGTCTACCCAATCCTCAAAGGTCAAATCGTAGGTCGGAGACTCTCTGATACTATAATTATAACACCCGCTCCGAGAAGAGACAAAGTGCTACTACTATGGTGTCACATCTAAAACATCATATTTTAAAACGGTTAAATTGAAACATTTATTAAATAATCATAATATTCAAAGTAATAGTTTAATAATAGAAATCCTTAAAACAACGGGGTCCAAAATATAAATGCAGTAAATCATAAAAATGTCATAAAGGGTTTTATTAAGGGGCAATTATTAAAATATACTCCACCCAAGTGGTTTAGTCACTTTATGAACCCGACCACTTTTTCTTCTCAAAATAGACTGTTGCACAGTCACCCAAGGTATTTTAGTCATTTAAGCACAAACAATTTTCTGCATGAGTTTTGTACCCTTAAAAAAGTATAGTACTTTATTTATATTTTAATCTTTTATCTCTCCTCTTTTATCTATCCTCTATTATCTCTCTCATGTAAAAATAGACACAAGCTCAAAACACACGCATAAATCCACAGATTAATCACCTTCCCTCAATCATTGTTGAGAAGGAGTAGAAATGGTGACATTAAGTCCACCGATCCATAAATCCACCTATCTAATAACGTTATTAGGGTTGTTCTATGCCTCATATGATCTGTCATTCTTAGATCGACTAGTCTCAAAGAGGAAGACATTCATGTAAGTTTTTTTTTTTGTTTTTTTATTTTTTTATTTTCAAATTAGGGTTTCTCATAAATTGGGGGTTTTGTAACTAGTAACCGTGTAGGAATGCATTCAAAAACTCAGATTCATATGATCTTGAGGTGTGTGTTTGCACGCGTATTTGTAATTGTATGTGTATGTGGGTGTTTATGTATTGTTCGGATTAATCTTGAATTATAAATATGTAGAGTAATTTTGATTTAAAAGATTTGTAAGTTTGACCAAAATTGTCAACAGTTCTATTTGTTTTTTTGGGTAAAGAGGAATTGCCCCAACATTTCTATTTGTTTGATTTTGTTATAATTTGTATCTGTGTAACAGAGTGGACCGACCAAGTATCAACCAGTACATCCTCTCAATTATTTTCAAATTCACTACCAATGCAACGTTTTGAGGCACTTTCATCCATAAATTGGAGCCTTCACAAAAGAACATCTTCAGAAAGTACTTAAAATAAGCTTGATAGCAGTGAGGGAGATGAAGCACTGGCTTCTTATGATACTAATCCTGATTATTTGCGAGCAGAAAGTACAGTATCGAGCAGTAAAAGCTTCTTGACAGAAAACCATTCTTGGATATCTGATCAAGATTTTCATACCCTACGCTCCTTCAGAAATTCAGGTATCATTCTTTCTATTCGTTTGTCATTTCTAAACGAGCTTTCATGATCTTTTAGTATATATGACATAAAAAATGTGTTGTGTAGGATAATAATATGAGCTTTGAGCTTGAAAACCTGAGAGTTGAGCTCAGACATATCTGTGGATTGTATGCAATAGCACAAAGCGAGACCTTTGATGCTTCTAGAAGGGTAACTTACAGATCGCGTTAAATTTAAAATCTAAATCTGACCCATTTGACTAACATTCTGCACTATTTGTGTCAGCTAAAGGATCTTCCAAAACAGCAACTAAAGGAATCTTTTAAGCTTAAGGAGTTAAAAGTTAAGGAAGAGTAATCAAAGGCGTTAGCTGAACAACAAAGAAGGAACACAAGGCTGCTAAGAGACAAGCTGAAAACATAAAAGAGTGTATCAGAAGAGAGGCTGATGTAAGATTAGACGCAGAAGAAAGAGTAATACAAGAATCTAAAGAAAAGCAAAAGCTTCAAAAGGCAATAACCGGAACTTCACAAAAGTATGAAAATTTCACATGGGATGAAATCGTAACCGCTTGTTCGTCGTTTAGTGGAGAACTTAAAATAGGTGTTGATGCAAAAGTTGGTTGATCCTTGCTAGACCCGAATTAGGCTTAATTCGGGTTGGCTGGGCTCCGGCTCCTGCACCAAGTGAATCGTTTGGTTGGGATCCTGCACACTAAACAACACGCGTTAGGCTTACCGTGGGAATGTTTCCCACGATTAGACTCCGACGTGAGAGTAAGTAATCGATTTAAGGTTTATGTGAGTTTAGAATACAAGTCGTAATACCTTTGTGGAACCCTTGGGGGTTCCTTTTATAAACAGTGAAACCCTAGTGGGCTTCCACTGATGCTTCGACCCCAAGGAAGAGATAATCACCAGAATTTAGAATGATTGTTATCTTCTAATCTTGGTAGTGAATATCCTCTCTTATTGGGATAAAGATATTCCAGACAGAATATGATTCTGTCTAATCTTATGTCAGCCGCACTGGGCCGTGGGCCGCACACATGTGCGGTTACTGTTCATTCAAGCCCATAAGCCTGAATGACATTTATCCACCCATCTGTGATGGACCGGATACGGGTAGTACCCGTGGGCCGGGCTCATGACCCGGTTGGGGACTATACGTCATCATGTCCCCCCAGTCTAGTTGTTACAGTCGTAGACGTAACCTCTAGACTATCAAGGTGCTCTCCGGACATACCAAGGAAAGACAGGAAATGAGACATTGAAATTTTTGTTATCCTGGCCGCACGTGGCGACCCTTCGTGGGAATATTTAATGAATACTACCTCAGTCCGCACACAACGGCCGAGACAACTTAAATGTGACATTAAATGCGGTCTTACGTAAGAGCCGCATAACCTGACAAGAATAAAAAACATTAATGATAGTCAACAATCCAGTCGCATGCCTGCAAAAGTGCATCATTAATGCCCACCCTTGAGCCACGCAAAACTGTTTAAGAAGTGACCCGTGGGTCCCCCTCTGGCGTTGAAGAAATGTCAGAAACCCTATCCGTTGGATAGGCAAGGTGACTGACACGTGTCGAAGATCCAAGGTACCTCGGAAACCGAGGAAACCCTATATAAGAGTGGGTATGCGTGTTTGTCACACACACACCCCACTCCTTCTTCCGCCATTGTCAATTTCAAGCTTTTATCTCCCAAAATTTTTTGCCTTCTTTTCCACGGATTTTCGTCGCCGCAGGTTAGATCATCACGCCCTTAAAGACCTTTTTATAAAATATGGTAAAGGATAATCCCCTTATCACGGATGTCCTGAACGTGATGTCTGCGGAAAAATACCTCGACTTTCTGTCGAAATATTATGTACCCGAAAGCGTACACCCCACCTATCCGGGTGATGGTGAGGCTATTACGGATGCACCGGCGGGGAAAGTAGGCATATATACACGCCTATTTGACTCAGCCAACTACCGTATCCCGTTATCCAAGTTCTTGGTAGACCTTCTTTTGTATTATGACTTTCATATCACCCAGCTCCACTGCATAGGGGCGTGTAAAATCAACCAGTTTGAGATTACATGCCATACCTGCGGAGTAACCCCAACCGTGAACCTTTTTAGGGCTTTCTACTTTCCCCAGTTAGTGAACGGGTGGTTGTCGTTCAAGAAACGACCCGGGAATTCCCCGATGACATATAGGAAATGATAGGTGTGTAAACACCCATCCTTTTACCACTTAATTCTGGCTAAAATAAGACCAAAACACGTATTTAATATCATTTGTTTGGAATTATGCGTGGTTTTTGTGTTTATCGTGTTTTCAGAGCTAACCGGATGAATATTAAAGAAAACATGGGATTGCACGGGTTTTATCAAGGAAAAAGACTAAAGACAAAGTCTATTGTCCAAGAGATGCAAAAGATTTGAAGTCAATGGGCCTATTTGAAGATTTATCGAAGAAAAGGACCAAAGATGGAAGATTTACATATGTCGAAGAAACTCAAGTCTATTTAACGAAGAAATTGAAAGACGAGTTGAATTTAATCGACGACAAATCCCGAATCAGAATCGAAAACGTCAACTTTTTTGAAAAGACGAGAAGACAAGAAGAAAGGGAGAAAGCCCACTCACCAACCAACCACTAGGACTATATATAGATTTTTCCTTCACACAATTAGAGAGTTAGTTTTTGTTTTTTCTCCTTCCCAGTTTCTTAGGTTCGTAGCTCCACCAACACCATTAGGGTGTTTGGTGATTTTTTCATTTTTCCTTGAATCTTGTAAGTTTTAATCATTACTCTTGTTACCTTTACATTAATCTTTGAATTCCATCTTTTCATTCATCTTGTTCATCTCCATTTTTTATTCAAAAGTTCTTAAGTTCTTGTGTGATTGATTTTGATCTTTTAAAAGTTGTTGATTTAGTGTTTTTATTGGTGGGATTTGTCACTTATGATCTTTAAATGATTTGTGGTTAATTTGGTAAAAACCTTTTCGATTATTTGGATTGATTTTGATTAAAACCCGTTTTCCCTGTTTTACTCGTCTGCTACTGCTTTCATTTCCAGATTTATTCTGATTAGTAATCTGCTTAGTCCCTTACTTGGAATGTTCCAACATTCCGAATAGAACTTACATTCCGAATAAACCTTTTGCTAATTCCCTTATGCGGAATATTTTAAATATTCCGAACAGAGTTGTTTTTCCGCTTAGAAATATTTTTCCGAATAGGGCCTTGCTTTCCGAATAGAAACCTTTTTCTGAATTGAACTTTATTTTTCCGCATAGTGATTTTATTCGGAATAGCTTGATTTTCCGCATAGGCCATAATTTTCCGCATAGACATGTTTTTCCGAATAGCATTTTTTTCCGAATAGCCTTAACTTTCCGAATAGGACCTTTTTCCGCATAGGGTTATTTTCCGTTTAAGAGCACATTATTCCGAATAGAGAACATTCCGCATAAGTTTGTGTTTTTCCGAATAGTATTTATTCCGAGTAGGATACTTTTTCAGTTAGGACATTTTCATGTTTTAATTCTAGTGTTGCTTTTTAATTGTTGATTGATTTAAGTGTATATCTTTATCTTTTTATTCAATTCTCTATTTAGTAGATTAGAAAACCAAACCCACTTTTTGTCACCAAGAACAAAGCATTCCACTTTTAACTGAGATCAATTCGAGAGGATTCCGAGAATTATTTTAAAACCATAGAAAACTCGTGTATCAAATGGCGCCGCTGCCGGGGACCATTACTTCTTTGTAGATGAGAAAGTATTACCTACCCCCTTCGTACTTAAAACAAAAGCCCCAAAAGACTATCCGCCCAAATCCAAAGATTATAGTAGCCGGGACCTGAAAATACTAGATACCCATCGCACAGAATTCCATAGAGGGTTGCCGAAACACTTTCTGTGCTTAGTAGGGATAAGCCACCGGTACTTTGGGAGGGATGACTTATACCCGTGCTTCTTAACGGAACAGGGCGAGGGTAGGTCCAATATATATTTTGTAAAATTGATTTATCACACATGTGTAGAATTTTACTAACCCATATACTTTTACAATTGTTTGCAGAGATGAACCTTCACGGACTAATCCGCCAGGGCAACCCCATGAAGGTGGCGGAGGGATTCCGGCCGTTAAAGCCGAATGAGCTCCCCTTGCTAGAAGCTTTAGTCGACCGCATGATGCCGCTTGAAGAGACAACCGAGCCCAGGTCGGACGAAGGAGAGCCTGTTATCGAGAAATCCCCATTGGATTTCCATAACGAAGACGGCGACGACCCATTGCTGGAGGGAGGCACCATCAATCAGGAGGAAGAGCGTGATCCCAATGAAGACACCACGCAAGCTTCCGGATCCACCCCACTTACCTCCAGAAAGAGAAAAACAACCAGGCGGGTGGCGAAGAAAATTGGGGAGGATGCCGGAGTTGCAAATGCTCCTCCCAAGAAGCTACGGAAAGACCATCCACAATACCAAGAAGGAAGCAGCACCACGACTGCCCAAGCCGATCCTACCCCGACCATGGAAGGGCCAGTTCTGCGAGTTGCCCCTGTGAGCGACGTAGCTCCTACCAGCCCAGACCCTGACATTGGCACCTCGTAAGTACCCCTCGTGATTACGATTCATATCTTTGTATGATATATATATACTAATTTTTTAAACAACAGGGTGAATCCGGCAGCCGCAGCGCAAGGAGAAGAAGTGGGGAGAAATCCATCCCCCGCGCCAACCAACAAACCCCCATCACCTGCTACCACACGTGCCAAGGAACCGCGCCCCGAGGGGCCAGAAGAGAGCTTGCGCTTAGCATGGAACTTATCAAGCTTGACACGGCTTGAGGCTGAGTCCGAGTGTTCAGAATTTATCGAACACATCACCCCGCCTGCCCTCGCACAGGATTTAGATGAACTAGATCATGAGGCCCTGATTGAGCAGTTTGACGTATCATCCGCACATCAGGTGACGGTGGGTGCCGCGTTAAGACGCCGTCTGATCCAGGCCCTCACTAATGTGAGCCGTGCTGATAAGAGGATAGCCCGCCGTGAGGCGATGGTCGTGAAAAACGAGAAGACCATCGCATCCTTGCAGGCGGCATTATTGACCGCCGAGGTGACGGTGAAGGAGCAGGCGCATCACGCCGACGCCAGAGAGAAGCGTATTGCTGAGTTGGAGGCCCTCGTAGCCGCATCAAATGAGAAGGTAAACTTTCAGAAATGTTGTACATACAATCCTACTTCTTGTATGCATGTAGCCCAAAAAGTATATATCCTTGTAATAACTCCAAATTTCATACGCAGGTGTCTGCGGCTGAGGCTGCCACTAAGGCGGTGATCGTGCAATCATTCAGCATTGCCCAGGAGCGTGACGCACTGAAGGAAGAATTGACGCAGGCCCAAACCAATCTTGAAAATCAAGTTGCCTTAGCTGATGAAGAGTTAAGCAAGGTGGTTGTAAGCTGCGCGGAGAGAGTATGCCCCCCCTACTAACCGCTACAGCCGGTCGTAGGTGGATTATCGGGCAAGGACTGTGGCTTGCCATAAGTGGGGCTCTGAACGCTCCACATCTACTGCAGGTATTTGCTGGGGTCGTATCCGATGGGATCGACCGTGGTAGGCATGAAGGCCTGGTCAAAGCTGCGGAGATGATCGCAAAAAATGAAGATATCACGCAGCATCCGTGTCACAACCCCTCCGCAACGGGTAAGATGACTGCGTCCATGGATGCCTTGGCAGAACTCCAACACCCCCTCCTGGACGAGCTTGAAGCAATGAAAGATGCTCCCAACGAAACAATAATGTCCCGGCTGATTGCTGATCCTATTCCCTTGACGTTGGCTACTTACGATTCCGCATCCAAAGCCATGTCAGGCGAGAAGCCGCTTGGAGAAGCTCTAGATGCTCTCGCAGTCAAAGTCCGGGACGGGAAAGATGCTCGTGGGGAGGCCCTTCGTGCTTTAATTGAGGAAGGGAAGAAGGATCTAGGGGAATTCCTACCCCCCTTGTAACTTATCTGTTGTAAACACTTGTGATTATATTCGTCCGTGTATGTACACGGCTAAGACATATATGTAAGAACTTGTCTTTTTATTTAGAAGTCCGTGACGACCACGGCCATTTTGTTTATTGTTAATTTTGAAACTTGTGTATTTCATTGTATTTCAATGCCGCATGATGTATCACGTCTTACACATGAAAAGGGAAAATACATACAAGTCTATAATTTATTAGACATGCGACGTGTGTCTTTACTATGCAGAGTACCGTGTGGATACGGTGCACAAAAAACTTATCACAACGTCTTGTGAGTAAGGCGTCTAGTAAGGATACATGATCCGTGCGGCTGGGGTTGCATCCCTCTTACGCGGAAAGTTGAATTAGTAGGTTCACTTAATCCTCTTACCCCGCCTGGAGGCGTATAGTACATGTACGGTAATTTGAAAGAATGCATATGAATAAAACATGGCATACTATAACACAAGTAAAAAATTCATACGAATTAAGAAAAAAATCTAAAAAATGATTTGCACGAAACAGGCCGTGGAGCTAGCTAGGCACCACGGCATTTTATTTAGAACGTTTACATTTTGTTTGAACAATAATGAGAAGTCCTAAGAAACGAGAAAGGAATCTAAACAAACATAAGACAAAATAAAACAGATGAACCCGCATGGTTCTTCAAAGATAGCACTTTTAAGACTGCACATAGCGAAGTACCCATGCGGAAGCCGTAGCTTTCAAAGATAGCACCTTTTGAGATTGGAAATATTCCATGTGCGTTCTAGGTCGCGCCCATCCATATCACGTAACCTGTACGCGCCTCGTCCTAAGGCTTCAGTGACTTCATACGGTCCTTCCCACTTAGGGCCCAGCTTTCCTGTGTTCTCCGCTCGACTTGCTTCATTAGCACGATAGACATAGTCTCCCGGTCGAAAAGAAACACCCTTGACCTTGACGTCATAATAAGCCTTCATCTTAGCCTTGGACTTAGCCTCATTGATGGCTGCTATTTCCCTCTTTTCTTCCAGCAGATCCAGGTTGATTCGCAACTGTTCATCGTTCGTGACGACATTAACCTCCGCTGTGCGGATGGTAGGCATTCCTATTTCTGCTGGAATAACAGCTTCAGTTCCGTAGGCCAATGCAAATGGAGTATCCCCGTTGGCTGTTTTGATCATAGTTCTATGCGCCCATAGCACATGTGATAACTCATCGACCCATTTGCCACTTCGTTCATCCAAGCTTCTATTTGCTCGTTCGACGAGGCCGTTTGTTTGTGGATGCTTAACAGATGCGAAGCGCCGTTTGATGTTCAATGATGCACACCAATCTTTGAATGGGTTGTCCGTGAACTGCTTGTCGTTGTCCGAGATGATTTCTCCTGGTAGACCAAAACGGCACACAATGTGTTCCCACACAAACTTCTTGACCTGCTTGCCTGTGATAGACTTGACTGCCTTGGCCTCTATCCATCGTGTGAAGTAGTCCATTGCAACAATCAAGAATTTAACCCCCCCCCCCCCCCGCAGCTACAGGAAATGGTCCTGCAATGTCAATTCCCCACTTATAAAATGGCCATGGGGACGTGATAGGTGTAAGCTCCTGCTGCGGGTGCCGCGGTAATGGCCTATGCACTTGGCAATCATTGCACTTGCGAATCATATCGCGCGCGTCTCTGTGCATGGTAGGCCAATAATAACCTGTTCGTAAGGCTCTAGCTACCACGGATCGTGGGCCTGCATACATGCCGCACAACCCTTCGTGTATGTCACTGATTACGTAAGCTGCCTGGCGTGGTCCAACACACCGCAGCCACGGCTGCAAGAAAGAGCACTTGTAAAGGATGCCTTCTCGAAGTTCAAAATGTTGCGACATCCTGTTAATGCGCCTTGCTGCTTTTTCCTCGTCTGGAAGGGTCTCATTAGTCAAATAGTTGATGATTGGGGTCATCCACGTAGGTCCCTCCTCTTCAACTATAGCGGCAACCTCCCCTTCCGTTATAGATTTCTCCTTGAGTATTTCCACCAAAACTTGTTTAGACAAGTGAGCGAAGCTTGTGGATGCGATCTTGCTAAGAGCGTCCGCTTTCTTGTTCTCGCCCCTTGGCACCTGCTCGATGGAAAACTTACTGAAAGTCGCGATTAATGACTTGACTTTTTCCAAGTACCTGACCATGTTGTCCTCCTTAGCCACATACCCACCTAGAATATGGTTCGCGACAAGCCGTGAGTCCACGTAGGCCTCAAGGTTGCGGACTCCCATTCTAGCGGCGATTTTTAAACCCGCAATTAATGCTTCATATTCCGCTTCGTTGTTAGTGGTCGTGAACTCAAAACGGAGGGCGTACGTGAATTCCATTCCTTCTGGGTTTGTGAGGATGAGACCTGCCCCGGACCCGTCTGTACACGAGGATCCGTGAATTCCATTCCTTCTGGGTTTGTGTTGATGCAAAAGTTGGTTGATCCTTGCTAGACCCGAATTAGGCTTAATTCGGGTTGGCTGGGCTCCGGCTCCTGCACCAAGTGAATCGTTTGGTTGGGATCCTGCACACTAAACAACACGCGTTAGGCTTACCGTGGGAATGTTTCCCACGATTAGACTCCGGCGTGAGAGTAACTAATCGATTTAAGGTTTATGTGAGTTTAGAATACAAGTCGTAATACCTTTGTGGAACCCTTGGGGGTTCTTTTTATAGGCAGTGAAACCCTAGTGGGCTTCCACTGATGCTTCGGCCCCAAGGAAGAGATAATCACCATAATTTAGAATGATTGTTATCTTCTAATCTTGGTAGTGAATATCCTCTCTTATTGGGATAAAGATATTCCAGACAGAATATGATTCTGTCTAATCTTATGTCAGCCGCACCGGGCCGTGGGCCGCACACATGTGCGGTTACTGTTCATTCAAGCCCATAAGCCTGAATGACATTATCCACCCATCTGTGATAGACCGGATACGGGTAGTACCCGTGGGCCGGGCTCATGACCCGGTTGGGGACTATACGTCATCAATAGGAACAGGTGGAAACGGAACTGTATATAAATCGAGCTTTGATCATACCGTCGCTGCTGTCAAAGTTCTCCACTCTCAAGAAGCTCATAGAACCAAACGATTTCAACAAGAGGTGGAAATTAACTTTTCTGATACTCGATTTTTATATTCCTGATATTTATTTAAAAAGGCTTGAAGTATTGAGCAGAATAAGACATCCTCATTTACTTATTCTTATCGGTGCGTGTCTTGATCATGGATGCTTAGTTTACGAGTACATGGAGAATGGGTGTTTAGATGAAAGATTATTTTGTATAAACAATACCCCTCCGATTCTATGGTTTGATCGTTTCCGTATCGCATGGGAAGTTGAATCAGCTCTGACTTTCCTTTCTAATACAAAGCCAAAGTCCATCGTTCATCGTGATCTAAAACCGGCTAACATATTGGTTGATCGAAACCTCGTGAGCAAAATAGGCGATGTTGGTGTTTCAACAATGCTCCAGTCAGACCCTAGTTCCTCATCCGCTGTTTACAAAGACACTAGCCCTGCTGGAACATACTGTTACATTGATCCAGAGTATCAACGGACAGGGTTAGTTTCACCAAAATTCGATGTCTATGCTCTCGGTATGGTGATCTTGCAGCTGTTGACAGCAAAACCAGTGATTGGGTTGACCTATTTGGTGGAAACTGCTATAGAGGATGATGAGCTAGCTACTGTGGTGGATTTAGAAGCTGGTGAATCGCCCGTTGATGAATCTAAGGAGCTAGCTATGTTGGGGCTGGGATGTGCTGAAATTAGACGAAAAGATAGGCCTGATTTGAAAAATGTGGTTCTTCCTACTTTGTAACGTCTCAAAGCAGTTGCCGACGAAGCTCAAAGAACCACATCTATGTCTATAACTACTCCTCCTAGCCATTTCATATGCCCAATACTCAAGGTATGCAAATTGGGTTGGTCAGGCGGGTTGTCAAGCTAGTAAAAACTGCCCCGGGTCAAAATGGGCAATTTCTACTTCGGGCTGAAATGGGTTAGGTTGAGCTGGCAATTAAGGACTTTTATTATATATGAAAGTTACAACTAATAATGTGTAAAGTTATGATGTTTTTTATACAGGATGTAATGATTGATCCTTGTGTTGCTGCTGATGGCTACACTTATGATCGCAAGGCGATAGAGAAATAGTTTGAGGAGAGTGATAGTTCCCCAATGACGAATTTACCTTTGACTAGTAGAAGCTTAACACCGAATTACATGCTTTTTTCTGCAATAATGGAGTGGAAATCAAGAACATAATGAACTTGGTGAAAATATTGGATGTAACCTAGTTTATAGGATTTTTTATGTACATGTGTTTGTTTAATCTAGATGTGATTCGAGTCTTGCACAAACATTTGGCTTGACAAGTAAAAGGTCTGTGAAATTTATATAAATGTACATGATTTGGGTTAAAAGAATTTACGCCGTTTAGTTTCAGTCCAAATATTATGACTATTTGGGCATGAATTATGCAAGAGGAACAATTGAACATGAATAATCAACTACAAAATTAAGTTACTTAAGCAAGATTCAAGTATGTAAATTTCAAGTCGTGTGCTTTTAGCTTAAGTTCGGATCGTGACATATTTTACAAGCTTAGATTTAGCTATTTGTTTTGTGAGATAAGCCTAAACGAATAAAAGAACCGTTCATACACGAAAAGAAAAAGAAAATCAAATACAGTTGCCCATAAAAAGGAAATTGACAAAAATAAATAAAAAATAGCAATACACAAAAAAAGGAAATTGACAAAAAGAAATAAAAAAAGACTTGATAGTTTGAAAAAAGAGGAGTTTATAATTAATGAGTAATAGTACAAAGGGTAAAAAAAGGTATTTAGAAATCTAAAACTAAAAAGACTAAAAAAATCCATAGTCGCCCCGTGCAACTGGCTATTTTAAGAAGAAAAAGAGCTCGGGTTCATAAAGTGACTAAACCACTTGGGTGGGGCCATTTTAATAATTTCCCTTTTTATTAAACTCTAGGGTAACTCTAGGTAAGCCCACACTCTCATAGCCCAGCCTCCCGCTTAAAACCTGTCTCATGGAAAATAAACACGGGTGAGCAAAACGTCCAGTGAACGGATATAACAAATAAGGCTGAAAAGTAAAGGGTGATAACAGAAGCTGTGAATATCAACAATATATGAACAAAAGAATGAATACAAGAATCATTAAAAATTGATTAAAGAAAGGTAATCAGAATGCCCACGAGCTCATATAACATGTCACATATCATATAAGTCAAACAGCCAGATTGGTGTACATGGGGGGCGACTCCCATGTACCAGAAACGATATGGGTTGTATAGCACACACAACCCATTCACTACAGGTCATATCATACTTACCAAAAGCCTAGGATGCATCTATACGCCCCCTGCAAAACAAAATAGCACGTACACTAGCTCATGACTAGCATACACACTCACAGAATATATAGCAAAATGGCCATCAAAAGGGAACGATGGGGTCTAATCACACCGCCCCAGATGGTGTCATGTCACCGGTGCATCGATGAAATGGTCATGGTACCTCCATGACTAGTTACATAATATGGCTCGGACATAAGGGGTTCATAAACAAAGGGCATATCAAAACATATATCATAATTGATCAAAAGGAAGCATATGAAGGCATGTCAAACAAAGGGATCATAACGAAACAAAGGAAATCATAGATCATATCAAAACAGCAACTAATGATGTAGGGAACAAAGCAATGTCTTAGGGAATGATCAAAATAAAAAGTTTACAAAAGAGTAGAAGAAGTGTTCTTACTAAAAGAACCGAATATTCGTACCTTATTGCAAAACACAACAAAGATCCGCACAAAATGTAACGAGTCCTAATTCCGTGTCACCGGAGCTACAATATACATATAAACATATCATACCTATTTATCATATAAATAAAATTGCAACTTTCCATAGATAGGTGATTAAAAACCCTAGTTTTCCACTTTCTTAAAAACCCGTTATTTAGGTACTGTTTTTATAGATCCGAACAGGAACCATATTTCTCAACCCTAACAATTGATTTAAGACCAGATTTGAAAACAAGATTCAAAAAGCATAATCATAGGCTCTAGAATCACTTAAAAAGATATCCCGAAACTCGTTTTATAGCCTTTACAAGATGACCCATTTTCTTAAACCTGATTTTTGTGGACTGTTTTCAAAGACCAGATTATTAGACCTTGTTCCTGACCTTTACAAATTGATTAGAGACCAGTTTTGAAAACTAGATTCAAAGATATTTATCAGAGGCTTTTGAAACACTTAAAAATGTATTATGAAACTCATTTTATGGCCTTCACAAGATGATCCAAAAACCGGACAGTTTTGGATCCTTATTTTGTTTTAAAGGTTTTAAGGGTCTAGATCATCATAAGATGTCTAGATCATGTTATAAATTATGTAAAAACTTATATAAAGCCATTATTAGGCGGATATAAAAAGATCTAACATATGAAAAGGTTTTTAGCATAATAAATCAACATAACATATTTTTAGGGTTCATAAAACCCTAAAATAATACATAGAAAATAAAGAACATAATATGGTGACACAACGATCATAAGGAGACTTACATATGATGAATATACTGATATGATAATTACAATAAGCAAAAAACACCAAGAATGGAGGAAGGATAAATGGAGAACACCAAGGAAAGGCCTAAAATTTCAAGGTTTCTACAGTGGAAGTGTAGAGAGAAAACCTTAAGGAACAAAAATGGAGGATCATGGGATATGGGACCATAACTCACGGTTCATATGACTTAGGGGAAGCGTTTTTTGCGTTATAGCAAGTTACTATACTTAGGGAAACATGTCTAAGAAGGTTTTATGCAATTTCTAAAGATAACACCTTTTAAAGCAAATCAAATATTTTCTCTCTTATTTCTTGTCTAAAAATCAGCCAAAAGGATACGAAATAAGGGGGACAAAATATTTTTCTACTAATTATAATGATACACAAAATAAACCTTATTATGTCTTACACTCTTTTCCCAAAAAGTCCTAATTAAAACTAGTAAGTAAATATCTTGGCCAACAATAAAATCAAATCATATTCTTTTATTAGGGCTGAATTTTATTTAGTTTTTATAATATATTTATACACTTTTTTCATTAATATTAACTTTACATTATATCCTTTAAATTCTAAGATTTTAATAACATAAGTTTTAATTATTTCAAACTTACTTTAATAATTAAATGCACATTTTTAAATTTCCAGTAATGAAATGAAATTTCAGAAATAAAATTTCAGAAATAAAATGAATTTTCAGAAATGAAGTAAATTTTAAAAAATGAAATGGAACTTTCTGATTTTCAGAAATGTCCATATTTCGTATTTCAAAAATGCGGGTTTTACAAACGTTGTATACAAAAGAATTGACTTTGCTATACATAATAGACTAAAGGTGCAGCTTGTTGCCCGTTTGTCTTATCCTACTATGTACATAGTATTTATTCCATAAATAACATTCAGTTATGATGAAAAAATATTAACTATGAAGATAAAAATGTTTTTTTATCAATCAAAGTTAGCATTAGTTGCATATATTTTAATTTTCCTATTTTTTGTTTATGGACGCTTTTTTCAAGATGGACAAAATACAAAATCTCCGACATGAGTAAAATAGTCAATTTACTTCTTTTTTTCTTTCACAATTAAACTTCAAACGCACATAATTTTTAAACAACAAACTTTTCGATAAAACTGATTTCACTATAATTTCTAAGATTTAATCCTCTTTAATTTGGTACAAATTTTGATAAATATTTCAAAACATTTCTTTTACATATTCGATTTTTAATGATTTTTGCATTTTCGACCCTAATTTTGACCTTCAGTCGATCCCTCCACAAGGCTAATATATGCGCTTCGAGGGCTTCTATCAACAAGTTAGCTACCCCGCGCCAATCTTGCTTCGAGAGGCATTAATATTCTTTCCAAATCTGTCATTTCGGTGATTCAAAGGTGGAATCGATTGAGCATTGTTTTATATCTTGCTCCCGTGTTTTACCAATATGGAGAAAGGTTTAGAGTTGGTGTAAACTCGATCTCCCGACCTTGTTTCCCTCATTTTCCATTTCTGATATTGCTTTAGGACATGTGGACAAGCTTGACCACCTCGATCTTGATAAAATAATCAATGTAGTTTGCCAGTGTGCTCTATGAGCTATTTGAAAATGACGTAACAAGGTAGTTGCTCCTCCAACGAGTCGGTTGCTAAGGTGAAAGATAAATCCATCTTCCCTTCTATTCAATACTCGTCTATGCTTTGGATGAATGCTAGGTGCTCGTCTTCCCCATTTATTGGAATAGTTTGATTACTAGGCCTTGGTCTATTGTTGATAGAAGTGGTAGTGTTATTGTAGGCCTTTTTTTGTTTTTTATTGGGGCTTTGTTTCACGCCCTCATGCCTTATGTGGCATTGTTTTCTTTGTACATTCTTGTCCTAGATCTTTCTTAGAGTCTTCTTTATAATATAATTTTTGCCTTATCAAGAAATTGTTGAATCCTAAAAAACTTAAAATCTAAAAGATGTAGAGTTTGGTTCACTCTTTACCAAAAAAATTGAATCATTCCAATCCGATATGATATAAGTGAGATATGTCATGCTAAAGATAACGTTTTAGTCATATTTGTAGAACTCGAAGTGTTGGAGAAAATGTCTAGCTTAAACTTTTACAGATAAATTGTCTTGAATGTATAAATTTTTGAACCACAACACACCACTAATCATGTTAATAATGTAAGACTAAAAAAAATTAATTTTTTCTTTTCTAATTTAATACAAAAATGCACGTATTGCATTTTGTTGCGTTTTTAACTATAAATTCAACAATATTATACTCGAATTAGAATTTTTAAAACAAAAAAGATATAGATATTAGGTCATCATTACTCAGGTTTTTGAATCACTCAAATCGAACATCAAATGAGTAAGATATCACACATTAAATATTACGTTTTAGTCATATTTGATGATAAAAATATGACTTATGAACATGGAGTATGATGAACTTATGAACAATGCTAACCAATGAAGAGCACTGACTCATAAAAAAGATTAACTAGTAAACAAGACAACGTCAACATACATGTTGTTCATAAGTGAGCATTAGTCTTGTTCATAATTTCATTAGTAACATTAACTGATGAAGAAGACTAACTACTCATGAACAGGATAATATCAATCTGTATTTTAAACATAAGTATTCATTATTTAGTCTTGTTCATCGGTCCATTAGTCTGATTGATGAACACATTAACAACACTAACTTCTGATGAACAAGACTAACCTAATGAACAAGCCAACATCAAATCTACATGTTGTTCTCACGAGGTGTCGTTTTATACGATTTTTAGAGGTCATTTAACCCTCTCCATAGTTTCTTAAATGTGCCTGAAAGCAATCCTTTCTTTTTTTATTTTAGCAGTTTGGAAGCACTTGGAGCATTTGGATGTGATCTGGAAGTGTTTTGGAGCATTTCTTAACATTTGGATTCCGAAAGACATTGAGGCAAGAATACACGAAGTTCTCAATGAAGAAAAAATTCTACAAACAAGAGATATAGACGTTGTCGAGACTTCTACTCGATGTCGTCTAAAGACATCTGATGAGACTGCTTTTATACATGGTCTCATCGTCCAAAACGGGCTTAAAACGGTGAAAATATCATAAAAAGTGCCGTATATATGCTTGTGTTTGTTCAATGTGTATTTTCGGTACGGATATCAAGAAAAAGACAAAAATATCACAAGAATCAATAAAAAAGGAACACGGGAAACGAAGCCGCACAATGAACCGGACTTGAGTGTTGAATTTCCAAGAAAATCCTTGAATAATGAAGATTTGGCAACTTTAGTCCCTCAAGAATTGAAGAATTGTCACTTTTTGTCCTTCTAAAATATCAAGTGTACAAGAAAGGACCCTAAAGTATCAAGATATGTCATGTTCAGCCCTTAAAGATTCAAGAAAATGCAAATAAACCCTTGGCATGATTTTTCATAAGTTTTTGTGGCCAAATTAGAAAAAAACAAAACTTATTTACAAAGGGAATTGAAGTTTGGCTGTTTGAAACTTAAGATGACACAAAAGTGGAAAGTGGGGGACTAAACCTGCCAGACATCCAACCTTATCCCTCCAGTCAAACCACTCCACCTCACCAACCCTGCCACCTCACACCACCACATCACCATTCCACTACACACCTGATCAATATATAATTCAGTTTGAATTATATTAATCATGTTTCTTTTTTCCTTCCAAACACTCTAAACACCCCCTTAAACGGATCAAAATATCAACTGTTTATCATTCATATACTTCATAAACCCTAATTTCTTAAAACCACTAATCACCCGACTTAAACCCTCCCTTTTTCCAGATCTTTGATTTATGATATACTAATCATACCCCACACCCCAAAACGTCCACCCTGTGACTGTAGACCCTACCTCGTGTTTGCCCTGCTGCAAAAAGACAAGGTGGAATAGTAATCCAATGGCTCCAGCCGTTTTCTTTCTCCTAAAGTCATCAAGCAACGATGAGGATTGATTCAACATCACTGGCATCCAAGCATACAAATAAAATCAGCACATGGGCATACTTGGACAAATTTCAAAATTCAAAAGCCAAGGGTTTTCTGGAAATAAATGTATTAGGGTTTCAATCTAGAATCATTTGTAGTCCCTATATAAGGACACCTAGGCCTTTCTTTTTTTCTGTTCTTGGTTTTTCTCTTTAAGTCACAACTTGTAAATCCCCTTTTTTGATTAATGAAAAAAGATAGTGTTGTTTGATGACAAGAAACCCAAGTGCAATTTACTGCTATTGAGTTGTTTGTGTTATCTTATTTTAAATCCGTTTTTAAGCTTTGTTCCAAGATATTTAGTTTTACTTTTCGTTCTCCCAAGTTTTACTAAAGGAATTTGTTGAGGTTTTTGGTTGATAAGAAAAGGTCCCCTTTGCTTTGAGTTACGGCATATGCATGACCATAGCACCATGATTGATGAACTAAAGGAATTTGTTGAGGTTTTTGGTTGATAAGAAAAGGTCCCCTTTGCTTTGAGTTACGACATATGCATGACCATATCACCATGATTGATGAAATCAGGGTGTAGTGGGTACATATATTTGGACTGCAAGTTTGTGGGGTTGCTTAAAAATCACCAAGACTTAGTTCATAATATTTGTACTAACTGCTTTCAATTCTTGGGGAGAAGCTTGTACTTCAAGTAATCCACAAGATTGATTGTCTAATTTTTCTTATTTGTGTTTGTGGTGATTGTGTAGGAAAAACCAAGGCCTTATATCATTTTCTCACTAAGGATTTAGGGCTGTTGTAGCCCTATCAGCAAACCCCATCCAATCTTCCATCTCAACAAGTACCCCTGGCTTGACCTAGCTGTTGGTCAAGCTCAGGGGAGCTTAGCTGCCCTCCCATAGGAAGCCATTGGGAGGAGGTTTATCATTTCTCCTTTTTCCTTTTCCGGTTTTCTTAAAAAAGGCATGCTACATGAATTTGTTATGTGTGCCACATGAGATAGGTTTGCTACTTGTAATCTGCTTATTTTCAATAATAGATCTTGGTCAGTGTTTGCATCAAAAGCTTTATGGTTTTTCAATCAAAAAGTCTCTGAAATTTTCTCAAAAGTAAACGTATAGAGTGTTTGGATTTTCAGTTTACAAAGGTGTTGGTATCAACTGAGTAGTTAAAAATAGTCATGGCATGTGTTATTCACCAACATAGGGGCATTGTTGTTTTTGTTTCAAATGTGGTGAAGTTAAGGCTTAAAATTGCATAATTTGTGTTAAAATAACCTAAACTGCATCATAGTCTTAAACAGGTTTGTTTTAGGTTTTTGGGTAGTGAATCTTGGTCATCTAGCTAGCTAGGGCTTAGGTCTAGGGTTGTTTAGTATAAAAGTCAAGTGTGTGCAACTGGATAACTTGTTTTGGTGATTTGAAGTTCATTGAAGAGTAAACTGCATCAGCTACTTGACTCTTGTTGCTTACAATTTGTATCAGCAAGCATATAAGCCTAAAACATGTTCTATTTCTATGATTCAATGCATGAAACTTGGTCTCTTGCTATGATTAGGGTAGATTTATAGTTCATCTGCTTATAATCTGTGATTGGTGAATATTTGTTGGCTCATAATTGTTCTAAACACTCACTAAAACCACCAGACCTCATTTTTCTACATATCTGAGCACATTTTGATTAAACTGTACAAATTGGTGTGGCTACCTGGTGTTTGATTGCTTGTTTGTGACTCCCTATAATACAAAGTTTTAGCCAAGTATAAAATCTTTATCGTCCGATCTCTTCGAATTGACTACCGGCTAAGAGTGTGACTCAATTGTCTTTTGGAAAACAAGAGGATGTGTTTGTTTGATTATCTAAATTTTAAAACCACAAGCAAGAAAGAAAATTGTCGTTTGAGTAAAGTGAAAGAGTTAAGAATTTAAACTAAAAATAAAAGCGTACAATCTTTGGAAATTAAAACTTAAATAATCAAAAACTTAGAAACTTGTTTAAAAATAAACTAAGACAAAAGGCGGGAAAGAGTAAATTTGAAAGTCTAAGGAAAATAAAACAAAGCAGATCACAACGCGATCGTACCCAAACAATAAGATGGATCTTGTCCACCGATCGCACTCAATGCGATCACAAAAAAGGAATCAGATCGTACTCACTAGTACGATGGGTAACGTGATCGTACTACCAGATCGCAACAAGTGGATCGTGGTCCTCGATCGTGGTTTGTGATCGCAACACAATAGAATCGTAATCAATGCGATGGAAACAAGGCATCGTAACTCACCATCGCACTCCCAGATCGTAATCAACGATCGTTGTGTGTGATCGTAAACAGGGAAGAACAGATGGATCGCACTCAATGCAATCGTACCCCAAGATCGTGACCAAGTAAAACCTTCTAAGATGGAAATGGCGTCCAACAAGTAAATAAGCATAAACGAACAAGCAGTAACCAAAGAAACACTTAACAACTTGGAAAATAGTAAATAAGCACAAATTCGAAACTTTTATGAATTCTACACTCGCGACTTAATAAACCGAACATGAAATGATGGAATTCTTAAAAAAAAGTTTAAAAGTAGATAAGCTAAGAATACAAATAAGCTAATAAGCATAAAGAGCTTATAGCCTATACGTATATGAGCTTATGTAGGAACAAAAGAAATGAACTTCCTTACCACACAACATCAAACTCAATCACGGATCATGAATGATTCGGATCAAAAGTGAAGTTTCGGATTAAGGAATAAGCAAAATCAAGAAATGTAGAAGGAGATTAAAGAACACAAAGCTTAAACTAAAACTTTTTGATTAGTAAAACTCAAATACAAAGATTAACTAAAGCTTAACTTAAAAGAAAAGATGAAGTTTTAGTGAGAGAAAGTTAAACACTTTCTCTCTCTAAAATGAAAACTAAAACAAAGAAAAATAAAACTAGATAACCACCCTCCTAATGTGATTAGGAGGGTATTTATAGGCTAAGTGAGAAGTGCATGTGTGGTGTGCTTCCTTCTTTCTTTTCTTCTCGACTCGATTTAATTCTTTGTCTTTTCTCGACGTCGTCTCGGGATTTGAACCTGTCTTAATAATTTTCTTCTTTAAATTAGACTTGAGTTCTTCGACTTCATTAAACTTCCGTCTTTAGACTTTTTCTTCGATAAATCTTCAGAATAGGTCTTGGACATCCGTTCTTTAAGCACTCTTGATCTCTTGACTTCGTCTTTTCTCGTTTTCTTCGATAAAAGCCCGTGAAAGCCCGTGTTTTCTTCCTTTTTCATCTTTTGGTCCTAAAACACAATAAAAACACAAATCACGCATAATTCCGACTTTTACGACATAAATTACATGTTTTGGTCTTGTTATTATTGGAAATAAGCGGTAAAAGGATAAGTGTTTTCACACTTATTAAATCCCCTACACTTGACCATTACAATGCCCTCATGCAATGCATTAATTTTAAATCACAGTTTACATTTTCCATCATAAATAACCCACCTTGGCCTTTATTAAATACTAAATATTTTAGGGAAAATAACAAGATAAAAACAAGTAAATAAATCAAAGACTTACATTGGGTTTTGGCTGCCATGAACGTTTATCATCCTCAAGTTTCACGTTCCCCATACCAAGCTTAAAAACGAGATCATTGTTATTATAAGTTAGCAAACTAGCACGAATTCATGTGGGCCAATTATTTACTTAGAATCCCTTATTCCTAGGTGTATCTCTTATATTTTAATTTTGTCTTGAATGATCACGAGGATGCATTGTTTGACTTATTTCGATAGTTATTTAGGCCGAAAATAAAGTGAACGATTTAATCAATAGTTAGCTAAAGGACAAAATCTTTTAAAACTGCTTCTCGGGACCTCATAAAGTTCATATCTTGGCATAACTCGCTTCACGATTTGAGACCTTTCTCGGACCGATATTTGGCAGCGACTTCATACTTCAAATCTTTGAGAGACGTTCTTGAAATTATGGTCTTCTCTTCATAATAGGAATTTCTTCACTTGAAGTTTTGAGAGATTCTTCATCTTTGGACCACGACTTCTTCATTTTTCTCCAATCTTTATTTTGGACTTTGATATACAACGATCCGCCTCCTTTTAGGACTTGGATCTATTTATCCTCATACCTTGTAAGGGTCTTTTCGGATAGACTTCTCCATGATCTTTTGGGGAGTATTTGCTTTTCGTCGTGTGTCTCGATCCTTCATATTGATTTTCGACAAATGATTCTTCACATCACTTTTGGATCTTTAGCAACAAACTGTAGCCCTCATGCCTTGTTAGGGCCTTTTCGGACTCGCCAATCTTTGCATCCCGCTTCAATAAGTTATGCCTTGGCTATGAACTCTAATTAATACCGAGCAACTTTTAAACGATCTTGGGCTAGAAGCTAAGTAACTTTTCAAATCGTACAACCTTATTTATTGCAGATATATTTATTAACAAGCGATGGGAGAATAGGCTCATAATTAACTCACATAAATTCATGAAAGAATACCAAACTTATAATTGACTCTATCATCTCTTGTCCTCTAAAATTTAAAATCTCAAGGAATGAGACTCGTGGATGCTTAGCCTATTAAATCAAAGTTTTGGTTTTTCGAGTCATCTATAGGATCTTGCAAATTCTTAGACTTTTTCAAGTTTAGAAATCGCATTTTAAAGTTCCCTTGATAAACAACTCTCTAGGATCAATTATAGGAACTTGCGAAAAGTTCTTGTTCTTAACCCGTGAGAGTTAAGACTTTCGCATTTTAAAGCTCCCTATATAAAAGCCTAGCAAAACTTGACTTAAACACGTTAAGGATACTAGCTAGAGTAAACTTAGATAAGTAAACTCGGGTTGAGTCAAAATATTCACGACTTTGAAAAATTTAAAACCACTTTATTGCAAATTTATTCTAGCAAAGAAAGTAAATAACGCTAACAAAGGAAAAACTAATAGGCCAAAATAGATTAAAAATTTTAAAAAATGTCAAAAAATCAGATTTTCCGGTTAAAATGAGGGCAAATTCATGGAAAAGACCACTTACTTCGATAGAAGTCCCCCTACACTTGATATAAACATTGTCCTCAATGTTTAAGCATGTGGGAATAAATTCCCCTACACTTAGGACATTGTGCACTTTGTTTAAGTCTTGCTAAGGAAAGGACAACTAAAGTGATTTCAATGTGAACATATAAGATATGAAAAACTGAATCACGACAGTTTAGGATAGAACCAGGAAGACGGGAACACGGAATCACGGTTCGTCAAAAGTCATCGAGGTGCTCTTTGAAGCTTGAATCCCTGCACAAAATAAGAAACAAGACAACCAACACATATGGAGCTCCCCCTACACTTATTATGAAAGCGGTAAAGGATAGATCACGGGTTGCCTCCCAAGAAGCGCTTGTTTTTTATAACCGAGTCACGAGCCTGACTCGACCCAAAACTAGTTCATGGGAAACGTGGTGAGGGATGGAATCATCTCATGAGAGATGTCCTCACCAAAGTACAACTTCAAACGCTGGCCATTCACCTTAAAATTGGGCCCATTTGGCTGAGAAAGCTCAATGGTGCCATATGGAAAGACTTTGGTGATGGTGAATGGACCAAACCAGCGGCTCTTCAACTTGCCAGAGAAGATCTTCAACCGAGAGTTAAAGAGTAAAACTTGATCACCAACGTGGAACTCTCGGTTCTTAATGCTTGCATCATGGATGATCTTGGTCTTCTCCTTGTAGATCAGTGAGTTCTCGTAAGCTTCATTCCTCAGTTCATTTTGCTCGTTGAGTTGAATCTTGCGAAGATCACCGACTTTGTTGATGTCGAAGTTAGCCCACTTCAAGGCCCAGTATGCCTTATGTTCCAGCTCGATGGGGAGGTGGCATGCTTTCCCGTACACAAGACGATAAGGTGTACAACCTATCGGCGTCTTATAAGCGGTACGGAAAGCCCACAGAGCATCATCTAACTTGTCGGCCCACGCGGCACGATGCTCTCCCACAGTACGTTCTAGAATTCGCTTCAATCCACGGTTGGAAATCTCGGCTTGCCCATTGGTTTGGGGATGATAGGCGGTGGAAAGACGATGATTGAAACCATACTTAGCCATGACTCTTGAGAATTGATCATTGCAAAAATGAGTCCCGCGGTCACTGATAATAGCACGAGGAACACCGAATCAAGCAAAAAGCTGCTTAAAAAAGTTCACAACCACCCTCGCATCGTTCGTTGGGAGAGCCTTAGCTTCAACCCATTTAGAAACGTAGTCAACGGCTACGAGGATGTACTTGTTCCCTTTGGATGATGGAAATGGCCCCATAAAGTCGATGCCCCATACGTCAAAGATTTCACATTCTTGTATGAAATTTTGAGGCATCTCATCTTTATGTGTGATCTTGCCTTGTCTTTGGCAAGCATCACAATGTTTAACCATCTCGTGAGCATCACGATATATGGTGGGCCAATAAAATCCAGAGTCAAACACTTTTTTAGCGGTGTAGTTGGGACCAAAGTGACCACCGGTGGGTCCTTTATGGCAAGCATCAAGGATTTGTAAAGCTGCCGGTCCATCAACACATCGACGAATGATCAGATCAGCGCATTGTTTGAAGAGATAAGGGTCATCCCATAAGTAAGTCTTAGCATCTTTAAAGAACTTCTTCTTTTGTTGGGATGTTAACCCTTTGATGAGAATACCACCCGCTAAGTAGTTTGCAATGTCCGCAAAACACGGGGTGTCATCAAGATTGGAGTGAATAGACATTAAGGCCTCAAGGGAAAAAGAGCCATTGATCTCTTGGTTCGGATGATTCCCTTGATATGGATCCTCAAGTCGACTCAGATGATCCGCTGCTAGGTTTTCGGCTCCCTTTTTGTCACGAATTTCAATTTTGAATTCTTGAAGGAGCAAAACCCAACGAAGAAGTCTTGGCTTGGAATCTTGCTTAGTCAACAAGTACTTCAACGCGGAGTGGTCCGTGTATACAATGGTGGTGGATAAAACAAGATAGGGGCGAAATTTTTCAAAAGCATAGACAACAGCTAAAAGCTCTTTTTCAGTTGTCGTATAATGCAATTGAGCCCCCGTCATTGTCTTGCTAGCATAATGGATTGGTTGGAAGTGTTTATTCACTCTTTGGCCCAGAACCGCTCTAATAGCAAAGTCGCTAGCATCGCACATCAACTCAAAAGGTAGCTCCCAATTAGGGGTAACCAAGACCGGTGCCTTAGTTAGCTTATCCTTGAGAAGATTGAAGGCTTCAATACACTCTTTGGAAAAGATAAAAGGAGTATCTTTTTCCAAGAGGTGGGTCATCGGCGAGCGATTTTAGAGAAATCCTGAATGAAACGACGATAGAAGCCTGCGTGACCCAAAAAACTTCTCACACCCTTCACGGTTGAATGTGGAGGTAATTTGGCTATGACATCCACTTTAGCACGGTCCACTTCAAGACCGGCTTTAGAGATTTTATGTCCCAGCACAATGCCTTCTTTTACCATGAAATGGCATTTTTCCCAATTCAGAACAAGGCGAGTGTCTTCACACCGCTTAAGCATGCATTCCAAATTGGCAAGGCAAGTAGAAAAGGAATCACCATAGACTGAGAAATCATCCATGAAGACTTCCATGGTTTCTTCAACCATGTCATGGAAGATAGCCATCATACACCGTTGGAAAGTCCCAGAAGCATTGCATAAGCCAAAAGGCATTCTTTTGTAAGCAAATGTTCCATAAGGACAAGTGAATGTGGTTTTCTCTTGGTCTTGGGGATTGATGGGTATTTGAAAATAACCCGAGAAACCGTCTAAGAAGCAGTAATAGTCATTACCCGCTAGACGTTCAAGCATTTGGTCCATGAAAGGAAGGGGAAAATGATCCTTTCTCGTAGCATCATTGAGTTTGCGATAGTCTATACAAACTCTCCACCCTGTAACAAGACGAGTAGGAATCAACTCGTTGTTTTCGTTGGGCACAACGGTGATTCCGCCTTTCTTAGGCACACAATAGACTGGACTAACCCATGGTGAATCCGAGATAGGGTAGATCATTTCCGCATCAAGAAGTTTGATAACCTCTTTTTTGACAACGTCATGTATCTTGGGATTCACCCTTCTTTGGCTTTGAATAGTGGGTTTAAATTCGTCCTCCATTAGAATTTTATGTGTGCAAAAGTGAGGATCAATTCCACGAATATCGGAGATTTTCCATGCAATCGCTTTCTTATGATTCTTCAGCACGGCGATAAGTAGGGATTTTTCTTCTTCTTTCAAGTCCTTAGCGATGATGACCGGTAACTTCTTATTGTCTTCAAGGAAAACGTACTCGAGATGAGACGGAACATCCTTAAGCTCTAAATCCGGAGGATTTTCGATGGACGGCGTAGTCAAATTCGGATCATCGGTAGAGATAGCCTTAGGAGACTGTGGAGAAATATGGTCCTCATTGAGAAGTTTCTCAATGGTACGAATGTCTTCATCCCAATTGGAGGGAGAATCGTCATATTGCAAATCCACATCTCCCAGTGTTGCTTCAAATTCTTTCAAGAGGAAATCACTTTCTCCAAATGGAGTTAGTGGTGGAGAAATAGAGGCAACGGTCTCAACAGTGGGTAGAGAAGAAGAACCACTTTTACAAGCGTCTTTGATATGTTCTTCACAAGCCTCATCAAGAACGTCAATAGCATTAACATTTTCATATGAATAAGGTTGCTTAGAAATCTTACCCATGTTGAAGATAATTTTATCGTCACCAACTCTCATGATTATTTCGCCCGCGGCTACATCAATGAGAGTGCGACCGGTCCTCAAGAAGGGACGTCCAACGATTAATGGAACACGGGGGTCCATCTCGTAGTCAACGATAACAAAATCCGCAAGGAAGGTGAATTTTTCAACGCCAACGAAGACGTCTTCGGCTATCCCCACTGGATAAGCAACCGTACGGTTAGCTAATTCCAAAGTCATTTTGGTGGGGACTAGCTCGGGGAGAGATAATTTCTTCCAAACACTTAAATGCATTAAGTTTATACTAGCACCTAGATTGGCTAGGGCCATGCTATTCTCTACTCCCGGGAAGTTGCAAGGAATCAAGAAGCGACCCGGATCACCAAGTTTGGTGGGCAATTTCCTTAAGAGAACCGCAGAGCAATTCTCGTTAAGTTGGGTATTAGCAATATCAAGAAGCTTTTCCTTGTCACTAATAAGATCTTTGAACATCTTCGCATATTTAGGCATGTGAACGAGAGCCTCGGCAAAGAAGATGTTAAAATTCAATTGTTTAAACATTTTAAGAAAGTTTGAAACTTGAATATCATCCTTGCTCTTTTGCTTCTCTTTCCTCAACCTTGAAGGATAAGGTATATCAGATAAAGAGGAAGGCTTTAGAGGAATAGGATCACTCACAACCGCGGGTGGTGGGGGAATGGGGTAAGAAGGTAAAGGAGGTGAAGAAAGTTGTTCTTTTTCCTTGTTCACAATCACGGGTGAAGGTGTAGGAAGCTCGGGTTCCGTATAACCTTTTCCACTACGAGTGGTGATTGCTTTCATCTCCCCTCGTGGATTAGCAACGGTGTTACTCGGAAGAGTACCCGAAGAAGAGGGTTGATTACCTTGGAAAAGCGAACCGATCATATCACGTATATTATCCGCTTGAGTGATGAAAGAGTCTCTCATGTCTGCGCGAATATCATTGCTTTGTTTCGCCATGTCATTCCTTAGCTCGGCTCGAATATCACTCCCTTGTTTCGCCATGTCTCCCTTTAAGTTGATGAATTGACTCTGAAGATTCGTCACCATCTCTCTATTAGTCCTCATGAACGTCTCGATGTCTTGATTCAACGTCGTTGGTTGATTGAGAGGTGGAGCTTGGTAAGCTTGAGAATTCCTTGAGGTGGATATGGGTTTCTTTGGGATTGATATTGATTGTTAGCACGAGGTTGGGTATGGTTATTTCGGTTATAGCTTTGTTGTTGGTTTTGGTGTTGAGGAGTAAAACCGGGTGGTGAAAGATAGTTGTTTGAACGATAACTTAGCAAGTTACGATCTCCTTGAGGACGAGCTTGAGAGCCTCCCGTGGGATAGGTACCGTATGCCGCGTTAACGTTTTCACAAAAATTGCCTTGAGTAGAAGGACAATCATTGTAAGAATGAGGACCACCACATGTGTCACAAGAAATAGCAACGGCTTTAGCTTGTTGAGTGGTGTTATTAGCCAAAATTTGCATATTTTTGCTCATTTCGATAATGGCCCGTTCCATGGCGGACATGTCGGTGGTGGAAGAAGTAGATGAAACATTGACTCTCGGATTAGATCTTGAGGATGCGGATGAATCCCAATTCTTGGTGGTGAGTAGTCATGTTTTCAATCAACTCTCTACACTCCTCCGGTCTCCTTTTCATAAAAGTACCACCTGCGGTGGCGTTGATCGTGTCACGATCACGAAAAGTGAGACCATTGTAGAAAGTATCAATGAGAGTGACGGGGAGCATGTTGTGATTAGGACAACGGTCGATCAAATCATTGTAGCGTTCCCAAGCATCAAAGAGCGATTCATCATTGTCTTGCATGAATCCACTAATTTGGTTACGAAGGCTCGTGACCATGGACGGTGGAAAGTAGCGCGACAAAAATCATTGAGTCATGTCGTCCCAAGTATGAATAGAATTCTTTGGGAGACGGTCAAACCATTTTTCGGCATGGTGAGAAAGCGAGTGGGGAAATAGTTGAAGGCGAAGTACATCCATAGAAGCACCGGGCAACTTCATGCTTTGGGTGATGGTAATGAATTTGTCGAGGTGTTTGTTGGCATCATCATCCGGTATTCCGCAAAATGGGTTAGTTTGCACTTGTTGGATCATGTGATGCTTCAACAAAAACTCTGGAGCCGTGATTTGCATCGGCGCAATCGGTCCTCCATGTCCATTCATCGTAGGTTGGCATAGCTCCTCCATGGTTCGTAGGTCGGGTTGGGGTAGATTATTCATGTTGGGGTGGGGTTGATTATTATTGTTGTTGTTGTGTACAACGGCCATGTCTAAATTATCGAGAGTCTCGGGCTCGGGATAAGACGTTGATCGAGTACGCATACACTAAAAAGAAAATGCAAGAGAAAAATATTTTTGGTTTTATAGGTTTTAAATTTTTTTATTTTTATTTTGTATTTTTATTTTAAATTTTATATTTTTTATGGGTTTTTGAAAATTTTTGAGCAAGGAAAATAACGTTCTTAAAAGAACGGGTCCCAAAATTCAATGTGTCTCTCACTAGAAACCGTTAATCTTAACGAAAAGAGCCGGCGGCGGCGCCATTTAATACAAAGTTTTAGCCAAGTATAAAATATTTATCGTCCGATCTCTTCGAATTGACTACCGGCTAAGAGTGTGACTCAATTATCTTTTGGAAAACAAGAGGATGTGTTTGTTTGATTATCTAAATTTTAAAACTACAAGCAAGCAAGAAAATTGTCGTTTGAGTAAAGTGAAAGAGTTAAGAATTTAAACTAAAAATAAAAGCGTGCAATCTTTGGAAATTAAAACTTAAATAATCAAAAACTTAGAAACTTGTTTAAAAATAAACTAAGACAAAAGGCGGGAAAGAGTAAATTTGAAAGTCTAAGAAAAATAAAACAAAGCAGATCGCAACGCGATCGTACCCAAACAATAAGATGGATCGTGTCCACCGATCGCACTCAATGCGATCAAAAAAAAGGAATCAGATCTTACTCACTAGTACGATGGGCAACGTGATCGTACTACCAGATCGCAACCACAATCGCAAAAAGTGGATCGTGGTCCTCGATCGTGGTTTGTGATCGCAACACAATAGAATCACAATCAATGCGATGGAAACAAGGCATCGTAACTCACCATCGCACTCCCAGATCGTAATCAACGATCGTGGTGTGTGATCGTAACAGGGAAGAACAGATGGATCGCACACAATGCAATCGTACCCCAAGATCGTGACCAAGTAAAACCTTCTAAGATGGAAATGGCGTCCAACAAGTAAATAAGCTTAAACGAATAAGCAGTAACCAAAGAAACACTTAACAACTTGGAAAATAGTAAATAAGCACAAATTCAAAACTTTTATGAATTCTACACTCGCGACTTAATAAACCGAACATGAAATGATGGAATTTAAAAAAAAAGTTTAAAAGTAGATAAGCTAAGAATACAAATAAGCTAATAAGCATAAAGAGCTTATAGCCTATACGTATATGAGCTTATGTAGGAACAAAAGAAATGAACTTCCTTACCACACAACATCAAACTCAATCACGGATCATGAATGCTTCGGATCAAAAGTGAAGTTTCGGATTAAGGAATAAGAAAAATCAAGAAATGTAGAAGGAGATTAAAGAACACAAAGCTTAAACTAAAACTTTTTGATTAATAAAACTCAAATACAAAGATTAACTAAAGCTTAACTTAAAAGAAAAGATGAAGTTTTAGTAAGAGAAAGTTAACCAATTTCTCTCTCTAAAATGAAAACTAAAACAAAGAAAAATAAAACTAGCTAACCACCCTCCTAATGTGATTAGGAGGGTATTTATAGGCTAAGTGGGAAGTTCATGTGTGGTGTGCTTCCTTCTTTCTTTTCTTCTCGACTCGATTTAATTCTTTGTCTTTTCTCGACGTCGTCTCGGGGTTTGAACTTGTCTTAATAATTTTCTTCTTTAATTTTGACTTGAGTTCTTCGACTTCATTAAACTTCCGTCCTTAGACTTTTTCTTCGATAAATCTTCAGAATAGGTCTTGGACATCCGTTCTTTAAGCACTCTTGATCTCTTGACTTCGTCTTTTCTCGTTTTCTTCGATAAAAGCCCGTGTAAGCCCGTGTTTTCTTCCTTTTTCATCTTTTGGTCCTAAAACATAATAAAAACATAAACCACGCATAATTCCGACTTTTACGACATAAATTACATGTTTTGGTCTTGTTATTATTGGAAATAAGCGGTAAAAGGATAAGTGTTTTCACACTTATTACCCTACAACTCCATGGTTGTAGGGATGCCTTGATTACCCAAAAACACCCATAAAATCAAGCTCAAAAGAGCAATATTTAGTTTCTATGGCCAAGCAGTGGGAACTCCTTTCCCACTGCCAAGCCTTTGCTAGCCACTGCTAAGCAAAAGGACAAAAGTCCATAACAAGTCACTATCAGATTTTCTTATTTTTGTCTTTAGTGGTAAAAATCCAACATTTTCTTGTTTTTTCAATTTTCCTAGTTTAAGTTATCTATTTTAAGATTTTAGAAAAAGAAATTTTATTTTTCTGATTAGTTTATTTTTTTTGCATTATTTTGAATTAAAATTAGGTTTTAATATCTCTGTTTTTGTCTCATTAGGATAAAAATAACCATTTGCAATTTATTTTTTCATTTTTCCTCTGTTTAGATAAGCAATTTAGGATTTTTTTTAAAAAGTAAAATTATTTTTCTCATTATTTAATTAATTTTAAGGATTATTTTGACATTTTAAAGTTTTTAGTCATTTAAAAATAGTAAATTAGTTTTAAAAAGTCTAGAAAAATACTTTTTAGTTTTTATATAATATAAGTAAGATTTATTTGATAAAATCATATTTTGGATTTATTTTTAATTTTATTTAATTTTGAGGCTTTAAATAACATTAAAAATTGAATATTAAATGGGAAATAAATTTTAAAATATTTTTGTTGAATTTTTATTCTTATTTATATTATTTTAGAATTGTTTTTGATTTTTAATAAATTTTAAAATTGTCACGTTTTTACGTTTTACGTTTTATTATTCGTCGTAGTATAAATTTAATCGTAACCGTCATTTTTTATTTTCCCTTTTTCTCATCAATATTAATCTACAAAATTTAACAAGTTTAACAAACACATTAATCCTCCTCGAGAACGAACTCACACAAGGGTCATAAGTGTTTACGTTTTCCTAAACGTACGCTTAGTACTTACCGCTTTTACGTTGTTTTTCCTAAAACACGTATTCATACTACTATCATTTTGGCGCGCTGTTGGGGAGGCGTGTGTGTTTAAATTTGAACAATTGTTTTTGATATTACCCATGAATATTATTTGTATGATTAGCACTCTAATCATACGTATTATTCGTTTTTGTTTTTTGTGTATAAATATTACTATATTGTATTACGTATCACAATAAATTCACAATATCTCCAAAAGCGTGAAAACGCAACCTTAATTGAGATTTCATCACTCAATTATTGTATTCGAATCCAAAGCAAAAGAAAAGGCAAAATAGATAATTACTTTCGAAAGGCTTAATTTTGATTAACACAAACTATAAGGTGGGTATAAGGAGACCAAGGTCTAAGAGAAAAACGCACTTAAGAGCTTCGCGCCGCCTCGTTTCCCCCGCTTTATTGTGCGTGTTTTGAGAAAAAGGGCTAATCGGGGGTTTGCCAACCAAAGTATTATCTACGTATCACATATATTTGCTTGTTTACAAAGATTAAACCCTCGTGAACGTTTTGGTGTTCCGCCAACGTTCTAAAGTCATCGAAGACGTTCACTCAACGTGATCGTTTTTATTCCTTGAGGCTCCTTTAATCGAGAAATTGATTCGAGTAGAGATTTGTAGATTTGAGTCTGCGTAATTAAAAAGAAAAATCCAAAAAAGTTAAAAACAATCAAAAGCACAAAAAAATTGAAAAACGTAAAAACACCAAAAAGAATCTTCTTTGCTCACCCCCAAGTTCTACGTTACGTTTATGAAAACCCGCTCTAAAGCAAAACGTGCTCGTTAACGTCGTCAAAAGGAAGGAACACCTTCTATTGAAGAATCTCCCATTGTCGAACCTATTGTAGAACAAGAAGCTTCCATGGCTAGGCGTACTATGATGGAGTTGCTTCAAGCACCCACCGAGGGTTATGGAGAAGCGATTGAGATTCCCGCTATCCTTACGGAGAATTTTGAGGTTAAGACGGGTTTATTGTCCATGATCCAAGCTAACAAGTTTCGTGTTGACGAAAAGGACAACCCTCATAACCACATTCGCCATTTCAACCGTCTTACGTCGACTTGCAAGTTTAAGGACGTCTCGAACGACTCGATTAAGATGATGCTTTTTCCATATTCCTTAGAGGGGCCCACCAAAATTTGGCTCGAGAAAGAACCACCCAATTCCATATTGACGTGGAAGGATCTCGTGTCCAAATTCGTGAACCAATTTTTTCCGCCCTCTAAGACTACGCATTTGAAAAACGAGATTTCAAAGTTTTCACAAAAGTATAATGAGAGTTTTTCAACGGCTTGGAATAGGTTTAAAGAAATGTTGCATGAATGTCCTCATCACGGTTTTTCCGAATTACATCAAATCGACACGTTTTACAATGGATTGAACGATCATGAACGAGATTATCTTAATGCCGCCACGGGTGGTAATTGTTTTGTGTAAAACGGTCGAGGAAGCATTGACAATCATTGACAATAGGTCTAAAGTTTATAGCCCTCGTAACACACCGAGTGTTAACATGGCTTCGCCTTCATTGTCACCTACCATTGATGCTCAACAAATTGAGGCTAATTTGGAAAACAAATTGTTCGATAAGCTTAAAGGATTGTTTAAAGAGTTTAAAGTTGGTGAACAACCCGCTCCTGCTATGGCTAAAGCGGTTGAGGTTTCTTCTGTTTATTGTGGTGGAGCTCATGATTTCTTCGAGTGCATTACCGCCGGTGGTAACACTTCGAGCGCCTACGCGGCCACGGGAACTTACAACCAAAACGGCCAAGTTACTCGCACTAATCATTTGACTCCACCGGGTTTTCCACCAGATCAAAACATTAAAAATGCTAATAACAATCGCAACAACAATCAAGGTGGTTACCAAGGAAATCAAAGGAATAATTGCAAGGGTAATTACAACAATGGGAATCAAGGGACTAGTAGTCAATTGCAAAATCAAAATCAAAATCGCGATTTTCAAAACGTCAATCAAGGGCTTTCAAATGCATTTTCAAAAGATATTTCAAATGAGATTTTGAACTACTTTAAGGAAAATGACGATAGGTACACAAATATGGCAAATGACATGATAAACCTAAGAACTAAGTTTGGAACTCATAGCAACAAAATGGAAGGGAATGTGGTTAGGCTCCAACAAAATCAACAAAAAATGAAACAAGGCCAACATAAGATTGAGCAAACTTTGCTTAGGTGGGAGTAAAATCAAAAAGTTGAAAAAGAGCAAGACAAGCAAGAACGAACAAAATTGGAAAATAGACTTTTAGAAGTTATCATGATGAACAAAGCCTCTACTTCGGGTGGTCTTCCTAGCAACACCATTTCAAACCCAAAGGAAGAGATGAAAGTGATTACCACACGTAGTGGTAAGACCTTTAAAGAGCCGACTCCTCAACCAATTACTCCTACAAAGGAGGAAATTGAGGAAGAACCCGACGTGGTGGTCGAAAAGGAGCACGTTTCTATCCCACGAAGTACCTCTCAAACCACACCTACGGTCGACCCTTTACCAAGATTGGAACCCGAGATTCCAAAGGCTATGCCTATGCCCCACCCAACACCACCCTTACCCTATCCATTGAGACGCCACAAGGAAAAATTGCAAGAACGTAACAATTATCAATTTGAGCTTTTTATAAAAATGTTTCGTTATTTCCATTTTAACATAAGTTTCGCCGACGCTTTAATTATGATGCCTCAATTTGCCGCCAACTTTAAAAGTATGTTGAACGATAAATAGAAATTGCAAAAAATTAATCATTGTTCATCGGTTTTTCTTAACCGCATACCTCAAAAAGTCGGCGATCCCGGTAAATTTTTAATTCCGTGCGATATCCAAGATATGGAAGAATGCTACGCCTTGGCCGTTCTTGGTGCTAATATTAACTTGATGCCTCTTTTATTGTTTAAGTCGCTCAATCTTCCTAATCTTACTCCTACAAAAATGTCTATCGAGATGGCCGATCATTCTACGATTCTCGCATGTGGGACGACCGAAGACGTGTTTGTGAAAGTGGGAAAGTTTTACTATCCAACAGACTTTATCGTTGCCGATATTCGCACGGATCCTCAAGTTCCTCTCATTTTAGGTCGTTTATTTTTAGATACGTCGAAAGCGATTATTGATGTGTATGCTAGAAAAATCACTTTACGCTTCAACGACGGGGAACTTGTTATATGCGCACTTCAAAACTCCAAACTTTCTCATGTTTATTCTATCGCGGCTTTGATTCATGTTGATTTAATCGATGTCGTTTGCGAGGAATTTTCACAAGAAATTTAGGTTTTGTCGATGAAGCAAATAGTGGCAATCCCACTATGCTCGATCCAATCTGTGAGAACACGGAATTTCGATAATTTTATTTTAACTGTTATACGTGCTTATTCACACTTTCACCACATTCCCTATTTATTTTACAGTGATTACGTGTCATCCTCGGGTTTTAGTTAAATATAAAATTCTATGAATTTCGCTAATATACGATATTATTTAGCAAAATGCCCGAACATCATGTTTGTAATTTCTACGAGGTTTTATTACATTTTATATGTCTTATTATTGACTTTTTGCCTAAAAAAAATAATGAAAAACGACATCTTGAGCAATTACGGACGCAATGGTGAACTTTTGCATTTTTTGCATTTTCTGGCTGTCAGACTGAGTTTTCGGGTCCGAGCGTCGCGATAAAAAAATATTGTTATGTGATTTCTAGTTATTCTTGACTCCTTGATCCAACTTACTGAAATCCGGGCCAAACAAGTATTTACGAGTAATTTTAAATAAATTTCGTTTTAAAAATAAACGAGTCTCGGTTTTCGTCGGAAACGACACGTTATTTAAACCCGTAAAATTTCAAAAGTTTACACCAAAAACCTTGGGCCTTTTCTTGGGTTACTTGGCTGGACTAGGCTCAAGGGAGCCCAAACTTTAATTTGTTTGACCCATTTTGGCCTTATACTTGCAAAATAAACTCATAGTAACTTTTCAAAAAAAAAATGTCTATACTCCTTCCTTCTCCCTTAGGCCGAGGAAACACAAACACACCCAAAACCATTGATTTTTTTGATTTGAGGTAAATTACTACTAGTCCCATGATTTTTTTTTCAATTCTTTTTCATAACCATGTGTTAATTAAAACATGCATCAAGTTTTTGATTGAGGTAAAAAAATCATCAAATCTTATGATTTGATGATGTTTTTGTAAAATCCTATGTTTCTTTTTGTTGCTCCAATGCATAAAACCTTAATTTGTTGGATAAAATTTTGATTTATGTATGTTATGATGACCTAGGGCCACGAAATTTTTAAGGATCAAGGAGGAGGAATTGTCTAATTTGCGTGTTTGGATTAACTCATATTTGTTTTGAAGGTATAGTCACTCCTAGCATTTTAGTTTTGATATTGCTAGTATTTTGATTCTTCTTGTTCATGTATTTTAAACTCCTTGGGTGAAACCCACTGAGATTTTTGATAATTAGGGCATATTAGGACTTAGGACACTTGTGTGGCGATTTGGTATAGCTTAAGTGTTGCTTGATTAAGGTTAGGTAGCCGAATGGAGTCGTTTTCGTAGTATGGAAATTATCACAGAAACAAACAGGTTATGGCAAAATTTTCTTAAAAATATGACTGTATTTTTATTTGAAAATTTGATACACACTGATGTGCTTTACATGTGGTGAGTCGGTTGGAAGCGGGAAGTGTCCGGATGAGCCCGGAGCGGTCGTTTTACTAAACTAGGTCAAATCTGAATGTTATGCTTAAAACGTGGGTAATTTGTCTTGGGTAAAAAGAGATAATATAGGATTTTATGACTTTTTACAGTAGGTAAAATTATAAGACAACTTCTCTTTTTGGTTTGGTGTCAAAATATTTTACCATTTAGGATTTATGCACAAATTACCATAGGCTTCCAAAGTCGATTTCAACTTCCTGTTTTGATAGCCTGTCACTAAAAATGGATTTCCCGTTAATTGGTAATAGCTCCAAGTTTGTTCTTGCCCAACTTAGAAAGGTAAGAGGATTTCCTACTCATGTCAAGAAACCCCACTTTCTGTTCTATTATAGATTTTTAGTTATGACCAAATCTTCACAGCCTTTTTCAGAAAACTGAATGCAGTCCCTTGTTTTGGTTTTACAAACCGAGTCTAAAACGTGTTCGAAACCCGCATATAAATGCTTGGACCATCATATAAGGTTAATATTATGTTATTACAGTAGGTTCAAGGTGTTTGGGTCAAATTTCATCTTAAGCTTAGGTCTCTCCATCGCACGCAAGTTACTTAGTCACACTATGTCCCGTCACTTCTAAAACGTTATTTCTACATTGAACGCATTCTTATTACGCGTCACCATTGCATAGGTCCGTGAAGACTTCTTTTTGCTCAGCCCCCTTTTACCTTGTGATTACTTACTAAAGGTGAGTTCATAGCCCCTTTTCTTATATACTTGTTACAAATTGCGGGGTGAGAATAACATGTGTGGAATACAATCATTTAAAACTTTTAGTTTGCTATTCAAGAACGGTATGCTTTCCCCAGATTATACATTTACTTATTGCATTAGTACCTTAGTCAAAAAGCCCCTACATCATGAACCGTTAATTCACATTTTGCAAGCGCGAATGTTGTGGATGGATCCATCGGGATTAACAATCCCCGTCCCGATTACCTTGACGCACTTACATTTAATTACCTAAGTATTTTGACTAGATACTTACTAGGGGTAAAACATTTATGTTAAAGCTTCGGTGTCGTGAGCTATTGCAATAAATTAATTTAAATGATTTTGTACGACGGTACTAAATCATATCCTTTTGCTATTTTATAAAACTAATGTTTGTATTTCACATTACCACTTATTAAACCTATGAATTTCACTCAGCTTTATGTTGACATATTTACATGTTATTTCTCAGGTAATGCTAATGCTTAATTTTGCTAAGGATGGGAGCCCGCAGGATCCGACAGCTGGACGATTCCATGTCATTATTGGTTGAAACTTTTGGGAAAACTAATTATGCCATGTTAATCATGCCAAATAAAAGTACTTTTATGCACTAAGACTATTATGAGTATGTTGGTAAAATTATGTGACTTTTGTTGATGTCATATTATGCAAATCTGGGACCATATTTATATATTTTATTCCGCATCTTTTGAATAAATTCGTGAAGTGTGTCATTTTATTTGCTCTGTCTTTTATTTACCTTATTGCCGTGTATGCTGTTACCATGATGTGGGACCCCACAATGCTTACCTGTCCCGTTACCAGATTTTTGGGGTCTTACAGATTGGTACCAGAGCCATGGTCATAGTGAATTGAGTCGTTTTAAACTTAGTCTATGACCCATATTTTTCAAGAAAATCCTATGAGTCTTAGTGCCAAACATGGAATCTGCCAAGATGTTCGGTATCCGCGCGGATAACTCTCTAATCCTTACTATTGCTTGAGTTATACCTATATTGAGACTTGTATAATTTACTACAATATTCATTACTTTATTCTTGTATTCTTCTGATTTTTCTGTACCGACTATTTCTAACGACTTGCTTTTATCGTTTGCGCGAGTTTTCGCGATAACTCCAGTCGAGATATTCTAAGTGTTTTAGTCGATGAGATCTTTCTAAATCTCGCTTTGCTACTCATTTATGTCACCGTTTTACTTGACATTTGAACATTGTTCTAAATTTCATGTTTCACTGATTATTCTTCTTTCGAATTCTAATTATAATAATATTCGCTTACATTTCGGAAATGTCATGCTGATTTTTAGCTAAACGTCTAGTTCGTGACGATTGATTGGATTACGGCTTTACGCATATAGATTTCTAATATTCTTCCTCGTTTAAAATATCATATACTTGGGAGCGCGACTTATTGATATTTCGCCTTTTCTTTGGTATCTATTATGAGTTTGGAAGAGATGGCACGCCTATGAAGTTTTTACTTCGTATATTGAAAATTAAGTCAACAACGTTGTCCGTTTCTTTTGTTTATAGTTTGTTGACTAGTATTCTTTAAACGCCCTTCTGCCGCTACTTTCCTTCATTCTTACGAAATGTGTATTTTTCATCGTTTTGGAATCCATAAGCCATGTGCGTATTCGAAGTGGTAAATAAAAATTGTTGGTGAAACAAGTTAGACAATAAGGAATTGGCGACAAATGAAAAGCTAAAAAAAAACATGATCCAAACGCTCCCTTATAAAATTTAACACGCTGCAAAATTCTTTAGCACGCATAGCGAAGTTCAAAACTTTTATAAATTTCATTTTTTTAGCGGAATAAAATGATAAAGCTTGTTTAGACGATCGTTTTGATATAAAAATCGACTTCTAATTCTTTATAACGAATATTTTGGGGCAATTGGAAATTTGAGAAAAATAATATAAATAAAGTTTGCTGATGTACACGCATTTCGAGGTCCGAAATCAGGTCAAATTTTATTTTCCGTTTTACAGAATAAAAGAGATTATTTTTACGCTCGTTTTGGTTATTCACACACCCTTTAACTCATCCGCATTAAGAAGTTACGGCCGAAATACGGTTGAAAACCCATTCTGGACCAGCAGGTATGCTTGGTGTTTTGCTACAGGTTAGGACCCATTTAACCCTTATGTTTTGCCTTGGGTAGTTAGTATACATTATAAGCTAAGCTTGGCCGCTGAGCTTGCGTTAATTGCTGATACATGTTTTTATGTGGGTTCAATTTATGTCTCTCGATATCCTCTCGAATTGATCTCGGTCTTAAGTGGAATGATTGTTCTTGGTTACTAAAAAAGGGGTTTTGGATTTTTAAACTACTAAATGACAAATGCTCTAAATTGTAAACTTAAATTTTAAAAGTAATTAAATTAATAACAATTAATAAAACTTTAATTAAAATTAAAATTAAAATTAAAGTTACAGTTAAAATATAAGTGTGAAATAAAGAAACAGTAAAGAAACCTCAGAAATCCTCAAAAGAAATTGATTCGGAAGTATGTCCTTGATTCGAAACTTTCATGCGGAAGTTTATCCGGAACTTCACCCGGAACTTGGTTCGGAACTTCGTTCGGAAGTTTGGCTCGGAAGTTGGGTCGGAACTTTTCACCCGGAACTTTACTCGGAACTTTATTCGGAACTCTGGTTCATCCGGAACTTTGTACTCATTCGGAACTTTTCAAAAATAAGTTGATTCGGAACTTTTTGAAAGAAAAATTCATTCGGAACTTAAAAACATGCATTCATTCGGAACTTTCTACTCATCCGGAACTTCAGTTCATTCGGAAGATTGGTTCATCCGGAACTTTCAGTTCGTTCGGAAGTTTTGATTCATTCGGAACTTTTAACAAAAGTGATTCACTCGGAACTTTTGTGTTCATCCGGAAGATTCGTGTTCATCCGGAAGTTTTGTGTTCATCCGGAAGTCTGGAAACACAAATACAGTAACTAAACCGAAAAACAGGGAAAATCAATTTTAATCCAAAAATCACCAAGGTTTTCACCAAAAACTTAAATAAACTAATCACTAAGCAACCACTAACCATAAACTACAAATCCCATCAACAAAAACATAAAACCCAACAACTTTTAAAGATCAAATCAATAAAATAAGAACTTAAGAACTTGAAGAGAAAGATGATGATGAACAAGATGAAATGGAAAGATTAATCAAGAACTTGTATTGAAGATTTAATGTTTTAACAATAACAAATCAAGGATTAAAATTACAAGATTAAAAATCAAAGATCAAGATCACCAAACACCCTAGTGGTGTTGGTGATGATACGAACTAAAAGGAGAAAAAGAAGGAGGAGAGAAAAACTAAAAAACTAAAACTAAAAAACTCTCCGGCACTATGTGTGAGGGGTGGACTATTTATAGGCTTGTCTTTTGGTTGGTGAGTGGGCTTTCTCCCGTTCTTCTTGTCTTCTCGTCTTTTCAGAAAAGTTGACGTTTCCGATTCTGATTCGGTATTTGTCGTCGATTAAATTCAACTCGTCTTTTAATTTCTTCGTTTAATAGACTTGAGTTTCTTCGACTTATGTAAATCTTCCATCTTTGGTCCTTTTCTTCGATAAATCTTCGAATAGGCCCAGTGACTTCAAATCTTTTGCATCTCTTGGACAATAGACTTCATCTTGAGTCTTTTTCTTCGATAAATCCCGTGCAATCCCATGTTTTCTTTAATATTCATCCGGTTAGCTCTGAAAACATAATAAACACAAAAACCACGCATAATTCCAAACAAATGATATTAAATACGTGTTTTGGTCTCCTTTTAGCTATAATTAAGTGGTAAAAGGATGGGTGTTTACACACCTATCAAATCCCCTACACTTAACCATTGCCATGCCCTCATGCAATGCTTAGTGATAAAGCAATTTTACACTTTTCTCATAATTAATCAACCTTGGCCTTATTCAAATACTACTAAACAAAAACTAAGGTACTAAAAGAAATTAAAACTTAAAAGGATAGAAAACCATTTTCACTTGAAAATAGCTACATGGAAATAACTTGCAAAGAGATCAAGGACTTACGTTAGGGCTTTGGTGCTGCGAGGATTTATCACCCTCAAGTTTCACGTTCCCCAAACTAAGCTTTAAAACGAGATCATTGTTATTATAAGTTAGCAATTCAAACACTTACACACATGGCTTAATTATATGCTTAAACTCCCTTATTCCTAGGTGTATCTCTTATATTTTATTTTTTTCTTAGAATGATCATGAAGATGCATTTTTGGACTTATTTCGATAGTTTATTTAGGCTGAAAGCAAAGTAGGACGATTTGATCAATAGTTAGCTAAAGGACAAAATATCTTAAAACTGCTTCTCGGGATATCAAAAAGTTCATATCTTGGCATAACTCGGTTCGCGATTTGAGACCTTTCTCGGGCCGATATTTGGCATGTACTTCATACTTCATATCTTGAGAGACGTGCTTGAGATAATGGTCTTCTCATCGTTAATAGAGTTTCTTCACTTGGAGACTTTTGAGGGGTTCTCCAACTTTGTTGACCACGACTTCATGATTATTCTTCAATCTCTAATTGGGATTTTGAGATACAACGATCCGCCTCCTTTTCAGACTTGGATCTATTTATCCTCATACCTTGTTAGGGTCTTTTCGGATAGACTTCTCCATCATCTTTGTGGGAGTTGATTGCTTTTCGTCGTGAGTCTTGATCCTTCATATTGACTTTGGGAATAATTCTTTTCACATCACTTTGGATCTTTAGCAATAAAATGGAATCCTCATGCCTTGTTAGGGCCTTTTCGGACTCGCCAATCTTCGCGCCCCGCTTCATAAGTTATGCCTTGGCTATGAACTCTTATCATTACCGAGCAACTTTTAAACGATCTTGGGCTAGAAGCTAAGTAACTTTTCAAATCGTACGACCTTACTTATTGCAGATAAATTATTAGCAAGTGATGGGAGAATAGGCAAATAATTACACCAAGTGAGCTTGTGCAAGAATACCGACTTATAATTGACTCTATCATTTCTCGTCCTCCACAATTTAAAATCTCAAATAATGAGACTCGTGGACACTTAGCCTAATAAACCAATTAAGGTCTACATGGTTAAGGATACTAGCTAGAATAAACTTGGATAAGTCTATTCGGGTTGAGTCAAAATAAACGCAACGGGCCTAATATATCAAAGACTTCTAAACTAGCTACACCACTTTATTTAAATTTTTGACTTTATTGTGGGATATATACATATGAAAGCAACGATAAAAATTTAAAAATTACGACTAAATGGCCAAAGTTAATAAAAAATTTGAAAAATGTTGAAAAAGATGATTTTCCGGTTAAATGAAGGCATTTTCATGGAAAAGTCCACTTAAAACTTCGATAGAAGTCCCCCCTACACTTAAGATAAACATTGTCCTCAATGTTTAAGCATGTGGGAAAAGTCTCCCCTACACTTATGACATTGTGCATGTTGGTTAACTCAAGTTAAGGAAGAGACGACTAAAGTGATCAATTCCAAATGTGAGTATGAAGAAAATTGAATCACGATAGTTGAGAGATAGAACCGGATTTCGGATAACACGGGAGCACGGTTCTTCAAAGATTTCAAGAGTACACTTATCCCTGTAATCACATCACCACACAAAGACAAAGAACCTATAGAGGGTCCCCTACACTTAGGGGGTAAAAACATAAAAGGATAGATACTCGGGCTGCCTCCCGAGGAGCGCTTGTTTTTGATAACCGAGTCACGAGCCTGACTCGACCCAAAATTAGTTCATGAGGAACATGGTGAGGGATGGAATCACCTCCTGAGAGGTGTCCTCACCAAAGTACAACTTCACTCGTTGGCCATTCACCTTAAAATTAGGTCCATTAGGTTGAGCGAGCTCGAGAGTACCATATGGAAAAATTTGGGCGATGGTGAATGGGTCGGACCAACGAGATTTGAGCTTGCCCGAAAAGATTTTCAACCGAGAGTTAAAAAGTAAGACTTTGTCTCCAACATGGAACTCTCGGTTTTTGATCTTGGAGTCGTGAATGAGTTGAGTTCTTTCCTTATAGATCAAAGAATTTTCATAAGCCTTATTCCGAAGTTCATTCAGCTCATTGAGTTGGATCTTGCGTAGGTCACCGGCTTTGTTAATATCAAAATTAGCCCACTTCAAGGCCCAGTAAGCCTTGTGCTCCAACTCAATGGGGAGGTGGCATGCTTTCCCGTACACAAGACGATAAGGCGTACAGCCGATCGGGGTCTTGTAAGCAGTACGGAAAGCCCACAAAGCATCATCAAGTTTATCAGCCCATGAGGCACGATGCTCTCCCACGGTTCTTTCTAGAATTCGCTTTAGTCCTCGGTTGGATATTTCAGCCTGGCCATTAGTTTGTGGGTGGTAGGCTGTGGAAAGACGATGATTTACACCGTACTTAGCCATGACTCTTGCGAATTGGTCATTGCAAAAATGAGTCCCACGATCACTAATAATGGCACGAGGCACACCGAATCTAGCGAATAGAGCTTTCAAAAAGTTACAAACCACCCTTGCGTCATTAGTAGGTAAAGCTTTGGCTTCAACCCACTTGGAGACGTAGTCAACGGCTACAAGGATGTATTTGTTTCCTTTAGAAGAAGGGAATGGCCCTATAAAGTCGATACCCCAAACATCAAAGATTTCACACTCTTGAATGAAATTTTGAGGCATCTCGTCTTTATGTGTGATCGTGCCTTGTTTTTGGCAAACATCACATCGTTTAACCATATTGTGAGCGTCACGATATATGGAGGGCCAATAAAATCCCGAATCAAACACATTTTTGGCGGTGTAGTTGGGACCAAAGTGACCACCGGTGGGTCCTGTGTGGCAAGCATCAAGGATTTCCGAAGCTGCCGGTCCATCAACACATCGGCGGATAATCAGGTCGGCACATTGTTTGAATAGGTAAGGGTCGTCCCAAAAGTAAGTCTTAATGTCGGTGAAGAACTTTTTCTTTTGTTGAGACGTCAACCCTTCCTTGAGAATTCCACCCGCCAAGTAGTTTGCAAAGTCCGCAAACCACGGGGTTTCATCAGACTTCGAATTTATAGACATTAAGGTCTCCAAGGGAAAAGAATCATTGATTTCTTTGTTTGGATGATCCCCCTGGTAAGGATCCTCAAGTCTATTGAGATGATCCGCGGCTAGGTTTTCAGCTCCTTTTTTATCGCGAATTTCGATTTTAAATTCTTGGAGCAGCAAAACCCAGCGAAGAAGTCTTGGTTTGGAATCTTGCTTTGTCAACAAGTACTTCAGCGCGGAATGATCGGTATACACGATTGTGGTGGAGAGGACAAGATAGGGGCGAAATTTTTCAAAGGCATAGACAATCGCTAAAAGCTCTTTTTCGGTTGTCGTGTAATGCATATGAGCCCCAGTCATTGTCTTGCTAGCGTAATGGATTGGTTGGAAGTGTTTGTTCACTCTTTGTCCCAGAACCGCACCAATAGCATAATCACTAGCAAAGCACATCAACTCAAAGGGAAGCTCCCAATTAGGGGTAACCAAGACGGGTGCCTTAGTTAGCTTATCCTTAAGCGATTTGAAGGCTTCAAGACACTCTTTGGAAAAGATAAAAGGAGTATCTTTTTCCAACGGGCGAGCGATTTGAGAAAAATCTTTTATGAATCGACGGTAGAAGCCCGCATGACCCAGAAAACTTCTCACACCCTTCACGGTTGAAGGTGGAGGCAACTTGGCGATAACATCGACTTTAGCACGGTCTACTTCAAGACCGGCTTTCGAGATCTTGTGCCCAAGCACGATGCCTTCTTTTACCATAAAATGGCATTTTTCCCAATTTAGAACAAGGCGAGTGTCTTCGCACCGCTTAAGCATACGTTCCAAATTGGCAAGGCAAGAAGAGAAGGAATCCCCGAAGACCGAGAAATCATCCATGAAGACTTCCATGGTTTGTTCAACCATGTCATGGAAGATAGCTAACATGCACCTTTGGAAAGTCCCGGGCGCATTACATAAGCCAAAAGGCATTCTTTTGTAAGCAAATGTGCCATAGGGACAAGTGAATGTTGTCTTCTCTTGATCTTGGGGATCGATGGGTATTTCGAAATAACCCGAGAAAGCAGTAATATTCATTACCCGCTAAACGTTCAAGCATTTGGTCCATAAAAGGTAGAGGGAAATGATCCTTTCTCGTGGCATCATTGAGTTTGCGGTAGTCTATACAAACTCTCCACCCGGTAACGAGACGAGTGGAAATTAACTCGTTGTGTTCATTGGGAACAACGGTTATTCCGCCCTTCTTGGGCAAACAATGGATTGGACTAACCCATGGTGAATCCGAAATAGGGTAAATCATACCCGCATCAAGAAGTTTGATAACCTCTGTTTTGATGACTTCATGTATTTTTGGATTCACCCTTCGTTGGCTTTGAATTGTGGGCTTAAAGTCGTCCTCCATGAGAATTTTGTGTGTGCAGAAGTGAGGATCAATTCCACGAATATCAGAAATTTTCCAAGCAATAGCCTTCTTATGATCTTTCAACACGGTGATAAGTCGGGCTTTTTCTTCTCTTTTAGGTCCTTAGCAATGATGACTGGCTACTTCTTCTCTTCTTCAAGGAATACATACTCGAGATAGGGCGGCAACTCCTTAAGTTCCAAATCCGGAGGATTTTCGACGGGAGGCGTATTCGAAGTCGGAGTATCGATAGCAATGACCGTGGGAGATGGAGGCGAAGGATTGTCTTCGTTAAGAAGGCTTTCAAAGAAATGTATGTCTGTGTTCCCATCGGTAGGAGAATCATCAGTAGATAAGTTCACATCTCCCATGGTGTCTTCAAGATCTTTCCAAAACAAATCACTATCTCCAAATAAACACAATGATGAATCAATAGAGGACACGGTCTCAACATTGGGAAGAGAGGTAGGAATACTTTTGCAAGCATCATTAAAGTGTTCTTCACAAGCCTCATCAAGAACTTCAATACAATTAACGCTCTCATATGAATAAGGCTGTTTAGACAACTTTCCCATGTTGAAGACTACTTTATCGTCACCCACTCTCATGATAAGCTCACCGGCTTCAACATCGATGAGAGTGCGACCGGTCCTCAAGAATGGACGACCAACAATTAGTGGCACACGAGGGTCCATCTCGTAGTCGACGACAACAAAATCAGAAGGGAAGGTGAATTTTTCGACTCCTACAATGACGTCTTCGGCTATCCCGACTGGATAAGCAACCGTACGGTTAGCTAATTCCAAAGTCATTTTGGTGGGGACTAGCTCTGGGAGAGATAATTGCTTCCAAACGCTTAGAGGCATAAGATTAATACTGGCACGTAGATCGGCTAGGGCCATGCAATTCTCTACTCCCGGAAAATTGCAAGGGATAAGAAAACGACCCGGATCACCAAGCTTGGTTGGCAATTTCCTTAAGAGCACTGCAGAGCAATTCTCATTAAGTTGGGTGTTGGCAATATCGAGGAGCTTTTCCTTGTCGCTCAGAAGATCTTTAAACATTTTCGCGTACTTAGGCATGTGAGCGAGAGCCTCAACGAAGGAGATATTGAAATTCAGTTGTTTAAACATTTTAAGAAAGTTCGAAACCTGAATATCGTCCTTGCTTTTGAGCTTCTCTTTCCTCAACCTAGATGGATAAGGTATATTGGAAGAAGAGGAAGGCTTTGGAAGAATAGGATCACTCACATCCTTGTGTGGAGGAGGGGTAGAAGGTGAAGGAGGCGGAGAAATTGGGGAAGTAGGAGGATGAGGAAGAGGAGCAGGTGACTCGTTCTCCTTAGTCACAACCACCGGTGGAGGTATAGGAAGCTCGGGTTCCATGGTACCTTTACCACTGCGGGTGGTGATTGCTTTCATCTCCCCTCTTGGGTTCGCAACGGTGTTACTCGGAAGAGTACCCGAAGAAGAGGGTTGATTACCTTGGAAGAAACTAGCCATCATGTTCTTCAAGTCATTTGTTTGGCTATCCAACGTATTTCTCATGTCGGCTCTCAAATCGTTTCCTTGTTTGACCAAGTCTGCTTTCAAGTTGCGCACTTCCTGTTGGAGATTTTCCACGATCACATCATTGGTCCTCATGTAGGTTGCAACCTCTTGGTGTAATGCAGTGGGTTGGTTTGGAGGAGCATTGTATGCGGGTGGTTGATAAGCAGGTTGTTGGTAAACTTGGTTGTTACGTTGAGGTGTTTGTTGCTGCTTATGAGGTGGGATGTATGGTGTACGAGGTTGTTGTTGTTGTTGAGTAGGGCGATTGAGGTTTTGTTGTTGGTTTGGGTTGCTTGGAGGAAAACCGGGTGGTGAGAGGTAGTTGTTGGAGCGGTAGCTAAGCAAATTACGGTCACCTTGAGGTCTAGCTTGATAAGCAGGTTGAGGATAGGTGCCATATGCCGCATTCACATTCTCAGCAGGGTAGTCTTGGGTGGCAGTACAAGTGGTGTAAGAGTGAGGACCACCGCATATCTCACAAGGTTGGCTGACAGCGTTAACTTGAGCGTTTTTAGTGTTGTTGCTGTTGGTGTTGTTAACGGTGTGGGTGACAAGCGATTCAAGAAGCACAGTGATTTTGTCAAGTCGCTTGTCGCTGTCACTAGTGCTAGAACTATCGACATTGGTCCGAACACTCTTGGTTTGCACACGAGATTTATTCTCAATGATGTCCCAAGCAGCATTGGAAGTCTTAGCCAAAAGATTACCCCCGAGGCACTGTTTAGTGAATCTTGGTCACTCATGCTTAAACCATTGTAAAAAGTATTAATTTGATGTACTTTGGTAAAACCATGTTGTGGGCATTTTCTCAAAAGGTCTTTGAAACGGTCCCAAGATTCACTGAACGACTCATCGTACTTTTGTTCAAAATTTATGATCTCATTCCGCAAAGCGGTAGTACGAGAGGGTGGGAAAAAGTAATTGATAAATTTGGTTTCCAAATCCGTCCACGAGAGAATACTCTGTGGTGGTTCCTTAGCAAGCCAATGCCGGGCTTGTCCCTCTAAAGAAAAGGGAAAAAGTTGTAACCTAATAACCTCTTGTGGCACCTCATTGAACTTGACCGTGTTGGTGAGTTGCAAGAATCTCTTGATGTGGTCGTGTGGGTCATCAATGGTACGTCCCAAGAATGGTTGAGCGGAGACCATCTGGATAAAGCCTGATTTTAGCTCAAAGTTGTTGGCGGCGTTTGGAGGTATGACAATTGGGTCAGTGTTGCCGTCTACATGAGCTTGCAGCAGTTCAATCATCGGCCGATTATCCGGAAGAGGTTCCTGGTTGTTGTTATTATTCATATTGTTGAAAGGTGGGTTGTTGTTGTTATTATTGTTGTTCGGAGGTGGTATGTTATTGTTGTTTTGTACACCAGCCATGTCTAGGTTATCGAGAGGCTCGGGCTCTTGATAAGACGTGGATCGAGTGCGCATACACCTGCAAAAGAACTAACAAGAGAAAAACAAAGCAAAAATATTTTTGGTTTTTTATGTTTTTTTTTAATTTTTTTTGTATTTTTGAAAATTTTTATATTTTTTAGGATTTTTTTGAAAATTTGTATGAAAAAGTAACGTTCACGGGGAACGGATCCCAAAATCCAAGTTCTCACAAAAAACTTTTGATCTTAACGAGAAGAGCCGGCAGCGGCGCCATTTGATACATGTTTTTATGTGGGTTCAATTTAGGTCTCTCGATATCCTCTCGAATTGATCTCGGTCTTAAGTGGAATGATTGTTCTTGGTTACTAAAAAAGGGGTTTTGGATTTTTAAACTACTAAATGACAAATGCTCTAAATTGTAAACTTAAATTTTAAAAGTAATTAAATTAATAACAATTAATAAAACTTGAATTAAAATTAAAATTAAAATTAAAGTTACAGTTAAAATATAAGTGTGAAATAAAGAAACAGTAAAGAAACCTCAGAAATCCTCAAAAGAAATTGATTCGGAAGTATGTACTTTATTCAGAACTTTCATGGGGAAGTTTATCCGGAACTTCACCCGGAACTTGGTTCGGAACTTCGTTCGGAAGTTTGGCTCGGAAGTTGCGTCGGAACTTTTCACCCGGAACTTTACTCGGAACTTTATTCGGAACTCTGGTTCATCCGGAACTTTGTACTCATTCGGAACTTTTCAAAAATAAGTTGATTCGGAAGTTTTTGAAAGAAAAATTCATTCGGAACTTAAAAACATGCATTCATTCGGAACTTTCTACTCATCCGGAACTTCAGTTCATTCGGAAGATTGGTTCATCCGGAACTTTCAGTTCGTTCGGAAGTTTTGATTCATTCGGAACTTTTAACTAAAGTGATTCACTCGGAACTTTTGTGTTCATCCGGAAGATTCGTGTTCATCCGGAAGTTTTGTGTTCATCCGGAAGTCTGGAAACACAAATACAGTAACTAAACCGAAAAACAGGGAAAACCAATTTTAATCAAAAAATCACCAAGTTTTTCACCAAAAACTTAAATAAACTAATCACTAAACAAAAACATAAAACCCAACAACTTTTAAAGATCAAATCAATAAAATAAGAACTTAATAACTTGAAGAGAAAGATGATGATGAACAAGATGAAATGGAAAGATTAATCAAGAACTTGTATTGAAGATTAACAAATCAAGGATTAAAATTACAAGATTAAAAATCAAAGATCAAGATCACCAAACACCCTAGTGGTGTTGGTGATGATACGAACTAACAGGAGAAAAAGAAGGAGGAGAGAAAAACTAAAAAACTAAAACTAAAAAACTCTCCGGCACTATGTGTGAGGGGTGGACTATTTATAGGCTTGTCTTTTGGTTGGTGAGTGGGCTTTCTCCCGTTCTTCTTGTCTTCTCGTCTTTTCAGAAAAGTTGACGTTTCCGATTCTGATTCGGGATTTGTCGTCGATTAAATTCAACTCGTCTTTTAATTTCTTCGTTTAATAGACTTGAGTTTCTTCGACTTATGTAAATCTTCCATCTTTGGTCCTTTTCTTCGATAAATCTTCGAATAGGCCCAGTGACTTCAAATCTTTTGCATCTCTTGGACAATAGACTTCATCTTGAGTCATTTTCTTCGATAAATCTCGTGCAATCCCATGTTTTCTTTAATATTCATCCATTTAGCTCTGAAAACATAATAAACACAAAAACCACGCATAATTCCAAACAAATGATATTAAATACGTGTTTTGGTCTCGTTTTAGCTAGAATTAAGTGGTAAAAGGATGGGTGTTTACACACCTATCAATTGCCATCACCAATTGAATTTTATGACTAAAACGGTGATCCTTAATTTTATAACTGATTTTCTAAAATTTTAACCTTTCTCTAAGATGGACTTTTCCCATTTGGAAAACTGAGATAAATTCATATATCTAGGAATGTCGGGTATGAAAACACCTTTCCGACGGTATAAGGTTCATCGTCTATCTCTTCATAACGAAGAAATACCGGGCATTTTAGTAACTAGTCTAATGGGGTACAACCGACTTAAACTAGCGTTTGGTTTAGCGTGCTTGGTAAGGTTAATGAGTGATTAGACAAGATTTCTCACTTGAAACATTTGAGAAGAATATAATTATGACTTTTGATGCAAAGTTTTAGTGCCCGTTAGCTACCTTTAAAGTTTTTGACACATAAGTGGGTATTGTTGACTAAATTGAAAAGTTACAAAATTTTGATTATATAGCTGCTGTCATAGGTATAACTGTGTCGTAAATGTGTTTTCAGCCTTCGGATAAAACTACAAAGTTGTCCGGAATGATAGTTTTTAGTCACCCACGCGAAAACGGAAGCTTTAAAGTGGGCATTTGACCCTCAAAAACGTAAAATACAGACTGTAAAGTTTGACTTTTTCGCGCAGAATGCGTTTTGGTTTTTTATTTTTAAAAAGGTATCTAGACTTCAAAACTTTCCTTAAAATTCATAAGATATTAACTTTATGATGTATATTACTTCTCTGAATTTTTGTACAATTTCTCCAAGAGTCTAAATAGGATTTTTAAGCCTCACGAAAATGAGTTTCCTGCACTTTTTCATTAAGCAAGTAAATGACTAGTTCATTACCCAAACGCCCCTTAAGCAAGCTTAAACCTTATGGAATGGATTTGGGATTGTAGATACTGATTCTTAGGATGTTTAAAATCATAACTGAAGTGAAATTGAGGTCTAATGATTTGTAATTCGCCTCAAGTCGGAAAAGCCAAAAGTTGACTATTTTCTATACGGTTAGTCAAAACTTATAAAAATGAGTTCTAAGCTATATAGCTTGATGAAACAAGTTTGTGTGACCAAATTTTATTGTATTCCAGTAACTTACATGTATTTTTACAAATTTTCATTATTGGGTCATACTCGGGTCATACTTTGACTTTTGTTGACTTTTTACGTATTAGGTCGCGGACAATCCTTAAAGTATTACTATTGCCCTTCTTCAGCCGGATCTCTATCTGCACGCGTATGGATTCATTTATCCTTTATTTTATACATGACTCATATATCATTTCATTTTACCTTTCTTTTCTTCTATCGCACCATTGATTTGGGTCAAGGTTTGAAGTTCTTACTCTCACATCGTTCGTTATCCTCTTGACACGTGTTTCATGGTGATTCTGACTAAATATTTTGAAACTTATCAACTTGTAACCATTTCATTGATTTCCTTGAACTACTCTTTATTATCCTCATGTAACCCACTTGTTATTTTAGAAGTTGCTCTATAAACCCAAACTGGTATTGTTTGCGAATCATTTTATAAAATGTCCCACTTGGGCCTTATTAAATACTTGAATGTTATCTTATAAACTTAATGAATATTAATTTTACTATGTATTTTCATAAATTATTCAAACAATTGGTCTCGCAAATAATTCTTATAACAATAAAATTGTTGATTTAAACATCTAGCCAATTAGTTACTGGCAAAAAGTTTCATAACTTATTTTGATTCCATATACGTATTTTAAATCATATGATATGTAATACCGGTTTGACGAAGCTGAGCATCGCATTGCTAGTCCTAAATTATGCATGGCCTGATCACCTATGCGTAATTTAGAAGGAGCCATGCGAGGCCAAATAGTAGTCACCTAAAATATCTTGTCAAAGAACTTTTTACTTATGTTCTTTAAAAAGTTATATAAAATATAGTTTTGAAAACTTTTACATCTTATGCGAGTAGCACCAGTTATCGACATACACATATGATCCCTTATCTTTCTTGAACAAAGTACATGCCTCAAGCACATATATCCTTATTCAACGATCTTTGTTTTGCTGGTTACCTCATCTTTCTTCGTGACATAGTTCTCGTTACAATTTGTCTAATTTCTTACCATTGATACCAGACTTGAAAGTTTCAACGTTGTTATGCTTCTACATCGATCGAACTCCTCTATCTATTTTGGTAGATCTTCGAAACATCTCCGGACGCTAATAGTGATTCATGACTGGAAGTGAACGATATATTCGTGTATTTGCCATGATGTGAGTTAGACTCTATTGTCTAGAAATTCATTTGTGTAAACCATATGATGACTTCGCCCTCTCATTGCTAATGTTGTTCATTTTACTGAAATTACTCTCAATGTGACTTTTTAAGAATTTTCATTGGTTTGAAAACTTGTTGTGTGGCTTTTCTCTTCCGATCGTGTGTCGCCATTGAGAATAAAAAGAAACCCGTTGTTGGTGACGCCAACCACACACGTGAATTAATCATTGTTAAATCCTTAATTTCTTATTTTTCTTATCATCGATGCGTCTATCCTAACATGATCATTAAGAAATAGATACGAATTACGTTTTATCCCCTCGTACTATCACTCGTATACTAATTGTTGATTGTTATTTGATTCATACTCATTTGCTATCTTGTCATATTTTGAAAACTCGGATACGTCACATGTTTACTATTTGAGACATTAAACACCTATATGGATTTCTATACATTATTCTAAATTTTAAGAATGTTTTACACACTTTATCAAGTGTTTAAATTACCAAAATACCCGTTTCAAGTTAAGTATAAGATATATACATCCTCTTTGGTAGAATTATAACTAGTGTTTAAAAGGATGTCAAACTGCATCTTTTAAAAGTATTTGATTGTATCATATTTTACTTCCAACCTAATGAAATTATCAATTTAATTTATAATTTCTAACAGTGATATAAAAAAATTGGATATTTGATCTTTTTTCTAATGGTAACGATAAACCTGAGTTTTTAACAATAATTTCATACAGTTATCCCAAAAGCTCTTAAGCTGATTGAAATAATTATTTGAACTAAGTTACTTTTACTTCGAAATCCTGATCTAGAAAAGATATAGCAACTGGTTACTCACTAAATATATATATATAGTTTGATTTCAAATCACTAAACCTTGTAAAATTTTATTTTAATCAAGAAAATACGTAAGCCAAATTGAAAGTAATACCAAATCCTAGAAAAATAGTTGTGACAACTTGTAATCCAAATGTCTATATGTAATTCATATTTCCCTCTGTTTTTCTAATAAGTAAATTGTGACGCTTTACAGTTACGTGATTTGCGATTCCTTGTTAATTTACAATCTTGGCTCATTTTAGAGCGCCTTGTCCGTTTAAGCAATTATGGTGTTCATGTTATCTGTTGATATTTCTCCGTACTGAAAAGTCATTATTTTAATCCAAGTTTGAAATTATCGAACGTATTGGCCCTGTGGCTTATCGTTTGAGCCTACCACAAAAAAAACTAAGTTGCGTTCATAATGTGTTTCACACTTCCAACCTTAAGATATGTTTGGCCGAGTTAGACGTTCAAATCCCGTTAGAAGAGATCAAAGTCGACAACAAAATGTATTTCGTTGAAGAGCCGATCGAAATTATGGACCGACAATTCAAGAAGCTAAGGCGCAGTTGGTTCCCAATCGTTATAGTCCGCTGGGACTCGCGACGTGGCTCTGATTTCACTTGGGAAAGCGAAGAGCAATTCAAAGTGTAGTATCCTCATCTCTTTCCATCAACCACTGCCTCCAGTTAAACTCTAAGGGACCAGAGTTCCTTTAGGGGGGAAGACTGTGAGAACACGGAATTTCGATAATTTTCTTTTAACTGTTATACGTGCTTATTCACACTTTCACCACATTCCCTGTTTATTTTAAAGTGATTACGTGTCATCCTCGGGTTTTAGTTAAATATAAAATTCTACGAATTTCGCTAATTTACGATATTATTTAGCAAAATGTCCGAACATCATGTTTGTAATTTCTACGAGGTTTTATTACATTTTATATGTCTTATTATTGACTTTTTGCCTAAAAAAAATAATGAAAAACGACATCTTGAGCAATTACGGACGCAATGGTGAACTTTTGCATTTTTTGCGTTTTCCGGCTGTCGGACTGAGTTTTCGGGTCCGAGCGTCGCGATAAAAAAATATTTTTATGTGATTTCTAGTTATTCTTGACTCCTTGATCCAACTTACTGAAATCCGGGCCAAACAAGTATTTACGAGTAATTTTAAATAAATTTCGTTTTAAAAATAAACGAGTCTCGGTTTTCGTCAGAAACGACACGTTATTTAAACCCGTAAAATTTCAAAAGTTTACACCAAAAACCTTGGGCATTTTCTTGGGTTACATGGCTGGACTAGGCTCAAGGGAGCCTAAACTTTAATTTGTTTGACCCATTTTGGCCTTATACTTGCAAAATAAACTCATAGTAACTTTTCAAAAAAAAAAATGTCTATACTCCTTCCTTCTCCCTTAGGCCGAGGAAACACAAACACACCCAAAACCATTGATTTTTTTTATTTGAGGTAAATTACTACTAGTCCCATTATTTTTTTTCAATTCTTATTCATACCCATGTGTTAATTAAAACATGCATCAAGTTTTTGATTGAGGTAAAAAAATTATCAAATCTTATCATTTGATGATGTTTTTGTAAAATCCTATGTTTGTTTTTGTTGCTCCAATGCATAAAACCTTAATTTGTTGGATAAAATTTTGATTTAGGTATGTTATGATGACCTAGGGCCACGAAATGTTTAAGGATCAAGGAGGAGGAATTGTCTAATTTGCGTGTTTGGATTAACTCATACTTGTTTTGAAGGTATAGTCACTCCTAGCATTTTAGTTTTGATATTGCTAGTATTTTGATTCTTCTTGTTCATGTATTTTAAACTCCTTGGGTGAAACCCACTGAGATTTTGGATAATTAGGGCATATTAGGACTTAGGACACTTGCGTGGCGATTTGGTATAGCTTAAGTGTTGCTTGATTAAGGTTAGGTAGCCGAATGGAGTCGTTTTCATAGTATGGAAATTATCACAGAAACAAACAGGTTATGGCAAAATTTTCTTAAAATTATGACTGTATTTTTATTTTAAAATTTGATACCCACTGATGTGCTTTACATGTGGTGAGTCGGTTGGGAGCGGGAAGTGTCCGGATGAGCCCGGAGTGGTCGTTTTACTAAACTAGGTCAAATCTGAATGTTATGCTTAAAACGTGGGTAATTTGTCTTGGGTAAAAAGAGATAATATAGGATTTTATAACTTTTTACAGTAGGTAAAATCATAAGACAACTTCTCTTTTTGGTTTGGTGTCAAAATATTTTACCATTTAGGATTTATGCACAAATTACCATAGGCTTCCAAAGTCGATTTCAACTTCCTGTTTTGATAGCCTGTCACTAAAAATGGATTTCCCGTTGATTGGTAATAGCTCCAGGTTTGTTCTTGCCCAACTTAGAAAGGTAAGAGAATTTCCTACTCATTTCAAGAAACCCCACTTTCTGTTCTATTATAGATTTTTATTTATGACCAAATATTCACATCCTTTTTTAGAAAATTGAATGCAGTCCCTTGTTTTGGTTTTACAAACCGAGTCTAAAACGTGTTCGAAACCCGCATATAAATGCTTGGACCATCATATAAGGTTAATATTATGTTATTACAGTAGGTTCAAAGTGTTTGGGTCAAATTTCATCTTAAGCTTAGGTCTCGCCATCGCACGCAAGTTACTTAGTCACACTATGTCCCGTCACTTCTAAAACGTTATTTCTACATTGAACGCATTCTTATTACGCGTCACCATTGCATAGGTCCGTGAAGACTTCTTTTTGCTCAGCCCCCTTTTACCTTGTGATTACTTACTAAAGGTGAGTTCATAGCCCCTTTTCTTATATACTTGTTACAAATTGCGGGGTGAGAATAACATGCGTGGAATACTATCATTTAAAACTTTTAGTATGCTATTCAAGAACGGTATGCTTTCCCCAGATTATACATTTACTTATTGCATTAGTACCTTAGTCAAAAAGCCCCTACATCATGAACCGTTAATTCACATTTTGCAAGCGCGAATGTTGTGGATGGATCCATCGGGATTAAGAATCCCCGTCCCGATTACCTTGACGCACTTACATTTAATTACCTAAGTATTTTGACTAGATACTTACCAGGGGTAAAACATTTATGTTAAAGCTTCGGTGTCGTGAGCTATTGCAATAAATTAATTTAAATGATTTTGTACGACGGTACTAAATCATATCCTTTTGCTATTTTATAAAACTAATGTTTGTATTTCACATTACCACTTATTAAACCTATGAATTTCACTCAGCTTTATGTTGACATATTTCATGTTATTTCTCAGGTAATGCTAATGCTTAATTTTGCTAATGATGGGAGCCCGCAGGATCCGACAGCTGGACGATTCTATGTCATTATTGGTTGAAACTTTTGGGAAAACTAATTATGCCATGTTAATCATGCCAAATAAAAGTACTTTTATGCACTAAGACTATTATGAGTATGTTGGTAAAATTATGTGACTTTTGTTGATGTCATATTATGCAAATCTGGGACCATATTTATATATTTTATTCCGCAGCTTTTGAATAAATTCGTGAAGTGTGTCATTTTATTTGCTCTGTCTTTTATTTACCTTATTGCCGTGTATGCTGTTACCATGATGTGGGACCCCACAATGCTTACCTGTCCCGTTACCAGATTTTTGGGGTCTTACACAATCCTTGATATATCGACACCTTCTTTCACTCCATTCGAAGGAGGTGGTTTTACTTTGGAAGATTTCGATGTACCTCGAACTTCTAACGAAGACCTCGACGACGATGAGGATTTTTTAATTATCAAGGATTTTCTTAACGATTTCCCATTTTCTCCGTCGGTGGAGGTTATGAGTATTGAACCGAAATCTTCAATCGAGGAGCCACCAACCCTCGAATTTAAAGATCTTCCTCCTCACCTCGAATACGTATTCTTGGAAGGAGATGATAAGTTGTCAGTTATTATTGTGAAAGACCTTTCCGATGTCTTGAAATGTGACAATCCGTAAATTTATGGTCGATATTTTATTTTCATGTATTATTTAAAAACATTATTTTAATGTTATATTATGAACTCACTCATTTTTGGGAAGAAATTCGGGTTTACATCTTGAAGTAGCATCGAATACGTCTAAACCGGAGGACTCTACGTTACGTGCTTACGTTTACATATACCGTTTTTGGTGACAGTCCGACATTTCAGGAAATAAATTTATCCGTGAATATTATTTTGGAATTTTAAATTTGTGTTGGTTCACAAACTCACAAATTTACGAGAAGAGATTAGGACTTACGTGCATAATTTAACGTCCTTTACGACTAAACCGGAAACCCTAGGATTACGTATTTACGTTTTTGAACTCCGTTTTTGATGAGACAATTTTTATTAGATTCATTTTGCGCCATTGATTCATAATTTATAAAAACGTTTTTCGTAAAACGACCCGAGGGCACGCAAATCGAGGAAACTAGAATCGAGGAGTACCCGTAAATTAATGGGGATGGAACAAGTTTACACTTGCCCACCCCCATGCATGTGGCATCTAACACTTCACCAACACACATGATATGTGTCAAGTTAAGATGCAAACTAAGACACTTGTCCTAGTTTGGCATCAAAACCATCTACACATCAAAACTAGCCAAAACTAAACCACTACCTTCATTTCAACATGTAAACTCACACATAACTCTCCTTTCTCTCCCTATGAACGTCCCATATCACCACACACACCACCATTTGATAAAAAATAAACCATAAATCATATGTATAATTTACATATGCTGACCCATTGAAAAGGTGAAGATTGGAGGTGGTTATAACATGTGAAAAGGAGTTTCCATGGAGTTTAGGGGCTGATTTTCAAGAAGGTATTCATTCATATGAAGATCTCAAGGAGTTAATTTTCCAAGTTAAATATATGGTGACAAGAACCAAGTCTTGTTCATCATAAACCTCATCATTTCATCACTTTGGTGGTATAGAAATTATTTCTTCCTATCATCTTGTTATTTTGAATATGTAGTCTTGTATTTTCTTCATTTATGTATATGTATATGATGATGAATGATGATCAAAAGTATTATGTGGGGATCTTGTGTTGATAAATTTGGTTAAAATGATTAAAAGTTACATGAAATGATGTTAAAATCATGGCTAAAAATGTAGGCTGTATAAAACAGTAAAGAATAATATGATAACTTGTTAAAGTGGCTTGGATAAATTAATATACAGTAAGGTATGTGACTTATACATATGTGAGAGTTGGCCACACAACGGAATCCATAAAATGAGTGAGATATGATCAAAACAATATTGAAGTTCAAATCTGTATAGTCTGTTTTGGACGAACTGTTAGAGACATTTAGAAGTTTATTGAGCAGTAGCTTAAACTGAGTTAATTGTATCACATATTATGTAGTTTGGGCTACCCAAAGATGAGCTTCTATCTCCTTGTATAACGCAAGATATGGTAAAAATGGTGAAAGTGAAATTCATAATCAGATTTGTAAAATAAAAGTATATATTATAAAATTAGCACCCAAGTAAAAATAATATAAAATGTATACCTAAAACCCACTAACTTATATATCACTTATAAATAAGTATATACTTTGATAAATAAATGGGACAATTTATAAAAATGGCAATTTGATAAGTTTTATAAGTTATAAAACTATATACATAAGTTTTACGTCTTTTCGGCTAAAACCGAAAGATTAACGTTTTCGTCAATTAAAACTTAGATGGTCGGACCCGTCTAATGTAAACTTTTTATAACTCATCTACTGATATGTAAGTATATCTTACAAGTAAAAACCGATAAAACCCGAGCTTTATAACTTATGGACACTAACGGGCCAAAGTAGCCTTATTGGACTATTGACCCAACAAGTTGGGCTAAACACTAATGGACTTACTCATTGGGCTTAACCTACTTGGGCCCAACATATGAGTAAAGCCCTGATATTAAAAGTATAAATGGAATAATATAAAGAGTTGAACTCTTAATGGGCTTTTAATGGGCTTATTGGGCCTCAATATGGAATTGGATTGAAACTAGTGTAACTAGTAAAAAGTTTGACTAACACATAACACTATAATGTTGAATGAAGATATTAAAACCCACTTGATCATCATCATACTTATGATATCATCATATATACATAGCCATTGTTTTTATAAAATCATTGGACAAAAGTCTAAGACGAGTATTATTTGTCTAGGTTTCCGTGATTGAAGCACGTACCGTACATCCAAATCGCCGATAACCGCCTTTCCCAATCAACGTGAGTTCATAGCCTCGCACTCTTTTAAATGTTTTATGAAATGTTTTATAAACCCGCGAGGGAGATAACATGTTAGTTTTAATAAAATAGGACACCAGTTGTCCCGATTGTTTGCTTATTGATATGGACCTGAATGATTAAAAGACCCGATGAATGATTATAGACCCGATGAATGAAATGAAATGGATTATTATTAGTTAGGTTATGTCACTAAAAGTCCCATTAGCATGAATTGTGAACTACCGGGATTTGGTAGACGCTTATGCATATAATAGTACTATTTGGGGAAGATCACCCCAGTTCGCGCCTTGACGGTTGATCCCCGTCGTGCCACATTGATTGGTAAGCGAATTTATGTATGAGAAGATTTATATAAGCGTGATTATTGTGATGACACGCTGTTTTAGATGGGCAAATGAGTTTCGGGTTAGCTACCCGTTGTTTGTTATAGTAAGGTAGCAATGTCATGCGGCTTATAATAATCCAATAACGAAAATACTGCTATACGCATTGAATTATAATATATTACCTGACTAGCAATACGGGGTCTTAATACTGATATTATGTTAGTGTTTTGGTTTTACATAACCATTTTCATATAACGGTTTTTATTTCACTCTATACAACGTTATAAAACGAATTGTATGATGTTTTTGCGACAATGGTTCGTATAATGGTTTTCAAGGCTGAAGCCTATGTTATGATTTACGACTAAGAGTTGTATAAAATGTCTTTGGCCTATTTTATGGCCTATTACAAAGATTTCTCCAAAAATAATTTTCGGTAATAATTATATACCGATGATATATTAATGGTTTTTATTGAACTCTATGAATTCACTCGGCGTTTTCGCTGGCCTTTCCTTTTAACATGTTTTATCTCAGGTACTTGAAGGTAATTCTCAGGGAGACGGCAAGAATTTATGGACCGCACTTAAATAACAATTTCCATTCAAATGTATTGTAAAAATTGTATGAAATACTATGACTTAGGACCTATGTAATTTGATATTTATTAATGGAAAATGCTTTATTATTAAACGACGCGATGTTAAGCGTTGTCTATGATTTGAGTAATGTGTTATCCCGTAACACCAACGACTCTTCTGCAGAACTACAGTATGAATATTTGGGGGTGTTACATGAAAGCTCACAAAGGGGCAATTGCGTGGAAACTTTCCGACATTAAGGGTATCGACCCAAAATTTTGTACCCACAAAATTTTATTTGAGGAAGACTACAAGCCCGTAATCCAATGTCAAAGAAGGGTAAACCCCAAAATTCATGACTCATTAAAAACGAAGATCTTAAACTACTTGACGCGGGAATGATTTACCCTATATCTGATAGCCCTTGGGTGAGCCCAATCTATTGTGTCCTTAAAAAGGGAGGAATGACCTTTGTGCCAAACGATGACAACGAGTTAATTCCAACTCGACTCGTGACCGGTTGGAGGGTGTGTATTCACTATCGTAAGTTAAATGACGCCACTCGTAAAGACCATTTTCCCTTTCCCTTCATGGATCAAATGTTGGAGCGTCTTACGGGAAACGATTTCTATTGTTTTTTAGATGGTTTTTTTGGTTACTTTCAAATCCCCATCGATCCTCGTGATCAAGAAAAAACTACGTTTACGTGTCCATTTGGAACGTTTGCCTATCGTAGAATTCCATTCGGACTTTGCATTGTCGGGAACCTTTCAAAGGTGCATGATAGCTATTTTTCATGACATGATCGAGAAGACGATGGAAGTTTTCATGGATGACTTTTTGGTGTTTTGTAGTTCGTTCACGTCGTGTTTAGATAACGTAGACAAAATATTAAAACGTTGTGAGGAAACCAACATTATGCTCAACTGGGAAAAATGTCATTTCATGTGTAAGGAAGGGATCGTCTTAGGGGGGGCACAAGGTCTCGAAAGCAGGGATTGAGGTAGACAAAGCTAAGATAGACGTCATCGCCAAATTACCTTATCCCAAAATCGTCAAGGGAGGTAGGAGTTTCCTAGGCCACACGGGCTTTTATCGTCGCTTCATCAAAGACTTTTCAAAGATATCTCGACCCATAACACACCTTCTCGAAAAAGATGCCCCTTTCATCTTTAACGAAGATTGTGTTCGAGCCTTTGAAATTCTTAAAAGGAAACTGACCGAAGCTCCCATTCTTGTTGCTCCAAATTGGAATCTCCCATTTGAACTTATGTCTGATGCAAGTGATTACGCTATTGGGTCCGTTTTTGGGCACGTCATGATAAGCATTTCTTACCTATCTACTATGCTAGTAAGACGATAATCAAGGCTCAACTTAAATACAACACAACGGAAAAGGAGTTACTTGGCGTGGTGTATGCATTTGAGAAATTTCGACCTTATCTCGCCTTGACTAACAGGTATAGTGTATACGGATCATTCGGCCATCATGTATCTCTTTGCTAAAATTGATTCTAAGCCGCGATTGCTTTGTTGGATTCTCCTCCTACAAGAATTTGATGTCACCATACTTGACAAAAAAGCAGTTGAGAATCTTACGGCCGATCACCTCTCTTGATTGGAAGATCCTCACCAAAGTGATCACGAGAATAAGGAAATCACCGAAACATTTCCTCTCGAGACACTTGGTGTAGTGAATTCCAAGGAAGATTCTTCTACCCCATGGTTTGCGGACATCGCAAATTACCATGCGGGCAACTTCATCATTAAGGGTATGACGGCTCAACAAAAACGAAAAATCTTTCGTGACGTCAAGTTCTACTTTTGGGACGACCCTTATCTCTTTCGGACTTGTGCAGATCAAATTATTCGACATTGTGTGTTTGGCACCGAAGCTACTAATATCCTTAGAGATTGTCACGAGGGACCCACGGGTGGTCACCATGGTGATAATCTCACGGCGAAGAAGGTCTTTGATGCCGGTTTTGGCCTACTATTTACCGAGATGCGTACGCACTTATCAAGTCGTGTGACTCGTGCCAACGTCAAGTTAAAGCCTCACAAAACGATGAAATGCCACAAAATATCATCCAAGTGTGTGAGATCTTTGACGTTTGGGGCATTGATTTTATGGGGCCGTTCCCATCATCTCGTGGTAATAAGTACATCCTTGTCGCTGTTGACTACCTATCTAAGTGGGTTGAAGCTAAATCTTTGCCCACGAACGATGCTCGTGTGGTAATCAACTTCTTGAAACAATTGTTCTCTCGGTTTAGAACCCCTCGTGCTATTATAAGCGATCGTTGAACCCATTTTTATAACGACCAATTAGAAAAGGTTCTAAAGAAATATGGGGTTACACATCATCTTTCTACGGCTTATCACCCACAAATGAGTGGGCAAGTCGAGGTTTCAAACCGAGCTTTAAAAAGGATTTTGGAGAGGTCAATAGGAGAGAACCGACAATCTTGGTCGGATAAGCTCGACGATGCTTTATGGGCCTTTCGTATCACTCATAAGACGCCCATTGGGTTCACTCCTTATAAGCTTGTCTATGGGAAGAATTTTCACTTGCCAATTGAACTCAAACACAAAGCTTATTGGGCCCTAAAGCATTGTAATGATGGCATTGAGACCGTGGGAAAACACCGGAAAATGCAATTAAAGGAATTAGATGAATTAAGAGACATTGCTTATGAAAATTCATTGATTCACAAAGAAAAGACTAAAAAGTTTCATGATTTAAAAATTAAAACCAGGTTTTTAACGTTGGGGATCAAGTGTTGCTTTTTAACTCGAGATTGAAAATATTTTCTGGTAAATTGAAATCCCGTTGGTCCGGACAATTCACCATCACCCAAGTATTTCTATATGGGTGTTGGGTCAAAAAGTTGATGTGGAAGAAACTCAAAAACAAAAAAAACATGAAGATTTTGTCTAAGCGTTGTCAAGAGCAATCCAAGCGTTGACAAGAGCAAATCAGAGGTTGATGGCTCAAGTGTTGTCATGTACAATCTAAGCATTGTCATGTACAAACTAAGCATTGACAGAAACGTAGACAAGAAGCCTTTGGAAGCTTCTATTTGGATATATATGCAGGATATATTCTGTATATGTTTATTTAAATAGAAGATTTACATGTTTATTTGATTTTATCTCTTGTAAAACCCTAATCCTTACACTATAAAAGGAACCAAGGGTTATTGGGTTTTTCATAAGTTCATTCACAATGTAAACCTAAAGCATGTGTCGACTAGACATGGGATTCAATGTATACACGTCTAGTGATTGTTGATTATTAATATAATTAGCAATCCTTTTGTTTTAATTCATGTTCTTTGTGTCTCAACACCTTGTTAATGTATCGTGTTCTAATTCCGCTTTGATTATCTAATCATATGAACATGATGCATTCCTAGTAGCTTAAAAGATCCGTGAATCTTAGGATTCTATAATTGGCATCAGAGCCTCGTGGATCGTGATGCTAGGACCAACAAGGTGTTCGTGTATCGAGAAGAATAGAAAAATCCGTCTAGGGTTTTTCTGGACGTTTTTGTGTGTGCAGCAGTATTCAGAAGGTCGTAACTTTCGATTGGACCGTTAGATCGTCACGAAATTTCTTGTGTGTATTCTATACACATATATCTAGACATCCACCGGAGGGATTGTCCAGATTAGCCCTCAATCAAAAGTTATTAGGCGTCAAAGTTGGCTGTAGAGATGATTTTCAGTTTTCTGTTTTCACATAGAATCATGATTTAGGGTTTCCACAAACCCTAGACCATTCTTATACAGAAAAGAGACATGTTGCTATTCTTAAAGGACTACTCGTACTAGCCTTGGTGAGTGATTTCTTGGAATCACGATGAACCCTAGTACGATGTTTGCTGCGTTTGAAAAGGTAGCAGCAAGAATGGTTGTTAGGGTTTGATGAAGAACCCTAGATCTGATAAGTAATGGAGCAGCGAATGGAAAAGATGTCCAAGTGGCTCACGTGTTGATGTTTCCTGTAAAAATAAAAGGATGTTGTGTTCATTGTAGTACAACAATTGGTCTTTTGATATGACATAACGTGGGCTGCTGTATCACGTGAATGTTTGGATGAATCTGTTAAACATGCGCTGTAAGGTGGATGTCATATTTTTGGAATTTATTCCGATACAAGCTATCACGTGATGTTTTTGATAAAGTCCGATCAGTTTTGGAAGCAGCGTTCATATCTAACATCAAGGAATGGCTGAAACGTGATTGTTAAGGATACAGGTTATTGGTTGCTACATTGTAGGAATTACAACGGGAATATTATTGCACTGTTTGTAGCAAAGGGATGAATTCAGCTATACACGTCATGATAAAGTAGTTTTCACAAATTTTTAGCAGTTTTAAATATGGTATGGAGATATTTCTATTTTATAGGGATTATTATCCTTATCAAATATGATGTGGACGTGAATATGGGATTGTAGATGACGTGTGGATGGCTGACTTTTAGGGATATGATTATATCTCTTTGGTATTTGATGTGTTGCTAATTAAGGCAATACAAATCCTTGGCTTTGTGTTCAAAGCATATTGGGACACAGGGCAAGTATTGTAGCTGCTGTGAGACCTAGATGACGTCAGCAGAAGGAAACGCTGACAAGGTTTATGATTTGACGCTGACAGTAATAAAGCAAGCGCTGATAGCAAGCGTTGTTACGTGTTGTCCGATATATGTGAATTTAAACGCTGATAGGTATTGTCCGATATCGGACAATACATCTGCCAAAGATGTTGGATAAAGGAGGATATTGGATAACACAAGGATAGCTGCTGTTGAGAAAATTGGTACGTTTTTAGCACACAAAAAGGAGGAATTTACACACGAAGGTACATGGAATCTCCGTTTTTATTCAGAATATCAAGTTGATATTTATGGCTCGGATATTTTTAAAAGGGATTAATGATTTTAATGCGAGTTAGCAACTATTCGTAGGAATTTGATGGATATTTTAAACTATGTAATCGGGATAGCCTTGCAAAAGAGTTATCCATATGTGTATCTTTTACATATGGTATGAAGACATTATTCCATTAAAATCGTCATGAAAAGGTGTTGGCTTAAGGGGAAGAATTCTTATGGTAAGTTTGATGTTCGAAGAAGATTTTCGCGAGTTTATGTTCTATCATATCTTAAAAGTAATCAGCATAACAATTAACTTTTAAGATAACTTGTTCTTGTTTTAAACGGTTGGTGACGAAGACTTGTCATAACACTTGAAGGAGTTACATTATCGTGCTCAGTGTCTCACAAAGGATGAGAATATTGACAAGGGATCAAGGTCTACTTATACTTAGTGACATGAGTATGAGTTCTTTATCACATGGATAGTACAAGACATGGAACACAAGGTTGGGTTATTCTACTTCTACATCAAGATTACTTTATTTATTTTTCTTCAAGATCATTACATAGTGCTACATTTGGAGAATCTTCAAGATTGCATACATTGTTTACTTCCCTGTTGATGTGACAAAAATGGGAAGACATACATGCTACACTTGAGGGGAAGCAATTTGAAGATCATGTACAACTTACAAGAGATACACATAGAGTTTTGCCAACATCAACTAGGGGAAGATTGTTGGGTCAAAAACTTGATGTGGAAGAAACTCAAAAACGAAGAAAACATGAAGATTTTGTCTAAGCGTTGTCAAGAGCAATCCAAGCGTTTGACAAGAGCAAATCGGAGGTTGATGGCTCAAGTGTTGTCATGTACAATCTAAGCATTGTCATGTACAAACTAAGCATTGACAGAAACGTAGACAAGAAGCCTTTGGAAGCTTCTATTTGGATATATATGCAGGATATAGTCTGTATATGTTTATTTAAATAGAAGATTTACATGTTTATTTGATTTTATCTCTTGTAAAACCCTAATCCTTACACAATAAAAGGAACCAAGGGTTATTAGGTTTTTCATAAGTTCATTCACAATGTAAACCCAAAGCGTGTGTCGACTAGACGTGGGATTCAATGTATACACGTCTAGTGATTGTTGATTATTAATATAATTAGCAATCCTTTTGTTTTAATTCATGTTCTTTGTGTCTAAACACCTTGTTAATGTGTCGTGTTCTAATTCCGCTTTGATTATCTAATCATATGAACATGATGCATTCCTAGTAGCTTAAAAGATCCGTGAATCTTAGGATTCCACAATGGGACCATCGAGCTAGCTCAAAATGATGGTCCTAACTTCAAGGTGAATGGTCATAGGGTTAAGCACTACTTTGGTGGGGAAGTCCCTTCTTTGGACGACCTCGACCAAGTCACCTTCCCCAATGATAATTAGTATTGAGGGGATCGAGAAGAGCTCGTGACTCGGTAATAAAAAATGAGGTGCTTCGTGGGGGAGATCCCATGCTTATCCATGTACATATCATTGCTTTCTAATGTAGTTTAATGTGAGGGGATTTGTACCCTTCCAACCTTTGTTCCGTGGTTGTTTGTGAATTACGGTTATTTAGATCATCATATTCACGATTGGAGCCTTTCGTGTTCGTTTTACGTGAGCCTTGATCGTTTGCTTGGAAGAATTTCTCGATATCCAAATGATATATCCTTGATTATTCGAACCTTAGGTCTTTTAGCACACTTCATAAACGGCAATAGATTTAATGGTTCCACTCTTTCCATGCTAGATTAAACATTTGACTTCGTCCTTAGTATGAGGGTATACCACCCTTAGTCTCGAAACATTGAGGACAATGTTTAACTTTAGTATGGGGGTGAATAGATACTTGCCTTGCTAAACCTTCACGCTTTCCAAATTTTATCTTTTTGTTTATCGTTTTGTTACAAATAAGGCTAAAAATGGCCAGATTTTAAAATTTTTCTTATGTTTTCATAAGTGTTTAAGACACGAATGTAGATTTTCCGATGGCAAGAATAAGAGTAATTTTTTACTCGACCGTGCGTGTTGAGCACTTAGCTTCGATTCCTTAACTATTTTTAGGCTAAGTCTCTTAAATGAGGACGAGAAATGATAGAGTTAATTATAAGTTACTATGCTAAACGTGGAGTATTTATATTCTTTCAAAAACTCATGTGTTCTAATTGTTTGCTTATTCTCCCTTCGCTTGAATAATAATTTTGCTAATAAATATTGACTTAGCGGTTTAGTCTTGATTGTTGGTTTCTAATTTTTTCTAGTAGCTTCCATGTAATTAAATTGGGAAAACATTTGAGAATCGTCAGCGTCACGGTTTTGAAGTATTGGCACCCCGAATAATCGAAAGCTTCACCCAATCATAATTTTAAGTTCTCACTCACCAAAATAAAGCAAAAATTCAAAGCTCACAAGGCCGAAAAATCTATGCAAAATTGAAAGTGAAAGCCTTAAACTTTGAAGCTTTAAAGATCCAAAATTACGTTTTACATTGAGGATATACGTCTTTGGCCATAATAAACACCTCATGGCGAGGTTAAATAAAAGGCAAGGCAAGACCGAAGCCCTAAAAAGCGGAGGTAAACCTATGATAATAAGGCCCATCCGTTAGGGGGCGTATAAAAGTCTTGGTAATAAGTCTCATGTTTAAAACCGTTATAAAACCGTGTTTATCGAATCTCACTTGTTGACTTAATTTTTTGACATCGTTGTCTATTAGGGGAGGTTATTAATTCGATGGTTTTGGTTACACCGTTATGACTCTATTTTGGACCTTAATCTCTATTATCACATAAGTAAAAAATGTATCTTCATGATCATTCAAGACAAAATAAAATATAAGAGATACAAAATAGGATTAAGGGAGTCTAAGTACGTGATTAGGGCATATGATTAATGTTAGCATTACTAACTTATAATGACAATGATCTCGTTACACGCTTAGCATGGAATTGGGTGAAAATCGAGGACGACGAAATTATTTCTAACGAAGCATTCATGTGTTCTTGTTCTATGAACCTATACGTCCCATTTTGCGATGAAAATCCTACATTATGTCTAAAACACAAGTAATAGTAGTGTAGTAAGTTTAAATTTCAATAAAAGTCGATAAAAATGAATTTTGGAGATGCTAAGATACTTTATTCTAGCATTCGTGAGGGCACGACAATGGTTTAGTATGGGGGAGTGATGAGACTGCTTTTATACAGGGTCTCGTCATCTAAAACAGGCTTAAAACGCTGAAAACATCATAAAAAGTGCCATATATATGCTTGTGATTGTTCAATGTGCATTTTAGGTACGAATATCGAGAAAAGACAAAAAGATCACAAGAATCAATAAAAAACGAACACGGTAAACGAAGCCGCACAATAAACCGGACCCGAGTGTTGAATTTCCAAGAAAATCCTTGAAGAATGAAGATTTGGCAACTTTAGTCCCTCAAGAATTGAAGACTTGTCACTTTTAGTCCTTCTAAAATATCAAGTGTACAAGAAAGGACCCTAAAGTGTCAAGATATGTCATGTTCAGCCCTTAAATATATTCAAGAAAATGCAAACTAAACCCTTGGAATGATTTTTCATAAGTTTTTTGTGACCAAATTAGAAAAAACAAAACATATTTACAAAGGAAATTGAAGTTTGGCTATTTGAAACTTAAAATGACACAAAAGAGGAAAGTGGGGGACTAAACCTGCAAGACATCCAACCTTATCCCTCCAATCAAACCACTCCACCTCACCAACCCTGCCACCTCACACCACCACATCACCATTCCACTACACACTTGATTAGTATATAATTCAGTTTGAATTATATTAATCACGTTTCTTTTTTCCCTCCAAACATTCTCTTAAACGGATCAAAACATCAACTGTTTATCATTCATATACTCCATAAACCCTAATTTCATAAAACCACTAATCACCCGAATTAAACCCTCCCTTTTTCCAGATCTTTGATTTATGATATACTAATCATACCCCACACCCTAAAACGTCCACCCCGTGACTATAAACCCTACCTCGTGCTTACCCTACTGTAGAAGGACAAGGTGGAACAGTAATCCAATGGCTCCAGCCGTTTTCTTTCTCCTAAAGTCATCAAGCAACGATGAGGATTGATTCAACATCACTAGCATCCAAGCATACAAACAAAATCAGCACATGGGCATACTTGGACAAATTTCAAATGTCAAAAGCCAAGGTCTTTTCTTGAAATCAATGTATTAGGGTTTTAAGTTTCTAGAATCATTTATAGTCCCTATATAAGGACACCTAGGCCTTTTTTTCTGTTCTTGATTTTTCTATTTAAGTCACAACTTGTAAATCCCCTTTTTTGATTAATGAATAAAGGTGGTGTTGTTTGATGACAAGAAATCCAAGTGCCATTTACTGTTATTGATTTGCTTGTGTTATCTTCTTTTAAATCCGTTTTTTTAAAGCTTTGTTCCAAGATATTCAGTTTTACTTTTTGTTCTCCCAAGTTTTACTAAAGGAATTTGCTGAGGTTTTTGGTTGAAAAGAAAAGGTCCCCTTTGCTTTGAGTTAGGGCATATGCATTACCATAGCACCATGATTGATGAAATTAGGGTGTAGTGGGTACATATGTTCGGAATGAAAGTTTGTAGGGTTGCTTAATAATCACCAAGACTTAGTTCATAATATTTGTACTAACTGCTTTCAATTCTTGGGGAGAAGCTTCTACTTCAAGTAATCCACAAGGTTGATTGTCTATTTTTTTCTAGTTTGAGTTAGTGGTGATTGTGCAGGAAAAACCAAGGCCTTATATCATTTTCACACTAAGGGTTTAGGGCTGTTGTATCCCTATTAGCAAACCCTATCCAATCTTCCATCTTACCAAGTACCCCTGGCTTGATCTAGCTGTTGGTCAAGCTTAGCTGCCCTCCCATAGGAAGCCATTGGGAGGAGGTTTCTCCTTTCTTCTTTTCCTTTTTCAGTTTCCTTGTAAAATGCAGGCTACATGAATTTGTTATGTGTGCCACATGAGATAGGTTTGCTACTTGTAATCTGCTTATTTTCAGTAATAGATCTTGGTCAGTGTTTGCATCAAAAGCCTATGGTTTTTCAATCAAAAAGTCTCTAAATTTTCTCAAAAGTAGACATGTAACACCCCATTTTTATAAATGGAATGTCACGCGTGATTATGGCGTGTCATCAAAGCATACAAGGATAAATGTCTAAAACAATACATAACCATAAAAGGAAATACCGAAATCAAACATCGGTAGGCCAAAAGTAAAGCTCATCACACAAAAACATACATACTGTAATTGAAAGGACTAAACAATGTCCATGAAAAGAGTATCAAAGTATAGATAATGCATAAAGTAAAGAAAGGCTAGAAAGCTTCCAGTCCACATGCACGTACGATTAAAGTCTACGAGCGTCCCTGAGTACCTGCCATTTTGGGAACATGAAAAGGAAAACGGCTGAGCAATACGCTCAGTGCACGGATGTACAAATAAAGCATGAATAATATAAGCATAAAAGCATATAACAACGGAAGAAACTAAGTCCTGGATAACCCGGTTAAGTCTTAGTAAAACTGGTTTTATAGTTTGAAAAGCCTTATGTTTATCTTGTAAAAACTGTTTAACATATTTTACCTTTAGCCAATATAGGCCATGAAAATCAACGTGCATGAATACTTGGAGGGGTGACCTCGTCATGCAAATTAGAGGGCTGCCTCTAATTTAATATACTGCTTTTTGGGTAGGAGAGATCAGCTCCTTGTGAAGGATGCAAGGCACACACCACATGCACACTGAGTAATCTGCTGAAAAACATGTAACTAGGATGCACCCATACGCCCCACATGATAAATATAATAATATGGCCAAAAGATGAAGGGACGCCACGAGCAATCACTCCGCCGTGGGGAAGTCATAACACCAGTGCCTCTAGTGTTATGGTTATGGTACCTCCATAACTAGGTGAAACTGGTCATGCATGTATATGGCTTTAGGTATTCTAATTAAACATAAGCAATCAAACATATAAACTTATACTATAGGAAAACAGTTGGCTGCATACAGGGAATCCTAATAAGCAAAGAATGTCCATACTGAAAGGACGGGAATCCGTACCTTATGTCCAGTGAACGAAGAAGACGAACGAAAGAGAGTCTTACTTCGATATCACTAACGCTACATAAATACATACGTGTATAAGTATCTGATTACTAAGTACGTAACTGGTTTTTATATCATGTCTTGGCTTGTTTTATATGTTCAGTCATGTTTTACAGTTTTAAGCTTTATACTGTGTTTATCGTATATTTTGTCTATTTTGATTAAGTATTACTTGTAATTCATGTATTATTATACTTGTTGTGTGATAATAAGTAATTTCTAAAAATAGCAGGTTTCCTAAAATAGAAAGTTACTAAAAATAGAAAGTTTCCAAAAATTGAAATTTTCCAAAAATAGAAAGTTTCCAAAAATAGAAAGTTTCCAAAAATAGAATTACTGCTTAAAAAAGATAAGTTTCTAAAAATAGAAAGTTTCCATAAATAGATTAGCTGCCTTAATTAAATAAGTTTTTAAAAATAGAAAGTTTCCATAAATAGATATAAGCTGGTTAAATAAGCTAATTATATAAGCTTAAGTGTTTTTCTGAATATTATTCTAAGTCATGTGATTATAAAGTATAGTTTATCAATTATTACATGTAAATTAAATAAACTATAGGTTAAAAGTATCTAATTAAATATAACATGATTTTAATTAAATAAAGTAAAATACTTAGGTCAAAACATGTATTATTACTATTAATAATAAAACCTAAGTCATGTTAATTAATTAATTATAGTCATGGTTTTAAATAATCAATTAATTATAAAGTCTAATTAAATATAAATACTTAGGTTAAAATTCATGATTTACTAATTAAATTCATAACCTAAGTCATGTGCATTAAATTAATCATGTCATATTTTATTAATTTAATTTAAGTCTAAAACATAACTAGTGAAAATCATAAACCTTGAAAATAAATGATTCTTGAACCGGACCCGTGACTAAAAACCATAAACCGGACCCGTAACCAACACCATACCCCGACCAAGGTCGGGTTTCCCCTTGGTTTTGCTGCTGCTGTGGGACCACCACCACCATACCGAGACCATATGGTCTTGGTGGTGTTAAATAAGCCAAGCCGAGACCCCCTATGGGGCTCGGTTAGGCGTCGGCTACAACACAACACCCCTAAAATCCTTGTTTGATTTACCCCATGATCATTAACATGTTTAAATAATTGTTTTTAATTAGTTAATTAAAAGCATCATGATTTTATGTGATTAGTTAAATCAAAACATAAAAGAAAAGGGTTAAAAAGTTATACCGATTACGTGGATCAAATAAGGATTAACACACACAAATACTTGCACAATTTCCAAGATCAAAATCAACCCTAAACACCCTTGTGGTGTTCTTGAATCCGGCGGCCAAAGGGGACAAAGGAGAAGGAGGAAAACTTTTAAGGATTTTAATTATTTTCTTGTTTTGTGAAAAGTGAAACATGTTTTTACCTTAACCCCCTAGTTAGTTAATTTTGCATGGGCTAAGCCAATGTTTCTTTGTATGCCGCGGGTAGGGGCCCCACATGGGGTAACCCGTACTTTTCTCGTGTCTAAATATTATAGTGTGTTCTCGTGTTTTATCGTGTTCGTGTTTTACATATTCAAATTAATTATTGATCGTGACTTAATATATTTATTCGTGTTCTTGATAAATATATATACGTAATTAATATTAGCTCGTGAATAAATTACGTTCATGATTTCATGATCGCATGTTCGTGATTATAATTATTATTAGAATAATTATCGTGTGTCAATACGTAATAAATACTTATCGTGTTCTAACACGTACGTAATACTTGAAATTCTTATACGTGAAACGTAACATGCTACAAAAGGAAAGTTCTAATCATGTACGTACGATCTAAAGGGTACTATTCATGGTAAAAGCATGCGGGTTTTACAAGACATATAGAGTGTTTGGATTTTCAGTTTACAAAGGTGTTGGTATCAACTGAGTAGTTAAAAATAGTCATGGCATGTGTTATTCACTAAAATAGGGGCATTGTTGTTCTTGTTTCAAAGTTGTGAAGTTAAGGCTTAAAATTGCATAATTTGTGTTAAAATAACCTAAACTGTATCATAGTCTTAAACAGGTTTGTTTTAGGTTTTTGGGTAGTGAATCGTGGTCATAGCTAGTTAGGGCTTAGGTCTAGGGTTGTGTAGTATAAAACTTAAGTGTGTACAACTGGATAACTTGTTTTGATGATTTAAAGTTCATTGAAGAGTAAACTGCATCAGCAACTTAACTCTTGTTGCTTACCATTTGTATCAGCAAGCATATAAGCCTAAAACAAGTTCTATTTCTATGATTCAATGCATGAGACTTGGTCTCTTGCTATGATTAGGGTAGATTTATAGTTCATCTGCTTATAATCTCTGATTGGTGAATGTTTGTTGGCTAATCATTTTTCTAAACACTCACTGAAACCAGCAGACCTTATTTTTCTGCATATCTGAGCACATTTTGATTAAACCGTACAAATTGGTGTGGTTACTTGGTGTTTGATTGCTTGTTTGTGACTCCCTACAACTCCATGGTTGTAGAGGTGCCTTGATTGCTCAAAAACACCCATCAAATCAAGCTCAAAAGAGCAATATTTAGTTTATGTGGCCATGCAGTGGGAACTCCTTTCCCACTTCCAAGCCTTTGCTAGCCACTACTAAGCAAAAGGACAAAAGTCCATAACAAGTCACTATCAGATTTTCTTATTTTTGTATTTAGTGGTAAAAATCCAACCTTTTCTTGTTTTTTCAATTTTCCTAGGTTAAGTTATTTATTTTAAGATTTTTAGAAAAAGAAATTTTATTTTTCTGATTAGTTTATTATTTTTTTGCATTATTTTGAACTAAAACTAGGTTTTAATATCTCTGTTTTTGTCTAATTAGGACAAAAATAACCTTTTTTCAATTTTTTTTCATGTTTTCTCTGTTTAGATAAGCAATTTAGGATTTTTCAAAAAGTAAAATTATTTTTCTCATTATTTAACTAATTTTTAGGTTTATTTTGACATTTTAATAGTTTTAGTCATTTAAAAATAGTAAATTAGTTTTATAAAGTCTAGAAAAATACTTTTTAGTTTTTATATAATATAAGTAAGATTCTTATTTGATAAAGTCATATATGGATTTATTTTTAATTTTATTTAATTTTAAGGTTTAAATAGCATTTAAAATTGAATATAACATTGGAAATAAATTTTGAAATATTTTTGTTAAATCTTTATTCTTATTTATATTATTTTAGAACTTTTTTATTATTTTTGATGAGTTTTTAGATTAAATTTTTAAAATTGTCACGTTTTTACGTTTTACGTTTTATTATTCGTCGTAGTTTAAATTTAATCGTAACCGTCATTTTTTTATTTTCCCTTTTTCTCATCAATATTAATCTCAAATTTAACAGGTTTAACACACACATTAATCCTCCTCGAGAACAAACTCACACAAGGGTCATAAGTGTTCACGTTTTTCTAAACGTACGCTTAGTACTTACCGCTTTTACGTTGTTTTTCCTAAAACACGTATTCATACTACTATCAGCATCCAAAGACGCTGTCAAAGTTGCTATGAGACGTTGTCTTCCTTATGAACACAGAAGAAACCCTAAGAAGATTCGACGACCAGACGTGTAAAATTCAAGGATTATTTTGGTGTTGCTTTTCTAGATTAGTAAACCGTGTAGAATTCAAGGAAAATTTTGGTGCTGCTTTTCTAAGTCGTTTTTAGGGGTTTTAAACCCCTAAAAATACCATTGTATCACCCACGAAAATTGAAGATCAAGGCTTAATCTATCCATCATTCTTTATCTCGATGTGTATCTTTTACTTGTTCTCCATTTTCTATGTCTGGCTAAATAGATTAGTGTTTATTTATGATTGCATGAAAATTATGAAGTGATTATTGTTGGTTTATTGCTTCTTGTTTTGTTGTGTGCATGTTAGTATCTAAAAACCAGATTATATTTTCATATCTTAACTGTCGGTATGTCTAGGGAAGCGTGAGTCTATAGCTGATGCCTTAACCATTAGATGTATGTTATCTGGCTGTATTTGGGCCTAGCCTCGACCGCAGTATAAAATTATGGACCAATTAGGACATTCCATTTAAGTGCTTGTTAATGAATGTGCATATGAGTAGGTCAAGTAAATGTCTCCATATCACTATACTAGATGTTTGATTTTTCACATAGATAGTTGTAGGTGAAATGTCAACGATTAGGTCAAGTAAGCGCCTCCATAGCACTATGCTAAATTTAATTATTCTCATATGACATATAGCTAATACAAAAGGAAATACTTGCACATTTAATGAATAGGGTGTGATAGGTAACAAAAAATTACGATGAACATTGTAAGGACTAATGCATGATTAGATAGAATACGTTTGTTTAACCATTTGAATTCTCACCAAATAGCTTAGATATTTTAGGTGGTGCTTGTTTTTTTGAAAAAAATGTGAACACCCTCTGGCTAGGCCTGATATCTGAATTGGTCAGATGTTTGATGCGAAAAGAGTGTTTGTTTTTTTACTTCATTCAGATGCATTTAGACCCTCAAACATCTAGTTCGCTCAGATTTAAAAAGCCATCTTGTTGCCTCTGGACAATAGAAATCAACTTAATGCAACTTCTTCGTCAGCTCCTTCCCTAATCCACTCTAAACTCTTGCCTCCCCACTACACATCCGGCCACCACTGCTGACGCTGACCACCGTCGGCACTCCACAACAACCATCATCATCTTCAAGTCATTTGTGAAATTGAAACTCGGTTTTCTTTAACTCTAATAAAATATTGAATCTTTTTAAAGAGAATATGGAATGGTAATAAGGATTTTGATATTGATGAAGGTGAAAAAGCTGAAGCATTTGAAGTGTTATTAGAAGATTGTTTCTTTTGAATAGATATATGAAATGGTAATGGAGGTTTGAAGATTTGTTGAAGAAAGAAGCTTCCTGTCCATTTTTTTCTTTAGCAACTCTTCTTTTAATAGATACGGAGTAATGTTTATAAGAGTTTAGAAACATCAATTTTAATGTTTAGAACTTTTAATTTTATTATCAATCAATTGCTTTGTGTTTAAATTAAAAATGAAATAAAATAATGATCATCTAGATGTACTGCAAAAAAATAAACACTATTGTTACATTCAGATTCAGAATTTTTCGTCTCAGATTCAGATTCAGATGTGCGGATCAGATTCAGATTCAGAGCCTCTTAATAACCAAACACCACCTTAGTATTGTTAGTTAAAACCCCTTTTAGACCCAAGATTTTACTGATTTTCATAAAATATAAAAAATATAAATTAATCTTCTTTCGTACCTCTAAAACTCAGTACGTTCAACACAGACCTCCCACGCTATTCCTCTAGAGAAAAATATTGAGCCCAAGTCCTTCCCTATACTACACCACAACGTTTAGATACACTACCTAAGGGGTCGTAAAACTTTGGTTTGCAATCAATGCACATCAAGATTTTAGCGTCGATGCCGGGGAATAGTTAGGTTTTGTGTCTAATTAAATTAGGTCTACTCACTTGACTCCTTTCGAGTGAGATCACCTATTATTTAATTTATTGCCATTAGCTTTCTTGTAGTCTATCTCTTCTTTGTGCATTTGTTATGTAACTTTATATTGACTATTCTGTTTTTTAGGAATGAAGAATGTGAATTCAACATCACCACCGAAATCCCGCGAGTCTCTTATTCGTGTGAAAATTCTTGAATTTCAGTTGCAGATGGAAGGGTTAAGTTGTGGTAGCCCCTCGCCTCATAGGAAGGTAGTATGCGAGGAAGAGGACGTTAATGATGTTAAGGTGCACAATATTTTTGAAATTATGGATTATTGGAGTGATTTAGACGTAGACTCCATAGGTTCGGATGAAGAGGAAGTTGAGGAAGAGGAGGAAAGTGTATGATAACCAGGTTTCAACTATTTTGATAGGTTCTCGATTAGAGAAGAGTTGACTACCATATCTAGATCTCTATATGTTTGACATAGACCTCCCACACTATTCCCCTAGAGAACGATATTGATCCTCGGGTCCTTGCATATACTACACTACAAGTCTACAATGGTTAGGTACACTACATACGGGGTCGTAATACTATAGTTTGTTATCAACGCACATCATGTTCATCAGTATTCATCAGTTCATCAATCTTGTTGATGAACTGATGAACAACAATAAGTGATGAATAAGACTAACTATTGATGAACAAGACAACATCAATATACATGTTGTCACAAGTGTTTATCACTCAGTCTTGTTCATCAGTTCGGCGGTCTTGTTGATCAACTGATGAACAACACTAAGTGGTGAACAAAACAATAACATCAATATACATGTTGTTCATCAATGAAAAATGGTCTTCATCAATAATAAGCGTTGTTTATCAATAAAAAGTCAGCTTCGTCAATAGTCTTCTTAATCAGTTATTGTTGTTCGCTAGTCTTAATCCATGTTCATCATGATACATGTTCATAAATTATGTTTTCCATCATAAAATATAACTAGAATACCAGTTTTAATGTGTGATATTTCACTAGTATGACATTGGATCTAAGTGACTTAAAAGCCCACTTAAAGATTGACATAAAATATATTACATTTATGTTTAAAAAAAAAGGATTCTCACTAACAATCAAATCTATTGTCTTTCTTTTAATAGTTTTAATATAATTTAGAAATCAAAGAAATGATAATTGTATAAGAAGGCTTATTTTGGATACCATAATTTTTCTTGGATATGAGGGGACTCATCCTCACCATCCATCTCATTTTCATCTAATGGATAATATTAAATATATTTTATTTTTCACCTATTTTTATAATTTAAATATCTCTTAGACCGTTAAGTGTTAAACGAAAATAATTATACCAACGCGACGAGCGTTTAATTATCTTTCTACCAATATGCATTATGATATACTTTCGAAGAAAAAAATCGCTTTTTATTCTTGTTAAAATTCACGTGAAATATCATATATGATAATATTGTTTAATCATATATGATAAAAGTGTTAAATCATATATGATATTGGTTTCTATCATATATGATATGTTATATCATATATAATACTGGTGTTACATTATATATGATATTAGTATCATACATGATAATTTTCGAAAACGTGAAAAAAATGAAAAAAAAAGTTGTCGAAAATGTACCATATAGCATATCAATAGAAAGATAATTAAATGCTCTAACGGTATATTTTTTCGCATAAGGATTAACGGTTTAAAAAATACTAATGTTTGAGAAAATAGTGTGAAAATATATTTTGTGTTTAATCTTATCTATTAGATTAAATATGAAAAGTGAAGATTAGTCTTTCAATAAAGTTTAGTATGAACTTAAATATAATTGTATTAATCAGACTGCGTGCTTTTATTATCTAATAAAAAGTATGTCTTACACATACAGTAGAAACTCTATAAAATAATACATTTGGGACCATCAAAATTTATTAATTAAAAGAGTTATTAATTAATCGATAAATTAATAATTATTAATTTATATATTAATTAATATTTTATTAATTTTTGTAGAATACTTAGTTTAAAAACACCTTTCACGCTTTCACTTAATTATTGTATACAATGCATGTACGTATATCAAATGAACGGCCCAATTTGAAAGAAACCTTTTATCTCCCACCTTATTATGCTTCTTGTGTTTAATGTATCACTTTATTGACATTAAAAATATTTTCTATATAAATACAAGATCAAAATAGGTTAACACAAACAAATCATACACAAAACATGGCTTCCCATCTTAAAGGTGTAAAAAAATAACAATGACAGACGAGATTCGAAGAGCATTATGCAAGCACAACAAGGATAATCCAAGTCTCACTCAAAATCAATTGCAAGAATGGGTTCATAGTAACTATGGTTTGCAGGTGAGTCAAGCGACAAAAAACAAAAAACTAGCCATCTTATCGTAAATATTAAAGGGGAAATTGATTTCAACAAAAAACAAAAGACAATTGAGTCATTTTTCAAGAAACCTTAATAAATCATTCATGTAATATGTTTATATAAGGAATTATTAATTTATATTTTATATGGGGTCTAAAAAAATTATCAAAAATGTATTATCTTATAATTTTAGCGAATTATTAATTTAGCACCCAATCCCCGAGTTGGGACCGGCAAAAAATATTATCTTAGAGAGTGTATTAACTAATCGAGTATTAATTTATCGAATTTCTACTGTATATGTGATTCTGTAAGTTAGTAAAACCGAAGTACCAAAGACACTTTTGAAAATTTTATACCATTCATGCTTATAAAAAAAATCCAAATATTGTAAATACATTTATCAGTAAAGTGCAAAAATCATCTTTGTGATTTGTCAAAAGTTTGAATTACATTCCTCGTTAATACTTCGCGTAACATACATTATTATGGTTGTAAAATAGTACACAATACATCCCTGCACATATTTTATCGTTAAGGGTTAAAAGTGTTTGTTATCTTATGAGTGTTTTAGTCTTTTACAACCTAGGGATGATTTTTGCACCAAACTTTTCAAAAAATAAAAAATTTTGAAAAAAAAGATTTTTGAAAAATAATTCTTTTTTTTTTTCAAAAAAGTTTCGAAAAATGTTTTTTTCAAAATTCGAAAACATATTTTTTTCAAAAAATTCAAAAAATGTAAAGAAATTTTGTTTTAAAATTTACTTTTGATTCTGAATAAAGTTTTTTTTAAGAAATTAACAAAAATTCAAAAAATTATCGACAAACGTTTTTTCGTAAAAAAATTTTGGAAAAACTTTTCGAAAATGTTTCTTTCTCAAAAAATTTCGAAAATGTTTTTTTTTCAAAAAAGTAAATTTTTTAATTTCTTAAAAGAACTGTTTTCAAAATTAAAAGTAAATTTTAAAACAAAAATTCTATAAATTTTGGAAAGAAAATATGTTTTCGACAACCTTTTTAAAAAAAAAATTTCGAAAATTTTAAAAATATATTATTCATAAATTTTTTGAAAAAAAACTTTATTCTAAAATTTTTTGAAAAATATAATTTGAAATCCTTTTTAAATTTTTTTTGAAAAAAATATTTTTCAAAATTATTTTTAGAAAAATATTTTTTTCGAAAATTTGATGAAAAAATATTTTTCGAAACTTTTTTAATTTCCAAAATTTTTTTGAAAAAAAAAATAATTTTTGAGTTTTTGTTTTCAAAAATAACTTTTTTCAATTTTCTTTTCCGAAAAGTTAGGTGCAAAAATCATCCCTAGGTTATAAAATGACTAAAACACCCCTAAGATAATAAACACTTTTAACCTTTAATGAGAAAATGTTTGTACGATTCATCTTAAAAGATGTATGGTGTATCATTTTACAACCAAAATAATTTATATTGCGCGAATTATTAATAAGAGATGTAATTCAAAGTTTTAACAAACTCTATATTTAGGAACTCAACTTGAATTGGGTCTGTTGTCCCATATTTGTGATTATTAAGCAAGGAAGAAAGAAAGAAAATAGATGAAGTAGATGAATTCTAGAGAGAGAAAGTAGTGAGAGAAAGTAGAGAGAAGTGTGTGAAACTTCTGGAAGATTAGATTAAGAAATAATGACAATCAACACCATTCCTAACATGCTAGGAAGGGTATCTATAGCCTAGCCTACATGTGGCTTAATGGGCTATATGTTTGATTGAGCCGGGCTTGAATAAAATGCTTAGTACCTTGAAAGAGGCCTTTTAAGCTAGCCATCAAGCCCGTAATGTCGCGACTATTTTAACTAACTATGACCGAACATTCTTGTTTGACTCAATATTTTGAGGCTAACAATCTCCCAGAATGTGAGGTCATTCTTCTTCGATATTTGGAGATCAATGGAGATTGCGAATTTCGTCATAAATGAGTCTTGAACTTGTAATAGTAGTCTTGTTTCTTCATGCTGTGATTTTTGAGCCTTTGTCGTTGTCTTTCGACTTTGTCTTTTATCTTGAGATCTTCAAATTATCCTTGACTTGTCTTTGCCATCTTGCGATCTTGTGTCTTTATCCACATGCTCATACTTCGCACCATCTTGAAAGTTTGCTAACAATCTCCTTTGAATAGAGGTCATTCCTCTACATTAATTGTTAAGGAAGATTTTGATCATCAGAGTTGCGGAAGTCTTTAGCTTTCTTGATTGTTGAATATCTTTGGGCATGAGTATGTGGTTCTGAATCTCTGATTTTGCTGATTACACCGTAACATCACCTTCTTGAGACAAAACATAGACATGGACTGAATGGCTTTGACATTCGTCCTAAATCGTTAGCGTTTTACCTCCAGTCGGTGAAGACCGTTACACGATATTAAATATCGTACCTGTGATTAGGTAGATTCAATTAAGAATCTCCTTGACAGGGTTCCGCGGCTGTACTGGCTGTTCTCTTTACTCGACCGTCTCAAAGTAAGACTGCGAACATAAAGAGTGAATCAATTGGATAAATATCCGCTTGATTAAAGTCGTCAATTCAAATTTCCTGGAACAAGTTTGATTCCTTAAGAATCTTACCATTGTTGCTTTCCAGTTGACACAAGCTTGATTCATAAGAATCTCACAAGTTACCTACTGTAGCGCTGTTTGATGTTGACGCTAGAAGGATTTCCATTCTTCACTGTGAGTATTAATAAATATCACTCTGAATGTTCTGGTAAGACCATAAAGATATTGCGTAGAAACCTGAAACGAGTTTGAATCAATTCAGAATCAAACCACTGTTGCTTTTCAGTTTTACATATGTTCAATTCATAAAGAATCTTACACATGACCTACCACAGTGCTGTTTAATGTTAACACTGGAAGGATTTCCACTCATCATTGTGAATATTAGGTAGTATCACTCTGAGTTTTCAAGCAATATCGCAAGGATATAGCGTAGGACTCTCTTTATCTTCATCCGTGTGTCCTAACGACATTTGATTGATCTCTTGGCTCTAGACTCGATTTGTGCACTTTTAGTGGTCGGAGGCTGAAGTAGATGCCACCTATTCAATATCAACTATCTTGGAGTGAGAAAGTCAATAGAAGTCGTATTGATCTCCGTGACAATAAAACAAACTTCTTTTGAGAGAAGCCTGAGTCAGCTGGGGAGAGGTTGTGCATTACATCACTGGGTCTATGATGTGTTGACCCGGTTTCTGCCTAAGTTGTATGGAGGGCTTCTTTGTTTACACCCTTTATCCTTACATTTATTTTTCATTCTTCAACCCCTTCAATGCTTACCAAGACATCATTACTAGCACCTTGTTGTGATTGTTCCAGTGCTAGCATCAGTATTAGTCAGCATTCAGCTACGTTTACATTCTACTCCATCTTTCCTAAGGACTTCTAATAATCTATTGAATTGTCCCTGGGAAGATCCCTCCGGTTCTGGTTGGATCATAGGACTTAAATCTAACCAACCTTTTTACACCAATAACGTCGTGAATTAAAGATGTTGTGGGTATTTGCTCGTAACCATGAGTGCTTGAGTCTTTCGATCACATTTTAATCACATTTTCTACCCTATCTCTAATAGATAAAATCGATTGATATTAGAGATACCAAATTTGATTAAAATATATTGTGAAAAATAGCCTTGAAAAACTTTCGGGAGAAAAATGTGTCAACCATAGCATGAATTTGGAACGCTCCCCCTCAAAAGTTGATCCAATGGAATTGTCATTACGAGGATATGATCCACATTAAACTTTTGAGGATAGGAGTTGTTGAACACACAATTTTTGAAAGATTTTGAATATCACTGAGAAATTCTTGAAAAAATTGTGTTCAACGCTTTTTGAAAAATCAATTCTTTTTGGCGAAAAGGTTTTTCTAAAGCATAAACTTGAGTTCATAGACTTTGAATGTCTTGACGAATCCACTCAAGTGTAAGAAGATTTAACTTCTTTTGCTAAGGGTAAGGGCACGAAAGCGTACACTCCCCCGTGAATTTAGATCCGGGTTGCAATCTAAAAGTGATTACAAGTCATTGTGTTGAGCTCAAAACGTTGAATGTTTTGTGACAAGCTCAATCCGCGATAGATTGCTCTACTCGTTGTTGGAAATATTATCCAAAAGAGACAATTTCCTTTATAAAATATAGAAATGACATGTTTTGAAAAATATTTACAACTTTCATTCGAGCTTTATGTACACACCCGTGTCGTTATTAAGCGACATTTCTAGGTACGTCCATATTATCGATACTGAAAGACATGTCGAGAAGAATATTTTTTGATTTTCAAAGATGTTTCATTTTGTATTTTGATTTTTCATTAATATTTACATGTAGATGTTTGATAGATGAATCAAGCAGGTTTCTTTGCCAGAATCTCCAGTTTTGTTGGAGTCAAACATCTCATACCAATTTGCCTAACAAGATAGCAAACCTCTCTTTCGAAAGAGCTTTTGTAAACAAGTCAGCTAATTGGTAATCAGTTCCAACAAAGTAAAGTTCAACAATACCCCTTTCAACTTGTTCCTTAAAGAAGTGATATCTGACATCAGTGTGCTTCGTGTGGGAATGTTGTACCGGATTGCAGGAGATGGCTATGGCAGACTTTGAGTCACAGCACATAGGTACTTTATCAAAGTGGAAGCCATAATCCGTGAGTTGTGTTCTTATCCATAGAACTTGAGCACAACACGCAGATAGAGACACATAATCCGCTTTGGCTGAGGATAATGATGTGTAATCCTGCTTCTTGGAAGACCATCCCACAAGCTTATCTTGACCTAGAAATTGTGCACCACAAGAAGTACTTTTTCGTGTATCAAGACACCCTGCATGATCAGAATCTGAATAGGCCGTTAGAAAGAAACCGGTTTCCCTCGGATACCAGAGTCCCATGTGAATGGTATTCTTAAGGTACCGAAAGATCCGTTTAACCTCCTTGAGGTGCTTTTCAGTGGGTCGTGCTTGATATCGTGCACAATAACACGTAGCATGTGATATATCTGGTCGGCTTGCTGTTAAGTACATGAGGGAGCCGATCATGGAACGATATCTCGTTTTATCTATGGCATCTCCCTCCAAATCAGCATCTAGGGATGTGGTGGATAATGGTGTCCTAACTGGGTCACATGAGGTCATACCATGCTTTTTGATTATCTCTTGACAATACTTAGCTTGGTTAATAAAGATACCACTTGGGGATTGGTGAACTTGAATTCCTAGAAAGAATTTTAGTTCGTCCATCATAGACATTTCAAATTTGTTGTGCATTACTTTTTTAAACCATTTTGTAAGTTTTGGGTTTGTAGACCCGAAAATAATGTCATCAACATAAATCTGCACAAGCAAAATGTCATCCCCATATTTATAAGTGAACAAAGTTAGATCAATGGAACCTTTTGAGAAACCTTTGGAGACCAAAAATTTTGAGAGCTCGTCGTACCACGTCCTTGGAGCTTGCTTGAGTCCATAAAGTGCTTTGTGGAGACGATACACCTTGTCAGCATAATGAGGATTGACGAATCCTTCCGGCTGCGTGACATAGACTTCTTCCTTCAAAGGACCATTAAGAAACGTCGTCTTTACATCCATTTGATAAACGATGAATCCCTTATGTGCAGCATAAGCAAGAAAAATCCTGACCGCTTCCATTCGAGCAACTAGTGTAAATGATTCTTCAAAATCAATACCCTCTTGCTGGCCATATCCTTTAGACACTAGCCTAGATTTGTTCTTGATGATCGTGTTCTCTTCATCCATCTTGTTTTTCCAGATCCATCAAAGATCTAATGGTATTACATCGTATGGTCTGTCAACAAGTTCCCAGACTTTAAGTCTTTCAAATTGTTGAAGTTCATCCGTCATCGATTCAATCCAAGCATGATCAGTCATGGCTTCTTTGATGTTTTTCGGTTCAGCTGAACTCACAGTGAGTGCGAACATACAAACATCGCCATCGGTGTTAAGCTGTCGTCTTGTGTGAACAGGATGTGAAGGGTTTCTAATTACTTGAACCAAATGATGATCTCGGGTCTAATGATGTGTTGAAGGATGTCATTGATAAAAGGTATGCATATTTGACGGATCAACATGGCGAGTAGAAGACTCTCCAGTTTCGTGTACCGGTGTACCGAATGGGTTGATAAATTCATCTTCGTCCGATAATGAATTGTCTGCTTGATTTGTGTTCTCTGGAGCAATGACAGTAGTTGTGGATGTTGTAGGAGCGGTTGTTGATGTGATATTCTAAGGAGGTAAATCTGCAGCAACCCGTGTTGAAGTAGATGAAGTTGTATCCTTTTGTTGACGATGATCGGTATCATCATTGTTATCATGAGTGACAGCGGAAGACTTCGATACAACTTGTTTCTCCCCCGTGAAATATTCATCATACATTGGTCCATATAACATTTCCAACTCTTTAAGTGTCGTGTTGATTGTCATATCTGCTCTTGGAACATTTCCTTGAACCAGCGTTGAACTTGACTGTTCATTGTCGTGGTCTTGAGTTCCGAGTTCCGTGCGGTTGTGAACGGAAGTCGTTTGTCGTTGTGGTTCGGGACTTAAACTGTTTTGTTCAAGTGCCATTTCTTGTAATTCATCAAATCGGATGTGAATAGTCTCGACTATCAGTTTTGTTCTCTTGTTGTAAACTCTATATCCCTTAGACTGAGTTACATATCCTACAAGAATATATCCCTTAGACTGAAGGTGTTTGAGTGAAGGTTTTTGATCATGAATTATGTTATATGGTGTCTTTTTGTGTCTTGGGATAATTAAGGAACGGTTTTGTGTGTAGCATGCAGTTGACACGGCTTCGGCCCAAAAGTATAGTGCAAGTTTTGAAGCGGATAATAATATTCGAGCAGCCTCAACTAAATTACGGTTTCATCTTTCAACAACGCTGTTTTGTTCGGGTGTTCGAGCAATAGATGTTTCATGTTCAATTCCTTCAGCTTCAAAAATAATTTCTCAGAGTTGAATTCAAAAATTATGTGCCTCTGTCAGTACGAACCACTTTTACTTGAGCTTGAAGACCACGTTGTATCAGTTTAAGGAATCTGATGAGAACTTCGGGTGTTTCATCCTTGGACCTCAAGAAGTGAGTCCATGTGTACCTTGAGTAATCATCGATAATTATCATAACATATTTCTTCCCATTGATACTATAAACACGCATGGGACCACACAAATCTATATGAAGAAGATCTAACCGTCCTTTAGAGCTTGGTGTAGTTTTTGTCTTGAAACTACTTCTTTTAGCTTTACAAAGCTCACAAGAAGAACAAAGATGATCTTTGATGAATTTCAAGCTTGGAAGGCCTCTCACAATATCTTTCTTGGAAAGCAAGTTGATGGTATCAAAGTTGAGATGAGAAACACGTTGATGCCATAACCATGCCTGAGTCGTTGAAGCTTTAGCCATGAAGCAAATTGGAGTTGATGAAGTTGTGTCTTGAAGTGAAATAGTGTAGAGATCATTACCCCGTGTACCGGTAAGTAAGTCATTCATAATCAGGAACAAAACATGTCTTCTTTCTGAAAGCAACCTCCAAATCTGCATCACAGAATTGACCAGCCGAGAAAAGATTGTGATTGAGCTCTTCGATGTAGTATACCCTTTTTATCGTTATATTTTCCTGAACCAAATCTCCATATCCTAGGATCGGTGCAAATTGATCATTTCCGAATCTGACCGTACCCAGGAACTTCTCCACGAAGTTAATTAGAAGCTTGAGATTCCCCGTCATGTGCTTCGTGCATCCGGAGTCCAATATGAAGAGAATTATTTGTATCACCTGCAGAAGTGTTAGAACACGACGGAGCATTTGCTAAATTGGATACCACAGTATTTGTGATTGTAGAATCATTAGTGTCCTTAGCAACATTTAAAGGCATACTAACACTCGTCGTCACATTTTCTGTCCTAACTTTAGGCATCCATTTATATCCTGGAGGACATTGATTAGCAAACCACCATTTCCAATACTTGCTAGCAGACTCATATAATTCTTTAATTCTGCTTCTAGGGTTCTTAGTGGTGGAGTCTGTTAGGACCATTGGAATAGTTATTTGTAATAGGTAGACTAGGAGGTATGTAGTTTCTCCTGGTCATAGTAGTAGTAGGAGCAAGTCGTGCTCCTGGTCTTATAGAAAGTCAAACTTTATTATTTAGATATTATTCTGTTAGGATATGCATGAGATATGTTAGGAAAGGATATGCATATCAGTTTTACACGTTTTGGTTAATGATGTATTAGGGTTTCCTTGTAGTATAAAAGGAACCTTAGGCAGAAGGGTTTGATACACCTTCATCAAATATAATTCTAGTTCATATTAATATTAGAAATCCTTAGTAAAGGATCAAGTCGTTATAGTTATTTTGTTCTTCTTGTTCATAGTATTTTTATTCCGCACTTATACTGTGTGATTTATATAGAGTCTCTCTGTGAATAGACTTGTGATTACAGAAGTCGTTCACCGTTCCTAACAGGCTGCAAGATCCACATCTAGTGGACCCAACAAGTGGTATCAGAGCCTGGGAGAGTCTTTGTACAAGAAGAATCATTTTTCTCATTACTAACATTTTTGTTTAATTATGTCTGCCTCAAGTTCTACTCAAACAGGAGAAGATAGTACCCCTAAAACACAACAACCTCAGCAGATCATTGCAACGGTTTCCAACACAAATGGTAAGTTTCCTCTTCTGAAAAAGGACGAGTATGATAGCTGGGCAATGAAGATGGAATGCTGAATCACCAACATTGATCAAGATCTATGGAAGATTATTCTGAATAGAAACAGCAGGAAGTTGACTGGAAGAGACAAGAATGGAAGTATTATTCTTCTTGACCCTAAAACTCATGAAGAAATCACAACTGTTCAAAAGGAGATCAAAGCAAAAACTATTTTGCTTCAGTCTCTTCCTGATGATCACATGGGTGACTTTTATCATCTGGACGATGCCAGAGAAATCTGGAATGGAATAAAAGCAAGGTTTGGTGGGAATGAGGAGTCAAAGAAAATGTGAAGATCCATGCTGAGAGATGAATTCACAGACTTCAAGATCTCAGAAACTGAAGGTATCCATCAAGGGTATGACAGGTTCCAAAAGATACTGAGCCAATTGAATCAACTACGGTCAAAACCTGACAATGGTGATATCAATGCTAGGTTTCTTAGAGCCTTACCCTACTCATGGAATCAGGTGGTAATCTCTCCCAAAGCAAAAGGTGGGCTTGACTATCTTAATTTTGATGATTTGTTTCATAAGCTCAAAACCTTTGAGCCTCATGTGAGGGGATACTCAAGTGATTCTTTTCCTACTCCTGCTAACTCTGCCTTTGTGAGTTCTATGGGATCTAGTCCCATGTCTTATGCTAGTAGCCCCAAGCAATACTGTGTCTTCTCAGCATACTTTTCAGCATACGTCTACTCCTGAACCAAAAGCCAAGTCTTGTAGCATGGTAGAAGTTGTTCTTCACTCTTTTGTTGCTGACGTTGATGCTCAACAGCAACTTGCTTTTGATGACTTCAAATAGGTTGATAAACTTGACCTGGATGAAATGGATCTCAAATGGCAGATGGCCATGCTCACTCTTAGAGTTCACAAGTTTGAGAAGAAAGCCGGCCGAAAATTTAATTATAACCCAAGAGAGCCAACAAGGTTTGACAGAAGCAAGGTTAGATGCTATAACTGCCAGCAGCAAGGTCACTTTGCAAGGGAATGCCCTAGCAAGCATGACCAGGAGAAGAGCAGATATTCAACTTTCAAGATTCAGGAGGTAAAGGATGACAAGAAGGCATTGGTAACTGTTGACTCTATGGTCAACTGGAATGATCATCATAATGCGGCCCTAGAAACAGCTGAACCCTCTACTGACGTGTTTGTAATGATTGCTGGGAATCTGTCTGATGCCGAGGAAGCAGAAGAGTTTGCTCTTATGGGCATCTCACCTCAAGTACAACATTGTCCTCTTGGTTTTCATGATAAATATTCAGAATTGTTGTCTCAATATAATGACTTAAATGATCAGAATGATAAGTATTTTTTAGAGGTTCAAGCATATAAGGCTTCTTTAAAAACATTGGAACAACAAAAGAGGTGGCTTCAAGATACTCAATGAGAGTATGAGGATAAAATTAGAATTCTAAACATTGATTTAGAAAACACAACAAATATGCTTAAATACACTGAAAAGGTAAAAGATGATAGTGTCAAAGATAAACAAGACATGAAAGAAAAATTAGATGCTACACTTGTAAGATTTGAAAAATGGCAAAAGGCACCTAAGAATCTTTCAAAATTAATTGATAGTAGTATGTCTGGTAGGACTAAAAGAGGGTTAGGATTTGATAAATATATTGATTCAGAAGATGTGTTTGATTTGTCTTTTTCAAGTGTCTTTGATCCTGACAAGGAGGAAGAGGGAACACCTAGTTACAATAGGTTTAAACCAGCAGCAACAATGCATGTTGTCCCTCCACCTCTTACAGGAACTTTCATGCCCATTACTAGGCATAATGACTTGGATGGATCACAGATGCATGAGTCCCCAAAAAGTTCTACTAATACTAATGACTTTGTCTCGTATACTTTCAGTGACAAAGCCAGTGACTCTGCATCATGTGGTTCAAGTGAAGAGTCGAGACCTGCAAGCTCCAAGTCAAATGACCATGCTGCTACTAGTACTAGGAAGAGTGAAGAGAGAGTTGCTTTTACTTCAACTGTGTCTAGTTCTGGTTTATTGAGTCCTAGGAATAATGTTTCTCCTAGAATTGTGTGTAATAAAGTTAGCAGTATGAAACAATGTCATTCTAATAAAAAGTCGTTTAAAACATGTTTTGTTTGTGGGAGTGAATTTCATTTGATTAAAGATTGTGATTTTTATGACAAACATTCTTCTATTTATCAAGCATTTCCTGCTCCTGGTCCACCAGGAGTTGGTCCATATTCTTCTAGAAGACTAAACCCATGTGCTCAATCTTTTTCTTCTTCTAGAAGGACCTCTCCATTAGCTTCTGATCATTGGAGAAACACTGGATTAATACCAAATTGACCAACCAGCAACTATTTTCGGACTTTTAATCCAAATTATGCATTTAATTTAGACCACATGTATTTTGGGTTGGGAAATCTGGGAACTACTGTTAAGCCCTCAGCAGGTTGTTCTTGGTCAAACAATAACACCCATATGATGCATAGGCAACCTAAGAACAATGGTGGATCTCATCAATCTTCTTGGCTATCTACTAAAGATCCACAAGGCAGGCTCAAACCTGAAAAGGTTTGGGTCCCCTTAAGACACTAACTTTTGCATATATCTTTTCTTGTTGTTGTAGGTTACTCCATACCAAGATCCTACTCTAGGAATTGTTGATAGTGGAGCTCTAGGAGCATGACAGGAAATAAAAGTCTTCTATCTAACTTTGTACCATTTCAAGGCGGAAAGGTCTATTTTGGAGGAGGTGAAGGAAGGATCACTGGCAAAGGAACGATTCAGACGCCTAATCTTAACTTTGAGCAGGTCTACTATGTGGAAGCACTTCAACACTTCAACTTTATATCTGTCTCTCATATTTGTGACAAGAAGCAGTTTTTCCTCTTTACGGATACTGATGCACTAGTGTTATCCAAAGAATTTAAAATCCCGGATGACTCACAGGTTCTGCTCAGAATCCCTAGAAGACACAACCTCTATAGTATCAAGCTGAATGAAGTCAATCCTACTGGTCAACTAGCATGTTTGGTTGCTAAAGCCTCAGAAGATGAAGCCACTAAATGGCACATAAGGATGGGACATGTGAACTTCAAGACCATTCACAAATTAGCAAATCTGAATTTGGTCTCTGGTTTACCTCCCAAAACTTTCAAAAATGAGATCAATTGCCTTGCATGCAGCAAAGGCAAACAACATAAAGCATCCTTCAAGGTCATTACTGCTCTCAGCCTTATAACTGAACCATTACAACTACTACACATGGATTTATTTGGTCCTACCTCTATTAGGAGCATTGACCACAAACAATTCTGCCTTGTGGTAACTAATGGGTATAGCAGGTTCACGTGGGTTTTCTTCATGGCTGCCAAGAGTGAGACCTACTCAATTCTCAAGGACTTTATTACACTTATTGAGAATCAGTTGTCCAAGAAGGTTAAAGGTATTCGATGTGATAATGGAACATAATTCAAAAATGCAGACCTTATAGCACTTTGTAATTCTAAAGGCATCAAAAGAGATTATAGTGCAGCAAGAACTCCTCAACAGAATGACGTGGCAAAAAGAAAGAACAGGACTCTAATAGAAGCTGCGAGAACAATGCTTGCCGATTCCAAGCTTCCAACCATGTTCTGGACAGAAGCTGTCAATACTACAAGTTATGTTTTAAATAGAGTTTCTATTACTAATCCTCACAATAAGACTCCCTATGAGCTACTCACATCTAAAGTACCAAACATTGATCATTTGAAGCCATTTGGGTGTCCTGTCATAATTCTAAATACTAGTGACTATTTGGGGAAATTTGATGGCAAGGCAGATGAAGGATACATTGTGGGATATTTAGCTCACTCTCGGGCTTATCGTGTCTACAATCTCCAAGCCAAGCGAGTAATTGAAACTATACATCTCAGGTATTTTGAGGAGAAGTCAAACATACAAGACAAGGGTCCTGAATGGTATTTTGATCTTGATTATCTTAGTGATTCATTGGGATATTTTCGTTTAAAAACTAACCATGATGCAGGTCTACAAGTGTTTGCAACTTCTAGTGCAGGTGCTCATTCTAGTCTTTCAGACTCAGATGACGAGGATGATATTTTTGTGGTTCCATCCTATTCCACCACAGTCTCTCCTACTACTCCTAGTGATGGTACTCCATCAGATATTTTGGACTCACAAGGAGCTCTTGACACATTGCTCAAGCAACAACTAGAGGCTACTACAGCAGCTGCTCAAGGTGGCTTTGAGTTTCCTTTGTATACTTCTGCTGACAAAGCTACTCCTAGTACTCCAACTGTTACTCCTAGTGCTAGTTTAACACCTATTGGTAGTCCGGCTAGTGATTCCACTTCCTCTACTAGATTCTCTAGTCCTTCTGACCTGGGAAACTATCAAAAGAAGTCTTCTACCAAGCTGGATGATATTCATAAGCAACCAATAGATGGCATTGTCGACTCTGCTTCATATGATGATGACTTTGTTGGGGATCTTAATAACTTGGCACCAGAAGTGGACGTAGCTTCCAATCCAGTGTTGCAGTCACACAAAGACCATCCTACTACTCAAATCATTGGAGATCCTGGTTCTACCGTCAAGACTCGTAGAATGCATAAGAAAGCAACGTCTGATCATCATGCTCTTGTGAGCTATATTGAGGACCAAAAGCGTAATAATCATACGGACTTTCAACATTGTTTGTTTGCTTGTTTTCTTTCACAGGTGGAACCTAGATCAGTCTCTCATGCTTTTGAGGATCAAAGTTGGGTGGAGGCTATGCAGGAGGAGATGCAGCAGTTCTTGTTTCAAAATGTTTGGATCCTAGTTGATTTGCCAGATGGAAAAATGGCAATTGGTACCAAAATGGATTCTCAAAAACAAGAAAGATGAAAGGGGTATTATGGTTAGAAATAAGGCAAGGTTGGTTGCACAAGGTCATACACAACTTAAAGGCATTGACTACACTGAAGTTTTTGCTCCTGTTTCTAGGATTGAGGCCATTCGTCTGTTTTTGGCTTTTGCTTCTTATGTGGGCTTTACAGTTTTTCAGATGGATGTCAAGAGTGCATTTCTCTATGGCAAGATTGATGAGGAAGTTTATGTCACTCAACCTAAGAGCTTTGTAGATCCACTTCATCCCAAGAAAGTTTACAAGGTGGTCAAAGCTCTCTATGGACTTCATCAGGCTCCTAGAGCTTGGTATGAGCGTCTTTCCACTTTCTTGTTGAAACATGGCTATAGAAGAGGCACAATTGACAAAACACTATTTCTTAAGAGGAATACCAAGGACATTATCCTTGTTCAGGTTTATGTGGACGATATTATCTTTGGGTCTACTAAAAAGGAATGGTGTGATGAGTTTGAACAACTGATGAAGGGAGAATTTCAAATGAGTGCTATGGAAGAGCTTACATTCTTTCTTGGTCTTCAAGTCAAGCAACAGGAGGATGGAATCTTCATAAGTCATGATAAATATGTTCATGAGATCCTTCAGAAGTTTGATATGGATCCTCTTAGACCAGCAGCAACACCTTATGAAGTAGCTAAAGTCAAACTCAAGAATGAGCCAGATCCTTCGGTAAATGTTCACATGTACAGGTCAATGATTGGCTCACTCATGTATTTGACTGCATCACGTCCGGATATTATGTTTGCAGTAAGTGCTTGTTTTAGACATCAGGTGGCTCCAACGGTTTCTAACTTGAATGCAGTCAAGAAGATTTTCAAGTACATCAAGGCTCAACCCAAGTTAGGCTTGTGGTATCCTAGAGAATCACCTTTTGTTCTTGAAGCATATAGTGCTAGTGACTATGCAGGTGCTAATAATGACAGAAAATCTAGTACTGGTGGTTGTCAGTTTTTGGGTCGACGGCTTATCTCATGGCAATGTAAGAAACAGACGATAGTAGCAACTTCTTCAATAGAAGCTGAATACGTAGGTGCTGCTAGTTGTTGTGGACAAGTTTTGTGGACACAAAATCAGATGCTTGATTATGGGTTCAACTTTATGAACACCAAAATTTTCATTGACAATCAAAGCACTATCTGCATTGTGAAGAATCCTGTTTTTCATCAACGTACAAAACATATTGAAATTAGGCACCACTTTATCAGGGATGCCAATGAAAAGAAGTTGATACAAGTTCTTAAGGTTCATACGGATGATAATGTTGCTGATCTATTGACTAAAGCCTTTGATGGTCCTCGGTTCAACCACTTGGTGGTTCACATTGGAATGGTCAATCCTTGAGACCTAGGATTGAGGGGAGGCTAAGCCTAAGGGGAGGCTTAGTGTACATATTTACTTGCACAGATTAACATATTGGTAGTTTTTAACAACAGATGGTATGGGTATTTGCGGTGTGTGCTACGTCTAGTGGAGGATTTTGGTCACTTCTGGTGGTAATCTTTAACTTCTAGTGGATAAAAATCCTTCCTTGTCGTTGATGGTTGGCTTCTAGTCTTGGTTTGGGTCATTGTTCACTTCGTTGACTTATGTTGACCACATTGTGCTTCTAGTGTTGACCCTTATGCGTTTTGACTTTTAGTCAACGCAAGTTACTTCTGGTGTCTATCATATTATTTAACTTTGGTAACTAGGATTTGCAAATAAAGTTATAAGGGGCAAGTGGTTACTTTTGCATTAACTGCCTAATTTGAAAGGGCAACACACATTATTAGGGGTCGATGAACAGTTACAAGACCATTATTTATGGTCAATTACCCCCCCTTGACTCATTCATCACAACCATAACACACACACACGCTCCTACTCTCTCAATCTCTAATCAATCACCTTCCATCACTTCCAATCATCATCAATGGCTGCTCTGTTCTACAAACCCGATCACAATAAGGTGGCGTATCTGGGAGATGGTCCTAGACGTGACGAATCCACAGACATCCTCGAGTTTATTGAAGCTTCTAACCTCAGGTATGCTTTTACTATTTGCCCGATTGTCTATGATAGTGTGATTCGCCAGTTTTGGGCCACTGCCAAGCTTGTGGATGTTTTGGGTCGCCCACTTGAACTCCATGCTACCATTGATGGACGTTCATATGTGGTTTCTGAAGCTTCTATTAGGAGTTCACTTCATCTTCTAGATGAAGGTGGTGTTGTTTCCATCCCCAACTCTGAGGTTTTGGAGGGGATGGCTGATATTGGTTATAACCATGGGGGGAAGTTTAACTTCCAAAAGAATAGGTTTTCCCCCCAGTGGAAGCTTCTAGTGCACTTCTTGATTCACTGCTTAAGCCCCAAGTCTGGGAGTTGGGATGCATTTCCCATTCCTTTGGCTACTGGTTTGATCTGCATAGCACAGGGTCGAGTGTTTAATTTTTCTCGCTACTTGTTTGATGGGATGGTTTGCAATCTGAGTAGTACTGGATCTAGGAAGAAATTTTTAATGTATCCTAGGTTTTTGCAGTAGATACTTATGTGTATACCTCGTGATAGGGAAGAGTATGAGACCCCCAAGCTTATATCTAAAGTTTACTCCAATATGGCTCTTGGGTTTAAGGGGGTTTGGAGGCCCCTTACTGAAGCTATGCTGGGCCTTGCCCAAGGTCCTCCTATTGTTGTTCCTCCGGCTGTTGAAGCCGAGGAAGAACTTCCATTAGGAGATGATCCTATGGAGGAGGAGCATCCTACTGGTGGTACGTCTCATGTGGTGGTGGAAGAGCCAGCTGAGGAAGTGGTGGTTGAAATACCATCCACTTCCAAGGCTACCACCTCTTCTATGCCACATCCGTCCCCATTTGTGGATACTCCCCCTTCCAGTCCAGCACCTCATTCTGCTGAGAAGCCCTCTAGTTCTCGTGCTCATAATGATGACCCCTTTATTGCTTCTGGTTCCAATGAAGCTTTCCCTGATCCAAGTCCTCTTGGTGGGGAAGCGGAGGAACCTGCTACATTGACTTCTTTGCTTGATCTCATGCACAGGTACCATGAAAGGATTATTTCTTTGGAGGCAGATTTGAATCAACATCGCAAGCTTACCAGGGAATTTGTTCTTCCAATGGCGGACCGGATTAAAGCTTTGGAGACACAGCAGAGGAGAAGGAAGAAGCATGTTGTTCACTCTGATTCTGATGAGGATGTTGAGGATCTTGTGGAGGATGGTTTGACTTTGCTAGCGAAGGCTGCATTTGCTGATAAGCCGTACGCTGATTTTCCTATTCCTCCTAGTTCATCAAGCATCCCTCCTACTGCTGCTACCTCTAGACCAAAGGAGGATATTGCTGGTTCTTCTGCTGGTGCTACTGCTGGTCCTACTGCTGGTCCTACTGCTGGACCGTCTCATGATCCTAAGGGGAAAGCCCCTATGACTGATGCACCCTCACCCCCTAGAAAGCGTACTCGTAGACAACTTGAGGAAGACAAGTTGGGGGAGGAGGCTGCACAGCGAATGCAGGCGGAGATTGATCAAACTCCTAGGGCTGCGGAAGAAGCTCTTCAGAAGCAAAGGCATGAACAGTTGCAGCGATGATAATGATTGGATGTGGGTGCTCACTATTCTTACATCTGATTATTCGTAGTTTACTGATCTCTTGGGTGCTGATGTGAATGAGCAGAATTGTATCCCCCGGGCAATGGAATTAATGCGCAAACAACAATTGTCTCTTGCTGCTCAACTGCGTGAAAAGCGTCAGAACAGACCTTTGACAAGAACCGAGGAGAGAAAGTTAATGCAGAGGTATGTCAAATATCAGTCGGGTGCTCACTTTACTGTTGGTTGGACATGGGATCGGGTTAGGGGATTGTCTTCTGACGAGCTTAAGGATATATACCAAAGGATGATAAAGTGTCAGAACACACCGATTCTGGAGCGCTTCATCTATCGTCCTCCTCCACGAGTGGTTCCAACTTCTCAACCTGCTGTTGCTCCTGGTTCTTCATCTAGTGTTCCTCAAGTTTCTACTGGTATACCATCTGTTGTTGATACTTCTGCTACTGGTTCCACACCCACACCTTCGGTTGCTCATCCTGTTTCATCTTCGGGTCCTACCACCACCACCAACGTTACTAGTACCATCCATGATACTCTTGTTATGGACCAAGCCTCACCACCAGTGACTGACCCTCAACCTACCCCTTCTCCTGGTGCAGCTGCCTTTGATCCTTTGGTTGGTCAAGGTGTTGATTCTACTCCTGCTGATCCTATTGATGCTACGAAGGTAAAGGTTGAAACCTCGTCTGGTGTTCCAACTCCTCGTCGTTCCATTCACAAGAAGATGGCTAGACGTGGTAAGTCTGTTCCATATGAGAAGCGTGCTCCTGAGAACCTTATTGATGCAGCTTCCGACAGTGACACAGAATTGCCAATGGGTATGGGTTTTATTACTGCTTAGACGGTTAAGCCATCCACAAGTATTCCTGGTACTTTCACCCATAGGATTTCCATCAGTGATGGCTATGTTCGTTAAGCTTCGGGTTTGCAAGGTGTTTTGACTTGGGTGGATCGTAGGGATCTTATGTCATTGTATGGGTTTGTGGATGCTGGTATGCCTACTCATCCTAGTGAGGTGGCCAACTGGCCTGGTCTGACAATGTGGGCTGACTTGAAGATGATGCTTGACTCTCCTCCACATGCTCCACATTCCGGTGTCTGGAAAGACCAGCCACGCTGGGTAATCAAGAGATGGAAGCTGTATGCTGGTTGTGGGGTGCATATCTTGGAGTTGGAGTCTGGTGCCATAGTGTTTATGCTTATGGATACCGTTGACTATTGCTACTATGGAGGCCATGCTCGCCTGTCATTTGCACATTTCCAATGCCCCTTCAGGGAATGAGATTTCCATGGCTACTACTCTGGTGGAAGGGATACAAGCTCGGTTGCAAGCTGACAAGGTGGCAGCGTCTGGTATGTGATGGGTATGTTTTTTTATGTTTTTATGTTTATACTAACATTCTTTTCACCAATATGTACAGTGATTGGTGATTTACATTATAGTTGTTTAAATATATATATATATATATATATATACTTTTTATATAATATCTGCTTATACTTTAAACAAATGATGGATTTCACACTTGTGCATAATATAATATCTGCTTATACTTTTCCAAACATTGGGTTTCATTTGACTGTTTCACACTTGTGTTGGTTTGGCGTTTCATCTGGTGTTGGACCTGGACCACACAACAAATGGTGCTTAACTCACCATGTCTCACAGACAAGAAAGAGTTGATTCACCATGACGGTACGGCTCTGTGTGGCAGTCAAATCCGTTGATGGTAGCCAGGTTACCCAAAACTGGATGGTTTTCACTTGCCATGGTCCTAGACAGAAAAATGGCTAATCCAAGGGGGTACGGCTCTTGGTAAAGATTTTATCAAATTCGCTGATAGCTATAATAGCTTGCTCAAAGCTATAGGGTTTTCAACTCACCGATGCTTCATTGCTAAGAGTTGGCGAGTCCAGAAGGGTACGACTTCTGGTAAAGACATATCAAATCCGTTGACGACTGTGATGGTTTGCCTAAAATCATCAGGGTACCCCCACTCACCATTGATTCACGTTCTAAGAGTTGGGATGGGTTCTGGTCTCCCAGGGTGATGCTTATTCCACCATAAAGACTGGCTAGCCCAAGAGCGAGCAGCTACTTGGTAAAGGCTCATAAAATCTGCTCATGTTGCTGTGAAGATTCAACAAGATGCAGATTTGTTTCAAGCTTTAAAGAAGCTTCTAGGTGTTCATTGTTGCAGCATTCATTATGTTCTTTATGTTGATGGTTATGATGCTGCTGTTTCTTTTGCTGTTCCAATTCTCAAGCTATGTTGCACGATTTACCAGGAAACTTGAACTCAACAGGTCAAATTCAAGTTTAGGGGAGGATTGTTAGGACCATTAGAATAGTTATTTGTAATAGGTAGACTAGGAGGTATGTAGTTCCTCCTGGTCATAGTAGTAGTAGGAGCAAGCCGTGCTCCTGGTCTTATAGAAAGTCAAACTTTATTATTTAGATATTATAATGTTAGGATATGCATGAGATATGCTAGGAAAGGATATGCATATCAGTTTTACACGTTTTGGTTGATGATGTATTAGGGTTTCCTTGTAGTATAAAAGGAACCTTAGGCTGAAGGGTTTGATACACCTTCATCAAATATAATTCTAGTTCATATTAATATTAGAAATCCTTAGTAAAGGATCAAGTCGTTATAGTTATTTTGTTCTTCTTGTTCATAGTATTTGTATTCCGCACTTATACTGTGTGATTTATATAGAGTCTCTCTGTGAATAGACTTGTGATTACAGAAGTCGTTCACCGTTCCTAACAGGCTGCAAGATCCACATCTAGTGGACCCAACAGAGTCTGATGCATTACTTTTCTTAGTGGGAGTAGCACCAGAATGGTTCACTTTGCGTTTGGGTTTACTAGCACTAATAGGCATCGCAACTTGCTTCTTAGTTCTAGTATCTACGCCTTTGACATTATTCATAGCACACATAGAATGATTAGCATCAGCACATTTTCCACATTTGACACAAACAAATTTAACATTCAAAGCATTCAAATCGTTCAAATCATCCAAATCGTCATTACACGCGATTACAGACTTTTTATTCTTAAAAACATTCAAATTCCAAGGGTGTTCTTCTACTTCCTTCATCTTCCCTTAACTCTTGTGTTTCCAGACCGTAAAAATATTCAAATGCTTCGTACCTTAAAAAAGGCCTTTTAAGCTAGCCATCAAGCCCGTAATGTCACGACTATTTTAACTAACTATTACAACGTTCTAATAAATGTTACAATATAAACCTATGACCGAACATTCTTATTTGACTCAATATTTTGAGGCTAATAGGGTCATCCGAAAACTACAACAATTTAATCTTTATTCCACAAAAGGTGAATATTGGCGGAAACACCTTAACCCCGGGTGTCTATTGGCATCAGCCATTGTCCACCCCACAAACAATAGCTCCGACAACTCTCCTGGCCCAGAGGAGTAACACCTGGAGTGAGACGAGCTGAGACTCGACCCTCGATCTCTTATTCCACAAAGTCTCTCTAGTGTGCCCATAGGTTTTGCGAAAGTGGATACCTATTTAAAACAAATGACAAAAATGAGAATTGAACTTGCGTCATTTGACTAAGCACAAGAGTTCCACCCATTGAACTAATGCTCTAATGGTACAATTTTATCTTTATGTTCTGTACTCATACGCAAGTGATTGTTCTGTACTACAACACGCCAAAAAATTAGTAGCGTATTTTAATTGATAATGATCACATGTGATGAAATTGTGGAAAACAGGTGTACGTAATTTTGTTATTTTGATTTTTAGAAGAGGTAAACATATCTTGTTGCTCGTTTGTTATTATTTTTTTTTACTATTGTTTGTCATCCAACCAGGGCTGTCCCGTGAATTTTGGGGGCCCTGTGCCATAATTATAAAAGAGAACTTTCGGTGAAATGTTCTTTCGTGTTACTTCGTTATAATTAGAAAGTTGAGCTCTCGAGTACGTGATATTTATAATACATATTAAAGAAAGGTTTTAAAAAACATAAGATGCATTATACATAATAAAAAAAGTATTTAAAACAACATTTTAGAAACCCATTATGTAAGACTTTTTATATATTCAATTATTTCAAATACGCATTCTAGTACTTATTGAAATTATTTAAACATGGTTCACTTGTAATACTCTTTACTCAAACATGGGTTAAAACTGTCAAACTTATAAACCTTATTATACTCACTGTGTAAAAAATTATAAGTTAGGACTAAAATGTAAAAATATAAAAAGATAAGTTCAAAACAAAACATGATCTATCTTCTTTCTCATCTCTTGCCCTTGTTTCCAGTTGTTTTCTAAATCACAAGAAACTAACCACATTTACCTTATATTGGCTAGTATTTAAGTCCCTGATCATTCATTTTAAACTAAAACTAAGTAATATCAACCTGGTTGCTTAAAATTATGAGGCCTTTAAAAAACTTGGGGCCGTGTTGGATCGAGCACTTTGAACACCCTCAAATCCGACCTTGCATCCAACACTATGTAGATAATAGCATGAACACATTTCGTATTTATTTGAAGAAAAATGTACATGTCAAAACATTTACTACGTATAATTTGGAAAAAATAAATAAACAAACAAACGAACAAGAACCTATCCGGCATAACATCACAAGGTGAAGTCGTAGGCTCGTTTTATACAATGTTTTTAAACCCATTTTTTACATTAACCCGGTCGAGTCAACTCGGGTCGATCTGGATTAATTCGATTTTCTAAAAAAATTAATTTTTTTTCACATTTTTAATAATTAACAAAAATTATATATAAAAACCATAAAAAAAACTTTCTTAGTTTCAAGATGATTAACTTGTTTACCAACAAATATAATATATAAAAATAAAATCTCCTCGTAAATACGCAAAATTTACATTTTTTTAAAAAACCGGAAAAAATCAAAACTCGGCCGGGTATCGAGTACCGGGTTAATCCGGGTCACCTCAAACCCAACGAATTTAGCCAGGTTTCAAAAACGTAAAATACAGGTCATACTCGAGTCTAAAAACATTGGTTTTATATAGAAAAAAGTGTTTGCCGTGTCAGTTCTTCATCCTATAACTGTAAACTTATAACTGAGAAAAAAACACATTGTCCCTCATCACTCAAGTTATAAAGCAGGCGTTACATTCTTTTTCATTTATGACAAAATTCAACCGTTGAAAATGACTAAAACAAAAGAAAAAGAAAATACGGATAACTTGGACCGTGGTGAGGCGGGATGACCATGAACACGACACGGGTGTGGTTGGCCGTCGTACGCCATAAAACGAAAACGCATGATATAACGCATACCCGGTGCTCTAAGTGATGGTTTATAGAGTTCATAACAATTATTTAAAACCCTAATATGGATCAAAGAGCGCATAGCGGAAGCGATTAACAAGATCATTAATTTAACACAATTATATTAATCAAGATTAAGGTTACATACCTTTATCCTAGCAAGATCCACAAGACGACGGAACGAACGGCAACTAGGGTTTATCACGAACACCACCAAGAATATAATCTAAAGGAAGATTATCTCACGCTCTTGTACACACGTAATACGGCGAGTTAACCGTGAGTCTAGCACGAACAAACCGAGCTTCAACGCTTATGGATTATCTACCCAATAACCCTAGAGAGGGATTAGGAGTAGATATTTAGCTAAATCGAAAACCAACCGAAGCCCTAAGGTGGTGGGGGGTGGCGATCGCAAGAAGCAAAGAAAAGGGGAGAGACAAAAATTATGAAAGCCTTGGGGTTGTTTATATAGCCTTGGCAATCCTTGGGCTCCAAGCAATTAAACAAGAATTAGGAAACAAAGGTTTCCCTTTGCCCCCTCCTCTCTTTGGCCGACGGACGCAAGCCCCCAAGGGGGTGTTTGCGTAATTTTTGTTTTCCATCTTAGTTTCCATAACGGTCGTTATAACTTAACTCTTATTTATCAACGATCGTTAGTTAAGCTTTGGTTTGATTTAATAAATATATATATAATATATTTAATAAATAAATTAACCCTTTACGTTATGTGAGCAATCCCGTGATTCCGAGTTCGATCCTATCTCACGACTATTAATTTTAAGTCCATAAACTTTCAGCTCCCACTTGGACAAAATTCTAATATCGTGATCACATTGACTAGTGTCTAGTTACACTAGCAATGTCACTAGTACAAACCGGGTAAGGTCTCCTTGACAAGAACCTTTTAATGATTACATCATTATTATTATCCTTTCATTTCAAATACATTGTTAATAAGGATATGGATCTCAGTCATTCCTTCATTAACTATTCTGTTTCTCGTTTACGGATATAGCAAGATTACCAAAACAAATTTGGGTGTGGCCACACAAACATCTTACTACTCCCCCGAGGGGCCCATTTGTATTTATACTTCAAATATAATTTGAAGGAAACGAATCCCATTTCGACTACAAGCAAAACACATGAACTTTGCAACACTTCTGAAAATAACCCTTATAACTACCAGTTACGTTCAGCGTTAGGTTATCTCACAGAAATGCACTACATTCAATGCAGTTTTCTGGTACCTCAGGTCTAAGGATAACTATTTATGATTTACTTAATGACAAAGATCCATAAAGTAAAATCACATAGTTGGGATAAGTCCAATATTTGATCCATCAAATATCATCTAAAATTGACCAATATACTTCCAAGTATACTCTGTCACCATTTTGAATTGTCTTAGTTTAATAATATTCCTATATTATTAATCGACAACGGACATTTAGAAACATCAAAATGCTCATGGATTAAAACATGTAAAATAGGATACAAAATCAAATAACAGAAAAATAAACGAAATCCAATCTTTATTTCATCAATTCAATAATGTCTTACATCCTTTATCCAAATACTAATCAACAGATTTATTGCATGAATTCGTCAGCTAGTTGCAGCCCAATTGCCTTGGCATGCTTAACTACCTTTGGCCTAGATAAAGCCTTAGTAAAAGGATCATCTACGTTATCATCTGTGTGAACTTTTATCAATTTTATTTCTCGAGCTTCCACTTGTTCTCGAACGTAGTGATATCTACGTTTAAAGTGTCTGGCGCCCTTCATGACTCCAGGGTCATTGGCGAATATTATTGCAGCAGAGTTGTCACAATATATATCAATAGGTTCTTTAATTGAAGGCATCACTCCAAGATCTCCAATAAACTTCCTAATCCAAACAGCTTCCATTGCGGCTTCTGAAGCGGCCATGTACTCAGATTGAGTCGCATGCATAGCAATGGTTTTCTGCTTACTGCTCTTCCAGTCTACTGCTCCTCCATTGATGACAAACACGTACCCCGTCTGAGACTTCGTATCGTCTTTATCACATTGCCAGGACGCATCACAGAATCCTGTTACATTCAGTTCGTGTCTGGTTTACCCCCGAATACCAAAAACATATCTTTCGTACTCCTCAAATACTTTAGAATATGCTTAACAGCAGTCCAGTGGAACTTTCCTGGATTCTGTTGGTATCTACTGACCAAGTTCTGAGCAAACGCCACATCAGGCCTTGTGCATCTTACAACATACATAATAGATCCTATTGCCGAAGCATAAGGCACCTTCTTCATGTAAGCCACCTCTTCAGGTGATGATGCATCTTTCTCATGACTTAACTCATGCTTAACCTCCATCGGTAAAAAACCTTTCTTAGAGTTATGCATGTTATATTTCTTTAATATCTTATCAATATAAGCATCTTGACTAAGACCAATTAACCGTCTACTCCTATCTCGATAGATTTTAATTCCCAGAATATATGCAGCATCTCCCAAATCTTTCATAGAAAAATATTTACCAAGATAATCCTTAACTTCCTTAAGTCTTGGAATGTTACTTCCCATGATCAATATGTCATCGACATATAAAATTAGGAACACTACATTACTCCCACTAGCTTTGCGGTATACACATGGCTCATCACGATTTTGAATAAATCTGAACCTTTTGATTTCTTCATCAAATCGCTTATTCCATCGTCGTGATGCTTGCTTCAAACCATAAATAGATCTTTGAAGTTTGCACACGCGCTTTGGATATTTAGGATCAACATACCCTTCCAGTTGTTGCATATAGATATCTTCATCTAAGCGACCGTTCAAGAAGGCAGTTTTAACATCCATTTGCCATATCTCATAGTCATAGTATGCTGCTATAGCTATGAGAATCCTAATAGCTCGTAAGTCTGCTACAGGAGAAAAAGTCTCCTCGTAGTCTATGCCAAAAGTTTGAGTAAAACCTTAGCTACTAAACGTGTCTTATAGGATTGTATTCTTCTTATAGATCCACCTATTTTTCACTACTTTAGCATTTTTAGGTGCGTCTACAAGAATCCAAACATCATTGATTTCCATGGATTTCATTTCCTCATTCATCGCAACTATCCATTTTGACTTTTCTGGATCAGACATTGCGGATCGATAGTTAGCAGGTTCACCAAGATCCCCTACTTCCTCCTCATCATCCTCTATGTAAAGACATAGTGTGTCCGGCGCACGTATAGTCCTTTGAGACCTACGTGGAGGAATTAATTCCGGCGGAACACTCAGACTTTCTGGTTCTACAGGAATTTCATCGCTAGTATTTTCAGAAGGCAATGTATCTTCTTGAATTTCTTCAAGATCATAATTTCTCCCACTGAATTCTTGATTTACAAGATCATTTTCAAGGAAGTCTCCATACCGAGCCACAACTATTTTGTTCTCAGCCAGATAATAAAAGTAGTAACCCATAGTTTCCTTAGGGTAACCTACAAAGATACATTTTACTGAGCGTTGTTGGAGTTTATCTCCAGAGTCACGTTTCACATACGCCTCACAACCCCAGACTTTCAAATAAGACAAATATGGCTTCTTGCCATGCCATAGTTCATATGGTGTCTTATCAACCTTCTTAGTGGGAACCATATTTAGAATACGAACAGCGGATTCAAGAGCATAATCCCAAAAAGATAATGGTAAAGTTGTAAGATTAAACATAGATCGTACCATATCCAATAATATACGATTTCTCCTTTCAGATACACCATTTTGTTGTGGAGTATACGGAGAAGTAAGTTTCTGAACAATTCCATTCTCACTTAAATAATCTTTAAACTCTTGACTTAAATATTCACCACCACGATCAGAACGAAGAGCTTTAATCTTTTTTCCTAGTTGTAACTCTACTTCGGCTTTAAACGTTTTGAATGTTTCAAATACCTCATGTTTATGCTTAAGTAAATAAACATAACCACAACGGCTATAATCATCCGTAAACGTCAAGAAGTAGCTAGCACCTTTCCTTGACACATGTCTAAGTGGTCCACACACATCAATGTGTATCGAACCAAGTAGTTCAGTAGCCCTTTCAATATTGCTATTAAAAGGTTTCTTGGTCATCTTTCCAGAGATACAAGATTCACAATTATCGAATGATTCATCATTGATACTTTCCAAAAGCCCATCACATTGAAGCTTTTGTATGCGAGTCTTCCCAATAAGGGCAAGCCTACAATGCCAAAGATAAGAAGAGTTCTTGTCTAACTTACTCTTCTTATTCATGCTAAAAACAGAATTATTTTTCCTCTTGGAATTTTTATCATGCATGTTAATTTCAAAAACACCATTCACAGAAATTGCATCAAAATAGAATAAACCATCTTTGAAAACAGAAATTCAATTATTATCAATCGTGTGAGTAAATCCAAGATCCAACACACAAGAAAAGGAAATGACACCCCTAACAATAGTAGGTACATAATGACAACTATTTAAAAACAGTACTAAACCCGAAGGTAAAACTAATTTAAATATTCCTATAGCTTCAACCGCTGCTTGTGCGCCATTGCCCACTTGCAGAAATTGTTCCCCATAGGTAAGCCTCCTTTTCAACTCAAATCCCTGCAGGATATTACAAATATTAATACCACATCCCGTATCATATAACCAGGAGTTTGATTTGTATGAAAGATTAAATAACTCTATCATAAATAAGTTACCAAAAGATGGTGTTGCAGCAGCTTGCTCAGCCTTCTTCTTATGTTCTGCCATTTCATAGAGATAGAGAGAGCAATTCCTCTTCCAGTGCCCAGTCATCTTGCAGTGGTGACAAGTCTCATCTTTCAGAGATTTCTTAGCAAAGTTCTGCTTCGGTTTTGATGTAGTCGCAACTTGCTTGCTCTTATCAACCTTGCCTTTGCCTTTCTGCTTCTTATTCCCTTGCAGTTTTGGTTTCGACACTCTACCCTTTTGTACATGAAGTACTTGAGGAGTAGCAGTGGATGCCTTATCTTTCAAACCCTTTTCAAAGTCAATGAGCATTGCATGCAAATCATTAACTGTCTTCCCCGTGCAATGCATATTATAGTTACGAACGAAATCATTCAAGTCCTTATTAAGGGAACTATTGATCAAGTTAATAGCCATATTATGATCAAAGGGTTGTCCTAGTGCGATGAGTTGTTCCATATAACCCCTCATCTCCATATAATGAGCAATTACGGACTTTCCAGGAGCTTGCTTGCAACTATGTAGAGCATCAACTAGATCATAGATCTCTACCGCTTGCGGCGTTTCATACACAGCCTTGAGTTCATCAAGCATTTGCTGAGGTGAAGCTAGCTCATACTTCCTTTGAAGTGATGGAGCCATTCTTCCTAACATTACAACAGCCACCTCATGGTGCTTCTTAACGTTAGCAGCGTGTTGAAGCCTTTCTGCATCAGTTGCTCCTTCAGCAAGATCCTCTGGAAAAGGAGTTTCCAAGATATTGATAGTACCCGCTGCTCTCAGAACAATTCTTAGTGAGCGGTACCAATCATTGAAATTAGGGCCAGTAATTTTAGGCCGTTCAAAGAAAGCTTTGAACGCCGAGCTTATTGTCAGATTGTTTTCGAGTTGAGCCATTTCTACAGAAATAAGTTCAAACATTAGTATTTTTGATAATACAATTCAAGAAAATAAAATTACCCCGGTAATAAAACCATAGTATTCTCCTTGAAAAAACTAGAATCCATATTGACATAGATTTATCACATCAGTTGATCTGCTAGTGACAAATGTATTCAACACAGTAACTTGTCGAACAATAATTGCCAAATCAAATTGCAATTTCTAGATATGTCAGGGATTTACATTGCCAAAATCATTTGCATTGTAAACATGTTTTATCCCTTCTTTATGCCTTAAGTTTCCAGTTCTCACTGAGTAACTTAATTAAGTCGACTAATCTAAAGAACGTAAAACCTTCATGTGCAATCTTATTCAGTCATGAAGTTTTCTCTTCATTACAACATCGTCCGATATCTTATATGACGACAATTGTAACTTCAAGTGTTCGTCAATTAGAGGGCATATGACTTAAATTTTAGGGTATAGATTTTGGTGTCAAAATCATGTATGGAGAAGCATGCATACATCTCCATAACATAAGTTTAATAAAAACGTTTAGTAAAATTTTTGGGTGAGACTAAAAGTTCATCATATACTTGCAAGTTGAGGTATTGGTTAAACCAATTAAAGATTTTACACACAACTAAATTCACACCGTACTTTTTCTAGAACGTTAGTTATAGCACAAAGCAATAACCTTATTCATTGTGTTTCGGATGTGAATTAATGTAGTTAAATCAACCTTAAAGAATTGTACCAATAACAACCGTAGGCAATACTAATTTGACGCACAGGCGAGCCGGGAATTTGGTCAGCGCTGAAGCATAACACCTCATTCCTTAACCGGGTACATGACCAGCGGTGCGTTATACCCACTTTATAGTTTGCCAAAATTGAGTAGCCATTAAGTTGCTATTTCAATTCTAATCAACGCAAATCATATGTATTTTACATCTCAAAACAATTCATTAATTTTGATAAGATTTAGTCCATATTATTTTTCTTGGAAAAAATTACCCTTGTTTACAACATACAATATAGAAAACGTATGAAAACAAGTAGTACAAAAAAAATTAAATCAAATAGCCACATGCAGAACAATTTATTCAAAGAACATCAAATCTAGGGTTTTTATGAACATAAAAAAGTCTTCCCTAATTTTAAAACTTTGAATCAAATAAAGCAAATAGCAATCAAAATTATATTATCCGTAAGAAACATGCACGTTTATTACGGATCTCCCACATTCTCTTAACAATTAAAAAACTACGGATCGTAACCACGCATGACATAACAATTAATTCATGCAAAACATCTAAAGTTAATTACCATGTAATTTTAGGGTTTACAAAAAAAAAATTTTTTATAAAAATTCGGCATAGCCGATTTTAATAACAATAAAAAAACAAAACCCTAATTTTTATAAAACCTAAAAAACAACATGTAATTTTTAACACAAATCAATATTAGTTAAAAAAAACTTTAGATCTTGATAATTATAATCATGTTAAAACGGCTCTCGATGCCACTGATGGTTTATAGAGTTCATAACAATTATTTAAAACCCTAATATGGACCAAAGAGCGCATAGCGGAAACGATTAACAAGATCATTAATTTAACACAATTATATTAATCAAGATTAGGGTTACATACCTTTATCCTAGCAAGATCCACAAGACGACGGAACGAACGGCAACTAGGGTTTATCACGAACACCACCAAGAATATAATCTAAAGGAAGATTATATCACGCTCTTGTACACACGTAATACGGCGAGTTAACCGTGAGTCTAGCACGAACAAACCGAGCTTCAACGCTTATGGATTATCTACCCAATAACCCTAGAGAGGGATTATGACTAGATATTTAGCTATATCGAAAACCAACCGAAACCCTAAGGTGGTGGGGGGGTGGCGATCGCAAGAAGCAAAGAAAAGGGGAGAGACAAAAATTATGAAAGCCTTAGGGTTGTTTATATAGCCTTGGCAATCCTTGGACTCCAAGCAATTAAACAAGAATTAGGAAACAAAAGTTTCCCTTTGCCCCCTCCTCTCTTTGGCCGACGGACGCAAGCCCCCAAGGGGTGTTTGCGTAATTTTTGTTTTCCTTCTTTTTACTTCTATTAGTTTCCATAACGGTCGTTATAACTTAACTCTTATTTATCAACGATCGTTAGTTAAGCTTTGGTTTGATTTAATAAATATATATAAAATATATTTAATAAAATAAATTAACCCTTTACGTTATGTGTGCAATCCCGTGACCCCGAGTTCGATCCTATCTCACGACTATTAATTTTAAGTCGATAAACTTTCACTAAGTATTTATATAAGGCCGGCTAATTTGTACCATTACCATGTAGGACACATGTATATGAACGAAACAGTTTAGATCAAATCTATAAAAATGAATAAAATAAGTTATTTGAGATTTATTCACTGAATGAATCTTTCGATGCATATAGGACACATATATATGAACAAATTAGTTTAAATCAGTACAAAGAAACAACCTTAAGGAGTACAAGTAAATAACACTGTATTTTATGGCTAGAACATCACAGGACAGACTTGTTCCATGGAATGTTACATTTCTACATAGTGAGCATAAAGAAGAGTTGATTAGTCCACAACAATTGCTTAATTAAGTTACATCATAATGATCATGGGTAAGTTTGGCACGCAAAGCTTATAGGACCTCAAGCAAATCAACATATTATTTTCTTTTAGCAGACAAGGCATAAAAAACGGGTGGAAGCTCACTTTTGAGTCACTATAAAATGTGAGATCGTCTAATCACATATATTTCTAAGTTTTTTGAGATTTCAATTATATGTGATTTATTATAGAATTTTCAAATCAGTAGAATCAGTCCAAATGACCAATTAGGTAATCAGGGTAAAAAAAAGAATGTAATCTCAAAGGAACTCCACACATATGATAAGAAAAGCTTCTACATATTACGGGAATTGATTTCCGTACTCATATTTTTGTTTAGGATTACCAAATTAAGTGGCAAAATATAAGAGGGATAAATGTTTTGGACTCACTTTTGCTTCTCGGAAAGAAGGAAAAAAACACCCCCTTAAATGGTTATCCAATATTTACTGAGATTTCCAAATCAAGTTATAGAGTGCACGTCTCATAGTTATATGTAGCTTTTGAGAGACCAATCTACCTGCTAGTGGCCCACAGCTTCAAGCATTCGACAGCCCACTATTATATAAGTCCTAGTGGTTTGTATAATGGAATATAACACATGATATTTGAACTGAAAAAAAAAAATACATAGTGAAGACTAGAGAGGAAAGTAGGATCATGGAACCAAAAGATACCAGCTTTGGAGCTTCACTTGTGGTGCCAAGTGTACAAGAGCTAGTCAAGGAACCCTTAACTAGAATTCCACCCAGATATATCCGCCCTGATCAAGACCCTCCAGTCATATCATCCTCATTGTCTTCGAATCCTGAACTACCTATCATTGATATGAAACGATTATTGTCTCCGGATTCAGTTGATTCTGAATTGGAAAAGCTACACCTTGCTTGTAGAGACTGGGGCTTTTTTCAGGTACTTGTATAGTTCCATATATATATCCTGTGATATTTTTAGATAAATGGATGTTATGAGGACATCTATTAATTACTCTGTACTACGTATGATTTAAATATTGTAGCTGATAAATCACGAGGTGAGTAATTCATTAATAGAAAAAGTAAAGGAAGAGACACAAGAATTCTTCAAGCTGCCATTAGAGGAGAAAAAAAGGTATGCGCAGAGGCCAGGAGATTTTGAAGGATTTGGTCAACTATTCGTTGTGTCCGAAGAACAAAAGCTTGACTGGAATGATATCTTTATCATGATCACCCTCCCTTCTCATCTTCGAAAGCCGCACTTGTTACCTAAACTGCCTCAACAATTCAGGTCATTTTTCTCTGTGTGTTTAATTAATTAGTTGACATAGATATTGTGTTTATTTGTTAATTAGTTGACATAGATATTGTGTTTATTTGTTAGATCGAACATAACATTTATTTGATAGAGTTGAGATCAACATATACCTTCTTTTTAGAATGACCATATCAACCAATCATATTCATTCAAATTAACTTTTCATATTTTTCTTAAAAATTAAATAACTCACAAACGGTAAATCGCCAAGTGACAAAAAATACATCATTACAACGAGAATTAAATCATCTTTCTATCGAGGGCACATGTATATACTTTAGACGAACTTTTTTTCGACTTTTTTTCTTAAGTCGCGTCTAGAGAGCGTCACGAATGATATATGATTCGTGATATGAATCATATATGATTTAATGAGAATCATATATGTTTCGTGACGAATCATATATGATTCTCTCCAGACGTGACTTAAGAAAAAAAGTTGAAAAAAAAGTTCGTCGAAAGTATATACATGTGCCCCTCGATAGATAGATGATTTAATTCTCGTCCCGATAATATGTTTTGTTTTACGTAACGATGAACGGTTTGTGAGATATTTAATTTTTAAAAAATGAGTTTTTTTGTTACATAATAAAAATGGATAGTTGTGATTGGTTGGTTGAGTCTATGCTAAACTAAGGGTCTATGGGAATCTTTTTCCTTATTTGATAAACAAAACCATATAAACATCATAGCACATGCGGAAGCGATTCAGGATCATATAATCATAACATGCACATAATTAACTGAACATAAAATAAACGAGAGTTTACCTTGCAATGCTTCCAATAACTAGAACACAATCACCAATCCAAGATCAACCTAACAAAGGTTGAATCTATGTTCCTGTACACACGTCTCGAACAAGCTACTTGACAAGCTATGTCTACACGAGCATAACCGTGTCGTAGAGGTGGAAAATTCAAACCGAACAACCCAAGAGTAGGGCTCGGCCGAACAAGGCTATGGCAAGGCTTAGGCTTGAGTTTTTCTCACAATGAATGAATTAGAAAACCAATAACTAGAGGCTTGTATTTATAGTGTCAAGGTAGCTTAGGTTTTAGGCTAGAACTAATTATAGAGAATATATTCTAGTCTAAAAACCAAGACTAAAACACATATATTCCCCATATAGGGGCCGGCCATATGTTGCTCCCAAAATAACTTTGGGACACAATCTTTAGTTACCACTTTTACATTTAACGTTCGTTAGTCATTTTCCATTAAATACTTAACGGTCGTTAATCACAGTTTTAACACTCGTCAACTAATTAACTATATTTAAATAAAACATAATTAATTAATTAAATAGCTCTAAAAGTTTGTGTGCAATCACATAGTCTCGAGTTCGATCTTAACACACGACTATTTAAATATGTCTACAAAGTAACATATTGTGTATCTGTAAATGAAACCAGATCAGGTGGTTTCATGATGTGGTTCAACCACTTTGAGCTCATTCTTAGTTTCTTATCTCGACTACAATATGCTGTAAAAAGATTATTCTAAATGAACTTAAATTCTTTAGCATATTTTTCACTTAAGCTTGTAGAAAGGAGTGACATGTTTAGTTTACTAGAAGAAAGATATATATAAACACTGTGTCAATCTTATGATTCGAGCATCACGTTAACTGTTTTTAGAATGTGCATATTAAGGCTCTTACTCCTTTGAAACACACAGAGATCCCATTTTGACTACAAGCAAAACTCATGAATTTTGCAACACCCCTGAAATCAAATCCGTATAGCCACCAGTTACGTATAACGTTAGGTTGATTCACAGAAATGCACTAGATCCACAATGTTTCCTGGTATCTCAGGTTGAAGGATAACTATTTATGATATACTTAATGACAAAGATCCATAAAGTAATATCACTTTAGTTGGGATAAGTCCTATATCTCGAATCATCAAATATCATCTAAATTTGGTATGTAATCACTTCAAGTATTCTTTCAAGAACTACTCCCACCAAACTTTAGATTTGTCTTAATTTAATAATATTCCCATATTATTAATCGACAACGGACAATTTAGAATAAATTAATATTCATGGATATAAACATGCAAATATAGGATACAAAATTAACTAACAGAAATAAACGTAACCCAAACTTTATTTCATCAAGGTAATAATTTTTAACACCCCTTATCCAAATACTAAATCACAGATTTACATGAAGTCACTAGCTAACATAAGTCCTATTCCCTTAGCATGCTCGGTGACTTTCCTACCAGACAATGCTTTAGTGAAAGGATCAACTAAGTTACTATCTGTGTGAACTTTCAACAAATTAATTTCACCGGCAACAACTTGCTCTCGAACATAGTGAAATATCCTCAGAAAATGTATGGCGCCTTTCATGACTCCAGGTTTATTGGCGAATATGATTGCGGCAGAGTTGTCACAATACATATCAGTAGGATTCTTTATTGAAGGCATCACTCCCAGATCATCGATAAATTTCCTATTCCAAACAACCTCCACTGCATCTTCTAAGGCAACTACATACTCGGCCTGGGCAGCATGCATAGCTATTGTTGACTGCTTACGGCTCTTCTAGTCTATAGCTCCTCCATTGACGACAAAGACATAACCAGTTTGGGACTTCGTATCATCTTTATCACATTTCCAAGAAGCATCACAGAAACCTGTTACATTCAGTTCTGTGTCTGGTTTACCCCCATAAACAAGAAACATGTCTTTCATATTCCTTAAATACTTAAGAATGTGTTTAACAGCACCCCAGTGAAGCTTACCAGGTTTCTGCTGATAACGACTGACTAAGTTCTGAGAAAACACCACATCGGGCCTTGTGTATCTTACAACATGCATGATAGATCCTACAGCCGAAGCATAAGGAACTCTTGCCATGTATTCCTCCTCTTCAGGAGTTGATGCATCTTTCTCATGACTTAAACCATGATCAACATCCATAGGTTGATAACCTTTCTTGAAGTTGTGCATGTTGTACCTCTTTAATATCTTGTCAAGATATGCACTTTGACTAAGTCCATTCAACCGTCTTTTCCTATCACGATAGATCTTAATACCCAATATGTATGCAGCTTCTCCTAGATCTTTCATAGAAAAATATTTACCAAGATAATCCTTAACAACTTTAAGACTTGGTATATAACTTCCCATGATTAATATGTCATCAACATATAAGACCAAGCAAGCTACATTACTCCCACTAGCTTTGCGATATACACATGGCTCATCACGATTCTGAAAAAATCCAAACTTCTTGATTTCTTCATCGAATCGTTTATTCCATTGTCGTGAGGCTTGCTTCAGACCATAAATAGATTGTTGAAGTTTACACACACGATTTGGATATTCAGGATCAACATACCCTTCAGGTTGCTCCATATAGATGTCTTCATCTAAGCGACCATTCAAGAAGGCAGTTTTAACATCCATTTGCCATATCTCATAGTCATATTACGCGGCTATAGCTATAAGAATCCTAATAGCTCTAATGTCGGCTACCGGCGAGAAGGTCTCGTCGTAGTCAACACCATGCGTTTGAGTGCAGCCCTTGGCCACCAAACGAGCTTTGTAGGGTTGTATCTTTCCATCCATGTCAGTTTTCAACTTGTAAATCCACTTACTTTTCACTACTTTAGCACCAGGAGGTGGATCCACTTTCGTCCAAACTTCGTTGACATCCATGGAGTGCATTTCCTCATCCATAGCACTTTTCCGCTTTTTGCTCTTAGGATCAAGCATAGCAGATTTATAATTAGAAGGTTCACCGAAGTCACCTGGTTCGTTATCTTCAACCTCTATGTTTAGAATTAGACGGTTGGGTGCTCGAATACTCCTTTCAGACCTTCGGATAGGAACTAATTCTGGTGGAGGACCCAGACTTTCTGGCTCTACGAGAATATCGCTAGTAATTTCAGAAGGTGAGGTATCTTCATGATCATCTTCTAGATCATAGTTCCTCCCACTGAATTCTTGAGATACAAATTCTCTTTCAAGAAAATTTCCATATCTTGCAACAATAACTTTGTTTTCAGGTGGGAAGTAAAAGTAGTAAGCCATAGTTTCCTTAGGGTATCCTACGAAGACACACTTCACAGATCTTTGATGGAGTTATCAGCTGAGTCACGTTTCACGTACGCCTCACAACCCCAGACCTTAAGATAAGACATATTAGGCTTCTTGCCATGCCATATTTCATATGGTGTCTTACTTACCTTCTTTGTGGGAACCTATTAAGAATACGAATCGTAGATTCTAAGGCATAGTCCCAAAAGGATAATGGTAGAGTAGTAAGATTAAACATGCATCACACCATATCCAATAATATACGATTTCTCCTTTCAGATTCACTATTTTGTTGTGGAGTATAAGGAGAAGTAAGATTCTGGACAATTCCACTCTTAGCAACATAATCTTTAAACTCTTGACTTAAGTATTCGCCACCTCGATCGGATCGAAGAGCTTTAATCTTCTTTCTAGTTTGCAACTCTACTTCAGATTTAAACACTTTGAATGTTTCAAACACCTCAGATTTATGCGTAAGTAAATAAACAAAAGCATATCGGCTGAAATCATCCGTGAATGTTAAGAAGTAGCTAGCACCTCTCTTTGACACGTGTCTAAGTGGTCCACACACATCCGTATGTATAAGACCAAGTAGATACGTAGCCCTTTCAATGTTAGCATTAAAAGGTTTCCTTGTCATTTTCCCTGAAATACAAGATTCGCATTTATCCAATGATTCATCATTGAAACTATCCAAAAGCCCTTCTTCCGAAAGATTTTACATGCGAGTCTTCCCAATATGGGCAAGTCTACAATGCCAAAGATAAGAAGAATCCAAGTCTAACTTTCTCTTCTTATTGATGCTAAAATTAGAATTATTATTATCATTGGTGACATGATCATTCATATCAATTTCAAACACACCATTCACAACAATAGCAGTAAAATAGAAAATGCCATTCAAAGAAACACAAATTCCATTATTAGAAACAGTATGGTGAAAAAAAAGGTCTATAAAACAAGAAACAGAAACTACACCTCTAACAATAGAAGGTGCATAATGACATTTATTCAAACTCAGTACTAAACCCGAAGGTAAAACTAGCTTAAATGTTCCTATGGCTTCAACCGCTACTTGTGCGCCATTGCCCACTTGCAGAAATTGATCACCATAAGATAGCTTCCTTTCAATCTTAAATCCCTGCATGGTATTACAAATGTTAATACCACATCCCGTATCATATACCCACGAACTAGATTTGTATGATAGATTAAATAATTCAATCACAAGTAAGTTACCTGAAGTTGACGCACCAGGCTCAAACTTCTTCTTACTTGTACGAAAATCCTCGAGGTAAAGAGGGCAGTTCCTCTTCCAATGTCCATCAGCATGATAGTAGTGTCAATCTTTATCCTTTTGAGAATCATCCTTCTTCTTTGGGAGATGCTTCTTAGGTTTGTTCTGATAAGTCACAACTTGCTTGCCCTTATCAGGTTTTCCTTTGCCTTTGTTCTTGTTATTCGATTGCGGTTTTGGCTTAGTAACCCTACCCTTTTGTATTGCAAGTACTTGAGGCGTAGGTGCATGTGCAGGTGCTTTGTCCTTCAAACCCTTTTCATAGTCAATGAGCATTGCGTGCAAATTACTCAATGTCTTCCCCTCGCAATGCATGTTGAAGTTTCTGACAAACTCATTAAAGTCCTTGTTAAGGGACCTATTGATCAAGTTGATCGACATTGCATCGTCATAGGGTTTCCCCTAGCACATAAAGCTGATCCAGCATCGCTTTCATTTTCAAGTAGTGTGCACTAACGGGTTGTCCTGCTTGATGTTTTGCAGCTGTGCAGTTCGTCTACAAGATTGTAGAGCTCAACAGCTGGTGTCTTTTCAAACATATTGCGGATCTCAGCAAGCATGTCCATTGGAGTATAGTACTCGAATTGTTGCTTGAGAGAAGCATTCATTCCGCTAAGCATGATGCAGGCTACATCAGAGTACCTTTTGTAATCAGCTTTGAAAAGAGCATGGTCCTCTTCGGAAGCATCTTCAGCAGGCATGTGAGGACAAGGCTGGTACAACAAATCAATAGTATCAGTCACCCTCAAGACAATCCGTAGGGAGCGATAACAATCATTGAAGTTCGGGCCAGTCAGCTTCTCGCCTTCCAAGAAAGTTTTGAGGGCAGAAGACACATGTTGAGAGTTCTTTTGGGTATGACCCATTTCTACAGAAAAAGTTCATGTATTAGTATTTTCGATAATCAATACTTTCAAGAAAATAAAATTACCAAGTTAATAAATTAACCATAGTATTTTCCTTGAATTACTAGTACCCATGGTGACATAAATTTACTGCATCAGTTGATCTGCTAGTAATAAATGTATTCAGCATGGAAACTTGTCGAGCAATTTAATTGACAAACTCATTTTGCCATTCCAGTATTTTAAAGGACTTACATTGCAAGTTTAATAACTTTGCATTGTAAACATGTTTAGTCCCTTTCTAATGCCTTGAGTTTCTAGATCTCACTAACTAACTCAATTAAGTCTTCTAATCTATTGAACGTAAAACTTTCAATCGAGATCGCACTCATATGAATAGTTTTCTTTCCATCACAATCTTAATCCAAGGCTCTCACTTGACTAAAATTGCAACTTCAAGTGTTCTCAATTAGATGGCATTCAACTTAGATTGTAGGTATTATTTTGATGTGATAAATAAAAAATTTTATGTATGGAGAAGCATGCATACAACTCCATAGCATAAGTTTTATAAAACTTTTTATAGACATTTTCTTGAAGATTAAATGACCACATTAAAGAATTATAGAGTGCTAGATTATTTGTTTAATAACCATTATTCGTCGACGCCATTCTATAATTATTCGGGGAGGGAGGGCACTTTAATTCGTAAACCCAGCACACTCAACCAAGATGAAATATCGAGATGGAACACTCTACGAATAAGGATACTAACTTATAATTAAAGTACTAGATACATCCAATAATAGGTCTCATTTAAACTTCTTAACAAATATATTAGTTTTATATAGTTATTTAGTCAAATTTATATTTTTGGAAAATATACCCATTGTTTACAACATTTTAGACAAAACAAGTTAAACACATGGCATATATCAAAAATATATTAGACAAAAAAAATAACTATTAAGCACAAATATATAAAATATATGCGCTAAAAATAAATCACATAGTCACATGCATTTATTTAGGAAATAAAATCTTTTTAAATCTAAGGTTTTTAATAGAATATTAAGTCTTCCCTAATTAAAGATTTTATGATCTCATTCAAAAATAAGAAGATATGCCAAATATTCGTAACATTTACCACATGACAAGTTTGAACCATGACAACATGCATGTAAATCATGGATCCACATAATCACTTAAAAAAACAAGTAAAGATTATAATTTTTATCCGTATAATCACTTAAAACAAGTAAAGATTATTATGTAGGATCGTTACCCGAATAATTAACTACATGATCTAACATTTAATCAAGTAATTAAATCCTAAGATCTAACATGATAAATATATGGTTTACAAGAAAATCTTTTCTTTATTTAGCAATAAAACAAAGATCGTGTGATTCAAGCAAAATTGGTCCGAATTTTTAATAAAAAATGTGTAAACCCTAAATCTCATGTTTTAACAATACAATATTAAGATCATACGTGGTCAATAATTATTGCAATGTTTTAACGGCTCGTGATGCCACTGTTTATTTGTTAGATCTAACATAACATTTATTTGATAAACAAAACCATATAAACATCATAGCACATGAGGAAGCGATTCAGGATCATATAATCATAACATGCACATAATTAATTGAACATAAAATAAAGGGGAGTCTACCTTGCAATGCTTCTAATAACTAGAACACAATCACCAATCCAAGATCAACCTAACAAAGGTTGAATCTATGTTCATGTACACACGTCTCGAACAAGCTACTTGACTGTACGTCGACAGTCTACACGAGCAGAAACGTGTCGTAGAAGTGGAAAATTCAAACCGAACAACCCAAGAGTAGGGCTCGGCCGAACAAGGCTATGGCAAGGCTTAGGCTTGAGTTTTTCTCACAATGAATGAATTAGAAAACCAATACCTAGAGCCTTGTATTTATAGTGTCAATGTAGCTTAGGTTTTAGGCTAGAACTAGTTATAGAGAATATATTCTAGTCTAAAAACCAAGACCAAAACACATATATTCCCCATATAGGGGTCGGCCATATGTTGCTCCCAAAATAACTTTGGGACACAATCTTTAGTTAACACTTTTACATTTAACGTTCGTTAGTCATTTTCCATTAAATACTTAACGGTCATTAATCACAGTTTTAGCACTCGTCAATTAATTAACTATATTTAAATAAAACATAATTAATTAATTAAATAGCTCTAAAAGTTTGTGTGCAATCCCATAGTCTCGAGTTCGATCCTAACACACGACTATTTAAATACGTCCACAAACTAACATATTGTGTATCTGTAAATTAAACCAAATCAGGTGGTTTCATGATGTGGTTCAACCACTTTGAGCTCATTCTTAGTTTCTTATCTCGACTACATTATGCTGTAAAAAGATTATTCTAAATGAACTTAAATTCTTTAGCATATTTTTCACTTAAGCTTGTAGAAAGGAGTGACATGTTTAATTTACTAGAAGAAAGATATATATAAACACTGTGTCAATCTTATGATTCGAGCATCACGTTAACTGTTTTTAGAATGTGCATATTAAGGCTCTTACTCCTTTGAAACACACAGAGATACCATAGAAGAATACTCAAAAGAAGTTGAGAAGGTCGCATTCAGAATGCTAATGTTCATTTCTAAAGCTTTGAGGATGGAGGTTGAAGAGATGAAATCATTGTTCGATGATGGACTGCAAATATTGAGGTTAAATTACTATCCACCATGTCCACAACCCGAGCAAGTCATTGGACTTACCCCTCACTCTGATGGTGTTGGGATCACATTACTTCTCCAAGTGAACCAAGTAGAAGGTCTCGAGATAAAAAAGGATTGCAATTGGCTTCCGGTTACGCCACATCCAAATGCTTTCATTGTTAATATTGGAGACATCATGGAGGTCTCTTTTTTCATAATCTTCACATGCATGATAGTCTTAACAATTCCTTAATATCAAGTGTTATAATAGCTAGATTTTCTTGATTTTTGACCTATATGAAAAAACATTCTATAGAGGGACGAATGTATCACAGAGTTAAAGGTTAAACAAAGTACTAACAAATTTCTGTTTACTTTTAGATGGTTACAAATGGAGAATATAGAAGCATTGAGCATAGAGCCGTCGTGAATGCTAATAAAGAGAGGTTATCCATGGCCACATTCGTAAACCCAAATATGGATGGGAATATAAGACCCGCAACAAGCCTCGTAACTCCTGAGAAACCACCAAGATATAGAAGCCTGCCTCTTTCTGATTACCTGAAGAATAGGCTCTCGAAGAAACTTGACGCCAAAAGCAACCTTGAGGAGTACTATATATGATGCTTATGTACTCGGTTACTATAAGTTTCCGCATTATACTTTTTAGCTGCTTATTGTGTTGTGTACTAGTTTGGGTAATCTAATAAGCGTGCTGAACTACTAATTGTAACAAGTGTAATTCATATACCAAATATGGAATGAGAAATATTGCAACAATGCAACAAATAAGTTCTATGGATTAAGAAACAAGAACTGATAGGGTTTCGTTAATGGATTATGAATTCAATGATTAAAAGTGGTCGAATGATTACAAATTTACAATGATTGTGTTTAGAGAGTTGAAAGGATTACAACATAACATGATGAACGAAATTCAGGGAAAGGAGAAAATTTATAGGTAGTTTGAGCTTAACAGCTTTTCCCGCCAAAATCCAAGTTTGACTATTCTGGTCAACTTTCCTAATTTGACCCGTTATAAAATCACTTTATGACACTAGACAAAAGTTCCCTAAGGAACATGCATCCAAAAAAGAAAAAAAAGCAATCTCCACCATCTATTTAAATCACATCTAATGGTGTATATTAATTTTTTTTTAATTTAATTAAAAAAACACACTTTCATCATATTTCTTAAAAATTAAATATCTCTCAAACCATTAATCGTTATGAAAAAATAATTATACCGTCACGACGGGATTAAATTATCTTTCTATAGATATGCACTTCTATATACTTTCGTTGATTTTTTTTTTAAATATTTTCGTAAAAAAATCACATGTGATTCTCGAAAACTCATGTTTGATTTATTATTTTAAAAATCACATTTGAATTTGTAATGTCACATGCGATTTGTGAAAATCACGTGTACTTTTTTTTACGAAAATTTTAACATTGTAAAATCGTTAAAAATATATGAAAATAACCGTCTATTAAATGACAAAAATATTTTCGCTATTACTTTAAAATAACATGTGATTTATGTGAATTACATTAGAAATGTTTCAGTCACATGTAATTCTGTCAATATATTAAAATGTTTGTTTCCATTAATATAAAATATGTTCATTTTACCGGGGTGGAGTCCCTTTTACCTAAAAAAATATATGTAAAACAAATTGCCTTCTAAATTACATGTGATTCGGTGATAATTACATGTGATTTTGCTTGCATTACATGTGATTCAAGCATTCTGAAACCGTAACTTTTTCTAACAAACCCACATTAGATGAATCACACGTTATTTTTTTAATCATGTATTATCTGTTTTCATTTATGTAAAATATATAAAACAAATTGGCTTTTAAATTACATGTGATTTTGTTTGAATCACATCTAATTCTGCTTGAATTGAATGTGATTCGGTGATAAATACATATGACTTTGCTTGCATTACATGTAATTCAAGCATTCTGAAACCTTAACTTTTTCTAACAAACCCACTTTAGATGAATCACATGTGATTTTTTTAATTATGTATTATCTGTTTTCATTTATGTAAAATATATAAAACAAATTGGCTTCTAAATTACATGTGATTTTGTTTGAATCACATGTAATTCTGCTTGAATTGCATGTGATCCTGTGATAACTACATATGATTTTGCTTGCATTACATGTAATTCAAGAATTCTGAAACCTTAACTTCTTCTAACAAACTCACTTTAGATGAATCACATGTGATTTTTTAATCACATGTAATCTTGTTAATATATTAAATTATCTGCTTGAATTACATGTAATTCGATGATAATTACATGTGATTTTGCTTGCATTGAATCACATGTAATTCGAGGATAATTACATGTGATTTTGCTTGCATTACATGTGATTCAAACATTTTGAAATCTTAACTTCTTCTTAGATGAGTCACATGTGATTTTGTTTGAATCACATGTAATTATGTCAATATATAAAAATATTTTGTTGTCATTCATATAAAAATTAGAAAATAAACTGACTTCTGAATTACATGTGATTTTGTTTTGATCACATGTAATTTTACTTGATTACATGTGATTCTCTATGTGTTTTTACATGTGATTCATGTAAAATATACAGCAAATTTGCTTTTGAATTAGTTATGAGTTTATTTTAATCACATGTAATTCTGCTTAAATTACATGTGATTTAATGATAATTACATGTGATTGATCCGAATAACAAGTTACTTATACTAAATCCAAAATCATAATTTTCGCCAAACCGTAAGTAATTTTTTCAAACACTTGTGATTTGTGTCAAATGACATGATTTTTACCAAATCACATGTGATTTATGATAAAATTTCTTTTTAATGATACGTACTTCTATATACTTTCGACGATTTTTTTTAATTTCCGCAATCACGGATCACATGTGATTTATTACTTTACAAAGCACACGTGAATTTGTAAAATAATTTACAATTTAAGGATTTCTGAAATCACACGTGATTTGTTACTTTAATATCACATGTAAATTTATGAAACCGCATGCGATATATGGAATCATACATGCATTTTAGAAATACAAATCACAGCTGATTTTACAAATTACTAGTGATTTTACAAATTATGTGTAATTTTGTTTGACGAAAATTTCAACAAAAAATCATCGAAACTATATGAAAAAACTAGTGGCGTAACTTGTTACGTGTTTACATTCGACTATGTAAATAATTACACTAATAAATAATAATAAAAGTTATTTATTTATTCTATAAAAAAAGTTAATTTTTTTTATAAAAAATCATAAGTAATTTTTGCGGATCACATGTGAATTTTATAGTCGAAAATCACAATAATAAAAAATCGTCAAAAATATATCAAAGTGCCTATCTACTGAAAGATAAGAATTTTTTCGTCACAATGGTGTATTTTTTGTAATCTGACGATTTATCGTTTGAAAGATATGGTTTTTTCAAGAAAAATGTGAAAGATGAGTTTTTTTTTATGGAAAAAATGAATGGTTGAGATTGATTCCTTTCTTCTTTCATTGGTTCATGTTTTATGTAGAACTCACCTCAAAACCAACAATGGTCAACCAAACACCAAGCTGCGCATGATAGCTTTATTAAACAAACACTAGCGGTAGTTGTATGGGTTCCACATATTCTTATCGTGGTCTTTGTTAGCAGAGCTTTGTATGACCTACGCGTCAGTCAGTGTCGGGCAGAGATAGGGACCATGAAAGAATGGGATTCAATCAAACCTTTTCTTGCAATTCCCAACGCAGAAGAGGGACTTTTTATTTACTATGAGCCTAAACGATGGATTCAATATGTTCTTGCCAATAAACACATCCCATTAATCATATTCTAGGTGCAAAGCCTCTTCAACAAAGACCTTTTTCATTCTCTCCCATTTCTCATTTTATTGATTGAAAGAGTAAGGAAACGGTCACACTTTTATTTAAGAAAGTCAAACTCTAGTAATAGAGAAAATTCCGGTTTTGGGTCATGTCCCCTAAGGTGTAGACCTGTTATGGTATGGCCAGACAACAACTCTCTTTCTATTTTGGTCATGCTCTATCGAAACTTGCTCTACCTATACCAATGGTTGACACCTGTGCTGGTCTACCGTACTTTTCCAGACCCACTAATGATTGGGTTACCCCACCCTGGCCTACTATATCCACTTACGTCTTTTGTATTTATGTCCACGTCACTACTCTATCCACTTTTATGGCGGCTCATCTACTCTGACACTGCTCTACCCATTTTTTTAGGATATGACTTTTTTACCTCGAGAAAGAAAGATTATCAATTAAATAATATTCACATTAATTCTAATTAATTCAAATTATTCATCAATATCTCTCTCTTCTTTTTCACACACAACTATTTTTCGGTCGACCCTTGCCGGAATTTCGCACAAGTATGATTATCGATGATATGGTATTATTTTCTCTGTCGTTTCATCTTATATCATATAGATCTCTTTATAGTAATTTGTTTATAATTACATTTCGATTTATTATCTTTATATATTGTTTTGTTAATGGTAGATGCTTAATACGTTAATTGAACATACACATTTGTTATATTTTAGTTAATTATATTTTTAGATCCCATGGCTTAATTGTCTACACTGTTTAACATATATGCTTATTGTTTTAGGCTAAATCGATGTTTTTGTTGTTTTTAGTTTTTGTTCATCTGAGTTACTGTAGCTTTGTTATTATAGGATTATTGGCTAGGATTCATTTTAAAAGCAATCTACATTACTTCAAGTTAATCAAAAATCGACTTAATTCAGAGCATCGTGCTCTTTTTGAAATAACATGTTTCAGACCATGGCTAGATGTAACCTATTTTGATAATGACGATGTCATGATTCATTACATGCTTAAAAAACAAAACCATGCTAATGATGATAGCTACGACTTACCACTCATATACTCTGTTAATGGACATAGTCTCCATTTTGGCCGTCGTGAGTTTTGCATAGTTGCTAGTTTTCAATTTGTCCCACTTAGCTTCCGTCAATTCAGGAATGGTGATATCCCCTTTCGTAACCGTTTATTTCCTCAAAAGATAAGCTATGATGTTCAAATTATTGATTTACTAGCTTTTCTGGAGGATGATGAAAAATGGTCTAAAGTTTCTGATCGGGATGCAATTCATGTATGTCTATTGTTAAGTTTGGAGGTTATTTTCATAGGTCGGGATTTGGTGTCTGTTGTGGATGATGTATTTCTTAGGATGGTTGAAAGTCTTGATTGTTGGAACTCCTTTGCATGGGGTGAGCACATTTGGAGGCAACTTTATGAAGCCATTAGAAATGTCGCTGGCAATCATAAGAGTGAACACATTAATGGGTTGAGGAAAAGCAGCAAATATGTCCCTAGTTATTCATTGTCAGTTTTTCTTTTCGCATTCAAGGTTTGTACTGTCACCTATATAAGTTTATTCCTGATTTTATACAAAGTTTGAAAAGATTTCTTTACCTTATTTTATAGATATGGATTATAGAGTCTTCTAGCGACGCCAGTCTCTGGTGGTCCAAGTTTTCAGACATGATCCCAAGAGCAGTCTCATGGCCTAAGAAGCCTGAATTTAACAACTTGGATAATTTTGCTGATTTATTTGCCAAGGTAAAAAAAATTAAATTGTAACTTAGCTTATTTTATCATTGTCTAATATACTATAAACATGTTTTGCACTAGGCGCTAATTGAGCTACACCCTACGAAAAAAAAATTGAATGGCAGTCCTAATGGTACACACATAGCCATGATTATTTTTTGTGGTATGCACCGAGGACTCCTCCTGTTTCTGTTGAAGGTCTTTATGGTGAATATCTGAAAAAAAAGAGATGCTACCCTTATGGCTAACCAACAAAGTGATGCGGATGTTAATGTTTCTTGTGTTAAAGACAAGGTTGAAGATAGTACATTTATAGATCGTCTTATAAATCTTGAAGCAATCTGTGAAAGTTTGATGACTCTACCTACAAAGGTTAAGACACTGAGAGGCCGAATCTTTAAATTGGAGTCAGTTATACAAGTTATTATTTTCAACCACTGTTATTTCAACTATCTTATTTTTCAACAATTTATGTTATTTTCTAATTATCTTTCTAATTCTTCAGAGCTTACTGTTTCAAGAAAAGAAGATTTGAAGATAATTTTTGAAACAACTGATGCTGATCATTTTTGTAGTTAGAAGCTTTGCTTGAATCTTCTTGGATCTTCCTTGAAATCGAATTGCAGGTTTGGTGGTGGAAAGAAGTGAAGCGACTGCTTTCTTGTTTCTCTCTCTATTCGGTGAAGAAGACGTGTGTAGTATGTTTGACTGTGTTATAGAAGCTTTGACCAGATATTGAAAGTTAAATAACTTTCTTTCCATACTTTCTTTTGGTCCTTTCATCTTTCCATCTTTTATCAAACGTGATAATCACTTTTAAGTAAAATCCCTTTTTATCCTTCGTCTTTGTGAAAGTTACACTTTACGTCCTTGATCTTTAAAATAAAGACAAGTAAGGTCCTTGAAAGCATGATTCGTCCTTTTCTTTGTCTTTTATCATAAAAATCCCTTGAAAACGCGTGTTTTGCTCAAAAATGTATCTTGTTTATCTGAAAACACAAAAACACAAATACCCACGTAATTCTAATATTTTTCAGTTAAATATAATGTATTTCACTGTGTTTTGAGTGGTTTTTGGATCATAGTTGATAAGTGTTCATTTAAAATTTCGTTTTTAAGTATCGTTTCGTCTCTCGGTCTAATCGAATTGATCTAACAATTTTAAGTTTGACTTTATTATTTTTGGTTATAAAATCGTAATTTGGTATTTATATCTACTTTCGACAAATTTTATAAACGACACGGTAAACGAGAAATATACTAATATTATATTCTATTTATTGTTATCCTACATACTATACTAAATTGAAAATGAACAATATACCAAAAGAACGTATAATATCCTACTATACTATTCTACTAAAACAAATTTAAAAACTCCTTTCACAAATGAAATTTAATACGTAGTACAATTTACTCTAATCTACTAACTGAAACTGGAAACTAGCTACACTATATAGACTAAAACTGACCCAACAAAGCATTGGAGCCCAACAAAAAAATGAAATAACAGGCCTAACAATTATCAAGCAAAATAAAAGGTAAAACAGTGGCTGTTAACTAGTGATATAAACCAGTTTACTTGACTGTAAGATTCTTTTAATTTACTAACAATTAAACGAATTCTAGTAGCAAACAGGTTACTGGTTGGAATCTAAGCACCAACAAAAATTAAAAGGCAGTAATGAACAAATATTAAAAACTTAAGATCAGGACAGATTCTTTACTCATAAAAGGAGAAGTACTCAGCTTTTTCCAAACTCACAGATTTCTTAGCTTGAGAAACAAAAGAAGTATCTAAATACAAACTTCCTGAATGAAAAAAATGTAATTAATGAATATCATTACATCTACGCTGATCAAACTCAAACTAAAGCAAACATTAACAGAACATTAAGCTACACTAGAAAGAATCGAAAAGAGATGAATTATGTGACATGCACATCCACAAATCCTACTGAATTGAAAAAAAAACTCGTATGGTCAGTCTAAAGAAAAACACTAGCTGATATTACTAACTCTATATCAATAACAGACATTTCACACCCATCACATGGCAAACAAATAGAACACTATGCAGATTAGTTCTACTCTACCAAACCAATAAGCAGTTGGAACTAAGGATTACATAAAACTAAATAAGTGCTTGACCTGCACTTCCGCTGTTTTGTCCGCTGAGTCGAAGCGCGACGCTGAACCGGCTTGAAACAAACAACACCTTCGAAAATCGAATACAACTATTGGAACTGACATATGATCTGCTACTTTATCTCCCGCGAATCCAAACACCTGTTAAATTAAACCAACACAAGAGACCACATAGATGCTGTCTATATTACAGCTTAACAGGATTATATCAAAGAAAACTGAATTGAAAGCTTCGACAGAAAACCTTCATCAGCTTATCGATCAAACCTAAAACTATCAAATCTCAAACACTTGACTAACCTATTGATTCTGAAGTAAAACTAAATCAAATGACAAATTCTAAAGACCTGAACTGAAATGCTATTTCCTAACTGAATTTTTATTAATTTTCTAACCTTTAAACTTCTCATAATGTAACACCCCATTTTGATAAATGGAATGTCACGGGTGATTATGGCGTGTCATCAAAGCATACAAGGATAAATGTCTAAAACATTACATGACCATAAAAGGAAATACCGGAATCAAACATCGGTAGTCCAAAAGTAAAGCTCATCACACACAAACATACGTACTGTAAATGAAAGGACTAAACAATGTCCATGGAAAGAGTATCAAAGTATAGATAATGCATAAAGTAAAGAAAGGCTAGAAAGCTTCCAGTCCATATGCACGTACGCTTAAAGTCATCGAGCGTCCCTGAGTACCTGCCGTTTTGGGAACATGAAAAGGAAAACGGCTGAGCAATACGCTCAGTGCACGGATGTACAGATAAAGCATGAACAATATAAGCATAAAAGCATATAACAACGGAAGAAACTAAGTCCTGGATAACCCGGTTAAGTCTTAGTAAAACTGGTTTTATAGTTTGAAAAGCCTTATGTTTATCTTGTAAAAACTGTTTAACATATTTTACCATTAGCCAATATAGGTCATGAAAATCAACGTGCATGAATACTTGGAGGGGTCACCTCGTCATGCAAATTAGAGGGGCTGCCTCTAATTTAATATACTAGTTTTTGGGTAGGAGGGATCAACTCCTTGTGAAGGATGCAAGGCACACACCACATTCACACTGAGTAATCTGCTGAAAAACATATAACTAGGATGCACCCATACGCCCCACATGATAAATATAATAATATGGCCAAAAGCTGAAGGGACGCCACGAGCAATCACTCCGTCGTGGGGAAGTCATAACACCAGTGCCTCTAGTGTTATGGTTATGGTACCTCCATAACTAGGTGAAACTGGTCATGCATGTATATGGCTTTATGTATTCTAATTAAACATAAGCAATCAAACATATAAACTTATACTATGGGAAAACAGTTGGCTGCATACGGGGAATCCTAATAAAGAAAGAATGTCCATACTGAAAGGACGGGAATCCGAACCTTATGTCTAGTGAACGAAGAAGACGAACGGAAGAGAGTCCTACTTCGGTATCACTAACGCTACATAAATACATACGTGTATAAGTATCTGATTACTAAGTACGTAACTGGTTTTTATAGCATGTCTTGGCTTGTTTTATATGCTCATGTCATGTTTTACTGTTTTAAGCTTTATACTCTGTTTATCGTATATTCTGTCTATTATGATTAAGTATTACTTGTATTTCATGTATTATTATACTTGTTGTGTAATAATAAGTAACTTTCTAAAAATAGCAGGTTTCCTAAAATAGAAAGTTTCCAAAAATAGAAAGTTACCAAAAATAGAAAGTTTCCAAAAATAGAAAGTTTCCAAAAATAGAAAGTTTCCAAAAATAGAAAGTTTCCAAAAATAGAATTACTGCTTAAAATAGATAAGTTTCTAAAAATAGAAAGTTTTCATAAATAGATTAGCTGCCTTAATTAAATAAGTTTCTAAAAATAGAAAGTTTCCATAAATAGATATAAGCTGGTTAAATAAGCTAATTATATAAGCTTAAGTGTCTTTCTGAATATTATTCTAAGTCATGTGATTATAAAGTATAGTTTATTAATTATTACATGTAAATTAAATAAACTATAGGTTAAAAGTATTTAATTAAATATAACATGATTTTAATTAAATAAAGTAAAATATTTAGGTTAAAAATGTATTATTAACTATTAATAATATAACCTAAGTCATGTTAATTAATTAATTATAGTCATGGTTTTTAAATAATTAATTAATTATAAAGTCTAATTAAATATAAATACTTAGGTTAAAATTCATGATTTACTAATTAAATTTATAACCTAAGTCATGTACATTAACTTAATCATGTCATGTTTTATTAATTTAATTTAAGTCTAAAACATAACTAGTGAAAATCATAAACCTTGAAAAAATGATTCATGAACCGGACCCGTAACCAACACCATACCCCGACCAAGGTCGGGTTTCCCCTTGGTTTTGCTGCTGCCGTGGGACCACCACCACCATACCGAGAGCCGAGACCCCCTATGGGGATCGGTTAGGCGTCAGCTACAACACAACACACCTAAAACCCTTGTTTGATTTACCCCATGATCATTAACATGTTTAAATAATTGTTTTTAATTAGTTAATTAAAAGCATCATGATTTTATGTGATTAGTTAAATCAAAACATAAAAGAAAAGGGTTAAAAAGTTATACCGAATACGTGTATCAAATAAGGATGAACACACACGAATCCTTGCACAATTTCCAAGATCAAAATCAACCCGAACACCCCTTTTTGGTGATCAAACCCGGCGGCTAAGAAGAACAAGGAAGAAGAATTATGGTTTTTAATTATTTTCTTGTTTTGTGATAAATGACACAAGTTTTCCTAATTCCCTTGTTATAAAAGGAAAGTTCTAATCATGTACGTACGATCTAAAGGGTACTATTCATGGTAAAAGCATACGGGTTTTACAACTCTTCCCCCCTAAAAAGAATAATTCGTCCCCGAATTATAGATAAAGTAAACTGGAAAAGAAGAACATACCCGAATTTAAAATGTGAAATGAGGGTAAGAAGCCCGGATAGACTCCTCTGTTTCCCAAGTGGCTTCCCGCTCGGTATGATCCCTCCAAAGGATTTTGACGAACGGAATCGTCTTCCTTCTCATGACTCGTTCTTGTCAGTCAAGAACTCGTTCGGGTTCTTCTATGAAAGTGAGATCTTCACGTATCTGTTCCAGTGGATACTGAACCATGTGAAGGGGATGATACTGGTACCCTTTGAGTAAGGACACATGAAACACATTGTGTACATGCGAAAGCTGCGGAGGTAACGCTAAATGGTAAGATACTTCACCACTCGTTCAATGATATCAAACGGTCCGATGAAACGAGGATTGAGCTTCCCTTTAACCCTGAAGCGTCTAACACCACGTGCCGGCGAAATCTTAAGAAAGACGTGATCTCCTATGTTAAAATGTATGTCCCTAGGATGCTTATCTGCGTAACTCTTCTGTCGTGACCGTGCTTCTTGAAGTTTCTGCTTAGCTACTGCGACCATCTAATTAGTCATTTCTATAATCTCTGGTCTTTCAAGTGTTCGCTCACTAACTTGATCCCAGCAGATTGGAGCACGACACTTTCTGCCATACAAAATTTCGAAAGGAGCACACTAAATACTTGCGTGCCAACTGTTTTTGTATGCAAACTCCACCAAATATATATAATTGTCCCAATCACCCGTCCATTCCAACACACATGACCTCAACATGTCTTCCAATGTCTCAATTGTTCGCTCCGACTGCCCGTCTGTTTGAGGATGAAAAGCCGTGCTAAGCTTAAGTTGTGTACCCCAAGCTTTCTGCAGACTCTTCCAAAATCGCGAAGTGAAACGAGGATCTCTGTCTGAGACGATGCTGGATGGATCACCATCGAGTCTCATGATCTGTCTTCTATACGTATCGGCGAGTTTACTGACCGAATCTTCCTTACGTATCGGTAAGAAATGAGCTGATTTGGTAAGTCGATCTACGATAACCCAAATTGCATCGTGCTTCCTCTTGGTTGGCGGAAGACCAGTAACAAAATCCATGGTGATTTTGTCCCACTTCCACTCTATAATATCTAACGGTTGAAGGAGACCGCCAAATCGCTGATGCTCAATCTTAACCTGCTCGTAGGTAAGATATTTGGAGACGTAAGTGGCAACATCCTGTTTCATACCATTCCACCAAAAGTACTGCTTGATGTCATGGTACATCTTAGTCGAACCAGGATGTATAGAGAATAGGGAGCTATGAGCTTCAGCTAACAATGCTTCCCGGAGTTCTTGATCATCAGGAACACAAAGTCTCGTGCCCTGCCATACGATACCATCTGCATCTACTTTGAATTCCGTCCGTTTCTCTAATTTCTGAACTATCGCCCAGATTTCTCCATCATCTTTCTGAGCTTCCTTGATCTTAGAGAGTAACTCGGGTTCTAATCTAAGATTAGCCCAGTAACCGTGCTTTCCACGTACCATGATCTCTATGTCTAGTCGCTCCAAGTCTCTGATAATTTCCTCCTCAATCTTAATGCCGTTGATCATTCCGGACTTCCTGCTAAGTGCATCTGCTACTACATTTGCCTTTCCGGGATGATACTGCAGATTAATGTCATAATCCTTTAACAGCTCTAACCATCTCCTCTGTCTCATGTTCAATTCACGCTGAGTGAAGATATACTTCAAGCTCTTGTGGTCCGTGAAAATGTCACATGATTCTCCATATAAGTAGTGCCTCCATATATTCAATGCAAACACGACTGCAGCAAGTTCCAAGTCATGCGTAGGGTAATTTTCTTCATAAGGCTTAAGCTGCCGTGAAGCGTACGCGATCACTTTCCCATGTTGCATGAGAACACAGCCAAGTCCCTTCCTCGATGCATCACTGTAGATTTGAAATCCACCCGTACCAGATGGGAGAGTAAGAATAGGTGAAGATACTAGCTTCTGCTTCAGGTCTTCAAAGCTCTTCTCTCGTTCTTCAGTCCAGACGAATTTCTCCCCTTTCCGCATCAGTTTGGTCAATGGTAGTGCTAGGCGGGAAAAGTTCTCCACGAACCTACGGTAATAGCCAGCTAAGCCTAAGAAACTACTGACTTCAGTCGTTGATGTCAGCCTCGGCCACTTAGTAATAGCCTCAACCTTCGCTAGATCCATAGTGATTCCTTCTGCTGATACAATGTGACCTAAGAATGCCACCTTGTCTAACCATAACTCACACTTGGAGAATTTAGCATACAACTGCTTCTGGCGAAGAATCTGTTGTACTGTACGAAGATGGTCTTCGTGTTCCTCCTTGGACTTTGAGAAAATTAGGATGTCATCGATGAAGACAATGATGAGCTTGTCCAGAAATTCATGGAAGATTCTGTTCATCAAATCCATGAACACTACTGGCATTGGTCATGCCGAATGGCATGACTACAAATTCGTATTGGCCATAGCGTGTACGTAAAGCAGTCTTGGAGATGTCCTGCTCCTAAACCCGTAGTTGATGATAGGCTGACCTAAGATCAATCTTGGAGAAGTGTTTGGCCCCTTGGAGTTGGTCAAACAAATCGTCTATACGTGGCAGTGGATACCTATTCCTGATAGTAATCTTGTTGAGCTCGCGATAGTCTATGCAAAGACGCATACTATCGTCCTTCTTCTTAACAAATACGATCGGTGCGCCCCATGGAGATGCGCTCGGTCGAATGGAACCTCGTTCAAGAAGTTCTTGCAGTTGCTCCTTCAGCTCCTTTAACTCTATGGGATCCATGCGATAAGGAGCCTTGGAAATCGGCTCAGCTCCAGGGATAAGCTCGATATTGAATTCCACTTCTCGTGCCGGTGGTATGCCCGGAAGTTCTTCTGGAAACACATCTTGGAATTCTAACACTATCGGCTGATCCTGAATTGATGGGGATTCAACATCCATGTCATGAACCGTAGCTAGATAACCCTCGCAGCCATGTGACAGTAGTGCACGTGCTTGCAGGGTAGATATGATTTATACAGACCTTCCGGGTACGAACCCGTTGTGAATGTACTCTGGTGCATTTACATCACCGAAGATGACTCGATATGAATGGCAGTCTATGGTAGCATGATGATTGGATAACCAATCCATGCCCAAAATCATGTCAAAGTCATTCATGTCCAGCGGAAGTGCGTCAACAGGGCGAACCTTATCATCAAAATCTAGGGGAAGACTCTTGTACACATGGGTGATTAATACAGAGTCCCTCAAAGGCGTGGAAATACTGAGTCTATTATCTAGTGGCATGGGGACCATCCTAATGTTATTGGCATAAGCAGTAGAAATGACCGAGTGAGTAGCACCCGTATCAAATAGAACACATGCAGCTTGACCATACATATACAAGGTTCCAGTGATGGTACCTTTAGACTTGTTGGCCTGACCGCGAGACGTCGTGTAGACGCGTCCAGTGGTAGGAGGTGGCTTGGTATCAACATGTCCTGATGTGCCCTCCATCTCACCCTTACGACAGTCCTTCATGCGATGGCCAGGAAGACAACACTTGAACCATGCGTCGTTGTCGCAACGACATGGCCCTGGGTGCCTACGATGGCAAGTAGAGTAGAGAGGATGAGTATATCCTCCAGCAGGTGCTCTGGCTGGCTGAGAACCTGATAAAACATTATACATAAGACATGACAATAGGGTACAAAGGACAATGCGGATAATCGTAAGATTGAATACCAGAGATTGCTGGACGGCCAGGCTGTGAACCTCTCTGGTTCTGGTCCCTACCGTTTCCATGGTTCCTGGTAGAAGATTTGCTAAAGTGTCAGAATTATGAGTTATAACATGAGATCATAAGAAAATACGTAAGTATTAGGACCTGCTGCCGTTGGAGTGTCCAGCGTTGTTACGGTAATTATCATTACCGCCACGCCTATCCCTAGCAGAACGGTCGTTAGTCTGACCGTTTCCCTTGGGCTGATTAGGCTGCTGCTGAGTAGCCGGCTGAGACCGGTCCCCAGTCTTCTGCCTGGAAAATACAATTTAGTAGATGAAATATTTGACATATATAGAAAGAATACGGATTGGTCACCGCTTGATTACGAATGTTTACCTCTTATCGGGTTTCTCTGCTTCCCCGAACTCATCTCTCTCATGCAGCATCTCCAGCTTATGTTCTGCAACGGCCACTTGTGCTACCGTGTTGAACGTAGCACACACCAGATTGTTTGCGACCGATGTGCGAAGAGCCCACCTAAAGTGGTGTGCCTGCTCTTCAGGAGTACCTGCCGCTGCACCAAGGAAACCAGCTAAGCGAAGAAAGCGCTGCATGAACTCGTTGCTATTCTTCCCAGCTCTCTGTCGGATCCCATGGTACTCTCTCTTCAGCTTGTCTTGCTCAGCCTTAGGAAAGAACTACTCCATCACTCTATCTCTGAACTGAGCCCATGTCAAACCAGCCACCCAATTATCACCTCCTTCAGACTGCTTCAATGCTAACCACCAATTTAACACATCGCCTTCGTACCGGTAACATGCCAACCTCGCCTTGAACACGGGGTCACAACCCATAGCATCGAAGATCTTCTCGATGTGAGCCAACCAGCTTTCAACTTCACTAGGGCTACCTGTTCTCTCGAAAGCTCGAGGACAGAGCTTGTTGAAACTCTCCAGCCATATTGCCAATGTCACTGGAGGAGGAGGAGGTGCTTGGTTTTGCTGCTGATTGTTGGCAGCCTGAACCTCAACCCTGATGTCATTCCTCAGTTGAGGAAGCAAAGCTTACATTGCAGCTTGGATTGCTGCATTTAGTTGTTCCTGCTCGCGTGTGAGAACTATCTGACAGTATAACATAAATACATGATTAAACTGATCAAAACATAGCATATATATACATGAAAAAAAATTTATACCAATAAATCAAGAGAAAAATTTTATGCAAGAAAATTTGTACATGAATGCATGATGCAGTTCTATGAAAACTTTTGTATGCTCGAGAGTGAACGCCTATGGTCAGTTCACCCAAAATAAAAGACATGGCGAGGGGACGCCTATGGGTCGGTCCCAAATTTAAAAGTTTCGATAAAACACATCCGATTAAATAGGGCAGTCTTGTACCAACCATTACTTAGTCATAAACCTGCGACAATGACATATATAAGTATGCATGAAAATGATGAATGCATGAAAAACGACTGTCAGTTCTAGGAAGACCATAGTGACTACCCACTAATCACATGTCATGTTTTGAGAGCCTACAGGTCGAAGCCTTGGCTCTGATACCATAATTGTAACACCCCATTTTGATAAATGGAATGTCACGCGTGATTATGGCGTGTCATCAAAGCATACAAGGATAAATGTCTAAAACATTACATGACCATAAAAGGAAATACCGGAATCAAACATCGGTAATCCAAAAGTAAAGCTCATCACACACAAACATACGTACTGTAAATGAAAGGACTAAACAATGTCCATGGAAAGAGTATCAAAGTATAGATAATGCATAAAGTAAAGAAAGGCTAGAAAGCTTCCAGTCCATATGCACGTACGCTTAAAGTCTACGAGCGTCCCTGAGTACCTGTCGTTTTGGGAACATGAAAAGAAAAATGGCTGAGCAATACGCTCAGTGCACGGATGTACAAATAAAGCATGAATAATATAAGCATAAAAGCATATAACAGCAGAAGAAACTAAGTCCTGGATAACCCGGTTAAGTCTTAGTAAAACTGGTTTTATAGTTTGAAAAGCCTTATGTTTATCTTGTAAAAACTGTTTCACATATTTTACCATTAGCCAATATAGGTCATCAAAATCAGCGTGCATGAATACTTGGAGGGGTGACCTCGTCATGCAAATTAGAGGGGCTGCCTCTAATTTAATATACTGGTTTTTGGGTAGCAGGGATCAGCTCCTTGTGAAGGATGCAAGGCACACACCACATTCACACTGAGTAATCTGCTGAAAAACATGTAACTAGGATGCACCTATACGCCCCACATGATAAATATAATAACATGACCAAAAGATGAAGGGACGCCACGAGCAATCACTCCGCCGTGGGGAAGTCATAACACCAGTGCCTCTAGTGTTATGGTTATGGTACCTCCATAACTAGGTGAAACTAGTCATGCATGTATATGGCTTTAGGTATTCTAATTAAACATAAGCAATCAAACATATAAACTTATACTATGGGAAAACAGTTGGCTGCATACGGGGAATCCTAATAAGGAAAGAATGTCCATAGTGAAAGGTTGGGAATCCGTACCTTATGTCCAGTAAACGAAGAAGACGAACGGAAGAGAGTCCTACTTCGGTATCACTAACGCTACATAAATACATACGTGTATAAGTATCTGATTACTAAGTACGTAACTGGTTTTTATATCATGTCTTGGCTTGTTTTATATCTTCATGTCATGTTTTACTGTTTCAAGCTTTATACTATGTTTATCGTATATTCTGTCTATTCTGATTAAGTATTACTTGTATTTCATGTATTATTATACTTGTTGTGTAATAATAAGTAACTTTCTAAAAATAACAGGTTTCCTAAAATAGAAAGTTTCTAAAAATAGAAAGTTACCAAAAATAGAAAGTTTCAAAAATCGAAAGTTTCCAAAAATAGAAACTTTCCAAAAATAGAAAGTTTCCAAAATAGGAAGTTTCCAAAAACAGAATTACTGCTTAAAATAGATAAGATTCTAAAAATAGAAAGTTTCCATAAATAGATTAGCTGCCTTAATTAAATAAGTTTCTAAAAATAGAAATTTTCCATAAATAGATATAAGCTGGTTAAATAAGCTAATTATATAAGCTTAAGTGTTTTTCTGAATATTATTCTAAGTCATGTGATTATAAAGTATAGTTTATTAATTATTACATGTAAATTAAATAAACTATAGGTTAAAAGTATTTAATTAAATATAACATGATTTTAATTAAATAAAGTAAAATACTTAGGTTAAAACATGTATTATTAACTATTAATAATATAACCTAAGTCATGTTAATTAATTAATATAGTCATGGTTTTTAAATAATTAATTAATTATAAAGTCTAATTAAATATAAATACTTAGGTTAAAATTCATGATTTACTAATTAAATTTATAACCTAAGTCATGTACATTAAATTAATCATGTCATGTTTTATTAATTTAATTTAAGTCTAAAACATAACTAGTGAAAATCATAAACCTTGAAAAAATGATTCATGAACCGGACCCATGACTAAAAACCATAAACCGGACCCGTAACCAACACCATACCCCGACCCAGGTCGGGTTTCCCATTGGTTTTGCTGCTGCCGTGGGACCACCACCACCATACCGAGACCATATAGTCTCGGTGGTGTTAAATAAGCCAAGCCGAGACCCCCTATGGGGCTCGGTTAGGCGTCGGCTACAACACAACACCCCTAAAACCCTTGTTTGATTTACCCCATGATCATTAACATGTTTAAATAATTGTTTTTAATTAGTTAATTAAAAGCATCATGATTTTATGTGATTAGTTAAATCAAAACATAAAAGAAAAGGGTTAAAAAGTTATACCGAATACGTGTATCAAATAAGGATGAACAAACACGAATCCTTGCAAAATTTCCAAGATCAAAATCAACCCGAACATCCCTTTTTGGTGATCAAACCCGGCGGCTAAGAAGAACAAGGAAGAAGAATTAGGGTTTTTAATTATTTTCTTGTTTTGTGATAAATGACACAAGTTTTCCTAATTCCCTTGTTTAGTAAAATTTTACATGGGCCAAGCCCATGTTCCTTGGTATTGCCGCGGGTAGGGGTCCCACATGAGGTAACCCGTACTTTTCTCGTGTCTAAATATTATAGTGTGTTCTCGTGTTTTATCGTGTTCGTGTTTTACGTGTTCTAATTAATTATTGATCGTGACTTAATACATTTATTCGTGTTCATGATAAATATATACGTAATTAATATTAGCTCGTGATTAATTACGTTCATGATTTCATGATCGCATGTTCGTGATTATAATTATTATTGGAATAATTATCGTGTGTTCATACCTAATAAATACTTATCGTGTTCTAACACGTATGTAATACTTGAAATTCTTATATGTGAAACGTAACATGCTATAAAAGGAAAGTTCTAATCATGTACGTACGATCTAAAGGGTACTATTCATGGTAAAAGCATGCGGGTTTTACACATAAGCTCAGATGACCTTATGAGCTTTTTGCTTGTAAAGATTGAAATTGAAACAGAACTTGATACAGCTTATAACGAACTGAAAACAGATCCCAAATCAAACTCAAATTGATTTACTTGTTTAAATCTCAACAAAACCTAACAATAACTTCCTGAAAAGCTACAAACCCTGCGTGAACAATAACTCAATGTCACAAGATTGAACCGTATATCAAACAGCTTTGTACCTTAATTTCTAAAGCTGTGAAAAACGAATTTGTTCAGTTTCTACTTACTATATCACGATATCTGTTTATAACACTAAACAAGAAAATATAAGAGAAAGAGATGAAGCTTTTAAAAGAATTCATTAATGGAAGAAATCATACAATCTGTTATAACAGAAAACTATTCGGTTAAAAGATTTTAACAAGAAAAGTAAAATAAAATTAAACTAACTAACTGATTCTTAAACTAACTATGTGTTATCTACTTCTAAGCTAACCATCTGAAAATGAGGTCTTCCTTCAGTATTTATAGGCATTTGAAGAAGAGGAGTGTGACGTGTTACTTCCAAGCCAATCATGCCATGTGTAAATACGAAGTTGATTCTGTTAGGGTTCTTCATCCGATTTGGGGGTTTCTTCGTTCTTCATCTTTGATCTAATTAAATACCATCTTCTTGTAGAGGAGATGATGCTGATCATTTTTGTAGTTAGAAGCTTTTCTTGAATCTTCTTGGATCTTCCTTGAAATTGAATTGCAGGTTTGGTGGTGGAAAGAAGTGAAGCGACTGCTTTCTTGTTTCTCTCTCTATTCGGTGAAGAAGACGTGTGTAGTATGTTTGACTGTGTTATAGAAGCTTTGACCAGATATTGAAAGTTAAATAAATTTCTTTCCATACTTTCCTTTTGGTCCTTTCATCTTTCCATCTTTTATCAAATGTGTTCATCACTTTTAAGTAAAATCCCTTTTTATCCTTCGTCTTTGTGAAAGTTACACTTTAAGTCCTCGATCTTTGAAATAATGACAAGTAAGCTCCTTGAAAGCATGATTCGTCCTTTTCTTCGTCTTTTATCATAAATATCCCTTGAAAACGCGTGTTTGCTCAAAAATGTATCTTGTTTACCTGAAAACACAAAAACACAAATACCCACGTAATTATGATATTTTCAGTTAAATATAATGTATTTGCATGTGTTTTGAGTGGTTTTTGGATCATAATTAATGAGTGTTTTCACACTTATCAAGTCCCTTCCACTTGACCATTGCCATGACCTCATGCAATGTAGTATTTCAAAGCTCTAGAGTGCACTTTTCTCATAATTAATCCACATTGGCCATTTTATGATTTAATAAACTATGTTATTCTACATGATGAATGATTTTGAATATTTACAATGCAATGCAAAGAAAGCAATCTTATTTATATATTTTTGATTTTTCTTGAAATAGTTTTGATGGAAATAACTCATAAAGATATCAATGACTTAGATTAGGGCTTTGGATACCATGAACACTTATCACCCTCAAGTTTCACTTTCCCCATACCAAGCTTAAAAATGGGATCATTGCATTCACAAGTAAAAAGTGCATCAACTTATTCATAACAATTAAATGTGGAACCGGTTATTATTTGAGCAAATTGCTTGAGAGCAAATTTGTCATTATTTAAAGCGTGAAATATTAGAAATGTAAAATCTCAAAATAAAGAAACACGGTTTTAGCCCTAAGTAGCCATCTTATCCATTACTTGAAAAACCGCTCACAATTAATATAAGTCCGACTCAAGAGTAATAAGTCATTCGCCTTATGTGTAAGATCCTTATGTCATGCATTAATAAGTAGCTGCACACTCGCTAAGGAAAGAAAAATAAAACTCATGCAATAATTTATATCCTCCGCCTTTTTGAGACTTTGGATCTTCAATCCCACAACCCGTCAAGGTAATATTGGATTGGAGCAACTATTAAATCCCCACAACCCTTGTGAGAGTAACATTAGGATTTAATAGTTACTATAATTAACACTTCACTGTCCCTCTTGGGAGTCTTGTATAATTATAATTTTTTTCTTTTTCTTTTTTATTTTTTTTATTTTTCTAGCCACTCATTTTTTATAAGCCGCTCTTATTTTTCTTTATTCCTCACAAAGAAAGTTGAAAAGAATAAAAAGAAAAACACCCGCTAAGTATTAAGCATGACATAAGTCTAGTACACATAAAACGTTCTAACTTAGAATCCTAAGACGTACTTATACCAACCACGAATGATTAGTCAAAAATGCATAAGATACTACAAACCAATTAAAACCGTTCTTGATTATTTATTAACATATATACATGCGAAGAAAATAGAGGCAAAGAAAGAGAAGGGTTTAGCCACAAGTAATTGTCATGAAGTTTATCTAGCTCTTTTATACTTGCTTCAACTCTATCATCTCCAATTCTCCACAAATTTAAAATCTCAAATAATGAGATTAGTGGATGCTTAGCCTAATAGACCAACGAAGGACTACATGGTTAAGGATACTAGCTAGAGTAAGCTTATATAAGCAAACTCGGGTTGAGTCAAAGTATTCATGGCGGGCCTAATATGTCAAAGAGATCTAAATTCGTTAAACCATGTCCTTTATTATATTTTTTTCCTTTTTATATAATTTTGATGAAAAATAAAAGAAGAAATATATACAATGCAAATGTGTTATGCAAATGAAAAATGATTAATGCAAAAATTATGAATGCATATTTTTGGTGGCCAAAGTAGATCAAAAAATTGAAAAATGTTTAAAAAATTAATTTCCAAGTTATCATGAAAGCTAAGCAATGGTCTAGGTAAGGTCACTTCGATAGAAGTCTCCCCTACACTTAAGATAAACATTGTCCTCAATGTTTAAGAGTATTGGAGTAAACTCCCCTACACTTATGACATTGCGTACGTTGTTTAACTCGAGTTAACGAAGAGACAACTAAAGGGTAGTTATTTTAAGCACAAGTGTTGAATATCAAAATAGCAAAAACTAATCAAAGTGAACCAGATACACGAGCCTCCTCCATAAGCTCCAAGCATGAAATGAGAGAGAGCAACCCTTAAAACAAACACCAAAAGACGAAGAAAGGCCACCCCTCCACTTCAACTCTACTATAACACCATGTTAATTCAACCTAGCCTATTTAGATCTACTCTACGTTTTCTAACCTAGTTAATTCAATGCTTGAGTTTTTTAACCCTAAGTCTCTAGCTCGACTCGGCCCCGAATTAAGTTTTCCTTGGGGAAACCATCATAGAGATTAAAGGATATCCACTTTGAAGCACATCTCACATGATACACTCAAACTTAGCACGTTTCCATTTACTATAAGATTTACAATATCCGCCTCGATAAATGGAACGGTCCAACGTGTCTCAAGTTTGTCCAACATACCATATAGGAAGCACCCCAGGATCAAAGACATAATTTCCATCTCAACACGTGAACAACTCCAAAGTAGGTAGCATCACGAAAGCAAGCTCATACGAGAAACGCATATCAATCGAAATCACACTCTTAAGTGGAGTAGATGAAAACCAATTTTTCCCAAACATACGGATCCCATGATCAAAAACCTTTCCCTTCATGGGAAAATAAGAAGATGAGCTCGTGTCAACCATATGAGATTCCCCCTTATTTATCAAAGGATCATGAGACAATGAAGGTGTAGGTATCAAAACATTCATAACTATTATTTCCATGTTAGGCTCGTCATCATATTCAAAAGGTGGGTAATCTTCCACATAAGGCATAGTGAAAGGAGGATCAATAGTAATAGTATCTTGAGAAGGAGGTATATTCTCTATGTTCCCAAAAAGCATGTTGTCAATAAGACGAATCTCCTCTTCCCAATTAGAATCACTATCATCAACCTCAATATCAATATTAGCAAGATAAGCCTCTATGGTGGCATCAATATCCATATGAGAATCCATATCAAAGGTTTTGGTTTCTAAAGGTGCCTTAGGTAAAAAAGTATCAATCTCTAAGAGTAAAGGATCTTCATCAATAACCAACTTCAAGGGTGGGAGGGTGGGAACATAAGGCTCAAAAGGAGGTGTATTAATGAGAGAATCACTCTTAGGGATGATATGATCATGAAAATCAATAGTTGTATCCTCAAAAAACCGGTGAAAAATGATCAATCAAGGATTCTTCTTCTATAAACTCATTATTAGGTTCTTCATACTCCGCAAAAAGTGGGTTATCAAAACATGTCTCAAAAAGAGGATTTGAATGTATCACAAAATCACTTAGAGGAATAGGTGAAGGAGTCATAGAGGAAATAGGGTTCATCATCATCAGAAGTAAAGGACTCATCACTATCATAAGGATCATCAAAGGTTTCATCACAAGAATCATAAGGTGGAAGAGGAGAAGGATCCACATTTCCTATAGGCGCAAACTCTTCATCCAAACTAGGAATGTTATCTTGACAAGACAAATCATCGGATGATATAGCATAAGATGCGTCTCTAGAATCACAATCATCATCCTCCATATGTGGCAAGTCTTTCACAAACTCTTCCTCAATCTCATTATCCCTTTCTTTGAACAATTCATCAAGATCAAAGTCACCAAAATCACTAGTAGTAGCATGAAGGTCAACATGTGATGAAATCTCAATATGATCATGAGGAGAAGAGGTATCAATACAAAGCTCGTCAAATGGTTAATTGGAAACACTATCAAGCTCTCTTTGGATTGGGATAAGGGTCTGAACACTAGAAGATGTTAATTTATCCAAATCGGTGTTTATATTAGTGCTAAGAGGCTCGTCCCCCATGGTTAAAGAGTTGGTGGGTTCCATATGAGGTAAAGGTGATGAAGGTGTGTCATCATTAAGTGTCATACAAATCGTAGGATCGTCATCATCGTCATAAAATAATGGATAAGGCCTACGAGTAGCAAAATATTCGTCTTTTATGCATTCATCTTCTTGTTTTTTGTCTTTCGCTAAGAGCAAAGTACATAAATCTTGCTGAAGTTGATGATATTTAATGTTCATCTCTTCACAAATTTCCTCTTTATTAGATAGTTTCCTCTCCGCCTTATCAAGAACAAATACTAGATCTCCCACTATCCGCAAATTCTCCTTTTCTATTTGCTCAAAACTCATGGTTTTTATGCGTTCACGTTCCTTTTTATCAATCTTAACGAGTTAATCATCTATATTTTCTTTGAGGAAACGAGAGGAATTGTTCACTTTGTCACTATACATATCACCAATGTACTTATTATTAAACCGCTTGTTCCTTACATCACCCTCAAGAGACTTAATTTCCTCCCTTAACCACCGAGACTCTTCTTTCATTTCCTCAAGGCTCATTATCCTCCTACGATTAAGAGCCTTCGACATATATTCCAAGTGTTTTCTGTCATGCTCGATTAGAGAAGATAACTCATGGAGAGTATTAAAAGCATAAGAAGGCGGATCCTTTGGTCGACAATCATAACCATAATGGTGGGTTCTTTTCCATAAAACTCACATGAATAAGTCAAAGAATAGGGTGGAGGTGGATTTCCATAATTAGGTGGATTATAGTTTTGAAAAGAATCATGATTATGAAAGTTCTCATGATTGTAACCTTGAAAATTTCTTTCGTTCTGAAAACCCTCATAATGTGAAAAATCCTTGATTCTGAAAAGTATCTTGATTATAGCATGGAAAATTTTCATCATTCATTGTTTGAAAATCCTTGGTTTTGAAAGGTTTATTGATTATAGCCTTGAAAATTATCATCATTTTGAAAAATTCCATAATTGGAAAATCCTTGGTTTTGAAAAGTTTCTTGATTATAGCCTTGAAAATTATCACTATTTTGAAAACCTCCATAATTTGAAAATCCTTGGTTTTGGTATGGCCCATCAAAGTGTTGATCATGAAATGATGGTGGATTTTGTGATGAAAAACCGGAATATCCCATATAGTCATTACAAGTATAGTCCATTTGAAGGTTAGGTCGAAAATTAGGGTTCTCGGTTCCATTATAAGCATATCCCTCCCCATAATAGCCATTGTTTTGATCACATAAATAAGTATCGTGTGGTCCACCACAGTTCGAACAAGGCGAATAATTAGCATTGGCAGATCGTTGTTGCAAAATCTCCAACATGGAACGAGTATCCATGTGTAACAAGGTGACCGAATGTATATACAAGTGAATGACGTTTAAAAAGCTTCCTCGGGGAAGGAAGTAATACACCAAAGGTGGTATGGTTACACGCGTGCGAGTACACATGTAAGTAAACTCAAGGAGTGAGAGATGAGCTCTCAGTCGACTTTTGAGAGAGAAGAGATTATCTCCCTCGAGGTTCGATAATTAATATCCACAAAAAAATATAATATATGTAATAATAATTCGGTGGCACACCACTCACCACTATCACTCTTGAAAGACCCACAAGGAAGCGGAGAAACGAGGTGGCGCGTAGCACTTAAGAGCCTGCTTCTTTAGAATGTGAAATACACTCGCCTTATACCCCCCACACAGTGGCCTCTTTCTCAAGTTCAAGTAGATTGCAGTATTTATCTATTGTTCCTTAATTAAATTTGATTACACGTGTCAAGGACCGGAACGCTCCCGAACACGGTGTATTACAAAAGCATTACTTATGGAAGTATGTGTATTGAGTGTTCGTATACGTATACGTACCTACATATAATAATATATCAAAAATATTTTTGTATTTATTGTTTTTTTAAGAAAATACTATATGTACGTAAAAACGATGAAAACCGATATATTTTTGTTGTAATATTTTTGGAAAAATATTACTTTTGGATTTTTTATTTTTTTGGTTCAATTCTTTAGGAAAAGAATTGATTTTGTGGTTTTTTAGTTTTTTTGTATTTTTATGTTTTTGATTTTTTTTAAATGTTTTTGATTTATAATACGTAAAAATAACGTTCACAAAGTGAACGGATCCCAAAATCCAATCGTCTCACTCAAAAACGTTAATCTTCACGAAAAGAACCGGCAACGGCGCAATTTAAAATTTCATTTTTAAGTATCGTTTCGTCTCTCGGTTTAATCGAATTGATATAACAATTTTAATTTTGACTTTATTGTTTTTTGTTATAAAATCGTAATTTGGTATTTATATCTACTTTCGACAAATTTTATAAACGACACGGAAAACGAGAAATATACTAATATTATATTCTATTTATTGTTATCCTACATACTATACTAAATTGAAAATGAACAATATACCAAAAGAACGTATAATATCCTACTATACTATTCTACTAAAAGAAATTTAAAAACACCTTTCACAAATGAAATTTAATACGTATTACAATTTACTCTAATCTATGAAATTAAGATTTTGCTAGTTGAAAAAAGTTCGTTTTCTCGGTGTCTTAACGAATTGATTTCCGGTTCAAAGTACGAATCAATTTTTGGTTAAGAAAAAGGGAAGTTGATTATCTATAACTAATTAAAAAGTAAATGCGAAAAGTATTTAAAAAACAAACTAAAGACAAGTACAAATAATAAAACTAAAACAAGGAGAATATTAAAAATTAAAAATTAAAACGAATATTAAAAAAAATAATAAAACGAAATTTAAAGCGAAACAATTAATAAAAATAAAACTAAAGGACGAAATCAACTATCGACTCGAAAATAAAGTTTACTAAATGAAAAATGAGAGAATAAAACTAAAATGGTACTTTAAAGCTAAACGAGGGAAAACCTAAAGCGGGTACTAAATAAAAGATAAAACTTGAACTTTACGAAAAAATATTAATACTAAAAATCGACGAAAAATTCCACTAAAAATACGTAACTTTAAGAAATAAAATCGGAACAACTTTCAGATAAAACTAAACAATTACGGAACAATACTATTAAATAAACAAGCTAGCAGGCTAGCTGCTGGAAGCTAGCAAGCTAGCTGCTTAATTGGAAAAAAAGAGTAAGCTAGCAAGTTAGCTGGTCACGTCCATCGTACTTTACCATCGTACTCATGCTAAGCTAGCAAGCTAGCTGGTCACTTCCATCGTACTTTACCATCGTACTCATGCATCGTACTCATGCATCGTACTCATGGATCGTACCAAAGATCGTAACAAGGATCGTAGCCAAGGATCACACCCACGAATCGCACCCACGATCGCAACAAGTGATCGTGGTGAGGATTATGGAGTGTGATCGTGGTGACGATCGTACTAAGGATCGCAGTAATGGATCGCAAGTAGAAACCCTCGGGGTTTATGCGATCACACTTACTGGATCGTACTGGTAAAACCCTTAAGCATTACGATGGCATACAATAAACAAATAAGCAAATACCAAATAAGCACTTATCTAAACACTTAACCAAATCAAATTTAAGAAAAAGCTAATAGACCAAAATTAAAAACTTTTAAAAATACTAAATAATAAAAAATATTTAAAAACAACTTTTTATAAAAATTAACTAGAAAGCACTTAATCAAAAATAATAAAATTAACACTTTAAGCTATAAAAATCAAACCTTAAAAGATCAATAAGCATAAATTTGAAAACTTTAAAAATACGAAATAAGCAAACTTTAAAAAGACTAAACTTTTTAAGAAAACTAAAAAGCAAATAAGCTAAATACAAAATAAGCCAATAAGATTGTCAAACTTATAGCTTAATTCGTATAAAAGCTTAGATGAAACAAAAAGATGAACTTTTTAATCAAACATCATAATCAACAAGACATGTATATAAAGAGATCGGATTTAAGATCATATATAAAAAAAACTAAGAAAGATAGAATAAGATTAATATTAAAACAAGAATTAAGCTATTTGAAAGTAAAGTTTTGGTTACAAACAAGAAAGGAAGATAAAAGATTGAGATCCTAGTGATAGAAACTGTCACTTTCTCTCTCTAGAATCACCTACCAAAATGAAAATGAAAACTACCCTAAACTAAAACTAACCAACCCTCCTAAATGAGTTTAGGATGGTATTTATAGGAAATGGGGAGGTGCATGTGTTGCCTCCTCTTTCTTTCTTTCTTCACGTCTTCTCGTCTTTTAAGTTCTTCGACTTTATCGACTTTGTCTCGGGATTAATTAAACTCGTCTTATAATTTATTTATTGATTAGACTCGAGTTCTTCGGCTTTATTAAACTTCCGTCTTTTAGACTTGTTCTTCGATAAATCTTAAGAATTGGCCTTGGAATTCCGTTCTTTTTGCATTCTTGATCTCTTGACTTCGTCTTTTTGTCGTTTTCTTCGATAAAAGCCCGTGTTTTCTTCCCTTTTCACATTTTGGTCCTAAATCACAACAAAAACACAAACCACGCATAATTCCGACATTTACGACATAGAATACACGTTTTGGCTTGGTTATTATTGTAATTAAGTGGTAAAAGGATGGGTGTTTTCACACCTATCAAAACCCCTACACTTGACCATTGCGATGCCCTCATGCAATGCATTAATTTCAAAGCACGGTTTACATTTTTATCATAGATAACCTACCTTGGCCTTTATTAAATACTAAACACTAAGAAAACTTTAAAGAACAAAACAAGTAGAGAAATCAAAGACTTACATTGGGTCCTTTTGGTTGTCATGAATGTTCATCATTCTCAAGTTTCACGTTCCCCATACCAAGCTTAAAAACGAGATCATTGTTATTATAAGTTAGCAAACTAACACGAATTCATGTGGGCCAATTATTTACTTAGACTCCCTTATTCCTAGGTGTATCTCTTATATTTTATTTTTGTCTTGAATGATCACGAGGATGCATTGTTAGACTTATTTCGATAGTTATTTAGGCCGAAAATAAAGTGGACGATTTAATCAATAGTTAGCTAAAGGACATAATCTTTTAAAACTGCTTCTCGGGACCTCATAAAGTTCATATCTTGGCATAACTCGCTTCACGATTTGAGACCTTTCTCGGACCGATATTTGGCAGCGACTTCATACTTCGAATCTTTGAGAAACGTTCTTGAAATTATGGTCTTCTCTTCATAATAAGAATTTCTTCACTTGAAGTTTTGAGAGATTCTTCATCTTTGGACCACGACTTCTTCATTTTTCTCCAATCTTTATTTTGGACTTTGATATACAACGATCCGCCTCCTTTTAGGACTTGGATCTGTTTATCCTTGATAGGTGTGTAAACACCCATCTTTTCTACCACTTAATTACAATAATAACCGGAACAAAACGTGTATTTTATGTCTTTTATGTCGGAATTATGCGTGGTTTGTGTTTTTGTTGTGATTTAGGACGAAAAGGTGAAAAGTGGAGAAAACACGGGAATTCACGGGCATTTACGGACTTTTATTGAAGAAAAAGATGAAAGACGAAGTCGAGAAATCAAGAGTGCTAAAGGAACGGAAGTCCACGACCAATTCTGAAGATTTATCGAAGAAAAAGTCAAAAGACGGAAGTTTATCAAAAGCCGAAGAATTCAAGTCTATTTTATTGAAGAATTTAAAGACGAGTTCAAAAGAAATCCCAAGCCACAAGTCATTATAGTTCAAGTTTAAAGAAGATTAGAAGGAAAAAGGACTAATGGTGCAATTAATGAAGACTATATGCTTAAGGGCTTAATCTTGACATTAACAAGAAATGAAGGAGGGGAGGAAGCTTCCTAATCCTCCCCTATATATAGATTAGGATGTTTACATTTTATTGTTGTTGGCTAAGTGTGACAATTAGCTCTTCCACCATTTAAATACCTTGTCATTTAATTTCTTGTCAAATTTAAATACCTTGTCTTGCACCTTAAATTCATTTAATTTCAAGTAAGTTTTCATTTAATTATTGTCAATCTTTACTTTATCTTGTCAATCTCTTATCTACCTTTCTTAATCTTTGATTTATGTGTTTATGTTTATGTTCATGTTCATGCTTTTATTTTGATCCAAGTGGTTTTTGATTATTGTGGTTAAAGTTGTTTAATTTCTTGTTTTAAATTGTTCATTTATGTTACTGTTGATTCGTGGATAAATTTATTAAATTGTTTGTGTTGATTTTGGTTAATTTGTTATTATATCTGCCGTTACTGTATCCCCTTGTTCTTCGGGAGTGTTTGTTTTGTTTCTGATCTTTCCAGGAAAACTTCCGAACCAAGAAGGAGGGAAAGTGCTCATTCGGAACTTCTAAAGTTCCGAATCAAAGGTTTCATCCGGAAGATTTTAAGCTCAGCAAAACTTCCGAGTCAAGCTTTGTTCATCCGGAACATTCAAAGTTCCGGACGAAGGGAAAATTCCGACTCAAGCTCTGTTCATTCGGAACTAAAAAGTTCCGGATCAATTTACTTCATTCGGAACTTCAAAAGTTCCGAATCAAGGGGTTTCGTTCGGAACTTAAAAGTTCCGAACCAACTTCCGGATCAAGGCCAAGTTCCGAGTCAAGGAAGCTTCATTCGAAAGTTATAAACTTCCGAATCAAGAGGCTTCATTCGGAATCTTCCGAATCAAGGGTGATCAAAAGTTCCAGCTCAAGGCAAATTTTAGAAGTTCCGAATCAGTAAAGTTCCGAACCAAGGATTGTTTTGGATAAGTGACATATTCAGATCAATTTGTTCCGGATCAAGGATTTTGGTAATATTCCGAGCGAAGAAGAATCATTCCAACCGAAGGTGACATTCCGGACGAGTGATTGTTCCAAACGAAGGATAATTCCGAATGAGCTGTATTCAGGTTCTTATTAACTTTTGTCTTTGATTTTTATTTTCAAGCTTTATTTTTCTGCCCTTTATTTTTAATTGCACTTTAAGTTTATTTGCCTTAGTTAAATTTTAGTCTGGCCTTAGTTTAAGTTTTAGTTGCGTTTTGAGATTTGCCTTAATTAGATTTAAGTTTGCGTCATTTACTTTAGTGCACTTTAATTTCAGTCACGTTTTTAATACTTGCACCTTCATTTTAATTAGACTTAGATTTACTTTAAGAGCACCTTTACTTTAATTGTTTCGCACCTTTTTAAAAAAACACTACAACGACACATCTTTGTTTCCACCAAAATAACAATAGAGTCACATAGAGAACCTAGATCAATTCGATTAGACCAACACAACGAACTTTAATCTTTTTAATTAGGTAAAATCTTAGGTAAAAACCTAGTTATCAAATGGCGCCGCTGCCGGCTCTTTTCGTAAAGATTAACGGTTTTCTGTGAGAGACACGTTGCTTTTTGGGACCCGTTCACTTGTGAGCGTTATTTTTCTTGCCTAAAAAATTCAAAAAAAATCATAAAAAATTAAAAACTATAAAAAAAAAAACCATACAAATTAAAATATTTCAAAAATCCAAAAAGATTTTATCTTTATTGTGTATATATATTGTCTTTGCGTTTGGTTTCTTTTTCTTTTGCATTTTCAGGTGTATGCGTACTAGATCTTCTAATTATCAAGAGCCCGAGCCTCAAGAAGATTTAGATATGGCAGGTGTTAACAACAACAACATTCCACCGCACCTCAACAATAATAATAATAACAACAATGCTCTTCCACAGCCCGATCTTCGGACCATGGAGGAACTTTGTCAACCAACAATGTTTGGACGAGGAGGACCGATTGCGCCGATGCAAATCAACGCTCCTGAGTTTTCGTTGAAGCACCACATGATTCAGCAAGTGCAAACAAACCCATTTAGAGGATTGCCTGATGATGATGCCAACAAACACCTCGACAAGTTCATTACAATCACCCAAAGCATGAAGTTGCCTGGGGCCACAATGGATGTTCTTCGCCTACAACTCTTCCCACATACTCTATCGCATCATGCCGAGAAATGGTTTGATCGTCTCCCGAAGAATTCTTATCACACTTGGATGATATGACTCAACGCTTTTTGTCGCGCTACTTTCCACCATCCATGGTCACGAGCCTTCGCAATCAGATCAGCGGTTTCATGCAAGACTCTGATGAATCTCTTTTTGATGCTTGGGAGAGATATAATGTCTTGATCGATAGATGTCCAAACCACAACATGCTCCCTGTGACCTTAATCGATACTTTCTACAACGGATTGACTTTTCGAGATCGTGATACGATCAATGCAGCCGCCGGTGGCACATTCATGAAAAGGAGACCCGAGGAGTGTAGAGAGTTAATTGAGAACATGACTACTCACCACAAGAACTGGGATTCCTCTGCTTCTTCAAGGAACAACCCGAGAGTCAATATTTCTTCTACCTCAGCAAACCCTAAGATGACCGAACTCACCCGCATGATGACCGAAATGAGCAAAAGTATTACGCTTCTCGCTTCAAACCAACAACAAAAACAAGTTAAAGCGGTTGCTAACCTTTGTGAAACATGTGGCGGTCCTCACTCATACACCGATTTTCCTTCTACACAAGGAAATCCAGAAAATGTGTATGCAGCTTATGGTAATTATTCACCGGAAAATTACCAAACTAGACAACAAGGGGATAGAAATCTGCTGAGCTACCGTTCCAACAACTACCTTTCCCCCGGTTTTTCTCCTCAAAACCAAAACCCCGCCAACAACTACAATAGAAGCAACCAAATCCCACCAAGAGCTTCTAACCCTTATCAACCACCCACCCACCAAAACCCACCCATTAATCCCGATGTTGATGCCATCATGAGAACTCAAGGTGAGCAAATCAAGAATCTACAGAGCCAAATAATCAATTTGAAAGGAGATATCTTGAAGCAAGGAAATGACATCAGAACCGAGGTTCGTGATAATATTCAATCCTCCTTCAGCACTCAAACAACTGAATTAAAGAATTTGTTGGCTAGTTTCTTGCCCGAAGCTCAACCTTCTTCTTCAGGTTCTCTACCTTCAAACACCGTCACTAATCCACGAGCCAATGTGAGTGCTATAACTACGCGTAGTGGAATTACCATTGTCAATCCACCTATTCCACCACCATCATCTACACCTCCTCCACCACCATGTATCCCTACTCCTCCTACACCTAGTATTAGTACACCATTACCGTCCTCGCCTCGTCATGACGATGTATCTCAGAAGGACCCTTCAACATCTCAACCTTCACAAACTACACCTTCACCATCTCCCTATCAACCTAGAATCCCATACCCTTCTCGCATAGGCAAGACCAACGACCTAACCAAGAATGATTGTCAAGTATCGAAATATGTGGAAATGCTATCAAAAATGACCATCAACATTAGCCTTGTTGAAGCACTTTTCCATATGCCGAAATTTGTTAAAGCATTCAAGGAATTACTTAGCAAGAAGGAGAAGCTGATTGAATTCGCCAACACACGCTTAAATGAAAACTGCTCAGCAGTTATTCTTAAAGAATTACCGGAAAATCTTGGAGATCCCGGTCGTTTTGTGTTGCCTTGCGTGTTCAACAAAAATGAAGAATTTACTGCCCTTGCTGATCTCGGGGCTAGTATTAATCTTATGCCTTTGAGTGTTTGGAAAACACTATCATTACCCGACCTCATTCCAACAAAGATGACTCTCGAACTTGCAAATCGCACTCTCGCTTACCCCGTTGGTATAGCCGAAGACGTGTTTATCAAAGTTGGCACATTTACTTTCTCGGTCGACTTTGTCGTAGTTGATTATGAAATGGACCCTCGTATTCCTTTAATACTTGGTCGGCCATTCTTAAGAACCGGACGAGCTTTAGTAGATGTGGCCGAAGGTGAGTTAATCTTACGAGTCGGGGATGATTCAAAAGTTTTTAAAATGGGGAAGCTTACAGGCAAATCCTTTGGAGTCCGAGAATCAGTGAATATGATAAATGTGCTCGATGACTTTGTCGTCTACGACAATCCTCTATTCGACTCTTGCATTGATAATCCACTTTTTAATGATGATGTGGATGATTCTCTCCCTACTTTGGACGCTTCTCCCATTTATGATTCTCCACCGGTCTTTGATGCTTATGACGATGATGATTCTAGCTCAGACTCGGATGATTTTGATGATTGTACTTCTGAGTATCCCGAGCTGCCTACTTTCGATGATTTTGATGAGGCCGATACTCTTTCGAGCGATTCTTCACATGATGAAGATCCTCCGCCATTACTCGATCCTACTTTGGACGATTATTCATTTGAGGAAGATTTCTCTGAATTTCTCAACACTTACTTCCCTCATGAAATTGATGCTCCTCCTTTGGACTTTGAAGATTATCGACTTGATCCTACTTTGGATTTGAAGCACATTCTGTCAAAGGAGAAGAAACCGGTTGACACCGAAATCCGTTGCACATATGATTTGACACCTCTTTGTCCCCCTTCTGAGGACGAGGTTGTGCTTCTTTGCGGATCTTCTTCACACTCGGCTGAGCCTGAGTGCTATTTTCCCCTAAAGGAAAAGGTGTTCGACCCCGGTATTGAAGTCTTTAAGCCATCTCAGTATCCACCTGATGAAATAAAAGGAAAAATCTTTGGAAATCTTGAAGACATGCTTGCACCACTTCACCCTTGCTTCCACCGTGCTCCATCGCTGCTTAAGGGAACCCTGCCACTTCTTCTTTGGCTTGCCTTGTTCGCCTTAAGCTCTTGCTTATTGATGGATGAAAACTATGTCTTTGATCCTGGTGGATATGTTTCACGCTTCTTCCGTTGATGATCAAGGTCGAGTCAGGCTCACGACTCGGTAACAAAAACAAGCGCTTCTTGGGAGGCAACCCATGCATCTATCTTTTCGCTTTCTTTATCATAAGTGTAGGGGGGAGACCCTTTGGTTTGCTTTCCTCTCCTCACTGCTTAATCAGGGATTCGCGCTTCAAAGATCCACTCTTGATGATTCTTGACGACCCGTGATTCCGTGTTCTACTTTATCCCGGTTCTATCCTAAACTCTTTTCGATTCACTATTTTATATTTTTTCTCAATATTAAAACAAGAATCTCTTTAGTTGTCTTTCCCTTAGCGTGATTTAAACAAAGTGCACAATGTCCTAAGTGTAGGGGAGTTTCCTCCCACATGCTTAAACATTGAGGACAATGTTTATCTTAAGTGTAGGGGGGACTTCTATCGAAGTTAAGTGGTCTTTTCCTTGTATTTGTCCTCATTTTAACCGGAAAATCAATTTTTCGACATTTTTCAAATTTTTTGATCTATTTTGGCCTATTAGTTTTTCCCTTTGTATAGTTATTTTCTTTCCTTATTAAAATAAATGTTTAATAAGTGGTTTTAATTTTCAAACGTTGTGAATCTTTTGACTCAACCCGAGTTTACTTGCCTAAGTTACTCTAGCTAGTATCCTTAACGTGTTTAAGTCAAGTTTTGCTAGGCTTTTATATAGGGAGCTATAAAACGCGAAAGTCTTAACTCTCACGGGTTAAGAACAAGAACTATTCGCAAGTTCCTATAATTGATCCTAGAGAGTCGTTTATCAAGGGAACTTTAAAACGCGAATTCTAAACTTGAAAAAGTCTAAGAATTTGCAAGATCCTATAGGCGACTCGAAAACACAAAACTTTGATTTAATAGGCTAAGCATCCACGAGTCTCATTACTTGAGATTTTAAACTGTGAAGAACGAGAGATGATAGAGCCAATTATAAGTCCAGTATTCTTTCGTGAATTTATGTGAGTTAATTATGAGCCTATTCTCCCATCGCTTGCTAATAAATTTATCTGCTAATAAATAAGGTTGTACGATTTGAAAAGTTACTTAGCTTCTAGCCCAAGATCGTTTAAAAGTTGCTCGGTATGGATTAGAGTTCATAGCCAAGGCATAACTTATTGAAGCGGGACGCGAAGATTGGCGAGTCCGAAAAGGCCCTAACAAGGCATGAGGGGTATATTTTGTTGCTAAAGATCCAAAGTGATGTGAAGAATCATTTATCGAAAATCAATATGAAGGATCGAGACACACGACGTAAAGCAAACTCCCCAAAAGTCATGGAGAAGTGTATCCGAAAAGACCCTAACAAGGTATGAGGATAAATAGATCCAAGTCATAAAAGGAGGCGGATCGTTGTATATCAAAGTCCAAAATAAAGATTGGAGAAAAATGAAGAAGTCGTGGTCCAAGTATGAATCTCTCAAAACTTCAAGTGAAGAAATTCCATTATGAAGAGAAGACCATAATTTCATGAACGTCTCTCAAGATTTGAAGTATGAAGTCGCTGCCAAATATCGGTCCGAGAAAGGTCTCAAATCGCGAAACGAGTTATGCCAAGATATGAACTTTATGAGGTCCCGAGAAGCAGTTTTAAAAGATTTTGTCCTTTAGCTAACTATTGATTAAATCGTTCACTTTATTTTCAGACTTAAACTATCGAAATAAGTCAAAAATGCATCCTCGTGATCATTCAAGACAAAAATAAAATATAAGAGATACCCCTAGGAATAAGGGAGTCTAAGTGAATTATTGGCCCACATGAGTTCGTGTTAGTCTACTAACTTATAATAACAATGATCTCGTTTTTAAGCTTGGTTTGGAGAAAGTGAAAACTTGAGGATTATGATTATTCATAACATTTTCAAAACCCAAGGTATGCTTTTGATTTCTTTATTTTGTATCTCTTTAATAAAGGCCAACGAGGATTGATTATGATGAAAAGTGTAATCCTGCTTTGTAACTAATGCATTGCATGAGGACATTGCAATGATCAAGTGTAGGGGATTTGATAGGTGTGTAAACACCCATCTTTCTACCACTTAATTACAATAATAACCGGACCAAAACGTGTATTTTATGTCTTTTATGTCGGAATTATGCGTGGTTTGTGTTTTTGTTGTGATTTAGGACGAAAAGGCGAAAAGTGGAGAAAACACGGGAATTCACGGGCATTTACGGACTTTTATTGAAGAAAAAGATGAAAGACGAAGTCGAGAAATCAAGAGTGCAAAAGGAACGGAAGTCCACGACCAATTCTGAAGATTTATCGAAGAAAAAGTCAAAAGACGGAAGTTTATCAAAAGCCGAAGAATTCAAGTCTATTTTATTGAAGAATTTAAAGACGAGTTCAAAAGAAATCCCAAGCCACAAGTCATTATAGTTCAAGTTTAAAGAAGATTAGAAGGAAAAAGGACTAATGGTGCAATTAATGAAGACTATATGCTTAAGGGCTTAATCTTGCAATTAACAAGAAATGAAGGAGGGGAGGAAGCTTCCTAATCCTCCCCTATATATAGATTAGGATGTTTACATTTTATTGTTGTTGGCTAAGTGTGACAATTAGCTCTTCCACCATTTAAATACCTTGTCATTTAATTTCTTGTCAAATTTAAATACCTTGTCTTGCACCTTAAATTCATTTAATTTCAAGTAAGTTTTCATTTAATTATTGTCAATCTTTACTTTATCTTGTCAATCTCTTATCTACCTTTCTTAATCTTTGATTTATGTGTTTATGTTTATGTTCATGTTCATGCTTTTATTTTGATCCAAGTGGTTTTTGATTATTGTGGTTAAAGTTGTTTGATTTCTTGTTTTAAATTGTTCGTTTATGTTACTGTTGATTCGTGGATAAATTTATTAAATTGTTTGTGTTGATTTTGGTTAATTTTTTATTATATCTGTCGTTACTGTATCCCCTTTTTCTTCGGGAGTGTTTGTTTTGTTTCTGATCTTTCCAGGAAAACTTCCGAACCAAGAAGGAGGGAAAGTGCTCATTCGGAACTTCCAAAGTTCCGAATCAAAGGTTTCATCCGGAAGATTTTAAGCTCAGCAAAACTTCCGAGTCAAGCTTTGTTCATCCGGAACATTCAAAGTTCTGGACGAAGGGAAACTTCTGACTCAAGCTCTGTTCATTCGGAACTAAAAAGTTCCGGATCAATTTACTTCATTCGGAACTTCAAAAGTTCCGAATCAAGGGGTTTCGTTCGGAACTTAAAAGTTCCGAACCAACTTCCGGATCAAGGCCAAGTTCCGAGTCAAGGAAGCTTCATTCGGAAGTTATAAACTTCCGAATCAAGAGGCTTCATTCGGAATCTTCCGAATCAAGGGTGATCAAAAGTTCCGACTCAAGGCAAATTTTAGAAGTTCCGAATCAGTAAAGTTCCGAACCAAGGATTGTTTTGGATAAGTGACATATTCAGATCAATTTGTTCCGGATCAAGGATTTTGGTAATATTCCGAGCGAAGAAAAATCATTCCAACCGAAGGTGACATTCCGGACGAGTGATTGTTCCAAACGAAGGATAATTCCGAATGAGCTGTATTCAGGCTCTTATTAACTTTTGTCTTTGATTTTTATTTTCAACCTTTATTTTTCTGCCCTTTATTTTTAATTGCACTTTAAGTTTATTTGCCTTAGTTAAATTTTAGTCTGGCCTTAGTTTAAGTTTTAGTTGTGTTTTGAGATTTGCCTTAATTAGATTTAAGTTTGCGTCATTTACTTTAGTGCACTTTAATTTCAGTCACGTTTTTAATACTTGCACCTTCATTTTAATTAGACTTAGATATACTTTAAGAGCACCTTTACTTTAATTGTTTCGCACCTTTTTAAAAAAACACTACAACGACTCATCTTTGTTTCCACCAAAATAACAATAGAGTCACATAGAGAACCTAGATCAATTCGATTAGACCAACACAACGAACTTTAATCTTTTTAATTAGGTAAAATCTTAGGTAAAAACCTAGTTTGGGCCTTTTCGGACTCGCCAATCTTCGCATCCCGCTTCAATAAGTTATGCCTTGGCTATGAACTCTAATCCATACTGAGCAACTTTTAAACGATCTTGGGCTAGAAGCTAAGTAACTTTTCAAATCGTACAACCTTATTTATTGCAGATAAATTTATTAGCAAGCAATGGGAGAATAGGCTCATAATTAACTCACATAAATTCACGAAAGAATATCAAACTTATAATTGACTCTATCATCTCTCGTTCTCCACAGTTTAAAATCTCAAGGAATGAGACTCGTGGATGCTTAGCCTATTAAATCAAAGTTTTGGGTTTTCGAGTCATCTATAGGATCTTGCAAACTCTTAGACTTTTTCAAGTTTAGAAATCGCATTTTAAAGTTCCCTTGATAAACGAATCTCTAGGATCAATTATAGGAACTTGCGAAAAGTTCTTGTTCTTAATCCGTGAGAGTTAAGACTTTCGCGTTTTAAAGCTCCCTATATAAAAGCCTAGCAAAACTTGACTTAAACACGTTAAGGATACTAGCTAGAGTAAACTTAGATAAGTAAACTCGGGTTGAGTCAAAATATTCACGACCTTGAAAAATTTAAAACCACTTTATTTTAACAAGGAAAGAAAATAACAATAACAAAGGAAAATACAACTATACAACTAGGCCAAAATAGATTAAAAATTTTGAAAAATGTCGAAAAATCAAATTTTTCGGTAAAAATGAGGGCAAATTCATAGAAAAGACCACTTAACTTCGATAGAAGTCCCCCCTACACTTAATATAAACATTGTCCTCAATGTTTAAGCATGTGGGAGTGAACTCCCCTACACTTAGGACATTGTGAACTTTGTTTAAATCTTGCTAAGGAAAGGACAACTAAAGTGATTCCTATTTTAATATTGAGAAATATAAAATAGTGAATCGAAAAGAGTTTAGGATAAAACCGGGAAGACGGGAACATGGAATCACGGGTCGTCAAAAGTCATCAAGAGTGTGTCTTTGAAGCTCTAATCCCTTCAAATGATAAGAAAGAAAACAAGAAACACCAACGGGGCTCCCCCTACACTCATGATGAAAACATATAAAGATAGATAATCGGGTTGCCTCCCGAAGAGCGCTTGTTTATTGTAAACCGAGTCACGAGCCTGACTCGTCCCCGAATTAAATGGTCCATGGGGAAGCCTCAAATGTAATACCGGGATCAAAGACCTTGTCCTCGTTCCCGGAGGAATATAATAAAGGAGAGGCAGGAGGATAAGTCTTGAATGGTAGAAAGGTCCTTTCAACATACGAGAAGTATGTGAAATCTTGATCCACGGGAGGTGGGGTGGGTAAAGGAGACAAATTGTCATCCCCCATAGACAATGGATGGTCACTATTCGGAAAAGCCATAAAGGTATCAATCATAAAATGGTCATTGTCACCTCCCGGGTCAAAGCACTCATCCTCATTCCCCGGGATGAAACGAGGAGAGTAAAAGCGATACATCACTCGCTTGGGTGTGCACGCGGTAGGATGAGGTGGCAATATAATATGAGAAGTATGAGAACAATTACCTTCCACCTGCGTAGAGTCAAGTCTTTCTACCCCTGCGATAGAAGGAGGCATGGCTAACAAAGGATGCTCATTAATAGCAAGAGAATCATAGCTATCAATGTCCTCAATCCCTTCGTCAAAGAGGGGATTCACCTCACTAGATATGTAGGCGTCATCAAAATCAAATAAAGGGTTCGAATAAATCTTGAAAGTTTCATTCGGAACGTCTTCATCGGATAGTGACTCGTCATCACTAGAAGTAAAATCATCATCTTGATCAAAAAGAGGATTAGAGAAAGCCAAAGAATCATCTCCCAAAGTGTTGGTGGAAGGAACATCATCATTAAGAGCGACCTCATCCGTAAGCTCCTCAAAAGTTAGCACATCACAAGCCTCATCAAAGAATTTATCAAGACCAAAATCACTAATCTCACTCGAAGTATCACAATCCTTAGAGGCATTGGGGATATTAAGAGAAGGAAGTACAATTGCGCTGGGACATTGAGCAGCTAGATCATTCCAAGAAATAGTATTCTCATCGTCATCATCATCATAATAGTATTGACGCACAAGAGGAGGGGTATAATCACTAAGATTAGATACGTGCTCTTTTTGCTGTGGCTCTTGTTGCTGTCGCTTTTGTTCCTTCAATGCCTCGGTAAGTTGAATTAAGCCGTCATGAAGTTTCAAAAGAATGGCTTGTATTTCTTCATTCAGAGTAGTGAGTTGTTGGGCAATACGAATTCTTTGAGAGGATTGATGATTGAGGTTGGGGTGTGGGGGCTCACAGTTATGAAAACTACAATTATAGCACGGATGTGGCTCATAGTAAGTCATCGGTTGAGAAGAATTATAACACGGATTTGGTTCATAATAATCTATCGGTGAAGAAAAATGAGGATACGGATTTGGCTCATAATAATTCATTGGCTGACAATAAGAAGTATCGTGAGGGCCCCCACAATTTTGGCAACATGGGTATGGAGAAAAACCCGGTGAGTTTTGTGGATAGCTATTTCCATTGTCATAATTGTAACCCGGTTCTTACCCGTGACCATACGGGTATCGAACCGGACACGAAACATACCAATGAGAATCGCTTCCACAATAGATGCAAGGGGGAATAGGAGGTGGATTAGAAAAGGACGAATTAGTCGAGTTGCACGATGGACAAAATCCGAATTGTGTATTATCGATATCGTTTCTGCACCGCTCACATGTACACCATTGACATGAGTCGTTCCCGTATAATCGTCTCCCACACCCGACGCAATGGACATAAGAATCCATAAAGAAAAATAGATAGGCAAGAAGAACATTTTAGGTGCAAAACTTTGAAAAAGAGATGCTTTTTATGATTTTTCAAATGTTTTTGGGATTTTTGAAAATTTTTGACACGAAAAATAATGTTCATAAGTGAACGGATCCCAAAAGCCAACGCGTCTCTCACAAAAAACCGTTAATCTTCACGAAAAGAGCCGACAGCGGCGCCATTTGAAATTAAGATTTTGCTAGTTGAAAAAAGTTCGTTTTCTTGGTGTCTTAACGAATTGATTTCCGATTTAAAGTGCGACTCAATTGTTTTTGGTTAAGAAAAAGGGAAGTTGATTATCTATAACTAATTAAAAAGTAAATGCGAAAAATATTTAAAAAACAAACTAAAGACAAGTACAAATAATAAAACTAAAACAAGGAGAATATTAAAAACTAAAAATTAAAACGATATTAAAACGAATATTAAAACAAATAATAAAACGAAATTTAAAGCGAAACAATTAATAAAAATAAAACTAAAGGATGAAATCAACTATCGACTCGAAAATAAAGTTTACTAAATGAAAAAGGAGAGAATAAAACTAAAATGGTACTTTAAAGCTAAACGAGGGAAAACCTAAAGCGGGTACTAAATAAAAGATAAAACTTGAACTTTACGAAAAAATATTAATACTAAAAATCGACGAAAAATTCAACTAAAAATACGTAACTTTCAGAAATAAAATCGGAACAACTTTCAGATAAAACTAAACAATTACGGAACAATACTATTAAATAAACAAGCTAGCAGGCTAGCTGCTGCAAGCTAGCTGCTTAATTGGCAGCAAAAAAAAGGAGTAAGCTAGCAAGCTAGCTGGTCACTTCCATCGTACTTATCATCGTACTCATGCTAAGCTAGCAAGCTAGCTGGTCACTTCCATCGTACTTTACCATCGTACTCATGCATCGTACTCATGCATCGTACTCATGGATCGTACCAAAGATCGTAACAAGGATCGTAGCCAAGGATCACACCCACGGATCGCACCCACGATCGCGACAAGTGATCGTGGTAAGGATTATGGAGTGTGATCGTGATGACGATCGTACTAAGGATCGCAGTAATGGATCGCAAGTAGAAACCCTCGGGGTTTATGCGATCACACTTACTGGATCGTACTGGTAAAACCCTTAAGCATTAAGATGGCATACAATAAACAAATAAGCAAATACCAAATAAGCACTTATCTAAAAACTTAACCAAATCAAATTTAAGAAAAAGCTAATAGACCAAAATTTAAAAACTTTTAAAAATACTAAATAATAAAAAATATTTAAAAATAACTTTTTATAAAAATTAACTAGAAAGCACTTAATCAAAAATAAGAAAATTAACACAATAAGCACTAAAACACTTTAAGCTATAAAAATCAAACCTTAAAAGATCAATAAGCATAAATTTGAAAACTTTAAAAATACGAAATAAGCAAACTTTAAAAAGACTAAACTTTTTAAGAAAACTAAAAAGTAAATAAGCTAAATACAAAATAAGCCAATAAGATTGTCAAACTTATAGCTTAATTCGTATAAAAGCTTAGATGAAACAAAAAGATGAACTTTTTAATCAAACATCAAAATCAACAAGACATGTATATAAAGAGATCGGATTTAAGATCATATATAAAAAAAACTAAGAAAGATAGAATAAGATTAATATTAAAACAAGAATTAAGCTATTTGAAAGTAAAGTTTTGATTACAAACAAGAAAGGAAGATAAAAGATTGAGATCCTAGTGAGAGAAACTGTCACTTTCTCTCTCTAGAATCACCTACCAAAATGAAAATGAAAACTACCCTAAACTAAAACTAACCAACCCTCCTAAATGATTTTAGGAGGGTATTTATAGGAAATGGGGAGGTGCATGTGTTGCCTCCTCTTTCTTTCTTTCTTCACGTCTTCTCGTCTTTTAAGTTCTTCGACTTTATCGACTTTGTCTCAGGATTAATTAAACTCGTCTTATAATTTATTTATTTATTAGACTCGAGTTCTTCGGCTTTATTAAACTTCCTTCTTTTAGACTTGTTATTCGATAAATCTTCAGAATAGGCCTTGTACTTCCGTTCTTTTTGCATTCTTGATCTCTTGACTTCGTCTTTTTGTCGTTTTCTTTGATAAAAGCCCGTGAAAGCCCGTGTTTTCTTCCCTTTTCACATTTTGGTCCTAAATCATAACAAAAACACAAACCACGCATAATTCCAACATTTACGACATAAAATACACGTTTTGGCTTGGTTATTATTGTAATTAAGTGGTAAAAGGATGGGTGTTTTCACACCTATCAATCTACTAACTGAAATTGGAAACTAGCTACACTATATAGACTGAAACTGACCCAACAAAGCATTGGAGCCCAACAAAAAAATGAAATAACAGGCCTAACAATTATCAAGAAAAATAAAAGGTAAAACAGTGGCTGTTAACTAGTGATATAAACCAGTTTACTTGACTGTAAGATTCTTTTAGTTTACAAACAATTCAACGAATTCCAGTAGCAAACAGGTTACTGGTTGGAATCTAAGCACCAACAAAAATTAAAAGGCAGTAATGAACAAATATTAAAAACTTAAGATCAGGACAGATTCTTTACTCATAAAAGGAGAAGTACTCAGCTTTTTCCAAACTCATAGATTGCGTAGCTTGAGAAACAAAAGAAGTATCTAAATACAAACTTCCTGAATGAAAAACAAATGTAATTAATGTATATCATTACATCTACGCTGATCAAACTCAAACTAAAGCAAGCATTAACAGAACATTAAGCTACACTAGAAAGAATCGAAAAGAGATGAATTATGTGACCTGCACATCCACAAATCCTACTGAATTGCAAAAAAACTCATATGACCAGTCAAAAGCAAAACACTAGCTGATATTCCTAACTCTATATCAATAACAGACATTTCACACCCATCACATGGCAAACAAATAGATCACTATACAGATTAGTTCTACTCTACCAAACCAATAAGCAGTTCGAACTAAAGGATTACAGAAAACTAAATAAGTGCTTGACCTGCACTTCCGTTGTTTTGTCCGCTGAGTCGAAGCGCGGCGCTGAACCGGCTTGAAACAAATAACACCTTCGAAAATCGAACACAACTACTGGAATTGACTTATGATCTGCTACTTTATCTCCCGCGAATCCAAACACCTGCCAAATTAAACCAACACAAGAGACCACATAGATGCTGTCTATATTATAGCTTAACAGGATTATATCAAAGAAAACTGAATTGAAAGCTTCGATAGAAAACCTTCATCAGCTTATCGATCAAACCTAAAACTATCAAATCTCAAACACTTGACTAACCTATCAATTCTAAAGTAAAACTGAATCAAATGATAAATTCTAAAGACGTGAACTGAAATGCTATTTCCTAACTGAAATTTTATTAATTTTGTAACCATTAAACTTCTCATAAGCTCAGATGAGCTTATGAGCTTTTTGCCTGTAAAGATTGAAATTGAAACAGAACTTGATATAGCTTATAACAAACTGAATACAGATCCCAAATCAAACTCAAATTGATTTACTTGCTTAAATCTTAACAAAAGCTAACAATAACTTCCTGAAAAGCTACAAACCCTGCGTGAACAGTAACTCAATATCATAAGATTGAACCGTATATCAAACAGCTTTGTACCTTAATTTCTAAAGCTATGAAAAACGAATTTGTTTAGTTTCTACTTACTATATCACGATATCTATTTATAACACTAAACAAGAAAATATAATAGAAAAATATGAAGCTTTTAAAAGAATTCATTAATGGAAGAAATCATACAATCTGTTATAACAGAAAACTATTCGGTTACAAGATTTTAACAAGAAAAGTAAAAGAAAATTAAACTAACTAACTGATTCCTAAACTAACTATGTGTTATCTATGTTGGAAATACATTTTACGTATAAAGAAAGTCTCGGTCACTCCAACAATATAGTTATAGGCTCGTAGTAATGTTTAAGTTACTTTTATTAAATAGCCCGACCCATGAGCATGTTCATGGGCCGGAGGCCCAAGTCCATTAAGGACTTGGGTATATAAGCCTCTTTCCACCATGGAAAAAAGTGTTGGTTGTTTCATTTCTCACTTTTATAACACACAGTTTCTTTCATTTCTTTCTCTATGTTTCTCTCTCTAGAAAACATCAACCCTCTTGAAATACAAAGATTATCATTGTTCTACAATTGGTATCAAGAGCATCGGATGAAATATAGGTTGGTATTTGTGTTGTTTATGCTTTCTTAAGCATAACGTGTGTTTTTGATTGTTTATTGCCAAATCATCAAAAAAAATTCGTGTTTGTTAGTGTTTGTTAAGTCGTATACCTTCTTTAATCGTATCGTAGTGTTTTGGGTATCTTGGTTTTGGTTAAAACACAAGTATTTTGGATCAAAAGTTACAAACTTTCTTGTTTTTCAACTTTCCGAAATTCTAGCAAGTGTTTCCATCGGAAAGTACAAAGTGTGAGGCTCGATCGCAATAATCCAAGGATTCTACTTTGCGGTCACCCGGATTTCGATACCTTATTCCAACGAGACATTCCGATCGTTCATTGCGATCTGGGATTCCGACGGTTTCAAGGGATATTGAGTCGTTACTCTGTCCAAGTTGACAAGGGAAAGGTCGCATGAAAATGTACATCATGGGCAAACCCAATGGTCGACTTAGGCTTCAATCAATTGAAAAAGGTACATTAGATTGGGGAGAAGTTACCGTCAACAATGTGACTAGGGAAAGGTTGTATCATGAGTTGACTGATGCTAACAAAATCATTGCCGATGCAGATGAAAGGGCCGTTCAGACAATTCTTCAAGCCCTTCCACCCGATATCTTTAGAATGGTAAGTGAACATAAAGTGGCAAAGGATCTTTGGGATCAATTAGATGTTTTGTTACAAGGGACCTATCTAACTAAGCAAGAACGAGAGTGTCAATTGTATGACTTGTTTGATAGGGTTACATACATTCTAGGGGAGACTCTTCACGATTACTACTGGCGTTTCACTACTTTGATGAATGACATGAACGTGTATAATCTAAGGATTGAACAATTTCAACTAAACACAAAGTTCTTGAACACGTTACCCCAAGAATGGAGTCAGTATGTCACCGATGTTAAGATGATTCGAGATTTGCACAAGTCAAATTTAGATCAACTCTATGCCTTCTTGCAACAACACGAGAAGCACGTGATCCAAAAACGCATCTCTCAAGGATCTTATCAAGAACCATTGGAATTAATGGCAAACCATCCTACATTGTCATATAACAACTCTCCACTTGCTTTGGGACACCAATCTTCCTATCAACCATTGTATCAAACACCAAGCTTCCCATAGTACTTGATCTTGCCAAAACCGCCTACATCTTATCACCAACAATACAAGCAACCATCAACATCATCACAAGGAGATTCACATTAGTTACCTTATGCTTTACACCAGTATTCACCTTATCAACCTCTAAAAAACCCTGCTTTTACCTACCCACAACTTGAGGCTCCTCAACCCCATTACTCACAACAAGTCAGTGTTCCATCAAATCAGATTGTAGCTCAATCAGCACCAGCATTGTATTGTGATGATGAGATCCCTGTCCTTGAGTTTAGACAAGGGGATAGTCCTACTGACATACTTGCTCAAATGTATGCTTATCTCACTCAAACATTGAACAAACGAGGTTACAGAAGTCCAGCAACAACTAACAATCAGTTAAGGAACTCTTCTAACTCTCGACAACAGGCTACAATTCAAGATGGCAGAGTCATGGTGCAACCACTTCAGGGGAGACCCAATTCATCTACTGCTGGTGCACGTTCATCTAACACTGCTGCTACAAGAGTTAATAGCACTGGCAAAACGAAGGTGATTATATGATACAATTGCAAAGGGGAAGGGCACATGGCCCGAGAGTGTAAGCAGCCCAAGAGGAAAAGGGACATCACATGGTTTCAGGAGAAGATCTACTTGGTGAATGCTCAAGCCCAAGGACGTGAGCTCGATGAAGAAGAATTGGCATTTCTCGGAGATCCGGGAGTAGTGGACACTGACGGTCTCACAGCAGCGATCACAAACAATGCCGCATATCAATGTGATGATTTGGATGCATACGACTCTAACTGTGATGATCTCAATACCGCCAAAGCAGCTCTCATGGCAAATCTTTCACTTTATGGAGCTGACATAATTTCTAAGGTACCAAATACTACTACAGATACTAGTATTGTACCTTATCAAGTTGAGCAAGTGTCTGAGTATTCGGAACAGCCTCCAGTGGTTAGTAACTCAATCGAGGAGTCAAACAATGATAGCAATATTAATGAAAGTCCCCAGACTTTGAGTGAACCACAACTGGGAGCTATTACGACTACCAATTCGTCTGCTCAACCTGATTTGGTTATGGTCTCAGCATCTTTGCTTAGCCAAATGAATAATGCGGTCCTTGAAACCCTCAGTGTTAATCAGACTTTATCTGCCGAGCTTGCTTTGCATAAGGAGAAGGTTAAAACCTTAGAATTAACTCCAGTGTCCACTACCTTAACTAATCCTGAATTTGATAGGTTTAGGAAAGTCCAAATGGATAATCTGCTAGAAATTGAGAGTTTAAGAGCAAATCTTTTGAAAGAACTTAAAGAAAAAGAGTCAGTCGTTAATAATTTTCAAAAACTACAAACGAATTTCGAAATTCTCGAGTCTAAAAGAGTTGAAACGGAAATTAAGGCGTCTGAGAGAGTTAAAAAGACTGGAATTTTGCTTTTAAAACAATATTCTGCTTCACATTTAGTACACTTGTTTCATTCTTCTTTTCAAGAGTTCAATCTATCGCGTCTAATAGACCTACCACCTAACCCGGGGTATGTAAAGCAAGCATTTCACCACAACCCAAGACTTTATGATGCAACCAAGTTAGGATTGGTATTAGATCCGATTGTGTTTTTAAATGAATCTGAGAGCATGACACCATATGAAGAGAATCGGTTAAAATTACTTCCTACATATCCTGAATATGACTATGCACAAATGAATGCAACAAAAGCTAAAATATATCTTTGAACTCGATTTAATATGCAAAAGAAATCTATCCAAACATCCACTTTCATATCTACTAGAGAATGCCTTAGTATAATTCCTACACTCGTTAACTCGGTCGAACCGAAGGAAATTCCTAAGAATCTTCCACCGGTAAGTATGGTAAAGCTCAGCTTGGAAGAGATTGAGCGATACCTTACCGAGTTTGACAAGGTCATCCTAGAATGTACGACTTCAACGGATCAAACCGCTGGAGAATGGGCTTCCGAACACATGAAAACGGTGTTTGAGAAAGAGATCGTTCCGTTTGTAAACCATATTAAAAATGGAGTCTATGATCTTGCGGGAAATCTAAGATTTGAAATAGGTGAAGTTCAAAAAGTTTTCTATGAAATGGATGATGCTTATGAACAATATTTTATTGAGAAAGAAAAGATTTTATCTGAGTATAACCGATTCTTAGAACATATAGTGTCTCTCGAAGTGATGCAAGTTGTTACTCTTAAATATGCTCATGAGATTTCATCTACTGTGAATAAATGTGATGATGTGCATGATATATCTGTGAATATTGTTGAGCCTGTGATTAATGTAGATAATCATTCTTGTCATGAATCTAACGCTGAATTTTTAGAGCTTCAAGATTCTTATAACACACTTTCAAAACGTTTTAATGAGCTTCAACAACATTGTATATCTCTTGAAATTGAAAATCAATCTAAAAATGAAACTCTTTCAAAAACAAATGATTGTGAAAACTCCGTTGAGACAAGTAACAAGATGATTCAGGTAGTTCAGGCATTAGATGAAGAAATTATGAGACTTAAGAGAGAATCAGTAGCAGAGAAATTGGAACTAGAGGCTGCAGAGATTAAAAATCATGCCCTAGAAGATAGAATTACTTCTATGATAGGGGAGCTTGATAAAGTAAATAAGGGTTTCTCAGATATTTATGGTTCGTTAGAAGAACGCTTCGCTTTTAATGCGGCAGAGCAAAAGTCACTCCTTGACCAATTGAACCGTAAGTGCGAGGAAATCTCTGAATTAAACATTCAACTCATAGACAAAAACATGGTTTTGGCTTAATTAAAGGCGACACTTCAACTCAAAGGACAAGAAGTTGTTGATAATACAGCCACCATGTCTGCCTCGACCTCTAGTGCTCCCAAACCCAACCCACGTGTGCTATATCGGGATCCAAAATTTAAGAATAGTCCAACTAAGTTTGCCACATACATGAAAAATGCCTTAGAACATGCTGATCTTGCTAGAGAGATCGTTGATGACATGCGTGAACTAGATCCCACAAGTCATCTTCTATATGAGATTTTCTTATATGTGGATTACGTTCAGGATTATTTAGCAAACTTAGAGTACATTGGGCAACCGATATCTGTACCCCCGAAACAACAAACCCCCACCATTGCCATTACTCCATTCAATAAGAATCCAGGATCTAACCCTATTTTAAACACACCCATCAAGGCTACATCAAAATCTGTCACTAATGTTCCCATGGCTTCTACAAGAGTAATTATGTCTACTAAGGCTAAAGGATCTCAAGACAAGAAAGATAGGATCAAGCCTTCCACTAGTAGGACTGCCAAGAAGAAAGTAGAAGTTCACCCTAGGAATGTTATTTCAGTTTCAAATAAAAAGAATCATGTATCTAAGACAAAAGGATCTGCTTCTGTGCAGAAGCCTAAGAAAAATGTGAATTCAAATTTGCGATGTTGGAATTGTAATGAACGCATGTTTTCTTAGCGTCATGATTTATGTCTTGTTGATCACGTGAATGAAATTTATGCAATTAGGAACAATCTTGAATGGATTCCAACGGGGAAGAAATTCACCCAAGTCTGTTGGCAATGGAAACCCACTGGTAGGACCTTCACTGCTAATGGAACTAAGTGCCCTTTAACTAGGACCACATCCACGGAAGATAGGTCTCAGCGTCCTTTAAATAGGAAAACTAGCACTAAGAAATAGGAACACTACCACTTCATCAAAGAGCAAGTGGAAAATGGAGTGATCGAACTGTACTTCGTCAACACTGAGTATCAACTGGCAGATATATTCACAAAGGCCTTAGATCGAGGACGTATCAAGTTTTTGATCGAAAATCTAGGCATGAAATCATTCTCCCCAACGACACTTAAGGAGTTGGCAGAAGAATCTGAAGAATAGTGATGGTAAACTATTCTCGAGTATCCTTTGATCGTGATCTTGTATATTATCGTATATATTTAAACCACCAAAAGAAAAATGCTAAAATATAAAACATAGAAAAACCATAAAAAATATAAAACATACAAAATCCATAAAAAATATAAAATCAAGAAAATCCAAAGATATTTTAATTTTCAAAACGGGCATGTCTTTTAGTACGGTAATATTTACGGCCTTAGAAATGTCAATTAAAATTGACACGGCGCCATAAATAGAGTCCGTATAAATGTTGTACATGTTTTTAAAACATGCCCATTATGGCTTGTAGTTATTTCAGACTGCAACCCGCTTTTTGCATTAAAGTCACGTATTTATTATGAAAACGTTGGCTCACAACGGGAATTAATTTTCTCGGGCAAGGTTTACTTTAAAACCTTGTAAGGGACTAAGTTTACTTTATAACTTGGTCTAACACAAGTTAGTGTACGTATCAGTGCACTGATTTTGTCAAAATAAGAGAAATCTTATTGCCACCAGAATCGTTCCAACCAATCACTTAACCGGAAAATGTCTTCATGGATATTTGCTGCTTTAACATCATTGAATACAGCTCTTTAAATAGAAAAGGGTCTGTGGTTAAGGGGGAGAAAATATTAAATCTTCTTGAACTTAAAATTGGTCTTCAAAAAGGGTTTTCAGAAAATATAAACCGTTCATCATCATCATTAAGTGCTAAGTGTGCCTTGTGTGAAATAGACATTCAAGTATAGGTTATTTGCATTTTGGCGTTAAGTGTATGTGTTCGTGTTTGTGAGTGGGTTGGTATTTCGTTAAGTTTATTTGGTTAATCCTAATGACTTTAACAAATAGTATAAAACTGGGGGTCCATTGTTGCAAATATTGCAATCTTGGGGTTTCATGTGTAACTTTGGCACAATATTTGACCAAGTCAAACACTACACCCCCCTCCCCGTTCTTTCTTTTCCATCGCAAACACACACATACAGAAGCTTATTCCGCCATTGTTATACCTTGCTAAATCCCTCATATTTGATTTTTCGATTGCCTGCAGTCAGTTCATCCATCTAGGTATTGTCTCATGATTTAATTGTGATTACATTTCGTATCTTAATACTCACACAAACAACCCGAGATAAACGTTAATAAAAAAATTAGGGTTTTTACGTTTTGCGATGTATATGTAAATTGATTTGTGTGATATGTTTAGAATGCCCAGATGCACAATGGTTTTGCCCAGTTTTGTTTAAAATGTTGCCAAACTCCAGGAATTGAGAAGTCAAAGTTTAGATCGGATCCCAGTCTCGGATTCCGATGATCATTGCGACACCAACATTGCGATGCCTTGTCATTGCGATGAGTCATTCTGATGGCTCATTGCGATGGGCTATTGCGATGGGTCATTCCGATGGCTTATTGCGATGGCTCATTGCGATGGGTCATTCCGATGACGCATTGCGATGGCGTATTGCGGTGATGCATTCCGATGCATTATTGCGATGGCATTGAAATGGTATTGCGATGGGGACATATTGCAATGATTTCTCAAACATTTCGATGGAAATGTACTTATTGCGATGGACTTAGATATTGCGATATGTGAAACCCCGGGCAGGGTCAAAATATGCGGAATATATCCACGGAGATGTCACAAGGGTGGATCGATAGCATATAGTCCATAGAGAATAAGATAAAGAGTTAGTCAAATCATATTACATGTTTATTTAAACAAATAAATAAAAATTGTCTTAACATGGTGAAGAGTGTTTGTTTGAGTTTCCCAAATAGAACCCCGGACGAGTCCTACAATGCAGATTACTAAGATGCTGGAGACCATGCACACACCACCTACTAACTTCATATTCCTGTGCAAAACATACTAACGGGGGTCAACATAAAGTTGGTGAATTTATAGATTTTAATCAATTAATTAGTTTGGACAAATAATGCACAAAGCATTCTTACTAAAATGTAAATAACATTTGTTAATTATTAGAAACTGAAGCTTAACCCCATAGTCCTCAACAGATTAGGACGTAGTGTCTTACAAAAAGACACCCATTCCAGTTCCAACATGGTATACGTCTGTTGTCCCGGCCAAGGCACAGTGAGCATGACTCACCGAGACGGGGATGGTCAATCCCTAATAGATCTATTTATAACATTCAGGCGATTTACAACAATTTAACAGTTTCAATAATAATCAATCATAATCAAGTTTATACAATTCAGTTATGTCCAATATATGTTTGCATATTTTCTTTCCCAAAAAGGGAAAGTTTTATCAAAGTTTATATGGGGCTGTAAACTCACCTGGGAGTAGGAAATTACTTGTTTAATACGGATATCCAATTAAACCTCACACCAAAGTTATGCCTAATCAGATAGTACAGTTTTAATAGATAGTACAAAGAACATATATTTATGCTTATATGGATTTTATTAAGTTCATTCATACTATGGTATTTATCTAAATAACCGTAGTTCAAGTAGCATCAATATTCATTTCTAGGTAAACATAAAATGTTTAACTATTAATATCAGTTAGCATACATGTATTAACTTATATTAAGTTTCTTAGTTAAGTAGACATAAAATGTTCTACTTAAATATTAACATTCAATTTATCCAACGTTCATATAAATTTTATTTTCTAAGAGTATATGAGTTTATGTATGAGTAACACATATTCATAATTGTTCATACAATTATTTCCTAAAGTAAAAAAAATATAATATTTTATTTTACTTTAAAGTTTTCATAAATTATTTTAGTATTTATAAAATAATTTAAACTTAAGAATTTATACCCTAATTCTTTTGTTCTAAGTATTTTAATTGTGTTTTTTATAATTAAAAATAGATTTTAGGGTTAGGGCTTGGTAATGTTTCGGGATATGGCAAAACTAGTCCCTCTATATTTTAAACAAGTGTAACTTTCGGATTTTACATAATTAGTACCTAGGGTTTGTTAAAGTTTCAGCATATGGCAGATTTGGTCCCCCTAGTTTTATCTAAGTTTTGTCACTTTACCAAAATTACACAAACAAACCTTAGGGCTACTTTAGGTTTCGGTAAATTACAAAAATAGTCCTTAGGGTTTTAAAATGACAATATATCTTTTAGAACCTTCCCAAAATGGTCCCTAGGGTTTAATTTGCCACGGATAGTAATTATTAAACCCTAGAATTTTGAGTATTTACATTTTCAGTCCTCGTGCTTACTAGTTTATCAAAACAAGTTTTATAAGTTACAGTTTTAGTCCTTAAGTTTTATAAATTGTCATTTTCATCCAAAAAGTTTTTATAAGTTATATTTTTATTATAAAAACTTTTATTTAACATTCAAAATAGTATATGAGCTCATTAAATGGGCTAAACATCTAATGGGCTATTTTAGTGGGCTTAACTATATTTTTAAGTCCTTTAATTAGTTAAATGGGCCTAAATGTAATCTTAAGTCCATTAAGTTACTAGGATTTATTAAATGGGCTTATTGGGTCAATTAAGTTTTGAATTGACATTTTATGGGCTTAAATAGTCCATTAACACTACTTTACCTTTTTATGTATGTTTTAACTTAGGATATTCTTATAAGCTTGCCATATACTTTGTTTCATGTGATGTACCAATTTAGATCTAGGTTTGTTACAAGGTTTTATACAAGTCATAAGTTCTAACCATGAGCTTAAGACCCACGGCTATGATTACCATAGTTTATTAAGGTGTGTCAAGTCTTGTTTTAAGATTGCATGCACTTGCAAGTGTTTCAATATTAAGATCTAGGTATGTATATAATAAGAAAACAAGTTAAAGTCCATGTACACCATATATAACTTACGGTTAGTCATTTAAATCTTGGTATTTCCAAGATATGGTTTTTAGCTAGTTTCATAATTACCACTTACCACAAATCTAGGTTCCACATATACATGCATGTACACTAAAAGATCATCTAAGTACACATATAACATTTTTGTGATTTCAATAGTCCATTTAACATGTAATGATACGTATTCCATCATTTAAACTTAGCACATAAATCACGTATTCATTAATCATATATGCCGTGACCTTCTAGGTCATGGTTTTCATGGTTCTTGAGTTACACATGTTTATTTTAAGAGATCTATGATTATTTGTTAACCAAAGTCCCATAAAGAAAGATTTGTAAACCTTGTTACATTAAGCTTATAAAATATTTTCGTATGATTTTAAATCAAGTTTAAACGTATAGTACTAATCATAGATTTCTTATTAAAAGATTTTTAACCATGATAAATGGTACACAAAATAGGCCGTGACATTTAAGGACATGGCTATTACCAAATCTTGATTTTTAACTAGTTATATATACATGTGTTTATAGATGGATGATGATGCATGCAAGTGAAAAATGATGAAACATAAGGAGTATAACTTTCTTGCCTAAATGTTACCAAGGAAGATCTGTATGAACAAGGAGACTAGAGATCTAGTCAAAAAGGTGAAGAAAACCCTAAAGATAACTAAGCCATGGCCTTTATAGATTCGGCTAGGGCTTGTTACAACACTTCCAAGGATGATGATGATGTTACCAAATGATTGGTGATTACTATGGGACAAAGATCTAGTAGATTGGATGAACAACCTTGGACTTTTGGTAGCTTATAGTCGAAATGTGTGAGAGAGAAAAGGGAAGGGAGAGTGAGATCTAGTTGAGAAGGAATGTGAAGAGTATGTGTGGGTTTTCTGCTAAAAGGAGAGAGAGAAAGAAAGGTAAGGGTGTGAATACCTTGGTAAGAACATTTGTGACAAGTGTTGACACTTGTGTTCCCAATGCATGACACTTATGTTCCCAAGGCATCTCTTCAGCTTCCACCTAAGGGGTGCATGTCATTCTTAGCCAAAAAGGGAAATGGGCTCATGTTGTGGGCTTGTGTTTGGCTAGCACCAAAAAGGTAGAGAATTTTGGGCTAGTCCAAGGAGTGCATGAAAGCCTAAAGTGTACACTTATACATACGTGGCATATATACTTATCACAACATACTTCCATGATTTGTTAAATGTTTCATCCATACATTTGCTTCATATATATGAATGGTTCATTATTTGATCTGTCACTCTTATATACTATGTAATCTATCACCAAAAACAAATGATTATAGATGTAAAAGTACATAATAATAAGTTTACACACACATCTTATAGGATTATAACACATGAGTGATTGTTCTTAAGGTCTTTAGATAAGAAAGCATTACATAAAATCATGGTAAAATCATGGATTTTACAGCACCACCCCGTTATTTTAGCTTTGTCCTCAAAGCTACTAAACATGTAGTTATCTTTTAAGTGAAAAGATGAGGGTATTTGGCTTTGAAGATGTCTTCTCGTTCCCAGGTGTACTCGGGGCCTCTCTTCGAGTCCCATCGTACTTTGATTAACGGGATGCGGCTACGTTTCAGCTTCTTGATTATTCTCTCCATGATTTCCACTGGTGTCTCGGTGTATTGGAGTTGGTCATCGATATGGACCCCCTCTAAGGGCATAACCAATGGTTCCTCTGTGTAGCATTTTTCAGATTTGACACATGGAAGGTGGGGTGTATCCGACTTAACTGTGGCGGCAATTCTAAACTGTAAGCCACTTCCCCAATCTTGGCTATCACTTTGAAAGGACCCACATATCATGGATTCAACTTTCCCCGCTTTCCAAATCATATAACTCCCTTCCATGGTGATACTTTTAACATGACGTGATCTCCTACTTTGAACTGCACGGGTCTGCGTTTCTGATCCGCGTAGCTCTTTTGTCGATAACGAGCAGCTTGCAATCTTTGCTTTATAAGGACAATTCGGTCTGTAGTCTCCTGAATCAATTCAGGCCCAGTGAGTTGGAACTCGCCTACCTCTGCCCAACATACAGGAGAGCGACATTTCCTTCCATAAAGGGCTTCAAAAGGGGCTGCCTTGATACTGGCGTGATAGCTATTGTTGTAGGAGAACTCAACCAAAGGTATATGCTCGACCCAAATATTTCCAAAATGAATCACACATGCCCTTAGCATGTCTTCTAGAGTTTGGATGGTTCGCTCACTCTAACTATCCGTTTGGGGATGATAGGCGGTTCTCATATCCAGTTGGGTACCCAGGGCTCGTTAGAGAGCCCTCCAGAAGTTGGAGGTGAATCTGCTGTCCCTGTCACAGATTATTGAGACTGGTACCCCATGTTTGGTTACAATTTCCTTAAGGTAGGTCCTTGCCAACTTGGATAAGGAGTCGGATTCCTTAATGGGTATGAAATGAGCAGACTTGGTGAGTCGGTCGACTATCACCCAAATGGCATCATATCCCCGAGATGATTTTGGGAGTTTGGTCACAAAATCCATGGTGATGTTTTCCCACTTCCATTCAGGTATCTCAGGCTGTACCATTAGACTGGATGGCCTTTGGTGTTCTGTTTTGACACGTGCGCATGTCAGACATTTTTGAACATAAGTGGTGATGTCAGCCTTCATTTTGGCCACCAATACAATTTCCTCATATCTTGATACATCTTTTCCGATCCCGGATGTATTGAGTATTTGGATTTATGTGACTCGTGCATGATTATGTCCCTCAAATTCCCATAACGGGGTAACCAACTCCTCCCGTGTAAGCACAATGTTCCGTCCGCCCTTGGTTCTAGTTTCTCTTTAGAGAGGTCGATTCAGAGCATTCCTCCTATATCTTCTTTCCAGAGGTTTTTGGGTTTCTGTGCTTGGGTTTGTGCTTCAAGGATTTGCTTGGGCAGATCCAGGTTGATGGTCATGGTTAAGGCTCGAACCCTCATGGGTGGGTCTTTATCTTTACGTCTCAGTGCATCAGCAACTACGTTTGCTTTACCTGGATGGTATTTGATTCCACAATCGTAATCGCTTAATAGTTCGATCCAACGTCGCTGCCTCATATTAAGCTCTTTTTGATCTAATATGTGTTGCAGGCTCTTGTGGTCGGTGTACACTGTACATTTTGTTCCGTAAAGGTAATGCCTCCAAATTTTTAACGCAAAGACCACTGCTCCAAGTTCTAAGTCGTGGGTAGTGTGGTTTTTCTCATCCTTCTTTAATTTCCTAGAAGCGTAGGCAATCACTTTCTTTCTTTGCATCAGCACTGCTCCCAATCCTTTATATGAGGCGTCACAATATACCTCAAAGTCATCATTGCCCTCGGGTAAGGATAAGAGAGGCGCACTACACAACTTCTGTTTTATCATTTGGAAACCTGATTCCTCCTTTTCTCCCCAAATAAATTTTACTCCTTTATGAGTGATTTTTGTCATTGGTTTGGCTATTTTGGAGAAGTCTTCGATGAATCGGCGATAGTATCCGGCGAGGCCTAGGAATTGGCTGATCTCCATTGGTGATTTGGGAGATGCCCAACTCTTGACGGATTCAACCTTTGCAGGATCTACGTGAATACCATCGTTGTCAATGACGTGTCCTAGGAAATGGACTCTGGGTATCCAAAACTCGCATTTGGAAAATTTTGCGTATAGCTGCTCTTCCTTGAGTATTTTCAGTACTTGGGCCAGATGCTCATCATGGTCTTGCTTGTTCTTGGAGTAAACAAGTATGTCGTCGATGAAGACTATTACAAATTTATCTGAATAGGGTTTACACACTCGGTTCATGAGATCCATGAATATTGCCGGTGCGTTTGTCAACCCAAAAGGCATCACTCTAAATTCGAAATGACCATAACGAGTTCTGAAAGCCGTCTTAGGGATATCTTCTTCCCGGACTCTCAGTTGATGGTATCCAGACCTCAGATCAATCTTAGAATACATGCTTGATCCCTGGAGTTGATCAAACAAGTCGTCAATGCGAGGTAAAGGATAGCGATTCTTTATCGTTAGTTTGTTCAATTCTCGGTAATCAATGCACATTCGAGAAGAACTGTCTTTCTTCTTGACAAACAGAAAAGGGGCTCCCCATGGAGAAGAGCTAGGCCTAATGAATCCTTTTTCTGATAGTTCCTGGAGTTGTTTGGCCAGTTCCTTCAATTTTGATGGTGCTAGCCTGTAGGGAGCCTTAGCTACAGGTGCAGCCCCAGGAATCAAATCAATTTGGAATCTTATCTGTCGTACTGGGGGCATACACGGCAGTTCCTCAGAAAATACCTCGGGGAAATCTCGGACAATTGGCACGTCCTTAATTCGGATCTCCTCGGGGTTGTTTTCTTCCTCGATTTTGGAGATGTGTGCTAGGAAGATGAGGCATCCTCTGGTCAAGTACCTTTGTGCTTTGGTGCAAGAAATGACACTAAGTCTAGTGTTGATCATATCAGGGTTACCATCCCCTCGTATAATAAAAGATTCATTTCCCCAAGGTATACGAACCAATTTTTGATCACATAAGATGACTGCATGGTAGTTCTACAGCCAATCCATGCCAATGATGACATCAAAGCTACCAAGACTTACTGGGATCAAATCGATGTTGGACGGGTGGTTGGAGAGGTTTAAAGTACAGTCTCGAATGATGGTGTCAACTGTCACCATTTTTCAGTCAGCTAGTTCTACCGTATAGTAGGAGTCTAAGACTGATGGAGTAATTTCCAATACTCTACTAAATTATGTTGATATAAAGCTTCGATCTGCCCCGGTGTCGAATAGAACAGATGCATATCGTTGGTTTAGTAGAAATGTACTGGTGATGATGTTGGAATTTGGATTGGCTTGGGCATCTCTAGTCATGTATACTTGTGATGAGGTTCCTTTGTTGTCCTCCTTCCAGTTGGCCAACTTGGGACAATCAAGTCTCACATGTCCGGGGGTCCCACATTTGTAACATACTACAACTTTCTTTAGCCCATGATTACTTTCACTTGCGGGGTTTTGGTTTCCCTTACATTGTTTTCCAGCATCATGATGGTAGTTGCATTTTGAACACTTAGGTTTGGATCCTAAGTATTTCTTGTTGCGGGTTGTGGGAGTAGTGTCATTAGTTTGCTCAATGTTTTGTATTTTGGAAGATTGCCGGTGCTTGCTATGAGTAGTTTTACCTGACTTTCGCTTGTTGTCCGTTTGTCTTTCGGACAGGCTGTGAGCTCGCTTGTTGATCAGCTCTGTCGCAAATTCCATTGCACCTTCCATGGTAGTGGGTTGTGAAGCTAGCACACTGTCATGAATGTTGTCAGGGAGTCCGCTGACATACTTCCCAATCTTGTCACTCCTTAGAGGAAACATTCTGGTGCACATCAAGCTTAGCTCTTGAAATGTTTGGTTGTACCAAAGGATATCATTGTTCTCACACTTGAGATCCCACAGCTCGACTTCCAACTTCTTCATTTCTCCTCTAGGACAATACTTTTCAGTCATTCTTTCCTTGAGGTTGGCCCAAGTGAGAGTATAGGCAGTGTCTTGTCCAAGGATGGCGACCACAGAGTTCCACCAAGTAAGGGCGCTCTCAAGCAGAGTGCCTGTCGCAAACTTATCTCTATTCTCGTCAGCACAACCGCTGATGCGGAAAACTGTCTCTAGTCTTTCAAACCATTGCATCAATTCAACAACTCCTTCTTTTCCTCGGTAGTATGAGGGTTTGCATTTCAAGAAGTCGGGGTAAGAACAACCCCTGTTGAAGTTGTTTCTGTGCATGTTGTGGTTCGTTTCATTGCTCATATTAAATTCTTTGGCTGCCATAGCTGCCGTAATGCCTTCACCAATCATCTCTCTGAGCTGAGTAGCAGTAACATTATGAGTAGCTTCAGGAGCCTCGATGTTAGCGGTGTTGGGAGCGATTGCATTATTGGGGTTTGATCGTGTAATCACCATTTGTCTATAATCATACACAAAATGAGACTATTAGTTCAAACGTTAGTGCAATTTTTATATTATTTGCAAGAGATGATTTCATGCGTAAAATTCATAACAAATTTGGATAACCTGTCAGGATTTCATAATATAATACTTTGCACAAAAGATATAGCATAAGAGAATGATTGCATGCAAGTTTCCATAAAGAATTAAACACTCATCGAGCATATCAAATCCGGGACAGAGACTTAGCTAGCCTTGTCCTGGGTAGTGGTACACATAGTCTTAAGTATATCAAATCTCATAGATACATGCCAGAAAAGAGAGGTACAGCACAAGAATGCATCAACAAAAGCTTGAAAAGAAATAAAAGTACGAAGGTCTCATATCATGATAGCTGGGATACAACCCGTAAGCTTGTCATGATGTACAAGAAATCCGGTACATCTATACTAGTCTTGCCTAGATGATCCACTAGGTATGGCTGGTGCTGATGGTGTTGATGAAGCTGGTGGAGCTACAAATGCTCTTCGGGAACCCTGTAATGCCCGAATCGTCGCTCGGGTCTCCTTGAGCACATGGAATGCTGTCAGCCAATGGGTCCGGAGTCTATTGGTGGCTCCTCGGAGATGAGCCATCTCTGCTATAATCCCGTCATGTCGAACGGTGGCGAGATCAAAAAAGATAGACAACGATTGCTCCTGAGCAGATAGGGCCGTATTGGTCTGATGCTGAGGACCCTCCATGACCTGGATACTTGGTGAAGACGAAGGTTCTCCTCTATGAGCCACTTCAATGCTTTATCAGTCTTGGCCTGGACACCCTTAGTGGCCTGGGCTTCTCTTCTCATGGTGCGGGAGAAAGTGTCAATACGATCATGGATGACGGTGTGGCCTTGTTGGCCGGCTATCAGTAGATTGCGGAGGTAGGAAATGGGTCCTCTGGGAGTACAACCTCGATAGTTGGGTCATCCTCTAAATCCGAGGCTGACAACCATCCATGCTGCGCCGATCGTGGAGTTGAACAAACAACTGGGGTAGGAGCTACTATAGGTAGAAGAGTCGAGGATGCAGTAGGCGGAGTCATGATTCTCTGAAATAGTATTATTTTAAGTTTGAAGTGAGTATAAGCTTACAAACAAAGAACAATATTATTTTAGATTACATGCTTTATGAAATATATCCCTTTTTATACAATTATTATAATGTTTTAAGGTTATATAGATTAATACTTATATATACATATACGTATTATCATATAAGCAGTTCATTCATCAATTTTTAAGTGTGAAGTTTAGTCTAATGTTACCCATATTCTCATTTCAGTATTTTATTATGTAGTGTAAAACTTTCAAGTTTAGCACGTCTAACATATAGCAATATCTCACTAAACAGTATTTATAATCAAGTTCAGTAAACATACATATATATATAATTAGATCACACAGCATAAAATGCCCTAAGATCTATATGCTTAACTAATACGGTCCAAAAATAAAATCCCAAAAAGATTTTTATAAGTTATAGTCCAGTTTTTAAATAAAAGTAAAATCATTTTATTTTTATTTTATTTAAAAGTTTATCTGGTTCTATAACTAATGCTCTGATACCATTCTCTGTGACACCCCGGGTAGGGTCAAAATATGCGGAATATATCCACGGAGATGTCACAAGGGTGGATCAATAGCATATAGTCCATAGAGCATAAGATAAAGAGTTAGTCAAATCATATTACATGTTTATTTAAACAAATAAATAAAAATTGTCTTAAACATGGTGAAGAGTGTTTGTTTGAGTTTCCCAAATAGAACTGCAGACGAGTCCTACAATGCAGATTACTAAGATGCTGGAGACCATGCACACACCACGTACTAACTTCATATTCGTGTGCAAAACATACTAACGGGGGTCAACATAAAGTTGGTGAATTTACAGATTTTAATCAATTAATTAGTTTAGACATACAATAATCATAGAAGTAATAATGCACAAAGCAGTCTTACTAAAATGTAAATAACATTTGTTTATTATTAGAAACTGAAGCTTAACCCATAGTCCTCAACAGATGAGGACGTAGTGTCTTACAAAAAGACATCCATTCTAGTTCCAACATGGTATACGTCTGTTGTCCCGACCAAGGCACAGTGAGTATGACTCACCCAGACGGGGATGGTCAATCCCTAATAGATCTATTTGTAACATTCGGGCGATTTACAACAATTTAACAGTTTCAATAATAATCAATCATAATCAAGTTTATACAATTCAGTTATGTCCAATATATGTTTGCATATTTTCTTTCCCAAAAAGGGAAAGTTTTATCAAAGTTTATATGGGGGGTGTAAACTCACCTGGGAGTAGGCAATTGCTTGTTTAACACGGATATCCAATTAAAGCTCACACCAAAGTTATGCCTAATCATATAGTATAGTTTTAATAGATAGTACAAAGAACATATATTTATGCTTATACGGATTTTATTCAGTTCATTCATACTATGGTATTTATCTAAATAACCATAGTTCAAGTAGCATCAATATTCATTTCTAGGTAAACATAAAATGTTTAACTATTAATATCAGTTAGCATACATGTATTAACTTATATTAAGTTTCTTAGTTAAGTAGACATAAAATGTTCTACTTAAATATTAACATTCAATTTATCCAACGTTCATATAAATTTTATTTTCTAAGAGTATATGAGTTTATGTATGAGTAACACATATTCATAATTGTTCATACAATTATTTCCTATAGTAAAAAAAATAAAATAAAATATTTTATTTTACTTTAAAGTTTTCATAAATTATTTTAGTATTTATAAAATAATTTAAACGTAAGAATTTATACCCTAATTCTTTTGTTCTAAGTATTTTAATTATGTTTTATTATAATTAAAAATAGATTTTAGGGTTAGGGCTTGGTAATGTTTCGGGATATGGCAAAACTAGTCCCTCTATATTTTAAACAAGTGTAACTTTCGGATTTTACATAATTAGTTCCTAAGGTTTGTTAAAGTTTCGGCTTATGGCAGATTTGGCCCCCTAGTTTTATCTAAGTTTTGTAACTTTACCAAAATTACACAAACAGCCCTTAGGGCTACTTTAGGTTTCGGTAAATTACAAAAATAGTCCTTAGGGTTTTAAAATGACAATATTTCTTTTAGAACCTTCCCAAAATGGTCCCTAGGGTTTAATTTGCACGGATAGTAATTATTAAACCCTAGACTTTTGAGTATTTACATTTTCAGTCCTCGTGCTTACTAGTTTATCAAAACAAGTTTTATAAGTTACGGTTTAGTCCTTAAGTTTTATAAATTGTCATTTTCATCCAAAAAGTTTTTATAAGTTATATTTTTATTATAAAAACTTTTATTTAACATTCAAAATAGTATATGAGCTCATTAAATGAGCTCAACATTTAATGGGCTATTTTAGTGGGCTTAACTATATTTTTAAGTCCTTTAATTATTTAAATGGGCCTAAATGTAATCTTAAGTCCATTAAGTTACTAGGATTTATTAAATGGGCTTATTGGGTCAATTAAGTTTTGAATTAACATTTTATAGGCTTAAATAGTCCATTAACACTACTTTACCTTTTTATGTATGTTTTAACTTAGGATATTCTTATAAGCTTGCCTTATACTTTGTTTCATGTGATGTACCAATTTAGATCTAGGTTTGTTACAAGGTTTTATACAAGTCATAAGTTCTAACCATGAGCTTAAGACGCACGGCTATGATTACCATAGTTTATTAAGGTGTGTCAAGTCTTGTTTTAAGATTGCATGCACTTGCAAGTGTTTCAATATTAAGATCTAGCTATGTATATAATAAGAAAACAAGTCAAAGTCTATGTACACCATATATAACTTACGGTTAGTCATTTAAATCTTGGTATTTCCAAGATATGTTTTTTAGCTAGTTTCATAATTACCACTTACCACAAATATAGGTTCCACATATACATGCATGTACACTAAAAGATCATCTAAGTACACATATAACATTTTTGTGATTTCAATAGTCCATTTAACATGTAATGATACGTATTCCATCATTTAAACTTAGCACATAAATCACGTATTCATTAATCATATATGCCGTGACCTTCTAGGTCATGGTTTTCATGGTTCTTGAGTTACACATGTTTATTTTATGAGATCTATGGTTATTTGTTAACCAAAGTCCCATAAAGTAAGATTTGTAACCCTTGCTACATTAAGCTTATAAAGTATTTTCTTATGATTTTAAATCAAGTATAAACGTATAGTACTAATCATAGATTTCTTATTAAAAGATTTTTAACCATCGTGACCTTTAAGGTAATGGCTATTACCAAATCTTGATTTTTAACTAGTTATATATACATGTGTTTATAGATGGATGATGATGCATGTAAGTGAAAATGATGAAACATAAGGAGTCTACCTTTCTTGCCTAAATGTTACCAAGGAAGATCTATATGAACAAGGAGACTAGAGATGTAGTCAAAAAGGTAAAGAAAACCCTAAAGATAACTATGCCGTGGCCTTTATAGATTCGGCTAGGGCTTGTTACAACACTTCCAAAGATGATGATGATGTTACCAAATGATTGGTAATTACTATAGGACAAAGATCTAGTTGATTGGATGTACAAACTTGGATTTTTGGTGGCTTATAGCCGTAATGTTTGAGAGAGAAAAGGGAAGGGAGAGTAAGATCTAGTTGAGAGGGAATGTGAAGAGTATGTGTGGGTTTTTGGCTAAAAGGAGAGAGAGAAAGCAAGGTAAGGGTGTGAATACCTTGGTAAGAACATTTGTGCCAAGTGTTGACACTTGTGTTCCCAAGGCATGACACTTGTGTTCCAAAGGCATCTCTTCACCTTCCACCTAAGGGGTGCGTGTGATTCTTAGCCAAAAAGGGAAATGGGCTCATGTTGTGGGCTTGTGTTGGGCTAGCACCAAAAAGGTAGAGAATTTTGGGCTAGTCCAAGGATTTCATGAAAGCCTAAAGTGTACACTTATACATAAGTGGCATATATACTTATCACAACATATTTCCATGATTTGTTAAATGTTGCATCCATACATTTGCTTCATATATATGAATGGTTCATTATTTGATCTCTCACTCTTATATACTATGTAATCTATCACCAAAAACAAATGATTGTAGATGTAAAAGTACATAATAATAAGTTTACACACACATCTTATAGGATTATAACACATGAGTGATTGTTCTTAAGATCTTTAGATAAGAAATCATTACATAAAATCATGGTAAAATCATGGATTTTACACGATAGACCAGGATTGAGATAGAATTGCGATGGTTTTCTCATTGCGATGGGGTGTAAGATTGCGATAAGATTGCGATGTTTTAAACATTGCGATGGCTATGTTAGGATTCCGATGGTTTGTATGATTGCGATGGATTTAGGACTATTATTATTCCGATGACTTGTAAGCTTGCAATGTGTAATCTTGGTAATATTGTGATAGTTTTTAATATTTTGTTATCACTATAAGGTAGTGATGAGTAATAGGATTGTCTTGCTAGCATAATGTTAGGTGGCACCTATAGACATGTGTCGTGATCTAGTTAATTGTTGTTCTATAAATGTAATGTGCTAATGATCGTCGTGTGTTACTGCAAATGCTACAAATTGGCATAGATTTAAGATATATATGTTTTGTGTATATCATTTGTGTTTATGTCATCAAAGCAGGAAAATGTCAATCACAGAAGAACAACAACGACAACGTGATCTCAAACTTGTTTCGCTCAGCGACAGGCTACCATATGCTGAGAACAACTCTCGTTTACTAGAGGATTTTGATCCGTCTTTACCAGCTTTCAAAATCGCCACGGATAACCTAGACATCTCACCCATCAAAGATGCATTCAGATGTACTGCCTCTGTTCCCGAAGTCTACATGCACGACTTCTGGAACACTGCATCACTTTCTAAAAAGACTATCTCATTCCAACTGAACAAAACGCCAAGGGTACTTAACTTGAGCATCTTTCGGCAACTGTTTAAACTTCCTAAGTTGGCACAATGAGAACAATTTGTGGCTAACCCAAAGAACGATGAAGTGTTTCGAGTCATTCGTGCTATGAATTATGAAGGTGAAATCCACAACCTATCCCAGTTCAACACATCACACATAGGGAAACCCTAGAAAGCACTTATCACCATCATTGTCAAATGTCTTACTGGAAAGACTCGGGGCTACGACGCAATGAGACCACCTCAGGCACACATATTTTAGGGACTTTACACGGCATCGAAAGTAGACTATGCACTTCTTCTCTGGCAAGAATTTTGTTATCAGTTTACTGGAACCAAGAAGAAATCAGTGCATCTTCCATTCCCAAGATTCACGAAGCTCATCATCAACCACTTTATGAAGAATGACCCAACCATTGACACTCGCGGGAATTTCTTCTACCACACAAAAGATTATGACTATGTGATTCTACAAATGAATGCAGATACTAATTCCACAAAGTATGCATTACGTCCTACTTTAGTACTTGACACAATGATAAATGACTGAATCAAGGAAAGTGATAATTATCAAGAGATGCTTAATGATATTGATGCACAGTTTTGACGAGCAAATTCACTTCCCTTAGAGAAGCAAAAAGGTAAACGCAAGAAAAGAGTTTCAAAGCGCCAATAGACTGTTTCTTCCAAAGATAAAGGCACAGAGAAAATGCAAATAGTTGATGAAGATGATGATGAAGATGAGACGATCCATACTGAGGAAGAACAGGAAGAAGTACCACTCAGAAGGCCTAAGAAAGCAAAGCAGACTAAATGTAAAGAAGCAAGTGTTGCTTCAGATGAACCTGCTCAACAAACCATTTCTGAAGCCAAAAGACTACGTATTATTCTTCAACAAAGTAGAGAGGAAGCTTTTGCAACTTCCACAGGATCAGGCTCAAGACTGTTTGAGGACTTAGACGATTTTGGCAATCCTGATGCTGACATGGCATTTTATGAAGATCCTACCGATGAAGATGCTTATGAAGATGTTGATAACTTCCAAAGTCGTGAGCAAAGTGAAGAGGGTGGTAGCAGTGCAAACACATATACAAGTTTGATGTATCGAGACGCCAATATCACCACATCCTTACCAGAACCAACTCACACGGTGGTGCACGACGATGCTCATGCAAGTTTCATACCAGAAACTCAACTTCAAAGTAAGTATACTTCCGGCTCTGACGATGTTATTAAATATCTTAATTTGGAAGGGGAGGGTGTCGAGGTTACAAATACTGATCCATCCACAAATGAAGACATGGTGGATATTCCCATAACTACTGTTACATTAACCACCACTCCACCACTATCCACCCCGGTCATTAGTGAAGTCATAACACCAGATATCACACCAGCACTTGTTGAACAACCGGTATCAACCACCATCCCAACCACTGTATCTACACCATCACCTATCCTTGAACAACCTGTATCATCCACCACCACTTTAACAGTCATGGTTACACCTCCATCATTAGTACAATAAGTATCATCCACCTCCAATCCATTCCTCACAGTCAGTGATCCACTGATCCAGTCTCTTCAACAACAGCTGGAGGCTCAAGCTAAACAAATAGCTACATTGACTGAAAGATTCACCTCTCCTCTCAAGGAACCACAACCTGATGAGCCAACACTTAAGAAAATATCTGACAGAGTGTCTAAACTTAAAGAACAACACAAATCATTTCTTGGAGAGAAGAAAACTCGTGACAAAGATAATGCTTTCTTTCTTGGGTCAATTGATGAGAAGATGACCAAGATCATTCGACGAGAAGTCAAGTCATATGTTGATCAGCAGCTACCAACTTTTGTCGGTAATGGTTTATCTACACTTCAACTAATGACATTGTTACAGACACGTCTGCTAAATATGGGGGCTCATAAATCGAAAAATAAACGAAAAGTTCTACAATATCTCAACAAAGCAATTATTGACGATGCACCAACAGATACTACCGACTCTGAGTCTGAAAATGAAGACAAACTAGAGGAGGAAGATAATGAGGGTAACGGTGATGAGGATGATGGTGACAATGATCAAAATGAGGAAGAGGATAAGGAAGGAGATGAGGAGGAAGAAGAGGATAAGGAAGAAAAGGATAAGGATGAAGATGAAGATGAGGACGCGGATACAGATGAGGATGAGGATGACGATGATGATAATGACGACGGTAATGGAACCAACAAGGGTGATGACAATGACAAAACGGGTACTAATGCCGAAGAGTCTAATAAGGATGAAAGTGATAAGGCGACTGAGAAAGGTATTGAGGAAGCTGTAGAAAGCATTGCTGAAACCGCAGAAAAGACGCTGGAGTCAACTGTACCAGAAACTCAGCATATTGACACAGGTATATCTACTGAACCAGTTTTTACTACTGATTCTCACAATGAATTTGTAGAATATATGCAAGAAGACGAAATTCTTGTGTCTACACAACAAAAAGAACCCACAGGGTCAATGCTAGAAGAAGAACCTCACGATGATATACTGGTGACGCAAGAACAACCTTCAACACCATCTAAAGATCAGCACATCACTGATATGGAAGTTGAAGATATAAATGTGCCAGAACCAACGTTTGCTGAATCTCTTATCATCGATGACACGGTACAGGAGCAACTCTGGCTCACAAATGCAGCACCACAGCATCCTTTCGATACAGCAACTGAAATGGAGCTGACTCAATTCCTGAACAATCCTATCGATTTCTCGGCCTTTCTAAGGTATTCCCATGGGAAACCGACAATGACTCCGGATTTTATCAAAATGGCAGCCGCAAATGTGGACTTCTTTGATACTTTGAAGATCAGCCATAATGAAGCCGAATATCACTTGAATGAGCTTACCAAGGCAATGAGAGTGACGACTACAGGAATTCAGACTCCTGTGTTACGACCTCTTACACCCACGGTCATCGCCGGTTTTGCAACGATCCCAATAGAGCACTTTGTTTCTCACGATCTCGAATACCTTGAAAAATGCGCAAAGAAATATGCCACGTCACTTACTATGCTCAAGGCTGTTAATCTAGAGAACGTTCCATGGATCGAAGATAAAGTACCTGATGCAATATGGAGAAAGAAACTGCTCAAGTTTTAGGATACTTTTGCTTCACTTGGCATCTCTCACTGGACTGCAAAGAAAAGGTTAGCTTACAATCATTTCCATCGTCCAAAGAGAGGTTCTTCTATTGTCTCAGCTCACAGAATCAAAAGCATCCAAGGAGCAACCACTCAGACTGTCTTCGGTTATGATTACTTGAATGTAATCGTGTTCAAACGTACCGATGAAAAAGAATACCGAATTGACGAAAGTGATCTCCAATACCTTCAACTTGAAGACATCAAAGATCTTCTGTTGTTATTGGCTCAGGGAAAAGTTGGCTATCTACAACCTGAGATTGTCATTGCAATGAGCTCCAACTTTCGTCAATGCAAGAAAATCGTCATTCAAAACCGGGTGGAAGATTTTCAACTTGGAGTAGAGAGCTATCAGAAACAGCTAAACTTGCAACGTCCCCATACAACTCCACTCAGTAATTTTCACAAGAACAAGAAGCCGTATATGGGGACCACGACACCGGAAGCAGGGATATTTTATCCAAATGAAACTAGAGTCATGCAGTTTATGCGATTCTCCGAACTGCACAAATTCAGCGATGGTACACTCAAGCACGTTCGAGATGATTTGACGGTTCTCAATGCCGACCTACCGCTTCTAGCAGTCAAGTACACCTGTACAACCCAGTGCAAAAAGGGAGCAAAGTACGCGATCAAGAAGATCGAGGAACTTATAAGGAAGCGCCAGTTGCTGCGAAGTGTGGAACGATTCGTCGGTGGACGACCATATGGATCTCACCATAGGTTCACGGAACGAGCCATTTAATTATGGTTCGTCTTATAATAGGTCAACTCCATATGTCTATAATTGTGAATATGTTAATTTTTTTATAATCAGCTTTTGTGGCATGTTGTAGTGTAAAAGTATGATATTTTTCAAGAATTTCTCTCGAGATTCTAAATCTTTCAAACATATCATACTCAAGCACTACAACTAACCCTCATTAATTTGAGGGGGAGCATTAATATGTTATTTGGCCAACATCTAATTTCATTTTATTACCCAAAGACCGGTTAATCCATTAATATCCAAAATATTGATGGTTAATGTGACAATCCGTCAATTTATGGTTTATATTTTATTCTCAAATATTATTTAAAAATATTATTTTAATGTTATATTATGAACTCACTTATTTTTGGGAAGAAATTTGGGTTTACGTCCCGAAGTAGCATTGACTACGTCTAAAATGGAGGATTCTACGTTACGTGCTTACGTTTACCCACACCATTTTTGGTCACAGTCCGACATTTCAGAAAATAAATTTATCCGTGATATTATTTTGAGATTTTAAATTTGTGTTGGTTCATAAACTCACAAATTTACGAGAAGAGATTAGGACTTACGATTATAATTTAATGTCCTTTAGGACTAAACCGGAAACCTTAGGATTACGTATTTACATTTTCGAACTCCGTTTTTGATGAGATAATTTTTATTAGATTCGTTTTGTGCCGATGATTCATAATTTATAAAAACGTTTTTCGTAAAACGACCTGAGGGCACGCAAATCGAGGAAACTAGAATCGAGGAGTACTCGTAAATAATTGGGGATGAGACAAAACCACTTTTGCCCCACCCCCAATATGGGACGGCAAAACTAGCTACACAAACACCCTTGTTGTCATTTTTATATCAACAACATGGACACTTGTCCATTTTAGCTTAACTTGTAAGCTTTCACACCTCAAAACCATTAACTTGCAACTAAAACCATTTCTTCTATTATTCAACATGCAAAACACTCTCATCTCTCTCTCTACTCCATTTGGACGTCCATACCATCACCATAAACCATCATATGATCAAAAATTCAACCTTAATTCATGTGTTTAACTTGCACAAGTTGAATACCCTTTGAAGACTTGTTGATTGGAGGTGATCATAAGATCCACAAAGGAGAATTTATGAAGATCAAGGTCTGATTTTCCACAAGATGTTCATGAAGATAGGTGATCTTAAAGATGGTCTTGGTTTATCACAAGTTTCTCCATCAAAATCCATGTCTTAATCACAACCTACATCATCTTGGTGGTATAAAGATTGTTCTTCCCATCCTCTTGTTATTTTGATTATGTAATCATGTATTTTCTTTCTTATTGTATATGTATATGATGAATATATGATGATAAAAATGTTGTGTGGGGATCAAGTGTTGATAAACATGGGTAAAAAGATGAAAAACTATATGTAAAAGTGGTTAATCTTGCTTAATTTAGTAGGCTGTATAAAAACAGTAAATAACCATATGATGAACTGATAAAATGGTATAGATGATTTTATATACAGTGAGTATTGAGACTTGTACATATGTGAGAGTTGGCCATGCAATGGAATCATAAAAATGAGTGAGATATGATCAAAACAAGTTTAGAGTGCAAATCTGAGTACACTGTTTTGGACAAATTTTATAAAATACTTAGATGTTGATTCATCAGTAGCTATAAAGGAATAAAATTAATCACATATCATGTAGTTTCTGTGATAAAAATTTGGGGTTCTATCTCCATGTAGAACTCTAGATATGATCATTTTAGTAAACTAGGTTTTTAGGACTGATTTTATGAAATTAAAGTTTAATATTATCATATAAGCACCCAAATAAATATAGTATAAAATGTGAATTAAAACCCACTAACTTATATATTTCATTTATATAAATATTTACAATGATAAATAAGTGGACATTTTATAAAAATGGTAACTTGTTAAGTTTTATAAGTTATAAAAACTATATACTAAGTTTTACGTCTTTTCGGCTAAAACCGAAAGATTAACGTTTTTGTTAAATAAAACTTAGACGGTCGGACCCGTCTAATATAAAATTTTATAAACTCACATACTGATATATGAACTTATATAACAAGTAAAAACCGATAAAACCCGAACTTTACAACATATAGACATTAACGGGCCAAAGTAGCCTTAATGGACAATAAACCCGACTAATTTGGAAAAACACTTATAAACTTATTTATTGGGCTTAACCGATTTGGGCCCAACATATAAAGTATAATACTGATAATAAAAGTATAATTGGACTAATGAATAGTATTGGGCTTGTAATAGGCCCATTGGGCTTTAAAATGTAAACAAATTGAACTAGTGTAACTAGTCTTGAAAATTACCAACACATAAACATTATAATAAATAAGTAAAGATGTATAAACCCACTTGATCATCATCATATGTATAAAGTCATCATATATATACATAATTGTTATTTTTATAAAGTCATTGGACAAAAGTCTAAGACGAGTATTATTTGTCTAGGTTTCCGTGATTGAAGCACGTACCGCACGTCCGAATTGCCAATAACTCGCTTTCCCACATCAACGTGAGTTCATAGCCTCACACTCTTTTAAATGTTTTTATGAAATGTTTTACAAACCCGCGAGGGAGATAACATGTTAGTTTTAATAAAATACGACACCAGTTGTCCCGATTGTCTGTTTATTGATTTGGACCTGAATGATTGTATGACCCGATGAATGATTAAATGACCCGATAGATGTAATGAAATGGATTATTAAAGTTAGGTTATGTCACTAAAAGTCCCATTAGCAGGAATTGTGAGCTACCGGGATTTGGTAGACGCTTATGCATATAATAGTACTATTTGGGGACGATCACCCCAGTTCGCGCCTTGACGGTTGATCCCTGTCGTGCCACATTGATTGGTAAGCGAATTTATGTATGAGAAGATTTACACAAGCGTGATTATTGTGACGACACGCTAATTTAGATGGGAAAATGAGTTTCGGGCTAGCTACCCGTTGTTTGTTGTAGTAAGGTAACAATGTCATGCGGCTTATAATAATCCAAATAACGAAATACTGCTATACGCACTGAATTACGATATATTGCCTGACTAGCAATACGGGGTCTTACTATTGATATTATGTTCGTGTTTTGGTTTTTCATAACCATAATCATATAACAGTTTTTATTTAACTCTATACAACGTTATAAAACGTATTGTATGATGTTTTTACGCCAATGGTTCGTATAATGATTTTGAAGGAAAAAACCTATATTATGATTTTTGATAAGGATTGTATAAAATGACTTTGGCTATTTTATGGCCTATTACAAAGATTTGTACAAAATGATTTTCGGTAATAATTTTATACCGACGTTATATTGATGGATTTACTTAAACTCTATGATTTCACTCGGCGTTATCGCTGACCTTTTCTTTTAACGTGTTTTATCTCAGTTACTTGAAGGTAATTCTCGGGAAGACAACAAGAATTCATGGCTCGCACTTAAATGATAATTTCCATTCAAATGCTTTGTAAAACCTGTATGAAATACAATGACTTGGGACCTATGTAAATTTGATATTTATGAATGAAAATGCTTTATTATTAAACGACGCGATTTTCGAGCCTTGTCTATGATGTGAGTAATGTGCTATCCCGTAACACCAACGAGTCTTCCGCTGTATTGAATTGTAAAAATTTGGGGGTGTTACAGTTTGGTATCAGAGCTCTCGTTATAGAGAACGAAATATTTTTTAAAACTAAGGTTTTGAACAAAACATTTCAAAATCTTTTAACTATAAACATTTTTCACAAAATGTCTAAAAATCTTTTGACTATAACGGTGCCGAAGAATTCCCGAGTTACCGACAAGGCCAGACTAAGAAGTGTTATTTTAATATATATATATAACTTGGATTATATATATATATGATGTAATTACATGATTGTTTGATGATTATATTGATATTTATCCGAGGTATTTATACGACGTAGATTGTCACAAGGAACCCTAAATCCCCAAGTAAATTAATCTAGCTATTCCAGATCTAAACCAAGTTGTGGATGATTATAATCCCAACAAAATGGTTGATATTCGTAGAAATGTAGATAGTAGTTGATTGTGACATTGAAGAAGAATTGGCGAGATTAAAACTGATATCGATGTCATGACGATCTTTCCTTATAGAGTGGAGTTTGACAAAACGTTACCACCTGGAAAGGTATCATCTGATTCGTTGTCACCCAATTCTTAAATTGAAATCGAAAGGGTGAATGTTGCACTTGAGGCTGTCAATAGAACCATTACCCAAAAGCCTCATGCCACTAGCACCTTTCCGAGAAATCTAAATGAATGTGTGAGTCATCTCATGCTAGTGACTCATTTGATAATTGTTGTTGTAAGAGCAATAGGACTGGAAATTAAGTGTTGATCATATCGAGCTTTTATTGCCCTATTAAGGTATAATAATAAGGTTGAAAGTATTGGAGAATGAGGTAGGATATCGAATTGAGTATAGGTTGATTAAAACTTGAATAAAATAAAAATTTAACCCGTATGGAATATGAAATTGTTAAGAGGAAGTCGTTAAGTCCTGTGATTGAATTATAAGGTTTTAAATGATTGTTAATTTGTGTTAAGGGTTGTTCCTAAGCCATTGTCCACTGACGAGGATGCCCAGTGTCCAAGAAATAAATTGAAGAAATCTTCTTCTGAATTGGGACCATGGATCTTCCGGGACAGGTGGAACCCCCATGACTCTTGTAGATTAGTATTCATTGTGGTATCTTTTAAAAATCCCTAACTTAACTGAGACATCAGTTGGTAGGATGAGTTCTTGGAATTGTATGACATAGTGACACGTAATGTGTTACGGTACAATTCTGACTTGTTTGTGATTAATGAAAAGACTACCTTTGATTGCTAAATTCTACATGTATCGATGTTATCTATCTTTTCTTGCTTCTTACCAATGCTCGCATTAGTGATGCAACCATTGAGCAAGTACTCATCTCTGTTTGAGTTACGTTGTGGATTAATCTTTTTGAGTGTCATCGAGGTCATAAACCTCATGATTATTTGGCTAAGCTCATTTCCTATTATATTGTAGTTAGTTCTTGGTGAACAACTTTTCATCACTCCTTTGTAGATCACTCATTGTTTTTATAAGATAAAACAATATCCCTTGAGAAAAATTGAATTTTCATCACTATAAGGATTATTCAAAGTGAGATTTATAAGTGATCGTTATCAAAATGAAGTTGTTTATAAAACACCTTAGAAAACTTAATTGTTTTCATAACAAAGAAAATCTTTGTAAATTTATTTTTGATTCTTATTTAAGAATTAAGCATGAAAGTATTTTTATTATATGATGATAAAATTTTGACGAACTGAGTATTGCATCGTTAATCTTGAAATTGTATACAGTTGCGCGCCTACATACAATTTGGAATGGACCATGCAAGGCTGATTAGTAGTCACCATAAAACTGATTAATAAACACTACATTTTCTTTAAAGATTGTGAAAGATTAAATTTTATGAGATCTGCAAGAAGTGAAAAATAGGGACATAGTGTTAGGGACACCTACATATGTGCCTGTAGCATCTATTCTTCCGAGTCGAATTCACTCATCTGTGGAAATTGTCTTATTTGACAATTGACAATTCTTTCTTCTCCAATTCTCCCGTGGTGAGATTCTTAGAAAAAGTATCTGATTACCGAGTGTTGATACCCGATGTATCGACGTTCCTATCATTTCTTTTGGTTAGATTTCATTTGAATGACCTGGGTAACGATCTGAGGAGCTTTCGAATGCGTACTAAAATTAGGAAAACATGGATATACTTATATTCGTTAATGTTTTCGTCTGTATCTGATTTGAAATTCTCTCGCGTAGATTATGCGTTGACCTTACTCTTTTAAGGTTAGTTGTGTCTCCAGATATCCTTGAATCTGTGAAGGATTATGAGTTATTATTAGTCTTTTGAGAAGTTCACATCTTATCGATGACAATAAAACTGAAAAGTTGATAGTGCCAGTAGAATGGATTGATTGATTATGACATGACGACATTTTCTTAATTGATGGGAACTCGAATAGAATTCCCCTAAATGATAAGATGTTGATTATCAAAAGTGATCTAAATAACTCTTGATGGATGACCATATCCTGCATTTAGACTTGAAATTATACCGTGAATGGTTGTGAATTAGTCATAGATATTATAATCTAGAAAGAACTTAAAGAAAATTTATTAAAAGATGTTTCCGTTATCTAAAACTTTAGGAGGTATTTGTTGGTGAATTACCTAGACTTTCGCCATTAAGGCAAGTGGAATTTGGTATTGATTATATTCCCGGTGCTGCACCTGTGGCTTGTGCACTGTACGTCAACACCATCTGAATTAAAAGGATTACCGTGCAACTGAGAGAGTTGTCGGAAAAAGGCTTTTATTCTATCAAGCTCGTCATCACGAAGAGCTATGGTATTATTATTCCTTATATTTATTAATTACCGTGAACTAAGTAAATTGACGATTAAAAATCTATATCCACTGCCCAAGATGATAGATTGTTTGATCATTTACAAGGTTCTAGCGTATGTTCTAAAGATTTGATTCACGACATGGTTATCATCAACTTCGCGTCCGCGAAAAAGATTATCTATTCCAATCACTACATCCAGAACTTGTAATAAACATTATAAGTTTCATGTGATGACGTTTGGATTGACTAATACACATGTAGCATTCATAAATTTGGTGAATCACGTGTGTAGGCTTTAATTTGATAAAATCATGCTTGTGATCATTAAGGACCATTTGTTTGTATATAAGAATAAGAATGAGTTAATAATTATTTGTACAATGCCCTGAGTCAGCCGAGTAGTGAAACCTGTACCTTGAAAAATTAAGATGTGATTTAAGGCTTGATCATTTACATAAAATGATCGTTTGATTAATGATGGTAAGATGTATATATATTGACTCTTCAAAATTTAGAGCCCTTTTAATATTTTGGGTTTTACTAAAAAGAAAGTGAAAATATGTTTTGACAAATAATTTATTAAGGAATGTTTAAGGGATTATTCCCTTATACACAAATCATTTAACTAAACTCCTGTTTAGGGGTAAATGTTTGTGTATACCTCAAGACAACCTAAGAGGAATTGAGGAAACCGTTAAACCATGACTTAAAATTTGAAATGATAATTTTTGCTTTTCAACAAAGAAAATTTTTACCAAAGAATAAACGAAGGATTTTCGAACATTTATGAATCTTATTAATTATTTTCGATAAATCAACAAAAATCTTGTTAATTAAATTCAAATTTATTTTGAACATTTTTATAATTGGTCAAACTAAGAAAATTAAAAAATTTTACGTTATGTTTCATAAAAATTAAATATTTATTATTTAATTAGTTGTAATAATTATCGACGCTTTAAACGTCGGATTAAGCAAAACTGATAAAAATGATAGCTAAAACGAAACTGAAACTTAGAAAATATGAAGAAAGGTGAACGTAATTACTGACACATTATGTAGAAAATATAAAGAACCAATTAAGATGTGTTCCTTAGTAATGACAGTGCAAAATAAATTGCCGAACAAATTAAAAATAACTAATGTTTGTAAAAAGGATAATATAGATAATAAAAAGGGTTCACGGCTAATGTGAACCATTAGAATTGAGAAGCCGATGGCGTTAGATGTTTTAAAGGCTGCTTGTGGTTGCCTGACTATAGAGGATTTTGAGATTTAGTCATATTGAAATCTTGTAAGTCTAAGTATTCTATTTACGTCAATTCTGATCTAATGTATCCTTATCTGAAGAAGTTGTACTGATGGAAAATTATGAAGGCAGACATCGCCTCATACATTAGTAAACGTCTAGCTATTGCAAAGGTCATCATCTGAATTTGATTCGATTTGGGTCATCGTCGACAGACTGACCAAATCTGCGAATATCATTCCTGTTAATGATAGATTCTTGATGAAGAAATTGACTCATTGTGTTTAAAAGAGTTGTGTAAACATAGTGTGCCTATATCGATCATCTCTATCAAGATCCTCACTTCGCATCGAATTTTTAGAGATTTGCTCAAAAGTCATTGGGAACGAACCTTGATGAGAGTACTGTTTACCACCCCAAATCGAAGGGACGAGGTAAAGTAATGATACAAAACACTAAAAGTGCTGTTTTATGTTTGAATGATTGACCTTCGGTAATAAACCGTATAATCGCTTTCCTTTGTAGAGATTATCATTGATAACTATCGTATTAGGATCGAGATCGAATATTGTGAGGTTATATATTAGAGCATCTATAAGCAGGAGTTGGAATGAAGACACCCGACTTACACCCATTGTGAGTTGGACATGTCTTTTAGGTTTAAGGTTTCCTATGATGGCGAACCTAACGTTACAAAATACTCGACCCGCGAGACCTGAAATGATTTTTGAAATTAGGATCTGATTATTGACTGCCAGTAGTGGGCAGGAGGTTATGTGAATATAAAGTGCAGATCTTGAAGTGCAGGATGGGTAGCGAAGTTATGCCAAAAATTTTAACCATGGAAAAATGAATTGATGATCTGAAAGATCATGGGATATAAGTCCCCGTTGTATGGGACCATTGAGATGATGTAAAAGATTGGTTTGAAAGGCATATAAGCTGGATCTACCCTAGGACTTCAAGAGCTGCGTGAATTATGTTTCGTATATCGAACTTGATAAAATGCCTATCAAGTGAAAATCTGACTATTCCTTAATGAAGTTTAGATCGGCGAAAAGTTGCATTCATCAAAAACCCGTGAACATCATGGATAGAGAAAGTAAGTCAACACTAAGCCTGATCTTATTCCCGTAGTTATGTTTGATGAAACTCGCGTATTGTAATGGATTACACTTGTGAGAAAAGACCGAATGTGGAGGAAATACCCACATGGCTTTAACTCTATAAGAAGCGAGTAGTAATATAAGATGATCTTTGAGGACAAAGATCCTGTTTCGGGGTAAATGCTGTGACAATCCGTCTATTTATGGTTTATATTTTATTCTCAAGTATTATTTAAAAACATTATTTTAATGTTATATTATGAACTCACTTATTTTTGGGAAGAAATTTGGGTTTACGTCTCGAAGTAGCATCGACTACGTCTAAACCGGAGGATTCTACGTTACGTGCTTACGTTTACCCACACCATTTTTGGTGACAGTCCGACATTTCAGAAAATAAATTTATTCGTGAATATTATTTTGAGATTTTAAATTTGTGTTGGTTCATAAACTCACAAATTTACTGTGATACCCAGAACCGAGGTCACTTATCTTACCCTAAATTACGTTTATTTTTGAAATTTTTAAGAAATTATATGTACTATATATTTTATCGTTTTGGTTGAAACCAATGTTTGAGGTCGTAATCTTAGCGATTGACGATTTAAGAAGAACGATGACGAGTACGATCTCGATGGATGCCCAAATTTCTATGTTTATTGTCGTTTTATCGATATCATAATTTTTCGAGGATTTTACTTTCGGTTCGTGTTAAGTTGAGTCGGGTGCGTTTTATTGCTTTCCGGGTACATTTAAATTGTCCTAAAAGTATTTTGGAGTGTTCGGGATGACCCCCGACCCCCTCAAAATTTTCCAAATTGACTAGTGAGTCATTCCCGCAAACATTTGAGGTCGTTTTCATTTAAGGCCAAAAGAATGCTATAATTGCACACAAGGGCTTCCAATTTTTACAAAGTGGAAATACAAACACACACACAACACAAAATACACTAAAAACTTTCTTCAATCTCTCTCTTTTCTCTCTTTAGGCCGACGGCCAAGAACCACCACACCACCACCATATTTTTTTTTCTAGCTTGTTTTAATTAAAACCAAGGTTAGACCACTTCTAGTTTAATCATTCCAAGTGTTTTGATATACTTTAATCTAACATGCATCCATAAAATTTTTCAAGAATCAAATGGGTTTTTCAAAAATTTGTTTTGATGTTAATTGAGTTCATGCATGTTTAATTGGGGTATAGTAGATGGATAATCACCCAACAAACCAACCAAAATCAATTTGGTTGGGGTGTTTTGATCACCCACACCCCACGGCCAAATGGGGGTGTTTGGTGGATCATGATGTTTGATGTTTTGCTTATGGTTTTTGTGTTTAATTCATGTTTTTAGGTGTTTTAGAATGGGTAAACCTCATTGCATGTTTGATTTGGTGAATGGGTTTTGAGATGGATTTGGTATTTTAGGGGTTAAGGACTTATTAGGATGGTTAGTCATGGTTAGGAGTGTTTAAGTTGAGGTTAGGTGTCGATAAAATGGTTTGGAAACGAGTGTTGGATTGATTTTGAGATGGGTAAATTTAGGCAGATTGTTTGGGCTGGTTTTCATAAATTTGATTTTGTAAACAGGTCATGAGACTAGGATATAGTTGTAGAGCGTCTTCTTAGCTTCGATTTGGTATAAGATAGAGCTTACGACTCCTAACGAGTCAAAAGTTATGATGTTTTGAAAATACGTGTACCGGGAGATGAGAACCTACATAATCCGAAATTATGTTTGGTTTTGGGTCAAATCCCGGGGACCATAGATATAGTTTGGTAATTGGTTAAAGGTTGATTTTTGGTCTCAAACCTGCATTTGTGAGTCTATTATTAGACTTAGGTGTCAAATGGGTCAATGGTATATTTTAAATGGGTCAAATAAGTCCAACATGGTCAATGTGCAAAATCAGTCCGAAAAACGAAGGTTTAGTAATGTGTTGAGTAACGAGTCGAAAAAGTGAAAACTTTTAATGGGATTAAAAATGGGTTTTCTATAGGTCTGAAGGTATTTTTGAGAATTTTCCCAAATTTTATAAAAGGGTATAAGTCTAGTAAGACAGCCCATACTTTTGGTAAGTATCGGCGAAAAACGTAAAAAGAGTAATAACGTTAATAACGTAGACGAATAGTATAAAACGAGTAACAATTATCCGCTTGGTTTTGGCGTGAGTTTGTAATTATCACAATTGACTAATATGTATGTAATATACAGTACTTAAAGTTTATAAATGAGATTACTCATTACGCGTTATTGTTTGTTAGGTGTTGAATTCTCCGGGCATCCTCATCATCGTCAGTGATCGTCACTCGAATCGTCGACTACTCTATATACATAAGGTGTGAATTTGTAGCCTCGCTTACTATTGTTTTTAAATTGTTTTACCTGCGAGGGAAATGCATGCTAGTTTTCTAAAATGAACATATGTCATGAATTATTGTTGGACCCGAATGTTGCCTTGAATTATGTTGAGTACCTAGTTGCAAAAGACCCTATATTCATGAACTATTAACTATTGTTTAATCCTTGTGTGGATTGAAAATAGCCGCTTATACAATTGATAGTACTATGGGGTTGACGACCCTATCCGAGACGAGGGCTAGTACGTTGAGTACCCCCTGCGGACGGATAACTTGTGATAAGAGATAAGGTATAATTGCAACTGATGCCTTTAGAAGGGGCAATGGTTTCATCTTAATCACGCCGGTAATTATTACGCGGGTGATTGAGTTAACGGATTAGTGTCATGAGCTTAAACACAATTATCATAACCTTGAAAATAGATTGTTTGATCGACAATTCTATGAATGATCGTGAATGATTTTTATACCACATATGTTCAAAATGAGATTATAAAACCTATGAATTCCACTCAACATTATTTGTTGACCCAATTTAGCATGTGTTTCAGGTAATCGATGAAGTATAGCATGGAGCATACATTGGATGGGATTTGTGTGTGGCTTGGCGTCTACTTGTTTTTCCACCCATATTTAACTTGAACATTTTAATTTTTCTGTCATGTTGTCAAAAATGTATCTTTTGGGGTTGAGATTCGTGGGAACCAAAACGCTAACTCTGTGTTGTGTCGTTTTGGGTTTGGAAAACCGTAGACATGTATGTTTTTAACAATGCTTAATTATGTTAAAACTTTTACGTCTCTTTGAGTCGTTTGATATATCTTGTGTGTGATGATAACTGCCTAGCACCCAAATGTTGTAGTTCCGCTACGCATAGCATTTGTGGGGGTGTTAGAGATTGGTAATCAGAGCCATGAGTTATAGGGAACTAGGTCGTTTTGAAAAATCCTAAACTATAACTTTTGGTGTCGTAAGAAATTGTCCAAGCACACAACTATCCTGCATGGCTCCGGTAAGGTTTATTTTTGTATTGATGGTACAGATGTATACATTTGAGTTGAAGTATATATGTGGGTATTTATTACGTAGATATTGAACTACTATATGTAAATGTTGGAATTGTACGTGGAGTACTCGATACCGTAATTCTTGTATTACATATGCATGAGCATCATATTATCGCATTTTGGGCATGTGTACCACCTTTGCATTGCATTTGCATGCATGTATTTATAAATACTGAATAGTAATCTTGCGTACCCTCCAAAATTCTCTGTTATTGCAGGAATGGACGAGGTACCGCCTAACGGAAATGGAGACGAATACGTCGTAGGACACGAAGGGGGACCGTTTCCTCCGAACCCGCCAAATGGTGACAATGGATGGATAGCTCAAGAAGAAGCGATAGAGCCGGCAAATGACAGTGATGAAAGTGATGTGGACAACTTCAGTGTTAGTGACGATGGTGGAGAGGATTCCGAGGAAGAGGATCCGGTGAATGATGGAATTCCCAGAATGCTGTCGGTCAGACCGAGCCCGAATTATTTCAATCTCCAAATTCACCAAAGGGATATGAAGTGCCTCCGACAGGCCGATATGATCAGCAACCCGTTCTTCCCCCGATGGACAATTGTAAGGACTACCTGAGGACGGTACCAGGGTTTACTCGAGTGAGTAATGAGTTTGGTGCAGAATCCAGTAATGCATCTAGATCGCGTTCTATTCATGAAAATGTGGCAAAGGTCTATTTTCCGAGACCGAGAAACTATTGGGATCCTGAGAATCGTTTGAGAAGAATGGATAGATTGATGTACTTGCGGTACGTGGTGGAAACTAGAGTAATCAAAAGGTTCGACGAGAATGAGAAGGCACATCAGAGGTTGTTGGCAAGAACTGCAAGGATTGAATTTGATGGAGTGGCAAATAAGAGTGATATTAGTAGTTTGAGATCGATGATAGCAAACATGAGTGCTAGTCTTGAGCAAGTTAGGGAGGATCAGGCGAGGTTGGCTAGGATGCAAAGTTGGGAGCATCGTATTAGAACATCCCTGCCACAGGATTGGAGATTTGTAGATGACTAGGAGATGGAGGCTAATGATTTTATGGTCCAGCCACCTGCCAGAGGTGTGTGTATCACTTTAGGGAATCAGGTAGCAGTGGAGTGTGGATCTACTTCTGGGACGAAGAAGGCAACTGAGTGTGGGCCGAATGATAAGAGAAAGAGGAAGATGGACGAGGACGAGGAAGACAGTGATGAAAAGCCCGATGAGGATGAAGAAGAACCACCATCTAAGAGGTCGTGTGGATCACCACGTGACTAGTTGCTTGTATTTTATTTTATCTTTGATCGTTGTAATCGAACTATTTAAGACTCTTGTATGATGGTATTGTGATGAAAACTTGATGACTTAAGTTTGATGGTGTATGGTTGTAGTGGCATTACTTGTCACAGATTTTGGTTGATTTATCAATACAATCCATGTTTACCTTTCATAATCTATGATATGTCTTTAATTTGCTCTTTTGTGATGTGAATTGATGAATATTAGTAACCTTGTAGTGATGTGTTGTTGTACTTATATTATGTCTTGAAAGAGAAATCAATCTTAATCTTGATGTGTATACTTACTTTGTTTTCTATTTTCCCTGTCTTTGCAGAGAGGTGTACTTGAGAATTCACCATGCCTCCAAAGCTAACAGCTAACCGTGTGAACACAATGATTCAAGAAGCAATTGCAAGTGCACTCGAAGCAGATCGTGCAAACCGAAACCCAGATCAAGGTGGAAATTCAGGAAGACAGCAAGCCCCGAGGGAGTGTACTTATGCTGGTTTTATGAAATGCGGTCCCACGCAGTTTCGTGGAACTGGCGGAGCCCTAGAACTCCGAAGGTGGCTGGAGAAGATAGAAAGTACTTTTGAGATTAGCGGATGTTCAGAGGCAAATAAAGTCAAGTTTGCAGCTGCCACTTTTCTTGATGACGCCTTGAGTTGGTGGAACAATCAAGTAGCCACTGTCGGATTAGCGGTAGCAAATGCGAGGACTTGGACTGCTACTAAGGCTCTCTTGACCAAAAAGTTCTGTCCCGAAGAGGAGATGGGTCAACTAGAAGTTGAGTTAAGGCATTTGTCTTTGAGGAACAATGACATTACAGCGTATACAAGGAGGTTTAATGAATTGAGCCTTTTGTGTCCCGATGCCTTTGCTGATGATCACAAGAAAATGAAGCAGTACATCAAGGGTTTGCCAAGCAATATCAAGGGTGAGACAACTTCATCTAAGCCTGGGTCATTCGATGAAGCAGTCTAAATGGCTCACGCGCTAATGGATGTCAAACTGCAAGATAAGAAGGACTTCATTGCCGAAGGAAACAAGAGAAAGTGGGAGGCAGCTCAGGGTAATCAATCCCAATGTCAAAATCGTGGAGGAAACCGTAACAACCAAGGTCAGAACCGCAACCAGCAGTTCAACCAGAAAAGAAATGATGGGATGAGGGCTGTCACTAACCCTAGAGGAGCTAAGGTGAATCCCCACTGTGGTCGATGTAATTTGTACCATGTAGGGAATTGCCCACATGCGTGTGGCAAGTACGGAAAAGCGGGTGATAGAATTGCAGATTGCCGAGCTAAAGGGGTAGCTACTGGGGCAAATGCCACGAAGGTGATGGTTTGCTTTGGATGTGGAGAAAGAGGGCATAAGCAGGGGAATTGCCCGGAGGCTGGAAACATGCAAAGAGGAAATAATGCTGCTGCTGTATATCGAGTAGGGACTGCTGATAAACCACAAGGCCCTAATGTGGTTACCGGTACGTTTCTGCTAGACGCTTGTTATGCTAGTATATTGTTTGATTCTGGTTCCGACAAGAGCTTCGTAGATGTTAAATTTAGTCGTCATATCAATAGAGAACCGGTAATGCTAACGACTAGTTATAACGTGGAATTAGCCGATGGGAAGATCATTAGTACAAATTCTATACTAAAAGGGTGTACCTTGAAGTTAGGGAATTACGCTTTTGATATCGACTTAATGCCCATAGAGCTAGGATCGTTCGATGTGATCGTTGGAATGGATTGGCTGATGGCGCATAGTGCCATGATCGTTTGTGGAGAAAGATTAGTTCAAATCCCGTTGAGGAATAGGGTTTTGACTGTGAAGGGAGATGAATGCACCTCTCGTTTGAAAGTGATATCTTGCTTGAAAATGATGAGATATGTAGAAGATGGATGTGATGTGTTTTTGGCACGAGTTTCTAGTGATGGTGACTTAGAAGCAAAGTTAGGATAGGTACCTGTAATTCGCGAATATCCGGAATTTTTTCCTGATGAGTTGCCGGGTTTACCACCCACCCGTGAAGTCGAATATCGAATCGATTTGATGCCGGAAGCTGCACCAGTTGCTCGTGCACCCTATCGATTAGCACCATCAGAGTTGAAGGAATTATCAGATCAATTGAAAGAGTTGATGGATAAGGGATTTATTCGACCGAGCTCATCACCATGGGGAGCGCCAGTGTTGTTTGTGAAGAAGAAAGATGGGTCGTTCTGGATGTGTATCGACTATAGAGAGCTCAACAAGTTGACGGTTAAGAATCGGTATCCATTGCCGAGGATTGACGATTCGTTTGATCAATTGCAAGGTTCCTGTGTGTAATCAAAGATCGACTTGAGATCCGGGTATCATCAACTGCGTGTGAGAGAGGAGGATATCCCTATAACTGCCTTTCGTACGCGGTATGGACACTTTGAATTCCGAGTGATGCCTTTTGGGCTAACAAACACGCCTGCAGTATTCATGGACCTTATGAATCGAGTATGCAAGCCGTATCTAGATAAGTTCGTCATTGTATTCATCGATGATATTCTTATTTACTCTAAGAGTAAGGAAGAGCACGAGAAACACCTGAGAAAGATATTGGATCTGCTGAAGAAAGAGAAGTTGTATGCGAAATTCTCAAAGTGTGAGTTTTGGTTAGAGTCTGTGCAATTCCTTGGGCACGTAATTGATAGCAAAGGAGTTCGCGTGGATCCTGCCAAAGTCGAGGAAATCAGGGAATGGTCAGCACCGACAACACCGACTGAAGTTCGACAATTCCTTGGTTTGGCTGGGTATTATCGGAGATTCATTGAAGTATTTTCGTTGATTGCGAAGCCATTGACAAAGCTTACAGAAAAGAATCGGGTGTATGAGTGGGGTGATGATGAGGAACTCGCTTTCAAAACACTTAAGGACAAGTTATGTTCTGCTCCGATATTGTCATTGCCAGAAGGAACCGAAGACCTTATGGTGTATTGTGACGCGTCTCGTAAGGGTTATGGAGCTGTGTTGATGCAGCGTGAGAAGGTGATTGCTTACGCGTCGAGACAATTGAGGAAGAATGAAGAAAACTACACGACTCATGATTTGGAATTGGGAGCTGTAGTTTTTGCACTGAAATTGTGGAGACACTACTTGTATGGGACGAAGTGTATTGTATTCACGGACCACAAGAGTTTGCAGCACATTTTAGACCAAAAGGAGTTGAACATGAGACAGAGGCGATGGGTGGAACCACTGAGTGACTATGACTGTGATATTCGCTACCATCCTGGCAAGGTGAACGTTGTAGCGGATGCACTTAGTAGGAAGGACAGAGAAAAACCTTTGAGAGTCAGAGCATTAGTGATGACTGAGGGTGTTGATTTGACCGAAACAATATTGAAGGCTCAAGAGGAGGGATTAATGAAAGAAAATGTTGGTGCTGAGAATCTGGGGAGACTGTTGAAACCTCTTTTTGTGGTTAGGTCAGGCGGGCTGAGATATTTTGAGAATCGGATTTGGTTACCGTTATGTCCATCCGAGGAAGGAATACCTGGAGTATGAGATTTGGTTATGAACGAGTCTCATAAGTCGAAGTACTCGATACATCCTGGAGCGGATAGGATGTATCATGACCTGAAGAAAGTCTACTGGTGGCCGAATATGAAGGCGGAGATTGATCGTTACGTTAGTAAGTGTTTGACTTGTGCGAAGGTTAAAGCCGAACATAAGAAACCGTCTGGGCTGTTGGTACAACCAGAGATCCCAGAGTGGAAATGGGAGATAATCGCTATGGATTTCATGACGGGTTTACCTAGAACCCCAAGTGGATGTGATATGATTTGGGTAATAGTGGATAGATTGACGAAATCTGCTCACTTTTTACCTATGAAGAAGACGGACAGCATGGAAAAACTGGCCAGTGTGTACGTGAAGGAGATTGTTTGTAGACATGGTGTACCTTTATCGATCATTTCGGATCGCGATAGTAGGTTTACTTTGGAATTTTGGAAATCACTTCAACGTGCGATGGGCACTGAATTGAGTTTGAGCACGGCCTATCACCCTGAGACTGATGGCCAAAGCGAACGAACTATTCAGACAATAGAGGACATGTTCCGAGCATGCGTGATTGATTTTGGAGGAAGTTGGGAACGCCACTTGCCTTTAGTGGAGTTTTCGTATAATAACAGTTATCATGCGAGCATCAAGGCTGCACCATTCGAAGCGTTGTATGGAAGGAAGTGTAGATCACCTGTGTGTTGGAGTGAAGTAGGAGAAAGTCAGTTGACTGGACCCGAAATGGTTTTAGAGACGACAGAGAAGATTGTGCAAATCAACAATCGTTTACTTGCTGCAAGAAGCCGACAGAAGAGTTATGCCGATAATAGAAGAAAACCGTTGGAATTTGAGGTCGGAGACATGGTTATGCTTAAGGTTTCGCCGTGGAAGGGTGTGATTCGTTTTGGGAAGAAAGGAAAGTTGAGTCCGAGGTATATTGGACCATTCAAGATTGTTAAACGAATTGGACCGGTAGCGTATAAGTTAGAATTGTTGAATGAGCTTAGTGCTATTCACGACACATTTCACGTATCAAATTTGAGGAAGAGTTTGGTGGATAAGGAATTGGTGATTCCTTTGGACGAGATTCAGCTGGACGATAAAATGCATTTCGTGGAAGAAGCCGTGGAAATTATGGACCGAGAGGTCAAGAGGCTGAAGCATAGTAGAATTCCCATTGTGAAGGTTCGATGAAATTCTAGGCGTGGACCGGAATACACTTGGTAACGTGAGGACTTTTTCAAGGAGAGATATCCTCATCTGTTCCAGCGGCACGAAATGTGAGTATAAGAAGAGGCGAGCGCTGGGACGTTGCTCTCTTTAAGGAGGGGTGGATGTGATACCCAGAACCGAGGTCACTTATCTTACCCTAAATTACGCTTATTTTTGAAATTTTTAAGAAGTTATATTTACTATATATTTTATCGTTTTGGTTGAAACCAATGTTTGAGGTCGTAATCTTGACGATTGACGATTTAAGAAGAACGATGACGACTACGATCCCGATGGATGCCCAAATTTCTATGTTTATTGTCGTTTTATCGATATCATAATTTTTCGAGGATTTTACTTTCGGTTCGTGTTAAGTTGAGTCGGGTGCATTTTATTGCTTTCTGGGTACATTTAAATTGTCCTAAAAGTATTTTGGAGTGTTCGGGATGACCCCCGACTCCCGCAAAATTTTCCAAATTGACTAGTGAGTCATTCCCGCAAACATTTGAGGTCGTTTTCATTTAAGGCCAAAATAATGCTATAATTGCACACAAGGGCTTCCAATTTTTACAAAGTGGAAATACAAACACACACACAACACAAAATACACTAAAAACTTTCTTCAGTCTCTCTCTTTTCTCTCTTTAGGTCGACAGCCAAGAACCACCACACCACCACCATATTTTTTTTCTAGCTTGTTTTAATTAAAACCAAGGTTATACCACTTATAGTTTAATCATTCCAAGTGTTTTGATATACTTTAATCCAACATGCATCCATAAAAGTTTTCAAGAATCAAATGGGTTTTTCAAAAATTTGTTTTGATGTTAATTGAGTTCATGCATGTTTAATTGGGGTATAGTAGATGGATAATCACCCAACAAACCAACCAAAATCAATTTGGTTGGGGTGTTTTGATCACCCACACCACACGGCCAAATGTGGGTGTTTAGTGGATCATGGTGTTTGATGTTTTGCTTATGGTTTTTGTGTTTAATTCATGTTTTTAGGTGTTTTAGAATGGGTAAACCTCATTGCATGTTTGATTTGGTGAATGGGTTTTGAGATGGATTTGGTATTTTAGGGGTTGAGGACTGATTAGGATGGTTAGTCATGGTTAGGAGTGTTTAAGTTGAGGTTAGGTGTCGATAAAATGGTTTGGAAACGAGTGTTAGATTGATTTTGAGATGGGTAAATTTAGGCAGATTGTTTGGGCATGTTTTCATAAATTTCATTTTGTAAACAGGTCATGAGACTAGGATATAGTTGTAGAGCGTCTTCTTAGCTTCGATTTGGTATAAGATAGAGCTTACGACTCCTAACGAGTCAAAAGTTGTGATGTTTTGAAAATACGTGTACCGGGAGATGAGAACCTACATAATCCGAAATTATGTTTGGTTTTGGGTCAAATCCCGGGGACCATAGATATAGTTTGGTAATTGGTTAAAGGTTGATTTTTGGTCTCAAACTTGCATTTTTGAGTCTATTATTAGACTTAGGTGTCAAATGGGTCAATGGTATATTTTAAATGGGTCAAATAAGTCCAACATGGTCAATGTGCAAAATCAGTCCGAAAAACGTAGGTTTAGTAATGTGTTGAGTAACGAGTCGAAAAAGTGAAAACTTTTAATGGGATTAAAAATGGGTTTTCTAAAGGTCTTAAGGTATTTTTGAGAATTTTCCCAAATTTTATAAAAGGGTATAAGTCTAGTAAAACAGCCCATACTTTTGGCAAGTATCGGCGAAAAACGTAAAAAGAGTAATAACGTTAATAACGTAGACGAATAGTATAAAACGAGTAACAATTATCCGTTTGGTTTTTGCGTGAGTTTGTAATTATCACAATTGACTAATATGTATGTAATATACAGTACTTAAAGTTTATAAATGAGATTACTCATTACACGTTATTGTTTGTTAGGTGTTGAATTCCCCGGCCATCCTCATCATCGTCAGTGATCGTCACTCGAATCGTCGCCTACTCTATATACATAAGGTGTGAATTTGTAGCCTCGCTTAATATTGTTTTTACATTGTTTTACACGCGAGGGAAATGCATGCTAGTTTTCTAAAATGAACATATGTCATGAATGATTGTTGGACCCGAATGTTGCCTTAAATTGTGTTGAGTACCTAGTTGCAAAAGATCCTATATTCATGAACTATTAACTATTGTTTAATCCTTGTGTGGATTGAAAATATCCTCTTATACAATTGATAGTACTATGGGGTTGACGACCCTATCCGAGACGAGGGCTAGTACGTTGAGTGCCCCCTGTAGACGGATAACTTGTGATAAGAGATAAGGTATAATTGCAACTGATGCCTTTAAAAGGGGCAATGGTATCATCTTAATCACGCCGGTAATTATTACGCGGGTGATTGAGTTAACGGATTAGTGTCATGAGCTTAAACACAATTGTCATAACCTTGAATATAGATTGTTTGATCGACAATTCTATGAATGATCGTGAATGATTTTTATACCACATATGTTCAAAATGAGATTATAAAACCTATGAATTCCACTCAACATTATTTGTTGACCCAATTTAGCATGTGTTTTAGGTAATCGATGAAGTATAGCATGGAGCATGCATTGGATGGGAGTTGTGTGTGGCTTGGCGTCTACTTGTTTTTCCACCCATATTTAACTTGAACATTTTATTTTTTCTGTCATGTTGTCGAAAATGTATCTTTTGGGGTTGAGATTCATGGGGACCAAAACGCTAACTCTGTGTTGTATCATTTTGGGTTTGGAAAATCGTAGACATGTACGTTTTTAACGATGCTTAAATTATGTTAAAACTTTTACGTCTCTTTGAGTCGTTTGATATATCTTGTGTGCGATGATAACTGCCTAGCACCCAAATGTTGTAGTTCCGCTGCGCATAGCATTTGTGGGGGTGTTAGATTTATGAGAAGAGATTAGGACGATTATAATTTAACCTCCTTTACGACTAAACTGGAAACCTTAGGATTACGTATTTACGTTTTTGAACTCCGTTTTTGATGAGACAATTTATATTAGATTCGTTTTGTGCTGTTGATTCATAATTTATAAAAACGTTTTTCGTAAAAAGACCCGAGGGAACGCAAATCGAGGAAACTAGAATCAAGGAGTACCCGTAAATAATTGGGGATGAGACAAAACCAAAATTTCCCCACCCCCAATATGGGACGGCAAAAATAGCTACACAAACACCCTTGTTGTCATTTTTATATCAACAACATGGACACTTGTCCATTTTAACTTAACTTGTAAGCTTTCACACCTCAAAACCATTAACTTACAACTAAAACCATTTTTTCCATTATTCAACATGCAAAACACTCTCATCTCTCTCTCTCTACTCCATTTGGCCGTCCATACCATCACCATAAACCATCATATGATCAAAAATTCAACCTTAATTCATGTGTTTAACTTGCAAAACTTGAATACCCTTTGAAGACTTGTTGATTGGAGGTGATCATAACATCCACAAAGGAGATTTTATGAAGATCAAGGGCTGATTTTCCACAAGATGTTCATGAAGATAGGTGATCTTAAAGATGGTCTTGGTTTATCACAAGTTTCTCCATCAAAATCCATGTCTTAATCACAACCTACATCATCTTGGTGGTATAAAGATTGTTCTTCCCATCCTCTTGTTATTTTGATTATGTAATCATGTATTTTCTTTCTTATTGTATATATATATGATGAATATATGATGATAAAAATGTTGTGTGGGGATCAAGTGTTGATAAACATGGGTAAAAAGATGAAAAACTATATGTAAAAGTGGTTAATCTTGCTTAATTTAGTAGGCTGTATAAAAACAGTAAATAACCATATGATGAACTGATAAAATGGTATAGATGAATTGATATACAGTGATTCTTGAGACTTGTACATATGTGAGAGTTGGCCATGCAATGGAATCATAAAAGTGAGTGAGATATGATCAAAACAAGTTTAGAGTGCAAATCTGAGTACACTGTTTTGGACGAATTTTATAAAATACTTAGATGTTGATTCATCAGTAGCTATAATAGGAATAAAATGAAGCACATATCATGTAGTTTCTGTGATAAACATTTGGGGTTCTATTTCCATGCAGAACTCTAGATATGATCATTTTAGTAAACTAGATTTTTAGGACTGATTTTATGAAATTAAAGTTTAATATTATTATATAAGGACTCAAATAAATATAGTATAAAATGTGAATTAAAACCCAATAACTTATATATTTCATTTATATAAATATTTACAATGATAAATAAGTGGACATTTTATAAAAATGGTAACTTGTTAAGTTTTATAAGTTATAAAAACTATATACTAAGTTTTACGTCTTTTCGGCTAAAACCGAAGGATTAACGTTTTTGTTAAATAAAACTTAGATGGTCGGACCCGTCTAATATAAACTTTTATAAACTCACATACTGATATATGAACTTATAAAACAAGTAAAAACCGATAAAACCGAACTTTACAACATATAGACATTAACGGGCCAAAGTAGCCTTAATGAACAATAAACCCGACTAATTTGGTAAAACACTTATAAACTTATTTATTGGGCTTAACCCATTTGGGCCCAAAATATAAAGTATAATACTGATAATAAAAGTATAATTGGACTAATGAATAGTATTGGACTTGTAATAGGCCCATTGGGCTTTAAAATGTAAACAAATTGAACTAGTGTAACTAGTCTTGAAAATTACCAACACATAAACACTATAATAAATAAGTAAAGATGTATAAACCCACTTGATCATCATCATATGTATAAAGTCATCATATATATACATAATTGTTATTTTTAAAAAATCATTGGACAAAAGTCTAAGACGAGTATTATTTGTCTAGGTTTCCGTGATTGAAGCACGTACCGCACGTCCGAATTGCCAATAACCCGCTTTCCCACATCAACGTGAGTTCATAGCCTCGCACTCTTTTAAATGTTTTTATGAAATGTTTTATAAACCCGCGAGGGAGATAACATGTTAGTTTTAATAAAATAGGACACCAGTTGTCCCGATTGTCAGTTAATTGATTTGGACCCGAATGATTGTATGACCCGATGAATGATTAAATGACCCAATAGATGAAATGAAATGGATTATTAAAGTTAGGTTATGTCACTAAAAGTCCCATTAGCATGAATTGTAAACTACCGAGATTTGGTAGACGCTTATGCATATAATAGTACTATTTGGGGACGATCACTCCAGTTCGTGCCTTGACGGTTGATCCCCGTCGTGCCACATTGATTGGTAAGCGAATTTATGTATGAGAAGATTTACACAAGCGTGATTATTGTGACGACATGCTAATTTAGATGGGCAAATGAGTTTTGGGTTAGCTACCCGTTGTTTGTTGTAGTAAGGTAACAATGTTATGCGGCTTATAATAATCCAAATAACGAAATACTGCTATACATACTAAATTACGATATATTGCCTGACTAGCAATACGGGGTCTTACTATTGATATTATGTTCGTGTTTTGGTTTTTCATAACCATAATCATATAACGGTTTTTATTTAACTCTATACAACGTTATAAAACGTATTGTATGATGTTTTTACGACAATGATTCGTATAATGATTTTGAAGGAAAAAGCCTATATTATGATTTTTGATAAGGATTGTATAAAATGACTTTGGCTATTTTATTGCCTATTACAAAGATTTGTACAAAATGATTCTCGGTAATAATTTTATACCAACGTTATATTGATGGATTTACTTAAACTCTATGAATTCACGCGACGTTATCGCTGACCTTTTCTTTTAACATGTTTTATCTCAGGTACTTGAAGGTAATTCTCGGGAAGACAACAATAATTCATGGCTCGCATTTAAATGATAATTTCCATTCAAATGCTTTGTAAAACCTGTATGAAATACAATGACTTGGGACCTATGTAAATTTGATATTTATGAATGGAAATGCTTTATTGTTAAACGACACGATTTCCGAGCGTTGTCTATGATGTGAGTAATGTGCTATCCCGTAACACCAACGAGTCTTCCACTGTATTGAATTGTAAAAATTTGGGGGTGTTACAGTTAACATTTTGGAAAGGGGAGAAAATGGGTTTAAAGAGACTTAATGATACTTGGCTAAACAATGAAAAAGGCTTAAAAGATAAACCAACTTAATATGTGTAATGCACATGTTAAGGGGGAGCGTTTTTGATGATCAAAACAGTTAAGACACAAAAACTTTGATTACAATATCACAAGTGCTTTAAGTGATTTTTTTCCAAGGATTTTTCATGGTGACAATACATACCCAAAACACACTTAATTCACGACGGATGTGGTGACAAAAGGGTGGTAGGTATAGGTATTAGTCCAATGATTCATCAGAACCGATGGAATCTTCCCAAGGACAATTCCCTAGATAGAATTAGAAGTCCTAGGAAAGATGGAGAATGATTGTGAACGTAGCTGAATGCCGACCAAGTACTTAAGCTAGCACTGGAACAATCACAACAAGGTGCTAGTGATGACGTATTGGTAAGCATTGAAGGGGTTGAAGAATGAAAAAAATTGTAAAGATAAAGGGTGTAAAGAAAGAATCCCTCCTTACAACTTTAGGCAGAAACCGGGTCAATACATGTGCTATTGAGATCATTTTTCAATGATTCTCGATATTGAAGATAGACATCATGGACCCAGTGATGCAATGCAAAACCCTCCCCAGCTAACTCAAATATCTCTCAAAATATATTTGTTTTAATCACACGGAGTTCAACACGTTATCTATTGGTCTATTCACTCCGAATGGACTGATATTGAATAGGTGGCAATCCTCTCCAGCCATCGCTCACTAAATCAAAACGCACTATCAAGTCTAGAGCCACGAGATCATCAAAAGTCTCATTAGGACACTTTCCATTTATTTCTTGCTTCTTCACACACTGTGAAAAGTAAGAGATCTTTTATGAGTCCTACGCAGTATTGTTGTAATATTGCCAGAACATCCGAGTGATACGCAAGTATTACAATGAAGATGGAAATCCTGCTTGAGCCAACATCAAACAAGCTCATGGTAGGTGACACGTGCGGTTCTTTAAGAACCAATCTTGTAAAAGCTGGAAAGAAACAGTAGTTTAATTCTTAATTGAACTTAAACTCGTTCTAGGCCTCTACGCATTATCGTATGATCTTGCAAGAACACTCAGAGTGACACTATTTAGTGTTCACAGTGACGAGTGAAAATCCTTCTAGTGTTAACATCAAAACAACACTTGGTAGGTGACAAGCAAGATTCTATTTTAATCAAGCTCGTGACAACTGGAAAGCAACGATGGTGAAAATCTTAATTGAAATTCACTTGCTACATGTTTCATGAATTGACGGCTTCAATCATAATGATCTTTAATCCAAATGATTCACTCTTTATGTTCGCAATCAGCTTTGGACAGTCGAATAAAGAGAACGGGTTTACCCGCGAAATCCTGTCAGGAAGTTACTTAATTGAAACTATCCGTCACGGGTACGATATCTAATATCGTCCAACGGTCTTCGCCGACCGGAGGTAAAATGCTACCGAATTAGAATAAAATGTCAAAGCCATTTTATTCGTGTCTTATTATGTTGCTGCATTCGAAGACGGTGGTGTTGCGGTGTACCTGTTGAAGTCGTCCTCACATACTTATTCCTTCTACATCAAATACTTCTGCAAATTCAAGAAAGTATGACCTAAAAGTCTTCCGCTGTATCGACTCTGTAACTTTCAAGAATTCAACAAAGGATAAGTGTGTGGGACATGAAGTCACGAAGAGGCGAATATCACAAGAAGATAAAGAATGCACATGAAAGGCCAAAAGAACGTGTTCCAAGCAAAAGGCTGATATTATTCAACACATATTCAAAAAAAGAAGAAAATTAAAGAAAGAAAGAGAAAGTGGACTACGAGCTCAAGAACAAGATCTAACATGCTAGATTAGGACATTGTAAATTTGGAGTGACCTTCCTTTGGGGGAGATTGTTGGAAATACGTTTTACGTATAAAGAAAGTCTCGGTCACTCCAACAATATAGTTATAGGCTCGTAGTAATATTTAAGTTACTTTTATTAAATAGCCCGACCCATGAGCATGTTCATGGGCCGGAGGCCCAAGTCCATTAAGGACTTGGGTATATAAGCCCCTTTCCACCATGGAAAGAGGTGTTCGTTGTTTCATTTCTCACTTTTATAACACATAGTTTCTTTCATTTCCCTCTCTAAGTTTCTCTTTCTATAAAACATCAACCCTCTTGAAATACAAAGATTATCATTGTTCTATAATCTACTCCCAAGCTAACCATCTGAAAATGAGGTCTTTCTTCAGTATTTATAGGCATTTTAAGAGGAGGAGTGTGACGTGTTGCTTCCAATCTAATCATGCCACGTGTAAATACGAGGTTGATTCTGTTAGGGTTCTTCATTCGATTTGGGGGTTTCTTCGTTCTTCATCTTTGATCTAATTAAATACCATATTCTTGTAGAGGAGATGATGCTGATCATTTTTGTAGTTAGAAGATTTGCTTGAATCTTCTTGTATCTTCCTTGAAATCGAATTGCAGGTTTGGTGGTGGAAAGAAGTGAAGCGACTGCTTTCTTGTTTCTCTCTCTATTCGGTGAAGAAGACGTGTGTAGTATGTTTGATTGTGTTATAGAAGCTTTGACCAGATATTGAAAGTTAAATAACTTTCTTTCCATACTTTCCTTTTGGTCCTTTCATCTTTCCATCTTTTATCAAATGTGTTAATCACTTTTAAGTAAAATCCCTTTTTATCCTTCGTCTTTGTGAAAGTTACACTTTAGGTCCTCGATCTTTGAAATAATGACAAGTAAGGTCTTTGAAAGCATGATTCGTCCTTTTCTTCGTCTTTTATCATAAAAATCCCTTGAAAACGCGTGTTTGCTCAAAAATGTATATTGTTTACCTGAAAACACAAAAACACAAATACCCATATAATTCTGATATTTTTCAGTTAAATATAATGTATTTGACTGTGTTTTGAGTGGTTTTTGGATCATAATTGATGAGTGTTTTCACACTTATCAACAACCCAGAAATCTGTTGTTCGAGAGGATGAAGCCACAATAGCTTTGTTAAATGGATTGTGCAACTTATCGAAATCGCTAGAAGTTGAAGATAAATGTGATGTACGATAATTTTTATTGTCACCCACCAGTTGTTGTGTTTCAAGTTTTGCATATGTGTTTATTATATTTTGTTTCACTATAAATTTATTCATTTTACAGCTATTCGAATACCCAAGCATTTCTAAGCAAGAGGAGAATTTTATTCGTTTGTGTGAGCAGAGGAAAAAGGATCGTGCTTCAATGTCTGCAAAAGAGGAAGGACATATGATACAATCGTAGATTCAAAGGCTGTATAATCATAGGCAGAACAGGTTGAATAAGCAAATGAAGAACGAGTCCCGCTTCAGATCAACTGGAGGAAATACTTCATCAATCCATATGAAGGCAGCCCTTAAATATTGTGAAAATAATAAAAGGAAGTATGTCGATGTCATCAGGACGTCTTTTGAGCCTTTTGAAAGAAGTCGTAAAATTCCTACCATGGAGGAACTGGCCAACCAAAAGAATGTCCTGAATTCTAAAATGTTTGAAAAGTGCAAGGAACAAAAGCCTTGGACAGAGGTGTGTACCTTTTATACAGATGGTCAACTAAATGTTTTTTTTAAATCGGAAATAATTTGTTTTACATGTTTTTTTATACTGTACAGGATCTCAAACGACCATCCAAAAGAATCGATATAATTTTCTTGGGTCATGAACTGGAGATGTTTCTGAATAGGGATGTTGTAGGTCGTTGAAAATTCCCTTGGTTCAATGATATTATAGTTGACAAAAGATTTTGGCTAGCTTTATGTGCTCTTGATGAAAAGCGCCGAGGATGGTTACTAGACGAGGTAAACATAATTGACCTTTCTGTAGATGTTCCTATATTTATGATTAAAACTTTCAAATCCCCCTAACCATAAAAGTATTTTCCTTTTTGAAATAGCACATTGACCTTTGGATAATGTACATGTGGTACACCCGTACTAGCAACATGGATTGGTCTATGGTTAGCTGTTATTTTATGGCACTTCTTCTTCAAGGATCTTTTTCAAACTTTTACGCTGACACACAGCTTTACCCTTTGGCATGGAAAGATGTTGAGCAGGTAAGTAAAATCCATTTGTCTTCTTAAAATGAAAGCAGCAATATATTTTTATTATGCTTAATCATGTCATTGACATAATTTACAAGTCTTTATTCCTATCAATGAACCATCTTGTCACTGGTCTCTGGCAGTGTTTGACATCTGTACTGGACTGGTTACATTTTATGGCACTCAAGTCATTTTTGTTGATGAGTCTCGCCCCGGGTATTTGAAGATGAGGAGCTGTTTGGAAGATAACCTACCATTAATTATTCAACAAACCGGCGTATTTGAAAAGAAAGGAATTAACCCTTCTACTTATACTATTTCTTTTAAGCATGCTCAGCGTGTTCCAAAACAGGGTGGGCTGTACGGTACATTGTAGTGTATTTCTTTGCATGTTTCTGTACAGGTCAGTTTTTTTTACTTTTAGTTGTGTTTTTCAAGCATATTTTGTTTTATAAAATCCCTTAAATACTTGGGTCTTTAAATGCTAGGTTAGCAAATCGGATCCCATTGGGGAAAGTTGAGGACCCAATACAAACTGCTCTTGCCTACCGGGAAAAAATGCTTCGTTTTTATTTCGATCACAAAATATTTTCTCCATGAATGTTGTATATACCTAGCATTTGAAGACCCAAGAATGTTATCACTCTGAATATTTTGTAACTTGTTCAAACAATTAAAAACGTATTTCTTATTCGTACTTGCATCATGTTTGAAAAAACCATCATTGATTGTATGGTGCTTGCAAAAACAATTAGATCCTTATTATGAATTTATGCACCAACTATTATCAAACATATTCTATATTATTGTATTTATTATTTCCTATTTTATTTTTAAGTTATTTGTATTTTTTTTATTTTAAACAATCATAAATATGCATCCATCTTAAACACTGTTCCCCTGTAACATACAAAACCAACGAACTTCAACATTAACATATCCATAGTTAACAAAAGCATCAATCATAAAGAATGTCCGGAAATAAATACCAAAAGCATAAACAACATCAAATGCATAATCTTCATCATATGCATCATTCAACATTTGTTTCTCAATGGTCATCAAGATTAACAAGATTCCATCCAAACCCTGTCTCTTGTGATCCTCCCCCAAAATCATATTCAAGCCATGGGCACCTTGCCAGATTTTGTTGTGAGCTACCCTCTCCAAAGTTAAATTGGTTCAGCGTGAAGGCTATTGCTTGGTTTGGGGAACTTTCTCCAACATATAATTGGTTAACTATCATCGGCAAGTTTCCATGTGTCTCTCTTGAACTTCCACCCAATTTAAGTTGATTCATAGTCACAGGAAAAAGTCCTTGTCTGTCTCTCGATATGTTTGAGCTTGGAAAAGTAGAACCCTATCATTTTGTATATATTAGTTAACTTCATAAAACAAATCATTAACAAGATTAACATAATCGCACTCACATCATTATTTGTAAGGGGTGAATGGCAAGCAGACCTTGTGTGTCCAGACTTTCTGCACCTTGAACATTTTGTCACAATCGGTGCCTCACCTTTGGATTTTATCCAGTCTTTGTTTTTTGGCCTACCAGATTGTCGAATGTCCATATTTGGTTCTTTAACAACTTCAAGTCCATCTGGTACTATCTATTCGTGTGATTCCCCCACAGTATACAACAACAGAACTGATTTTCTAAACCACCATTCCACTAACTCGATACAATCAGAACATCCAAGATGTCTACTAACCGCTATAACATGACCGCATGGTATACCCGAAAGCTTCCATATACGACAAGTGCATGTACGATCAGTCAAATTTGTAACACTCTCAAATTTCGTATCGGGTCAGCGGAAGGGTCAATAGAGTGTTACAGGATAACACAATAACTCAAATCATAGACAACGCATAAAAATGGTTGTACAAGGTTTAACATACATTCATTCGAATAAAAGTTTTAAGTTTACATGAGGTCCCCAAGTTTCACAGTCAATAAGTTTACAAAACATAGATCGAATGAATAAATTTATTATGTGGGCCATCAGAGTCGATCTCCATCCAAGTTACCTTCAAGAACCTGAGATAAAACATGCAAAAATTATATCAGCGAATGCCGAGTGAACTCATAGAGTTTAATAAAACCTTTACATAAAATAGTTATAGAAAGCATAACACAAGTATAATATCAGAATTGAGTCCTCGTATTGCTAGTCAGGCAATATATATATATAAACCAAGTCATACATCTTAAACCGTCCATGAGACTGTACTCTCAATATTATCGTTATTTGCATCGTATTGGATTACGTTGGATTATTACTAGCCGCATGACATTGCTACCTTACTATAACAAACAACGGGCCACGAACCCGACAAACAATTTGCCCATCTAAATTAGCGTGTCGTCACAAAAATCAGGCTATGTAAATCTTCGTATACATAAATTCGCTTACCAATCAATGTGGCACGACGGGGATCAACCGTCAAGGCACGAACTGGGGAGATCTTCCCCAAATAGTACTATTATATGCATAAGTGTCTACCAAATCCCGGTAGTTCACAATTCATGCTAATGGACTTTAAGTGACATAACCTAACTACTAATAATCCATTTCATCTCATTCATTTTGTCATAGCATCATTCGGGTCCATATCAATAAGCATACCATCGGGACTACTTGTGTTCTATTTTTATCAAAAACTAGCATGTTATCTCCCTCGCGGGTTTACAAAACATATTATAAAACATTTAAAAGAGTGCGAGGGTATGAACTCACGTTAATTATAAAAGGCGGGTTATCGGCGATGGTGCGTGCTTCAATCACGGAAACCTAGACAAATAATACCCGGTCTTAGAATCTTGTCCAATGACTTTATAAAAATAATGGCTATGTATATATGATGATATTATAAGTATGATGATGATCAAGTGGGATTTTATCTCTTCATTCAACATTATAGTGTTATGTGTTAGTAAATTTTAGACTAGTTACACAAGTTTTAACTTGTTTATATATTAAGGCCCAATAAGTCCATTATAAGTCCAATACATTATATTAGTCCATTTATACTTTTAATACCAGGCCTATACTCATATGATGGGCCCAAGTGGGTTAAGCCCATGAGTAAGTCCATTAGTGTTAAGCCAAACTAGTTGGGCTAATGGTCCAATAAGGCTACTTTGGCCCGTTAATGTCAATAAGTTATAAAGCTCGAGTTTATAGGTTTTTACTTTTAAAATGTACTTACATATCAGTATATGAGTTATAAAAATGTTACACTAGACGGGTCCGACCGTCTAAGTTTTATTTGGCGAAAACGTTAATCTTTCAGTTTTAGCCGAAAAGACATAAACTTACATATAGTTTTATAACTTTAGAAAACATTTTAGTTTGTACTTTTATAAAAATGTCATACTTATTTATCATAGTATACAACTCATTTTATAAATATTATCATTAGTTAGTGGGTTTTATATATGTATTTTATAATAATATTACTTGAGTATTCATTTTATATTATATACTTTTATTTACAAATCTGATTATCAAAGTCATTTTCACCATTTTTGCCATATCTTGAGTTCTACAAGGAGATAGAAGCTCAAATTTGGGCAACAAAAACTACATAATATGTGCTACAAATAACTCCTTTATCTACTGCTCAATCATCCTCTAAGTATTCCTAATAATTCATCCAAATAGACTATACAGATTTGCAACTCAATAGTATTTTGATCATATCTTGCTCATTTTATTGATTCCATTGAGTGGTAAATTGGCCACATATGTAAAAATCATATATCTAACTGTATATTCAATAATACAAGACTTTTTACCAAGTGATCATATGGTTACTTACTGTTTTATACAGCCTATAATTTTAGTCAAGATTTTAACATCTTTACATGTAGATTTTAGTCTTTTTAACCAATTTTATTAACACAAAATCCCCACATAATACTTTGATCATCATTTATCATCATATATATATAAATTTATAAAGAAAATACAAGATTACATTTACAAAATAAGAAGATGATAGAAGAAATGATCTTGTTACCAACCAATATAGTGAAACGTTAAGAACAAGACTTGGTTTTTGATAACCAATCTTATGGAATATCAAGACCACCTTCAAGATCACCAAATATTTGAAACACCTTGAAAAAATCAGCCCTAGACTCCAAGGAAAACTTCTTCTTAGTGGTTAGTATCACCTCAAACCAACATATCTTCCAAGGGTCTTCATCTTATGCAAGTTAAACACAAGATTTATGGTAGAAATTTGATCAAATGGTGGTGTTTGGTGGTGGAGTATGGATGGCAAAGGGAGGAAGTAGAGGGAGTTTTGGAGTATTTTGCATGTAAGAAAATTAGTAAATGGTTTGTGGTTTAGTTGTTTTATTGTGTATGTGGTTTTGGTTAGAAACTAAGGACAAGTGTCCTTAGTTTTTATGTAACTTTGACACATAAGGGGTGTGTTGGTTAAGCTTTGGCCGCCTATAGTGGGGGTGAGGCAAGTATTAACTTGTCTCATCTCCACTATTTTATGGGTACTCCTCGATTCTAGTTTCCTTGATTTGCGTGCCCTCAGGTCGTTTTACGAAAAATGTTTTTATAAATTATGAATCAACGACACAAAACGAATCTAATAAAAATTGTCTCATCAAAAACGGAGTTAAAAAACGTAAATACGTAAACCTAGTGTTTCCGGTTTAGTCGTAAAGGACGTTAAATTATGCACGTAAGCCCTAATTTCAACCCGTAAATTGTGAGTTCATCAACCAACAAAAAAATAAGTTTCAAAATAATATACGAGAAAATAACTTACTACCTGAAAATGTTAGATTGTCACAACATTTACTCCTAAAAGGGATCAACGTCCTCGTGATCCATTTTATTTTGATGTCCGTTTCTTATTGAAATCAAAGAGGTGTGGGTATTTCTTCCACATTTCATCCTCTCGTTCCCAAGTAAATTCTGGTCCATGCTTTGAATTCCACCAGATCTTGACGATAGGTATCCGACTTTGTTTAAGTTTCTTTACCTCATGATCCATAACCTCTAGGGCTCTTCGATAAAATGCAACTTCTCATCAGTTCGGACCTTTTCCAACAAGATTTTCTCATCACACACTGCTAAACATTTCTTCAGATTAGATACATGGAATGTGTTGTGAACACCATGAAGTTCTTGGGGTAACTGTAATTTGTAAGCCACCGGACCTACTCTAGATAGAATCTTAAAGGGTCCAATATAGCAGGGATTCAATTTCCCTCGCTTTCCAAATCTTATGACGCCTTTCCATGGCGATACTTCCAACATTACACGGTCACCCACTTCAAACTCCATCGGTTTCCGCCGCACATCCGGGTAACTTTTCTGTCTACTTCGGGCAGTCAACAACCGATTCTTAATCTGAACTATCATCTCCGTAGTCTCCCGGATCAATTCCGGTCCTGTGAGCTGGGTATCCCCCACTTCACTCCAACATACAGGAGATCTACACTTCCTACCATACAAAGCTTCAAACGGTGCAGCCTTAATACTAGCATGATAACTATTGTTATATGAAAATTCTGCTAAAGGAAAATGTTTATCCCAATTCTTACGAAAATCTATCACACAAGCTCTCAACATATCTTCCAGTGTTTGTATCGTCCTTTCACTCTGCCCATCAGTTTAGGGGTGATAAGCAGTGCTCATGTCGAGTTTCGTTCCCAAAGATCTTTGGAGGGATTTCTAAAAATTCGATGCGAATCTAGGATCTCGATCAGAAATGATCCATACAGGCACTCCATGCTTACATACAACATTCTCAAGATAAATACGAGTCAGCTTCTCCAATGAGAACTGCTCTTTAACAAGAATGAAGTGAGCTGATTTGGTCAGTCTGTCAACAATGACCCAAATCGAGTTATTTCCAGAAGATGTTCTAGGAAGCTTAGTGATAAAGTCCATCGTGATTCGTTCCCACTTCCATTCAGGAATTTCTGGTTGTTGAAGTAGTCCTGACGGCTTTTGATGTTCAGCTTTGACTCTTGCACAAGTCAAACATTGAAGAACATACATAGCAATATCAACTTTCATATTCGGCCACCAGTATAACTTCTTCAAATCATGATACATTTTATCAGATCCAGGATGAATGGAATATTTAGATTTATGGGATTCCAACATGATTAAATCTCTTAAGCCTCCAAACTTAGGTATCCACATACGACCTCTTAAGTATTTCACTCCATCAGCTCTAACCTCTAAAGGATCTCCTTCTCCTCGAAACCCTTCATTAACAAAATTTCCTTTCTTACACGCTTCTATTTGCGCATTTTCAATTTGCCCAGGCAAATTATTGTGCACAGTCAGGACTAGAGAACGTACCCTGATAGGCTCTCTATCATTTCTACTTAATGCATCGGCAACAACATTTTCTTTTCCCGGGTGATATTTTATATCACAATCATAATCACTTAACAGTTATATCCATCTTGGTTGCCTCTTATTTAATTCCTTCTGATCGAGAATATACTATAGGCTTTTATGATCGGTGGAATACCGTACACTTGGTGCCATACAGATAATGTCTCCACAACCTAAGAGCAAAGACTACAGCTCCTAACTCAATATCATGAGTAGTATAATTCTCCTCATTCTTCCTTAATTGCCTAGAAGCATAAACTATCACCTTTCCTCGCTGCATCAAGACAGCTCCATAACCTCTAAGCGATGCATCACAAAGTACTACAAAATCTTCACTTCCGTCAGGTAATGATAGAATTGGTGCACTACATAATTTTTGCTTCAATATCTGAATTGCTCCTTCTTCTTCACTTCCCCAAACGAAAGGTTTATTTTTCTGAGTTAGCTTGGTCAGGGGTTTAGCTATTAAAGAAAATTCTTTAATGAATCTTCTATAATAGCCAACCAATCCTAAGAACTATCGCACCTCCGTTGGCATTGTCGGTGCAGACCAATTCTTAATGGATTCAACCTTTGCTGGATCAACATGAATTCCATCTTTGTTAATCACATGGCCAAGAAATTACACAGAGTCCAACCAAAAATAACATTTCGAAAACTTAGCATACTACTTTTCATCCTTTAACAAGCTCAAAATAATCCTTAATTGTTCTCCATGTTCCTCTTTATTCTTAGAATAGATTAGAATATCATCAATAAACACGATCACAAATTTGTCCAAATAGTGTTTGCACACTCGATTCATTATATCCATGAAGACCGCAGGTGCGTTAGTTAACCCAAATGGCATCACTTGAAATTCATAGTGTCCATAACGAGTTCTAAATGAAGTTATTGGAATATCTTCTTCATGGACGCGAAGTTGGTGATATCCAGACCGCAAATATATCTTAGAATACACAATATAGCCTTGTAATTGATAAAATAAATCATCAATCCTTGGTAAAGGATATCGATTTTTGATTATCAACTTATTCAGCTCCCGATAATGGGTGCACATACGAAAAGATCCATCCTTCTTAACGAACAAGACTGGAGCTCCCCAAGGCGACGAGCTCGGTCGAATAAAACCTTTATCAGATAACTCCTTGAGTTGTTCGGATAATTCCTTTAATTCAGAAGGTGCTAATCGGTAAGGCGCACGTGCCACCGGTGCAGCACCAGGAATTAGATCGATTCGAAACTCGACTTGCCGTATCGGCGGAAGTCCGGGTAAATCATTGGGAAATATCTCAGGAAATTCACAGATAATAGGTACATCTTCCAATCGTTTCTCCTTAGACTCATTCCCGGTCACTTGAGCTAAGAATAACTCGCAACCATTCCTGATGTACTTTTGGACTTTAATACATGAAACGATTTTTAAACGGGATTCACCTCGATTACCATCAATTACTAACGTTCTATTCCTAAGAGGAATCTTAACCATCTTTTCTCCATATAAAATTGTAGCATTATTCAAGGATAACCAATCCATACCAATAATAATATCAAAACTACCTAGTTCTATCAACATTAAATCAATTGGAAAGGAATGGTTTAAGAGATTTAGAGAGCATCCTTTTAACAGTTTATTAGTTTTTACTAATATACCATCAGCCAATTCCACTTCATAACGAGTATTTATCCCAACAGGTTCAATGTCAATAAGGGCACTAAATTTAGTGGATACAAAGCTCCTATCAGCACCCGAATCAAATAAAGCAACAACATAATGATTGTTGAGTAAAAATGTACTAGTAACGACATTCGGATCCTCTTTCTTAACCTCAACCGTTCCAAGTTGATAAGCACCACCCTAGGGGTTTCTTACAGGTCCAATCCTTTTCAACTTGGGGCAATCCGACTTCTTATGACCTTATTCATTACAGTTGAAGCAAATAACTCCCCTCTTACACTTTTCCACTTTGTGTCCTAGCTCTCCGCAATTTTGGCACTTCCATCAGTCGCCAGCATGCCTCTTATTACCACACTTAGGACACTTTTCATCATTGTGTGGTGTGTTGTTGGTAAGAGCATTTGCATTCCCTATTCTTTGGTTTTGACGGTGATTAAAATTCTGCCTATTATCACCTCGACCTCCACGATCGCCATCACCCTTTCTTTTCTCACCAGCATGTGCTTCATCCTCCTTGTCCTGAATTATTTGCCCAATGATTTGGTAAGCCATTCGAACAAAATCATCAATGGTCAATGGTTTTGATGATTTCACACCTCCCTCGGATATTCTTGGTCAACCCTTTAATGTATTGTTGAATTCGGATTTTTCGGGTTCCACCAATCGAGGACACATAAAGGCCAACTCATGCAATTGGTTTGTGTAGCTATAAATGTCCACACCTTTCATTCTCAAATGAATCAACTCGTTTTCCAACCGTATTATCACACTACGGGGACAGAAATCCAGAGTCATCCACTTTTTAATTTCAGCCCAGGGAGTAGTATTAGCAACATCAATGCCCATGAAAGTAATTCTCCCATTCCACCAAGTCAACGCACGACCTCTAAGAGTAGCCATAGAAAAAGTCACCTTATCCTCATCCTTACACTTACTAATTCGAAACACCGACTCAATATTCTCAATCCACTGGCTTAATCCTACAGCACCTTCAGTTCCATTAAAAGGGAGTGGTTCACACTTCATGAACGTCACATAAGTACAACCACCAACTTGAGGCGCATTAGGTCCAAGTCCTCCTATATTTCCTCCAGCATTAGCATTCACATTATTAGCATTCACATTCACATTAGTACCAGCAATTCCACTACCGCCAACTCCACTACCGCCAGCTCCACTACCGCCAGCTCCACTACCGCCAACTCCACTACCGCCAACTCCACTATCACCAGCTCCACTTCTAGCATTTGCCATAAATTCAGTCATAGATGCGGCAACTTGTTCTGCAATGATCCTACATACATCATCCTTAGTCACAGCTTTCTTGGGCGGCATGATTCTATAATTGCATAATTTCAAAGTATATTAAGCGTTCACCCAACAAGGGATTCATATAAGATGGACTGAATTCATAATCAAGATACAAATAAGGCACGATATGGAATTCAAGACAAAGATACATATTTCATTAGATTAGAAACAACCACATTGTCTTAATTAACATTCCACATCAAAATTCCTAGCACTATACAGGCCCAAAATTCGTGCCAGATCTACTAACCAATATGTCGGTTTAGTTAAGGTTTATAAAAGATACAAAAGATACTACTAAAGATAGATTGGTCTACTGAGAACTGCTAGAAGGTCCATCATCCATCGTCTTCGGTATCTTCTTCGGACGATCACAAGACACATCTTCAGTTGGGCGCTTACGAATCACTCCTTTCTCAACCATCTCAGTATAAAACCTACTGTTCCAGCCAACAAATATATTCAACTCTTTTTCTGCCTTCTCACGTATCGCACGAGCCACACTCAACTGAATCTCCATTGTATTCACCTTTCTCTTCATCTTAGCATACTCACCACTTTGCAAGACAAATAATCTCCTAAACGCCTCATTCAAACCACGCTCCACATCAGTCAAACCCAAATAAGTAACTCTCGCTCTTTCTCACCAATCTTAGTCTTCGACTCCAATAAAGTAACATGAGTCTGAACAACCCCTAAACCAATCTCTGTCATACTACCTTGAACACTAGAAGCATCTAAATCACGTCTCAAGGCCCAAGGTGCAATTCCATCAATATGAGTAGCCTCTCGAACCCTCAACGACTCTCCTATCACATGCCTACGGGTAGCAATCCCATCAGTACCATCAAGTGCATCATCATCCTCATCATCCTCTAATTCAGACTCAGATCAGGCGATTCAGACAATTCATCTCTAAGTAACTCTAACTCAGAATCGAACCAATCAACTAGAGGGGGTAAGGGCTCACCATCCTCTACATTATAAGGGAAAATAAGCTCAGCCTCATCATCATCATCAACCTCGTCATCTATACCTACCTCCTCCTCGACATCCTCGTCATCATCCTCATTACCTACATTATCTATCCCAATCTCATCATCTTCCTCAATACCAACATTATCATTATCATTCTACACAACATCAACCTCAGGGGCAATCTGATCTCCTAGTCCTATCTCGGGCTTGGGATCCTTAAATGGTGCCTCCTCTTCAGCATCCATATCCTCCTCTACATTATAATCCACTACGTCTAACAGTTACATACTGAATTCACGATATATACATATATATAAATTAAATTATATATATCAAAATATATATCTTCTCAATAAGGCTTGTTGGTAACATCGGAGATCTTTGGCACCGTTATAGTCAAAAAAAATTTCAAACATTTTAAGAAAAATGTTTATAGTTAAAAGATTCTGAAATGTTTTATTCAAAACCTTGGTTTTTAAAAATATTTCGTTCTCTATAACGAGAGCTCTGGTACCAAACTGTAACACTCTCAAATTTCGTATCGGGTCAGCGAAAGGGTTAATAGAGTGTTACAGGATAGCACAATAACTCAAATCATAGACAATGCATAAAAATGGTTGTACAAGGTTTAACATACACTCATTCGAATAAAAGTTTTAAGTTTACATTAGGTCCCCAAGTTTCACAGTCAATAAGTTTACAAAAGATAGATCGAATGAATAATTTTATTATGTGGGCCATCAGAGTCGATCTCTATCCAAGTTACCTTCAAGCACCTGAGATAAAACATGCGAAAATTATATCAGCGAATGCCGAGTGAATTCATAGAGTTTAATAAAACCGTTACATAAAACAGTTATAGAAAGCAGAACACAAGTATAATATCAGAAGTGAGTCCTCGTATTGCTAGTCAGGCAATATATATATATAAATCAAGTCATACATCTTAAACTGTCCATGAGACTATAGTGTCAATATTATCGTTATTTGCATCGTATTGGATTACGTTGGATTATTACTAGCCGCATGACATTGCTACCTTACTTTAACAAACAACGGGCCGCGAACCTGACAAACAATTTTCCCATCTAAATTAGCGTGTCGTTACAAAAATTACGCTATGTAAATCTTCTCATACATAAATTTGCTTACCAATCAATGTGGCACGACGGGGATCAACCGTCAAGGTGTGAACTAGGGTGATCTTTCCCAAATAGTACTATTATATGTATAAGCGTCTACCAAATCCCGGTAGTTCACACTTCATGCTAATGGGACTTTAAGTGAGATAACCTAACTACTAATAATCCATTTCATCTCATTCATTGGGTCATAGCATCATTCGGGTCCATATCAATAAGCATACCATCGGGACTACTTGTGTTCTATTTTTATCAAAAACTAGCATGTTATCTCCCTCGCGGGTTTACAAAACATTTTATAAAACATTTAAAAGAGTGCGAGGCTATGAACTCACGTTGATTAGAAAAGGTGGGTTATCAGCGATGGTGCATGCTTCAATCACGGAAAACTAGACAAATAATACTCGGTCTTAGACTCTTGTCCAATGACTTTACAAAAATAATGGCTATGTATATATGATGATATTATAAGTATGATGATGATCAAGTGGTATTTTATCTCTTAATTCAACATTATAGTGTTATGTCTTAGTAAATTTTAGACTAGTTACACTAGTTTTAACTTGTTTACATATTAAGGCCCAATAAGCCCATTATAAGTCCAATACATTATATTAGTCCATTTATACTTTTAATACCAGGCTTATACTCATATGTTGGGCCCAAGTGGGTTAAACCATGAGTAAGTCCATTAGTGTTAAGCCAAACTAGTTGGGCTAATGGTCCAATAAGGCTACTTTGGCCCGTAAATGTCCATAAGTTATAAAGCTCGAGTTTATCGGTTTTTACTTGTCAAATGTACTTACATATCAGTATATGAGTTATAAAAATTTTACATTAGACGGGTCCGACCGTCTAAGTTTTATTTGGCGAAAACGTTAATCTTTCGGTTTTAGAAAACATTTGAGTTTGTACTTTTATAAAAATGTCATACTTATTTATCATAGTATACAGCTCATTTTATAAATATTATCATTAGTTAGTGGGTTTTATATATTCATTTTATAATAATATTACTTGAGTGCTCATTTTATATTATATACTTTTATTTACAAATCTGATTATCAAAGTCACTTTCACCATTTTTGTCATATCTTGAGTTCTACAAGGAGATAGAAGCTCAAATTTGGGCAGCACAAACTACATATTATGTGCTACAAATAAATCCTTTAGCTACTGCTCAATCATCTTCTAAGTATTCCTAATGATTCGTCCAAAACAGACTATACAGATTTGTACCTCCATAGTATTTTGATCATATCTTGCTCATTTTATTGATTCCGTTGAGTGGTAAATTGGCCACATATGTAAAAATCATATATCTAACTATATAATAAATAATCCAAGCCTTTTTACCAAGTGATTATATGGTTACTTACTGTTTTGTACAGCCTATAATTTTAGTCAAGATTTTCACATCTTTACATGTAGATTTTAGTCTTTTTAACCAAATTTATTAACACAAATCCTCACATAATACTTTGATCATAATTTATCATCATATACATATACATTTATACAGAAAATACAAGATTACATTTACAAAATAAGAAGATGATAGAAGAAATGATCTTGTTACCAACCAATATAGTGAAAAGTTAAGAACAAGACTTGGTTTTTGATAACCAATCTTATGGAATATCAAGACCACCTTCAAGATCACCAAATATATGAAACACCTTGAGAACAATCAGCCCTAGACTCCAAGGAAAACTTCTTCTTAGTGGTTAGGATCACCTCAAATCAACATATCTTCAAAGGGTCTTCATCTTATGCAAGTTAAACACAAGATTTATGGTAGAAATTTGATCAAATGGTGGTGTTTGGTGGTGGAGTATGTAGATTTATGGTACAAAATAAGAAGATGGTTGAAATTTGATCAAATTGTATTTATTTAAGTTAATCATTAATAAATGATAAACTTTTATCGAAAAGTTTACCGACATAAATATATATCGATAAAGGGATCCTAGATATAAATATATATCAATAAGGGGATCATAGTATTTATTTATAAATACTTGGCAATAAAAGGATGCGTAATAACGTATACTAAAGTTGTAATCCCAGAAGTAGCATAAACCCGAAGTCACGCGAAGTTATGTGCACCGACTCTTTGAAAAATAAAAACTGACAGTTATAGTTTAGGTTTTTAAAATAAAGACCTAGTTCTCTATAACTCATGGCTATGGTACCAATCTTTAACACCCCCAAATTTACACTCAGCGGAATACATCTTTGGGTGCTAAACAATGATACTACAACACATAATTTATAAAGAACGACTCAAAAAGAGACGTTTTAGATTTATCGTTCCTAAAACATTTGTCAGAGTAGCGTAGTCCTAAGTAATTGTTACCAAAAGATAAGTTAAAACAACATATTAGTTTGTTTTAAAAATGGAACGATAAATAAATCAAAGAGTTTGAACAACAAAAGCAGTGCACAACTTCATTCCCCGTGACCTCCAAGCTTCCACTTCTTGCTTACCTGAAATACATGTGAGTAAAACAATCAGCAAAAATGCCGAGTGAATCTATAGGTTTATGTAATCAATTTGAACACAAGCAAAGATTATAAGTTTTTGGCATGCTTATAAGCATCAAATAATAATTTGCATCAACAATGATAATTGTATATAGCATAAATTGCAATAATCTCATGGAACCGAGCCCTTAGACACTCCCTTTAGAGGTCTGATAAGACAAGAGATTTATTAATTGTCGGTTACCTCCAGATTATTGGTACATTGCCGTATACCTGACTTCTCAATACAATATGCTCAAACAGTGTGGAGGTCGGGCCTAAGCTTCTATGACAAGTCCACAAAAACTGAACCGGGGCGGCTTCCCCAATAGATCTATTAATTGTACTAGCGGTTAACCCATCATAGGTTAATTAACGGTCCATAATTGAGGTTTTAACAAAGGCAATCACTTAATGCAATTTAAAGGCAACCACGGGTCCATTCATAGAGGGACAAAGCATACCATAAAAATCTTGTGTTCTAAGTTTATAAAACATGTATTCCCCCTCGCGGGTTTAAAATCATTTAATAACTAGTATAAAGCGAGGCTATAGACTCACCTTAGCCGATAGTGGTAATGAGACGATCGCCGACGATAGATGATGCCTTTCAAACACGAGAACCGCAGCCTATCAAATGAGGTGCGTTCATTAATAATAGACTCGAGAAATAAACCATACATAAGAATATAAAACTCGACTCATAAAATCACGACAAACACGAGAGAAAACGATACAAGTGATACTATTACACTCTCCTATATATTAATTTTATTATTCTACGCCTTTAATAAAAATCTGCCGGAACATACCGAATGTCCAAGCCGTTTTCCCATACTTAGACATATCAATTTTTTATGATACTACTCAGAGAACATACTTACTATATGTATAAAGTCCTCTCAAGAGCCCATCAAAAGATTTTACTTTTAAAGTTCCCTGCCCGACTCATCTTTGAATCACAAAATCCGGACAGTTTAGCGACCTTGACTTACGAAACCATTTTGACCATTCTAAACAACTCCATTTGTAAAACCGCCACTTGATTCTAAAAATAGACTCAAAATGCTAAACTTGGAGCCTGAGAACAGCCCTTGAATCATTTTGAAACTCATTTTATAGTCCCCGAGATTCGATCCAAATATCGACAACAATTTTCGGATTGTGTCGACACTCGTCTCCCGGTACACGAAAATGAAACTAGTGTATCTTCCACCTCGTTTGGAGTTGGAAGGCCTACTTTATATCAAATCATAACTAACAAAAATCTCTACGACATAATCCCATAATATCATCCTATATTTAGACTTAAGACCCTCGAAAATGGCCTCAAACCTACTGCCCAAAATTGACCTTGAAAATCTCTTACAAAATCAAGTTTTTGATTAAAACCAACAACTTTTATCATCATTCTAACATCCTAATATCATAATAAACCCATCCTAACACTTGTATCATCATCAAAATCAAAAAAACCAAAAATTAAAAATTAACTTTTTAACAAAAACATAGCATAAACACTATTTGATCATCACTACTTACACATGCATGATCCAAATCTCCACCTAACAAATAAAAAAAAAATAAAACTTGATGAATGTAGCTAAAATTTGTACCAAAATGTAGCCCTTTGAATTCTAAGGATGGGACTTTGATTTGTTTTGGAAGATTCAAACAAGATAATCATGAAAATTGAAAGATTTGGTGTGGTGTTCTTGGTGTTGTATGGCAAAGAAGGAGAGAAAGAGTTGGTGTTTTTGTTTTAAATGAATTTTTAAACAAAATGTGTTAGTGGAGTTTATATATATAGTGTAAGGTTGGGGTAGTTTTTGCCAATTTGTGATAGTTTTGGTCCAAAATGAAATAAAATAGTTTAAAAGGGTAGAAAATGTAAATTGTAAATTTTGAAATATTTACGAGACTCGGGTTTCGTAAAAATACTTTTTTTTTAAAGTTTAAACGCACACGAAAAATAATAATATAACGACTCGATACGTAATTGAAACGATATCGTCGAAAGTATTAAGTATCGAAACTATCGATAATAAAATATAAAATTTTTGGCATCCGTCGGTATCGCGATCACTAGTAGTCCTCGTTGCTCGTCAAAATATTAAAATATAATATTTAATATCGGTTTCAACTTAAACCGTTAAACATAATAATATTTAACGTTATAAAATACTTCAAAATAATTGAAAATAGAATTAAATTATGACTTTATTTTTACGGGTTTTACATCCTCACCACCTTAAGGGAGCGACGTCCCGGCGCTCAACTCACCTCATACACGAGTTGATCACTACCCGGAAGGATGACGGCATTCCTTAATAAGAAGTCCTTACGTTCCCACGTGTATCTCGATCCACGATCTCCACTGGTTCTTTTACAAAACGCAACTTTTCGTCAAGTTGTATCTCACCAAAAAGGAATAAATAAATCCTTATCCACAAGTCACCCGTCAAGCTCGCACATGAAAATTTTATGAATCACACGAAGCTCATTCGACGACAAGAATAGATGACAGGGTTTACGGGTAAGTCGAGTTAAAAAGAGAATGTTGCAAATTAAAGGATATCCATCGGCCGGATAGTCATGGACACACATCAAAAAGAACTAACAAGAAAAACATTTTCGTCATCGGAGGGTGCTCACACGCAGGTCCCTACTCAAAAGATAATACAAAGACACCATCTCACTTTCGCCAACGCGCATTCAAAGACTCAATAAACATCGTTGTTGAAAGTCAAAAAGATATTATATAATATGTGTTCTACACGATCGGACGTCATCGGATGATGCCGTCTCAAGTTCTCACAACTTAAGATCATTTGACTAGATCACACACCATATAAGTACATAAATGAAAAAGGTCGAACATAAACATCGATTATAGATCTCCACCGTTAATCATCGGGAAAACCTTGAACGAACCCTTGATAATAACCACTTAATCTCCAGAGTCTTTCCACTTGTGGTGTCGGCTTCAACATACTCCTCGAGGTCGTAACGAATTTATTAACTCTATTCATTAATAGATTCGGTTCTAAATCATTCCACAAGTACACGCATAAATCCTGGTGACACTTATCGTTTCTTCTTATACACTGCTTCCCGAGATTCATTTTAAACTCAGAATAAAATAGTGATCTTCAATACGAGGAATAGAACGATATAAAAATAAACTCAATAAACGCATAAACAGACAAGATGTGGTAAAATGATTTAAGGTTGACGATCAACGAGGGATCTCGACTTACGTAACCGTAAAACATAATAAATCACAATACTAGAAAAATGAGAGCGAAGAATAAATTAAACATTATCATTAAAATAACATTTGTCACAATTATCCGTCCCGGATTTGGTATTACATTAAAACTCAGTTGAGGTACCTTCATGATAAAGATGATATATCAAAAATAGAAGTTAAATAGCTTCATAATTTATTTTGGTTGTCCTAAGAAACTTTGAAAGAATGACATGAATTTATTAATTAAACTCGTTTTGATGATTACAATTAGAAAATATAATTTCCAAATTAAATCATTATTAGGAATATAAATTAAACCGATAATTTCATTACATTTATAGTAAAGTATGATATGTCAATTAGTTCAAAAAGTAGAACATAATTTTATTTTAAACATTAGTTTTAGTTATACAAAATATGAGGTATAAATTTGACCTTTTACTTGTGATGGTTATTTCCATAATTGAAAATCATTGGTAAAATGTATAAAAATTTCATATAACTATTATAATAAGTTGTCGATATACTTATAGGTGTCTAATATGTCAAAGTAAATATGGGACATATTCGCTTTCGAAATGTGACAAGATAATAAACGAATACGAATGAAAATAATAGTCAACAATTAGTACGAAATTAGCGGTACAAAAGAGGCCGAAGCAAATGTCGGATGAATTCTTAAAGAGAACAATAAAATGAAGGCGTTGATGGTAAGACGATAAGAAATAATAGATTAAACAAGTTGTCAATTTTGTTAGTGCGGTTGATGGTTCACCAATATCAGCTCGTTAACTTAGCGGTGGTCGATACATGATCGGAAAGAAGATCCATACAAAAAATTTAATAAATAAAATTCCTAATAATCACTTGTAATTAAAATAAATCAAATGAACGATGTTAGTGTTTAAAGAGATAAGTCAAGGCACAGTTCACAAGAGTGGATCTCTAGACAAACGAGAGTGATGGACGTCATCCCGGATATACGGAAATCACTCTAGTGATAATTCATTATTCACGTGCGGAGACATTCCAAATATCTACCCAGTCGCATAAAGAAAATTGGACGAGAAGGAAGGATAAAACATCGAGACTTTCAAGTCATTTATCAACAGTCAGTAATTAGACGAATGGTAAAAAGAAATCAGTTACAAGACAAAATGAAGTAATAAGTGGAAAAACGATTGTCGAGTAAAAACGTATTCGTAAGCGCGTAAATCGTTCAAGAAAAGGTAAGAAAACATATGCGGATGCATAGAAATTGCGCTACTTGCATGAAATATAAAGGTTTTTAAAACTACTTTTCATTTTATTTATCATAAATACAAGTAAAAAGTTGATTATTATCAAGATTTTTAAGGTGACTACTATTCAGCCTAGCATGGCTCCTTCTAAATTAGACATAGGTGATCAGGCCATGTATAATTTAGGAATAGCAATGCAATGCTCAGTTTCGTCGAAAAGTATTACGTTTCTTATGTTCATATATAAATCATGCCATTTGTAAAATGGAATTTAAAAATAGTTTATAAATTTATAGGATACAACTAATTTGTGAGATACTTAATAAGCAACTTTTAATCTTACGGAAAGTATTTTATAAGACCAAAGTAAAAATAATTGGTGAAAATAATCGTAAAACAATATCAGATTTATTTATAATATGACATTATGACAACGTATAAAGTAGTCAAAGTTTTGCAAAAAGTGGCAAATATTAGCTCATAAAACAACCAATGAAATGGTTACAAGTTGTTAGGTTTTCAAAGGGTTATAAGGTTTAGACGAAAACGTCTTGAGATACGCGATAAGAATGTCAACGAAGAATGTGAAGGCAAAACTTCAAAACTCAACTCAAATCAATGGAAGGTTAGAAGAAGACGAAAATAAAATAACATCGAATGACAAATGAGTCATATATATGAAAAGAATAAAACGATCCACATGTGTATTCTTTGTAAGATACTCGACACAACCTGCTTTTAAGAAAGTATGTTATTCGTTTTTAAATTACACCATTAATCCGGTAATTGCTAATCCTGTACTGTTTCTATTTTTAAATATTTTCACATGCAACTAGTATTTGTTAGTTGTAAAATAATTTTTGTAAAAATTTTACGATCTCAAATGAAATCAAAACAACTTAGAAACATTTAAAACTCATGTTCTGAATTTTCTATCAGACTTAACTTTTAAATATGAGCCGATTAATTGACCCGATAAACGACATCTCCAAGACTCAGACGACTTTCTAGTTTTGATGCAAAACGACGTTTCAGACGACTTTCTAGTTTTACCCGAGACCTGAAAACCAATGTAAAATGACCAAAATACCCCTGCAAGTTCTGTGCAGGTTTGATTATTTTATTTTAAAAAAACGCAGGTTTTACTTTTAAGTTTTAACCTGTTTATACTGCCCCTACAGTTTCTACATAAAGTGTATTTTTCGACACTTCTTAACGGCTCAAAATATATACATATATACACACATGTCTTGTGGATTTTATAACAACGAAAAATAAATCTCGTAATGAGCATCACATAAAATATAGCACTTGTATCATCATCAAAATTGACCTTAAAAATCTCTTACAAAATCAAGTTTTTGATTAAAACCAACAACTTTTATCATCATTCTAACATCCTAATATCATCATAAACCCATCCTAACACTTGTATCATCATCAGAATCAAAAAAACCAAAAATTAAAAATCAACTTTTTAACAAAAACATAGCATAAACACTATTTGATCATCACTACTTACACATGCATGATCCAAATCTCCACCTAACAAATAAAAAATAAATAAAACTTGATTCATGTAGCTAAAATTTGTACCAAAATGTAGCCCTTTGAATTCTAAGGATGGGCCTTTGATTTGTTTTGGAAGATTCAAACAAGATAATCATGAAAATTGAAAGATTTGGTGTGGTGTTCTTGGTGTTGTATGGCAAAGAAGGAGAGAATGAGTTGGTGTTTTTGTTTTAAATGAATTTTTAAACAAAATGTGTTAGTGGAATTTATATATATAGTGTAAGGTTGGGGTAGTTTTTGCCAATTTGTGATAGTTTTGGTCCAAAATGAAATAAAATAGTTTAAAAGGGTAGAAAATGTAAATTTTGAAATATTTACGAGACTCGGGTTTCGTAAAAATACTTTTTTTTAAAAGTTTAAACGCACACGAAAAATAATAATATAACGACTCGATACGTAATTGAAACGATATCGTCGAAAGTATTAAGTATCGAAACTATCGATAATAAAATATAAAAATTTTGGCATCCGTCGGTATCGCGATCACTAGTAGTCCTCGTTGCTCCTCAAAATATTAAAATATAATATTTAATATCGGTTTCAACTTAAACCGTTAAACATAATAATATTTAACGTTATAAAATACTTCAAAATAATTGAAAATAGAATTAAATTATGACCTTATTTTTACGGGTTTTACAACGATGCTCCTACTCAAGAGTATATTAGGAAAATAAACAACGATGTTAGTGATGATGATGATTTCAAAACCATTCCTTGGGTCAACGCTGTCGAGTTTATGAAAGATATTGGGGATATTGGCGGTGGAATTTTTGGGGATAAAAAAAACTACATTACAAATGGTAAAATTGAGTACGTTGTTGCTATTATAACATCTTGTAAGCCAAATGTAATTGGTGATATGAACGTTAAACTTAAAGATCCTTCAGGCACATCTAATGGGACAATTCACTACAAAGTTATGGCAGATGATCTTTATACAAAATATATTAAAGTAGGGTATGCTTTAATACTAAAAAATGTATCAGTCTTCTATCCTAAATCATCAACTATGTCTCTCAATATTATAATCCAAAATTTGGTTTGTGTATTTCCAAATTAGCTTTTATCGGCTTATGGATAAGGGGCAAGTGTAAGCAATCAGTTCCAATAAAAGATGTTGTAATATCTTTTTTTAGAATGTAGTTAGCTTAAATGTTTTATTTAGATATAATATATTGCTTGATAGAGCATTCACTAATGTGTTAGAGCATTGGACCTGTTAGATCATTGGACTGGATAGAGCATGTGTTTGCAAAAAGACATGAAACTCTTTACATCGACATGACATGTAGTAAATGTTACTATCCTTATACCTGCATCATAGTAGACTAGGAGACTAGATCATTCAAGTTTACATGGATAGAGCATTCAAGTGGATAGAGCAAATGTTTGCAAAAATACGTGAAACTAGGTACAGCGACATGACTTGTAATAAATACTTCCTTAAACAATCCTTATACCTGTTACATAGTACATAGGATACTAGCTCATCATACTATCTCATTTAAGTTTACATAGATATGGCAACTTCTGTTAGAGCATTGGACCTGTTAAAGCATTGGACCTGTTAGAGCATGTGTTTGCAAAAATACGTGAAACTCGTTACATCGACATGACATGTAGTAAATGCTACTATCCTTATACCTGCATCATTATAGAATAAGAGACTAGATCATTCAAGTTTACATGGATAGAACATTCGAGTGAATAGAGCAAATGTTTGAAAAATACGTGAAACTAGGTACAACGACATGACTTGTAATAAATACTTCCTTAAACAATACTTATACCTGCTACATAGTACAATAGGATACTAGGTCATCATACTATCTCATTTAAGTTTACATAGATATGGAAACTTCTGTTAGAGCATTTGACCTGTTAGAGCATTGGACCTGTTAGAACATGTGTTTGCAAAAATACGTGAAACTCTTTACATCGACAAGACATGTAGTAAATGCTACTATCCTTATACCTGAATCATAGTATAATAGGAGACTAGATCATTCAAGTTTACATGGATAGAGTATTCGAGTGGATAGAGAAAATGTATGCAAAAATACGTGAAACTAGGTACAACGACATGACTTGTAATAAATACTTCCTTAAACAATCCGTATACCTGCTACATAGTACAATAGGATACTAGGTCATCATACTATCTCATTTAAGTTTACATAGATATGGCAACTTCTGTTAGAGCATTGGACCTTTTAAAGCATGTGTTTGCAAAAATACGTGAAACTCTTTACATCGACATGACAAGTAGTAAATACTTCCTTAAACAATCCTTACAGCATTTGACTGGATAGAGCTAGAGTTTGTAAAAAGACGTGAAAGTTATCAAAATTCTATATAAAAGGATACCAAATATTGTAAATGAAATAAAATCAATAGGGTTTACATAAAAATTCAAAATGACAACAAAACATGGTGTTTATCCTTCAGGAAGTGGCAACGATGATAAAATCGAATGCTTAGTTTATAACATAAATTTTATATAAGTTTAAACATTTGGTTTATTTGTAATCGTCTTTTTTAATTAAAAGTATTAAATATTTGTTGCATCCATTATTTGAAGTATTTTCATTTTGAAATTATCCATAGTGGGTCATTTCACTTTTATCCTCGTCTAACCTATCCCGCAGGAGAGGAAGAATATCGGTTATTCAAAGTGCGTCCTACAGCAGAAAGGTTTTCCTATAAAGAATGGTGTGAGTTGTTGTTGTATGGAACAAAACAAGACATATGGGCTTGGTTTTTCAACTCTAAAACTGACTATAATGATCTCAAAAACGGTTACACGATCGTTGAAAATGATAATGATGTAAAAAAAATGTACGACTTCGCTCCTCTCAACGACAACTCCATTCAGATTTATATTGCCCATGGTCCTCAAGTTGAACTTCTTTCTTTTTATTTTAAGAACTTGACTTTGATCGGTTCTTTCAAAGACTTACAAAAAACACATGCAAAACATGAAAGTATAAAGAATGTGTTGGATAATGTATTGTTTGCACAGCTGCGTGCATGGAAAGAAGAAGAAATCCAATCACCAAAGATTCTAAGAACACCGAATAAAGCTCATAGAGACTATGCAAGAAAATTCAAAGGGAAGAATGTATTCGATGACTTTGAATCAGTGTCCACCGAACATCATGATACTTTGACGAGTACTATTCCAACTAATGATGCCTGTGAGAAATGTGTTTCACCTACATGATTTTTTATCATGTTATAACTTAAAGAGAGTAGGTTTGTTTGATTTATCTTTTATGTATTGTAAGATGTAGTTCGTTTTGTATCATGTGACTATGTTAACAAAAGTAATTGTAGGTTGTAGGTCATTTAATGACACATCAGTAGAGCATTGCTTGATAGAGCATCAAATTATAGAGCATCCGTCAGTATATGCTCCTGCCTCTCTATTAAATACAACAGTCACGATAAATGCCCATACAAACTGTTAGATCTTGAAACCAGTATTTTCATAAAATGTACAGACACATACCGTTTGAAATTCAAATGGAAATCATGGTTAGACTTCCAGTGGAGGTTTTACTACGATTTGAAGGAGTGTCAAATACTTGGAAGGCAGCAATAGATCAAGCCCAGTTCATCATTCACTACGGTTCGCGTGCAACAACCTCTTGTTCCTTTCATATAACATATAAGCACGTCGATAATGATTTCATGTACACGGTCAGTGGCAACTTAATTTTTAGTTGTGTTAGCCTCAAAATATTGAGTCAAACAAGAATGCTCGATCATCCGTTTATTATGTATTGTATTTTAGAACGGTTGTAATAGGTAGTAGATTAGTTGTGTTTTACGGGCTTAAGTTTAAGCTAAAGTTCACTCCTAAGTAATTAAATCCGAAAAGGAAAGCCCGGCCCATTATCATATAGCTCATTATGCCACATGAAGACAAGGCTATAAATACCTCTCCTTGCATGTAAGGAGAGGTTGGTTGGTTCATTATTCACTCTCTCTAATCTAATATTCACGAAGTTTCACACAATTCTCTCTATTTTCTCTCTCTACTTTCTCTCTCTAGAATTCATCTATCTTCTACCTTTCTTTCTTGTTTAATCATCATATTATATGGGACAACAATTGGTATCAATCGCCATAGGGTAGTTTTGTGATTCGTTGTTGATATATTATTTGGTTCGTATGATTTAAACCATAAATCATCTCGGATTCAAGTTTTTCTTGTGCTTTCCATGATCTAAATCTTGCTATATATCTCTTTCATACTTGTGGTAAGGATTTGGTTGTTGTGGTTTGCTAATTATCACGAGTTCCTTGTAAAAAACTCAAGTTTTTTACCTAAAGTCTCGGAAGTGTTCACGTATTGGGATCGCCTCCCATCGCAAAGCTTAAGGGCTTCTGTATTCCGATCCAACATTGCGATCGTGTATTCCTATCCAACATTGCGATTGAGTATTCCGATCCAACATTGCGATCAAGTATTTCGATCTAACATTGCAATCGATATTCCGATCAGGACTACATCTACATTCCAATAGAACATTGCAATATGTTATTCCGATAGCATTCCGATCCGTTATTCCGATAGCATTCCGATCTGTTATTCTGATAGCATTCCGATCTGTTATTCCGATAGCATTCCGATCAGCATTCCGATCAACATTCCGATAGCATTCCGATCAGCATTCCGATAGCATTCCGATAACATTCCGATTGACATTACGATCCGTATTTTGATGGATTAATTTTTGGCATTGCGATACAGTCACAAGTATTCCAAGATTTTTGTGTGTTTTTTGGTCTTGGAGAATTTTTTGTTTTTCAAGAACATTTTTAAGGGATTTCAACACTTTTTCTCTTCAACAACAATCACTATAACATCTACTTAAGATCCATATTTACTTCATCATTTTAGAGAATGTTGAGATGGATTCTACTGCAGAATATCATGTGACGAACGACAACATAATGGTGGTGGGTAACAAAGAGAGACCACCAATGCTTGTGTTAGGACAATATGATCAATGGCAATCTCGTTTTCTACGTTATCTTGACACAATACCTAAGAGTGATGCTTTAAGGTAATGCATTTATGATGGACCCTATAAATTCGCAAGGATAAAAGTTCCTACAGAACCAGCCACAGACACAACTGATGAACAACCAACTTATGAACGTGATGAAAAGAGAAATCATCTCACACCAGAGAACCGTGCTTGGTTTGATGCAGAGAAGGAAGAAATCTACTTAATTCTCAGTGGCATAGGAGATGATATTTATTCCACGGTTGATGCATGACCTACTGCTAAAGAAATGTGGACGGCTATTGAAAGATTGCAACAAGGTGAATCACTTAACAAACAAGACATGAAAACTAAGATGTTTTGGAACTTTGGCAAGTTTACATCAAAGGATGGGGAATCAATTGATTCTTATTACTCCCGATTCTACAAAATGATGAATGACATGACTCGCACAATTTGCAAGTTTCCACCATGCAAGTCAATGTCCATTTTCTACAGCAACTTCAACCAGAGTGGACAAGGTTTGTCACCTTGGTGAAACAACAACAAAAGTTAAACGAAGTTTCATATCACATGCTCTTTGACATTTTGAAACAATTTCAAAATGAGGCAAATGAACTTCGAGCTGAACGTGCTGCAAAGTTTTCAAATCCAGTTGCTTTGGTGTCTACCACTCAACATTACCTAGATTATCGTTCTCGTGCTCCAAAGACCTACTGTACTCAATCATCATCACCACGATCATCCACTGTTTCTAAGTCACATGCTCCAACAAGATCCCGAGGCAAAGAAATTGCAAGAGCACCATGACCCACACCTGAGAAATCATCCGAAGAAGACAGTGATGAAGAACTAGCTCAAAAGGATAGGGAATTCAAGAAACAAATGGCTTTCATTATGAAGCAACACAGGAAAATCTACAAACCCACCAACAACAACCTCGGAACATCATCTAACACGAGGAACGACTATGCTCAGAGTCCTCCAAGGAATGACACACGAAGGCGTGCTGAGAGTCCTTCAAAGTATGATCGACAACCCGCGAAGTATGATAATCAGAGGGTTGCTACTGTTGTTGGAAATGGGAAAACTGTTGGTACTCAAGTTGTGCAACAAAGTGGGATTTAGTGTTTTAACTGCCGAGGTTATGGGCATTTGGCTAGGGAATGCAGGCAGCCGAAGAGGGTCAAAGATTATGGTTATCATAAGGGAAAGATGCTGCTGTGCAAGAAAATGGAAGCTGGGATCAAGTTATCAGCTGAGGAAGGAGAAATGCTTGACGACACAGATGATGAACTCTCCGACCAAGAACTCGAGGCACATTATTCATACATGGCAAATATTCATGAGGTCCTTAACGTCACTGAAGATGACAATGGTCCTATCTTTGATACCGAGCCAATTGATAAGGTACAACATGATGATGAATATAATGTGTTTGGTGATACACATGAGCATAGTGATCTACCAACAACAATTACTGACATGTGTATGATGGACATGTTTGATAGCAATACCACACCCGATTCATCAAACATGTGCAATAATGAGTTTGAGGATGATCAACATGCAAATGAGTATGATGACGAGGAGCGTGTCACGCTTGCTAATTTAATTGCTAGTTTATAAAAAGATGTCAATGAAAATAGAAAGAGTCAATACCAATTAAAGAAGGAAAACGCAACGCTCACTCAAAACATTGAAGAAAGCAAAGCCGCTCTTATAAAATCTAGTGAGATAATTGATAGTTATAAGGCTGAGCTTCTTCAAAAGACCAAAGAGTTCGAGGGGTACAAAAGTCGTGTTATTAACGTTAAAAATGACGATTTTGAAAATAAATACAACGAAGCTCTTGCTTTGTTAACTAAAGAAAACCGTCAATTTAATGTTTTATTAAGTGACGAACGTCAAAAAAACGTACCTTGCCACAACAAAATTTAATGAACTTGAATACAGGCTTTCTATGAATACCACTGATTCTGCTAAAATTCTCGATGAAAAGAAACAAGAGTTTGAAAAATTAAAACAAGATTTCAAAAATAGACAAGGCAAAGATACTGAAGAAGTAAAGGATCTCGAAGAACAAGTCGATTTTTTGAAAAAAATTATTTATAAAACGCATGACTCTATTCACACCGTTAGAATGATAGCACCTCGGCCGTTTTTCAAGGGTCAACCTAGTTTTGCAAGCCCCAAGTACCTCGAACAAGCTCAAGCTACAAACCCTCACTTATATCTTGATGAGTCCGAATGGACAGATCATGATTTCCCAGTAGTTAGCCTCGATAGTGAAGAGACGTCCCTTTGGGATGAGGAGAGTAGATCACCGGCCAACAAAGATTTTGTGACACCATATAATTATGCTTATGAAAACAGTCTTTATGGTCTTTTCACTCCACAAAAACAGAAGTCTCGTGAGGAATTATTTCTTGAATGCAAACAATGAAGAATTCAATGGAAGAAAATTTTTGCCACTAAAAATCAAATGTTTTTAAATATATTAACTATTTGCCTCTTGATGCTTCTAAAAGAAAAAGTAGAAAAACACTTGGTTTTCTTAAACACCACATTGATAATGTTCAGTCAATTGTTGAAAGAGATTAGGAAAACGTGAAAAGGATAAGTGGAAATCAGAGATTCCTCACGACATAACTGTGCTTGTGAAAGAACTTTTAATACCAAATACGAAGATAATAAAAGAACATGTTCTTGAGTATGAAAAATTGATTCGGTCTGAAATGTTTGATGATTTGAAATATGTTGAGTCTCTTGAAAAAGAAATTGATGAACTTCAAAATGACAAATCGGATTTTTCAAACGAATATGATCTACTCTTAGAAGAATGTCTCTCCAAAGATATTTTGTGTGTTACTCTTCAATCTTGTGCTGATATCGATGAATATTCTGGTGTTGCATGCAAATATCTTGATAAGATCAGAGAATGTGAGCGTCTTGAACTTGAGATTTCGAAACGTAAAGAAAATGTTGATAAAAAGGCTTTTGAGTTACTTCAACACAAAACTGATTTCCTTCAAAAACATTGTCATTCTCTTGAACTTGCTTTGCAAAAAGACATCGGAAGTTTTCCACATGATAATAAATTGCAAGAAAAACTTTCCCAAATGTGTCGAGAAATGAATGAAAAGAGTTTGGAAATTAAAGAGTTGAAAGCTCAGTTACAAGACAGGGAAATAGCGATAGCAGAGTTGAAGAAACTCGTTGCTAAGATGGGTGAGAAAATTGTGGAACCTAGTGTTAAGAAACCTGTTGTAAGACAACCCAATGTTCACGAAGTGGCTAGACCCTCTGTCTTGGGAAAACCATCTATTTTCCCTAATTTTGCATTTGCAAAACCTGGGTTTGCCCCCAAGACGGAAGGGAAGGATAGGTTACCACATAATACTCCCAAAACACATATTCGATCACAAAGCATTAAGAACACAAATGTGATTAAACCAGGGATGTATAGACTGGCCACTAAACCCACACACAACAAATAAAGTCAATCACCTCAGACTTCTAGAAACACTAATAGACGTGTGCCTTTAACTACAGGAGTGGTCCCCACTGCTAGTGTTAGCCGACCTCAGCTTAAGTGCACTCGCATGAATGAAAAGGTTTGGCAAAACAAAAGTCAAGGGAAGATGGAGAAAGTAGAAGACCACCCTAGGATTTTCAATGTTTCTAAGAATAAAACGTTTGTAATCGGGTGTAATGATAATTTGAATGATTCGACTTTGAATGCTTTGAATGTTAAGTTTGTTTGTATGAAATGTGGAAAGTGTGCTAATGCTAATCATGCTATGTGTGTTTCGAATAATGTCAAAGGCGTAGATACTAGAACTAAGAAGCAAACTACGATGCATATTAGTGCTAGAAAACCCAAACGTAAAGTGAACCATTCTGGTGCAACCCCCCCCCCCTAAGTAAAGTATTGCATCAGAATCCACCATTAAGAACCCTAGAAGCAAAATTAGGGAATTATATGAGTCTGCTAGCAAGTCTTGGAAATGGTTGTTTGCTAACCAATCTCCTTCAGGATATAAATGGATGCCTAAGGTTAGGAAAGAAGACGTGGCAGCGAGCATTAGTGTTCCTTTAAGTGCTGAAACTAGGGAAATTAATGAATCGGAAATCACAACTAACATGGAATCCAATTTAGCAAATTCTCCATCGTGTTCTAATTCTTCTACAGGTGATCGAAATAATTCTCTTCATACTGGACTCCGGATGCACGAAGCACATGACGGGGAATCTCAAGCTTCTAATCAACTTCGTGGAGAAGTTCTTAGGTATGGTCCGATTCCGAAATGATCAATTTGCACCGATCCTAGGATATGGAGACTTGGTTCAGAGGAATATCACAATCAAAAGGGTTTACTACGTTGAAGGGCTCAATCACAATCTTTTATTGGTTGGTCAATTCTGTGATGCGGATTTGGAGGTTGCTTTTAGAAAGAAGACATGCTTTGTTCGTGATTATGATGGGAATGATTTACTTACCGGTTCACGGGGTACTGATCTCTACACTATTTCACTACAAGACTCCACATCTTCAACTCCAATCTGTTTCATGGCTAAAGCTTCAACGACTCAAGCTTGGTTATGGCATCAAAGATTATCTCATCTTAACTTTGATACCATCAACTTGCTTTCCAAGAAAGATATTGTGCGAGGCCTTCCAAATTTGAAATTCATCAAAGATCATCTTTGTTCTTCTTGTGAGCTTTGTAAAGCTAAACGGAGTAGTTTCAAGACAAAGACTACACCAAGCTCTAAAGGACGGTTAGATCTTCTTCATATAGATTTGTGTTGCCCCATGCGTGTTCAAAGCATCAATGGGAAGAAATATGTTATGGTAATTGTCGAAACTACTCAAGGTACACGTGGACTCACTTCTTAAGGTCCAAGTATGAAACACCTGAGGTTCTCATTAACTTCCTTAAGCTAATACAACGTGGTCTTCAAGCTCAAGTAAAAGTGGTACGTACTGATAGAGGCACATAATTCTTGAATTCAACTCTGAAGAATTATTTTGAAGCCGAAGGGATTGAACATGAAACATCTATTGCTAGAACACCTGAACAAAACGGCGTTGTTGAAAGACAAAACCGTACTTTAGTTGAGGCTGCTTGAACATTATTATCCGCTTCAAAATTACCACTATTCTTTTGGGTCGAAGCCATATCAACCGCATGTTACACACAAAACCGTTCCTTAATTATCCCAAGACACGAAAAGACATCATATCAGATTATTAATGATCGCAAACCTTCACTCAAACACCTTCATGTTTTTGGATGTACGTGTTACATTATTCGAGATGGTGAAAATCTTGACAAGATGAAAGAGAAAGGTGATGCATGCATTCTAGTGGGATATGCAAGTCAGTCTAAGGGATATAGAGTATACAACAAGAGAATAAAACTGATAGTCGAGTCTATTCATATCAGATTTGATGAATTGCAAGAAATGGAACTTGAACAAAACAGTTTAAGTCCCGATCCACAACGACAAAAGACTTCTATGTACAACCGCACAGAACTCGGAACTTAAGACCACAACAATGAACAGTCAAGTTCAAAGCTGGTTCAAGAAAATTTTCCAAGAGCAGATATGACAGTGGACACGAAAATTGAAGAACTGGAAATGTTATATAGACCAATGTTTGATGAATATTTCACGGGGGAGAAACATGTTGTATCAATGTCTTCCGCTGTCACTCATGATAAGAATTATGATACCGATCATCGTCAACAAAAGGATACAACTTCATCTACTTCAACACGGGTTGCTGCAGATTTACTTCCTCAAAATATCACTTCAACAATCGATCCTACAACATCCACAACTACTTTCATTTCTCTAGAGAACAAAAATCAAGAAGACGATGCATTATCTGACGATGACGATTTTCATAACCCATTCGGTACACTGGTACATGAAACTGGAGAGTCTTCTACTCGCCATGTTGATCCGTCAAATATGCATACGTTTTATCAACGACATCCTTCAACACATCATTGGACCCGAGAACATCCTTTGGTTCAAGTAATTGGAAACCCTTCACAGCCTGTTCGTACTAGACGACAACTAGAAACCTATGGCGATGTTTGTATGTTCGCACTCTCCGTGAGTACAGTTGAACCGAAAAACATCAAAGAAGCCATGGCTGATCATGCTGGACTGAATCGATGACAGATAAACTTCAATAAATTGAAAGACTTAAGGTCTGGGAACTTGTTGACATACCATACGATGTAATACCGTTAAATCTTTGATGGATCTGGAAAGACAAGATGGATGAAGAAAACACGATCATCAAGAACAAACCTAGGCTAGTAGCTAACGGGTATGGCCATAAAGAGGGAATTGATTTTGATGAATCATTTGCACCAGTTGCTCATATGGAAGCGGTTAGGATTTTCCTTGCTCATGTTGCACATAAGGGATTTACTATTTATCAAATGGACGTGAAGACAGCCTTTCTTAACGGTCCTTTGAAGGAAGAAGTCAATGTCACGCAGCCGGAAGGATTCGTTAACCCTCATTATCTTGACAAGGTGTATCGTCTCCACAAAGCACTTTATGGACTCAAGCAAGCTCCAAGGGCGTGGTACGATGAGCTCTCGAAATTTCTGGTATCTAAAGGTTTCTCAAAAGGTTCCATTGATCTAACTTTGTTCACTTATTAATATGGGGATGACATTTTTCTTGTGCAGATTTATGTTGATGACATTATTTTTTTTGGGTCAACAAACCCAAAACTTTCAATATGGTTTGAAAAAGTAATGCACAACAAATTTGAAATGTCTATGATGGGCGAACTAAAAATCTTTCTAGGAATTCAAGTTCACCAATCCCCCAAGTGGTATCTTTATAAACCAAGCTAAGTATTGTCAATAGATAATCAAAAAGCATGGTATGACTTCATGTGACCCTGTTGGGACACCATTATCAACCACATCGCTAGATGCTGACTTGGAGGGAAATGTCATAGATCAAACGAGATATCGTTCAATGATCGGCTCCCTCATGTACTTGACAGCACACAGACCAGATATTTCACATGCTACGTTTTATTGTGCACAATATCAAGTACGACCCACTAAAAAGCACCTCAAGGAGGTTAAACGGATCTTTTGGTACCTCAAGAATACCATTCATTTGGGACTCTGGTATCCGAGGGAAACCGGTTTCTTTCTAACGGCCTATTCAAATTCTGATCATGCAGGGTGTCTTGATACACGAAAAAGTACTTCTGGTGGTGCACAATTTCTAGGTCAAGATAACCTTGTGGGATGGTCTTCCAAGAAGCAGGATTGCACGTCACTGTCATCAGCCGAAGTGGAGTATGTGTCTCTATCTGCGTGTTGTGCTCAAGTTCTTTGGATGAGAACACAACTCACGGATTATGGCTTTCACTTTGATAAAGTAGCTATGTACTGTGACTCAAAGTCGGCCATAGCCATCTCCTGCAATCCGGTACAGCATTCCCGCACGAAGCACATCGATGGTAGATACCACTTTATAAAGGAACAAGTTGAAAGAGGTATCGTTGAACTATTCTTTGTTGGAACGGATTACCAATTAGCCGACTTGTTTACGAAAGCTCTGTCGAAAGATAGGTTTGAGTACCTCGTTCGGCAAATTAGTATGAGATGTTTGACTCCAGTAGACCTGGAGATTCTGGCAAAGGTGCTGTTGATTAATCTATCAAACATTTTGTAAATATCTTTGAAAAAGCAAAATACAAAAATATAAAACATATAAAAACAAAACAAAAAATAAAAAATCTTTTAAAATCCAAAAATATTCTTCTCGACATGTCTTTCAGTATCGATAATATGGACGTACCTAAAAATGTCGCTCAATAACGACACGGGTGTGTACATAAAGCTCGAATGAAAGTTGTAAATACTTTTAAAAACATGTCATTTCTATCTTTCAATAAAGGAAAATGTCTATTTTTGATAATTTTTCCAACAACGGGTAGAGCAATCTATCTTGGGTTGAGCTTCTCACAAAACATTCAATGTTTTGAGCTCAACACATGGCTTGTAATCATTTTCAGATTGCAACCCTGATCTATATTCACGGGGGAGTGTACCATTTCTGTAACACCCCCAAATTTATACAATTCAATACAGCGGAAGACTCGTTGGTGTTACGGGATAGCACATTACTCACATCATAGACAACGCTTAAAAATCGTGTCGTTTAATAATAAAGCATTTCCATTCATAAATATCAGATTTACATAGGTCCCAAGTCATATTAATTCATACAAAGTTTTACAAGTATTTGAATTTAAATTATTGTTTAAGTGCGGGCCATGAATTCTTGTTATCTTCCTGAGAATTACCTTCAAGTACCTGAGATAAAACATGTTAAAAGAAAAGGTCAGCGATAACGCCGAGCGAATTCATAGAGTTTAATGAAATCCATCAATATAACATCGGTATAAAATTATTACCGAAAATCATTTTGTACAAATCTTTGTAATAGGCCATAAAATAGCCAAAGTCATTTTATACAAATCCTTATCAAAATCATAATATAGGCATTTGCCTTAAAAATCATTATACGAGCCAATGTCGTAAAAGCATCATACAATACGTCTTATGACATTGTATAAGGTTAAATAAAAACCGTTATATGAATATGGTTATGAAAAACCAAAACACGAACATAATATCAATAGTATGACCCTGTATTGCTAGTCAGGCAATACATCGTAATTCGGTGCGTATAGCAGTATTTCGTTAATCGGATTATTATAAGCCACATGACATTGTTACCTTACTACAACAAACAACGGGTAGCTAGCCCGAAACTCATTTGCCCATCTAAATTAGCGTTTCGTCACAAAGGTCATGCTATGTAAATCTTCTCATACATAAATTCGCTTACCAATCAATGTGGCACGACGGGGATCAACCGTCAAAGCGCGAACTGGGGTGATCGTCCCCAAATAGTACTATTATATGCATAAGCATCTACCAAATCCCGGTAGTTCACAATTCATGCTAATGGGACTTTTAGTGACATTACCTAACTTTAATAATCCATTTCATTTCATCTATCAGGTCATTTAATCATACATCAGGTCATACAATCATTCGGGTCCAAATCAATAAACAGACAATCGGGACAAATGGTGTCCTATTTAATAAAAACTAACATGTTATCTCCCTCGCGGGTTTATAAAACATTTATAAAAACATTTAAAAGAGTGTGAGGCTATGAACTCACGATGATGTGGGAAGGCGATTATCGGCGATTCGGACGTACGGTACGTGCTTCAATCACGGAAACCTAGACAAATAATACTCATCTTAGACTAATGTCCAATGACTTTATAAAAATAACAATTATGTATACATATGATGATTATATATATATATATATGATCAAGTGGGTTTATATATTCTCATTCACTCATTTTTGTGTTATGTGTCGATAACTTTTATACTAGTTTACTAGTTTTACCTATTTACGTGTTTTAGGTCCAATAAGCCTATTATAAGTTTATTAATTTGTATTAATCCATTTCATACTTGTATTATCAGTATTTATACTTTACATGTTGGGCCCAAATGGTTTAAGCCCAAGAAATAAGTTTATAAGTGTTTTAGCCCATTTTGTTGTATTATTAGTCCAATAACGTTAACTTAGCCCGTCAATGTCCGTATGTTTTATAGTTCGGGTTTTATCGGTTTTTACTTGTTATATATGTTTATATATCAGTATATGAGTTTACATTAGACGGGTCCAACCGTCTATGTTTTATTTAACAAAAACGTTAATTTTACAGTAATAGACAAAAAAGTCGTAAAAATCATGTTTATAGTTTTATAACTTATAAAACTTATCAAACTACCATTTTTATAAAATGTCCATTTATTTATCCTTATACATATTTATATAAATGTATTATATAAGTTAGTGGGTTTTAATTCACATTTTATACTATTTTTATTTGAGTGCTTATATAATACTATTATACTTTAATTTCCCAAAATATGATTTTTATTTTCATGTTCACCCAAACTGCCATATCTAGAGTTCTATATGGAGATAGAAGCTCAAATTTTTATGACATAAACTAAATGATATGTGCTCCATTTAACTCTACTATAGCTACTGTTGAATCAGCCTCGAAGTATTTTCTAAAAATCGTCCAAAACAGTGAACTCAGATTTGTACTCTAAACTTGTTTTGATCATATCTCACTCATCCTAATGATTCCATTGCATGGCCAACTCTCACATATGTAAAAGACATATTACTTACTGTAATCCATTAATCTATGCCATTTTATCAGTTCATGACATGGTTCTTTACTGTTTTATACAACCATCATTTTTAAGCATGATTTTAACCTTTTTACATATAGTTTTTCATCTTTTTACCCATGATTATCAACACCAAATCCCCACACAATATTTTTATCATCATATAATCATCATATACATATACATTTAGGAATAAAATACATGATTACATAACCAAAATTAACAAGAGGATGAGGAAGAACAATCTTTATACCACAATTAGTGATGAAAAGATGAGGTTTTTGATGAACAAGACTAGGTTCTTGTTATCAAATCTTCAACTTTAGCAAGGCAACTCCTTGGGTCCTTTGGATGAATGAACACCTCCATGAAATCAGCCCTTTAACCTAATGAAAACTCTTTTTCATAAGTTAAGATCACCTCCAATCTTCATATCTTAAAAAGGACATCATCATGTGTATGAATAACATAGGATTTGTGGTGTAAATTTTGATCAAATGGGTGGTTTATGGTGGATATGGACGAATTTTAGAGAGAGAGAGGGGAGCATTTGGTGGTTTTTGCATGAGATAAATGAGAAGTGGTTTAGATGTTTGGTGGTTTTGATGTGTGAAGCTTATTTGTTAAGCTAAGTAAGACATGTGTCTTGCAAGTTGTTAAATGTTGACACCTAAGGGTGTTGGTGGATACTTGTGGCCATCCCATGTGTGGGGGTGGGACAAGTTTATCTTGTCTCATCCCCATTTAATTACGGGTACTCCTCGCTTCTAGTTTCCTCGATTTGCGTGCCCTCGGGTCGTTTTACGAAAAACGTTTTTATAAATTATGAATCAACGACACAAAACGAATCTAATAAAAATTGTCTCATCAAAAACGGAGTTCGAAAACGAAAATACGTAATCCTAAGGTTTCCGGTTTAGTCTTAAAGGACGTTAAAATAAAATCATAAGTCCTAATCTCTTCTCGTAAATTTGTGAGTTTATGAACCAACACAAATTTAAAATCTCAAAATAATATTCACGGACAAATTTATTGTCTGAAATGTCGGACTGTCACCAAAACGGTGTATGTAAACGTAAGCACGTAACGTTGAATCCTCCGGTTTAGACGTAGTCGATGCTACTTCGAGACGTAAATCCAAATTACTTCCCAAAAATAAGTGAGTTCATATTATAACATTAAAATAATGTTTTCAAATAAATATTGAGAATAAAATATCAACCATAAATTGACGGATTGTCACAACATTTACCCCTAAACAGGATCTTTATCCTCAAAGATCATCTTACCTTACTACTCACTTCTTATAGAGTTAAAGCCATGTGGGTATTTCCTCCACATTCGGTCTTTTCTCACAAGTGTAATTCATTACAATACGCGAGTTTCATCAAATATGAATACGGGAATAAGATCAGGCTTAATGTTGACTTACTTTCTCTATCCATGATGTTCACGGGTTTTTGATAATGCAACTTTTCGCCAATCTAAACTTTATCAAGAAGAATTCAGATTTTCACTTGATAGATATTTATCAAGTTCGATCTACGAAACATAATTCACGTAGCTCTTGAAGTCCTAAGGTAGATCCAACTTTATATGCCTTTCAAACCAATTCTCACATCATCTCAATGGTCCCATACAACGGGGACGTATATCCCATGATCTTTCAGATCATCAATTCATTTTTCCATGGTTAAAGTTTTTGGCATAACTTCGCTACCCATCTGGAACTTCAAGATCTACATTTCATATTCACATAACCTCCTGCCCACTACCGGCAGTCAATAATCAAATCCTAATTTCAACAATCATTTCAGGTCTCGCGGGTCGAGTATTTTGTAAGGTTAGGTTCGTCATCTTAGGAAACCTTAAACCTAAAAGACATGTCCAACTCATAGTGGGTGTATGTCGGGTGTCTTCATCCCAACTCCTGCTTACAGATGCTCTAATATATAAATCTTAACAAGATTCTATCTCAATCCTAATACGATAATTATCAATGATAATCTCTCCAAAGGAAAACGATTATACGGTTTATTACCAAAGGTCAATCATTCAAGCATAGAACAACGCTTCTAGTGTTTTGTATCATTACTTTGCCTCGTCCCTTTGATTGGGGTGGTAAACGGTACTCTCATCAAGGTTTGTTCCTAATGACTTCTGAGCAAATCTCTAGAAATTCGATGCGAAGCGAGGATCTTGATAGAGATGATCGATACAGGCACACTATGTTTACACAACTCCTTTAAATACAAAAGAGTCAATTTCTTCATCAAGAATCTATCATTAACAGGAATGATATTAGCAGATTTGGTCAGTCTGTCGACGATTACCCAAATCAAATCAAATTCAGATGATGACCTTTGCAATAGTTAGACGTTTACTGATGTATGAGGCGATGTATGCCTTCATAATTTGCCATTAGTACGACTTCTTCAGACAAAGATACTTTTAGTCAGAAATGACATAAATAGAATACTTATACTTACAAGATTCCAACATAACTATATCTCACAAGTTCCATATTTAGACAACCACAAGTGGCCTTTAAAACATTTAAAGCTATTGGCTTCTCAATTTTAATGGTTCACATTAGCCGCGAACCCCTTTTATTATCTATATTATCCTTTTTATAAGCATCGGCTATATTTTAAATTGTTCGGAAATTTATTTTGCACAATCATTATTGAGGAACACGTCCTAATTGATTCTTTATCCTTTCTATATAATGCGTCAGTATTTACATTCATCTTTCCTGATGAAATAATTATCATGACCGTATTTATTCAAAAATTATTCCTTCATATTTTCTAAGTCTTAGTTCTATTTCAACTATTATTTTTATCAGTTTTGCTCAATCCGACGTCTAAAGCGTCGATAATTACTACAAGTAATTAAATAATAATTAGTTAATTTTTATGAAGCGTAAACGTAAAAATTTTAAATTTCTCAGTTCGACCAATTATATAAAATGTTCAAAAGTAAATTTGAATTTAATTAACAAGATTTTTGTTGATTTATCGAAAATATTTAATAAGATTCGTAAATGTTCGAAAAATCTTTGGTTATACTTTGGTCAAAATTTTCTTAGTTGAAAAGTAAAAATTGTCGTTTCAAATTTCAAGTTATAAGTTATATAATTTCCTCAATTCTTCTTATGTTGTCTAACAGCACACACAAACATTTACCCCTAAACAGAAGTTTAGTTAAATGTTTTGTGTATAAGGGAATAATCCCTCAAAAGTTCTTTTAGATAAAACATTTGTCAAAAGATATTTCCACTTTCTTTTTGGTAAAACCCAAAGTCCTAAATGACTTCTAATTTTTGAAGAGTCAATATATTCCATTATCTATTAATCACACGGTCAATTAATATAAAGGATTAAGTCTTAAATCACATATTAATTATTCAAGGTACATGTTTTCACTGTTCGGTCAATTCAGGGCAATATATAGATAATTATTAACTCATTCTTATTCTTATAATCAAGCAAATGGTCCTTAATGATCACAAGCACAAATTACAGCCTACACACGAGATTCACCAAATTTATGAATGCTACATGTGTATAGTCAATCCAAACGACATCATGTGAAACTCATAATGTTCATTACAAGTACTGGATGTAGTGATTGGAATAGATAATCTTTTTCGCAGATGCGAAGTTGATGATAACCATGCCATGGATCAAATCTTTAAAACATACGTTAGAACCTTGTAAATGATCGAACAAATCTTCCATTTCGAGTCATGGATATCGTTTTCGATTGTCAATTTACTCAGTTCACCGTAATCTATAAATATAAGAAATGATAACACCATATCTCTTCATGATGACGAGCTTGGTAGAATAAAATCTATCTCCGATAACTCTCTCAGTTGTACTGTAATTCCTTTAATTCAGATGGTGCTGACGTACAGTGCACAAGCTACAGGTGCAACACCGGTTATATAATCAATACCAAATTCAACTTGCCCTAATGGCGAAAGTCTAGGTAATTTACCAACAAATACCTTCTAAAATTTCAGATAACAGAAACATCTTTTATTAAATTCATATTAGGTTCTTCTAGATTACAATATCTATAACTAGTTCACAATCATTCATGGTAAAATTTTAAGTCTAAATACAGGATATCGTCATCCACCAAGAATTATTTAGATCACTTTTGATAATCAACTTCTTATCATTTAGGGGAATTCTATTCGAGTTCCCATCAATTAAGACAATATCGTCATGTCATAATCAATAAATCCATTCTACTGGCATTACCAACTTTTTAGTTTCATTGTCGTCGATAAGATGTGAACTTCTCAAAGTATAATAATAACTCATAATCCTTCACAAATTCAAGGATATATGGAGACACAACTACCATTAAAGAGAAAGGTCAACGCATAATCTACGCGAGAGAATTTCAAATCAGATACAGACGAAAACACTTAATGAATATGAATATATCCCATGTTTTCATAATTTGAGTACGCATTCGAAAGCTCCTCGGATCGTTACCCAGGTCATTCAAATGAAATCAAATCATAAGAAATGATAAGAACGTCAATACATCCAGTCGGGTATCAACACTCGGTAATCAAATACTTTTCCTAAGAATCTTACTACGAGAGAATTGGACAAGAAAGAATTGTCCATTGTCAAATAAGACAATTTCCATAGATGAGTAAATTCGACTCAGAAGAATAAATAATACGGGCACATATGTAGGTGTCCCTATCAATATGTCCCTATTTTTCATTTCTTGCAGATCTCATAAAAATTTTAATCTTTCACTATCATCAAAGAAAATGTAGTGTTTATTCATTAGTTTTATGGTGACTACTAATCAGCCTTGCATGGTCCATTACAAATTGTATGTAGGCGCGCAACTATATACAATTTCAAGATTAACGATGCAATACTCAGTTCGTCAAAATTTTATCATCATATTTATAATAAAAACATTTTCATGCTTAATTCTTAAATAAGAATCAAGAATAAATTTACAAAGATTTTCTTTGTTATGAAAACAATTAAGTTTTCCAAGGTATTTCATAATCAACTTTATTTCAATAATGATTATTTATAAGTCTCATGATAGGTGTGAAAACACCCATCTTTTCTACCACTTAATTACATTAAAACGGGACCTAAACGTATATTTTATGTCGTAAATGGCGGAATTATGCGTGGTTTGTGTTTTTATTGTGTTTCAGGGTCGAGAAGGTGAAAAGTGGAGAAAACACGTCTTTCACGGGCTTTTATCGAAGAAAAAGACGAAAGATGAAGTCGAAAGATCAAGAGTGGAAAAAGAACGGAAGTCCAAGACCAATTCTGAAGATTTATCGAAGAAAAAGTCAAAAGACGGAAGTTTACCAAAAGCCGAAGAACTCAAGTATAATTTATTGAAGAATTGCAAGACGAGTTCAAAGAAATCCCGAGGCAAAGTCATTATAGTCCAAGATTTAAGAAGATTAAAGAAAGAAGGGACCTAATGACGCAATTAAGGAAAAGAGGAAAGAGGGGAGGAAGCTTCCTTCCACTAATCCCTTCCTCCCCTATAAATACACATTACTAGCCATTTTGTTTGGTTGTTGGAGGCTTGACAAGCCTCTCTTCCCCAGTTTTCATTTCTCTTGTTCTTTAAATTTATGATCTTTAATTCTCTTGTAACGCACCTTTAATCTTCTTTTAATTCCAAGTAAGTTTACCTTTAATTATTGTTAATCTTTATTTTATTGCCAATCTCCTTCTACCTTTCTTGTTTGATTTGTTCTTTGTTTTGATTGTTCATGTTCTTGAGTTTTTATGATTTTGATCAAGTGGGTTTTGATTAATTTGGTTATGTTTGTTAGTTTTGATGAGTTGTTTTGATTGATTATTGTTAGTTAATGCTTATTGGTTGTTTTGGTTTTATCTTTTGTTTGATTTTGATTAATTTGTGGATCGAATCTTTGTTACTGTATAGCCCCTGTTCTTCGAGTCTGCTGTTTCTGTATTTCATCATCCCCAGGTGACCTTCATCCGGAAGTTGAAGGTTCCGAATGAAGCACCTTCATCCGGAAGTTGAAGGTTCCGAATGAAGCACCTTCATCCGGAAGTTGAAGGTTCCGAATGAAGCACCTTCATCCGGAAGATGAAAGTTCCGAATGAAGCACCTTCATCCGGAAGTTGAAGGTTCCGAATGAAGCACCTTCATCCGGAAGATGAAAGTTCCGAACGAAGCACCTTCATCCGGAAGTTGAAGGTTCCGAATGAAGCACCTTCATCCGGAAGTTGAAGGTTCCGAATGAAGCACCTTCATCCGGAAGTTGAAGGTTCCGAATGAAGCACCTTCATCCGGAAGATGAAAGTTCCGAATGAAGCTCTGTCAGTTTGTTTTTGTTTGTTTTTCCTTTTAAGTTTTTGTCTTTTATTTTCAAGATTATTTTTCCCGCCTTTTTCTTTATTTGAATTTTTATTTACTTTCCTTTTAGTTTAATTTTTGGGTTGCATCAATTACTTTTTGTTAAGTTTTAATTTTACGTCTTTTCTTTTCTCATCATTTAATTTTAAAGTTTTAAATATCGCACCGTTTACATTTTAACTTGTTTTAATTTCTCGTCATTTATTATTAAGTCTTGCTTATTTATTTTCCAAAACCAAAAATATTTGGGTCACCAAGAACAACTAATCCCACACAATTAACCGGAGATCAATTCGATTAGACACCGAGAAACGAACTTTTCAACTAGAAAAATCTTAATTTCATCTCACTTTAAATAATCCATATAGTGATGAAAATTCAATTTTCTCAAAGGATACTGTTTTATTTTATAAAAACAATGAGTGATCTGAAAAAGAGTGATGAGAGTTGTTCACCATAAACTAACTACAATATAATAGGAAATGAGCTTTTGCCAAATAATCATGAGGTTCATGACCTCGATGGCGCTCAAAAAGAATAATCCATGTAGAAATTAGCAATCAAAGGTAGTCTTTTCATTAATCACAAACAAGTCAAAATTGTACCGTAACACATTGCGTGTCACTAAGTCATACAATTCCAAGAACTTATCCTACCAACTGATGTCTCAGTTAAGTTAGGGATTTTTAAAAGATACCACAATGAACACTAATCTACAAGAGTCATTAGGAGTTCCACATGTCCCGAAAGATTCATCGGTCCCAATTTAGAAGAAGATTTCTTCAATTTATTTATTGGACACTGGGCATCCTCATCATTGGACAATGGCCTAGGAACAACCATTAACACAAACTAACAATCATTTAAAACCTTATAATTCCATCACAAAACTTAATGACTTCCTCTTAACAATCTCATATTCCATACGAGTAAAGTTTTACTTTATTCAAGTTTCAGTCAACTTATACTCAATGCAATATCCTACCTCATTTTCCAATACTTTCAATCTGTATTCTTAGGCCTTAAAAGGGCAATAAAAGCTCAATATGAATAACACTTAATTTCCAATCCTATAGCTCTTATAACAATAGTTATCAAATGAGTCACTAGTTCTAAAATGACTTGATCATTCAATTAGACTTCTCGGAAAGGTACTAGTGGCATGAGGCTTTTGGGTAATGGTTCCAATGACAGCCTCAAGTGCAACATTCACCCTTTCGATTTTAATTTAAGAATTGGATGACAACGAATCAGATGACATCTTTCTAGGTGGTAACTTTTTTGTCAAACTCCACTCTATAAGGAAAGATCGTCATGACATCGATATCAGATTTAATCGCCAATTCTTCTTCAATATTACAATCAACTAATATCTACATTTCTACGAATATCAACCATTTATTGGGATCATATATATCCACAACTTGGTTTAGATCTAGGATAGCTAGAATTCCTACGAGAATAGCTTCGATTAATTTACTAGGGGATTTAAGGTTCCTTATGACAATCTACGTCGTATAAATACCTCGTATAAATATCAAAATAATCATCAAACAATCATGTAATAAAATTACATCATATATATATATATATATATATATATATATATATATATATATATATATATATATATATATATATACATAATCCGAGTTATATATATATATATATATATATATATATATATATATATATATATATATATATATATATATATATATATATATATATATATATATATATATATATATATATATATATTAAAATAACACTTCTCAGTCTGGCCTTGTCGGTAACTCGGGAATTCTTCGGCACCGTTATAGTCAAAAGATTTTTACACATTTTTAGAAGAATGTTTATAGTTAAAAGATTTTGAAATGTTTTATTCAAAACCTTGGTTTTAAAAATCTTTCGTTCTCTATAACGAGAGCTCTGGTACCAAACTGTAACACCCCCAAATTTATACAATTCAATACAGCGGAAGACTCGTTGGTGTTACGGGATAGCACATTACTCACATCATAGACAACGCTTAAAAATCGCGTCGTTTAATAATAAAGCATTTCCATTCATAAATATCAGATTTACATAGGTCCCAAATCATATAAATTCATACAAAGTTTTACAAGTATTTGAATGGAAATTATTGTTTAAGTGCGGCCCATGAATTCTTGTTGTCTTCCCGAGAATTACCTTCAAGTACGTGAGATAAAACATGTTAAAAGAAAAGGTCAGCGATAACGCCGAGTGAATTCATAGAGTTTAATGAAATCCATCAATATAACATCGATATAAAATTATTACCGAAAATCATTTTGTACAAATCTTTGTAATAGGCCATAAAATAGCCAAAGTCATTTTACGAGCCAATGTCGTAAAAGTATCATACAATACGTCTTATGACGTTGTATAAGGTTAAATAAAAACCGTTATATGAATATGGTTATGAAAAACCAAAACACGAACATAATATCAATAGTATGACCCTGTATTGCTAGTCAGGCAATACATCATAATTCGGTGCGTATAGCAGTATTTCGTTAATCGGATTATTATAAGCCACATGACATTGTTACCTTACTACAACAAACAACGGGTAGCTAGCCCGAAACTCATTTGCCCATCTAAATTAGCGTGTCGTCACAAAGGTCACGCTATGTAAATCTTCTCATACATAAATTCGCTTACCAATCAATGTGGCACGACGGGGATCAACCGTCAAGGCGCGAACTGGGGTGATCGTCCACAAATAGTACTATTATATGCATAAGCGTCTACCAAATCCTGGTAGTTCACAATTCATGCTAATGGGACTTTTAGTGACATAAACTAACTTTAATAATCCATTTCATTTCATCTATCGGGTCATTTAATCATTCATCGGGTCATACAATCATTCGGGTCCAAATCAATAAACAGACAATCGGGACAAATGGTGTCCTATTTAATAAAAACTAACATGTTATCTCCCTCGCGGGTTTATAAAACATTTATAAAAACATTTAAAAGAGTGCGAGGCTATGAACTCATGTTGATGTGGGAGGCGATTATCGGCGATTCGGACGTACGGTACGTGCTTCAATCACGGAAACCTAGACAAATAATACTCGTCTTAGACTCATGTCCAATGACTTTATAAAAATAACAATTATGTATACATATGATGATTATATATATATGATGATCAAGTGGGTTTATATATTCTCATTCACTCATTTTTGTTTTATGTGTCGATAACTTTTATACTAGTTTACTAGTTTTACCTATTTACGTGTTTTAGGTCCAATAAGCCTATTATAAGTTTATTAATTTTTATTAATCCATTTCATACTTGTATTATCAGTATTTATACTTTACATGTTGGGCCCAAATGGTTTAAGCCCAATAAAAAAGTTTATAAGTGTTTGAGCCCATTTTGTTGTATTATTAGTCCAATAACGTTAACTTAGCCTGTCAATGTCTGTATGTTTTATAGTTCGGGTTTTATCGGTTTTTACTTGTTATATATGTTTATATATCAGTATATGAGTTTACATTAGACGGGTCCAACCGTCTAAGTTTTATTTAACAAAAACGTTAATTTTACGGTAATAGCCGAAAAAGTCGTAAAAATCATGTTTATAGTTTTATAACTTATAAAACTTATCAAACTACCATTTTTATAAAATGTCCATTTATGTATCCTTATACATATTTATATAAATCTATTATATAAGTTAGTGGGTTTTAATTCACATTTTATACTATTTTTATTTGAGTGCTTATATAATACTATTATACTTTAATTTCCCAAAATCTGATTTTTATTTTCATGTTCACCAAAACTGCCATATCTAGAGTTCTATATGGAGATAGAAGCTCAAATTTTTATGACATAAACTAAATGATATGTGCTCCATTTAACTCTTATAAATACTGTTGAATCAACTTCTAAGTATTTTCTAAAAATCGTCCAAAACAGTAAACTCAGATTTGTACTCTAAACTTGTTTTGATCATATCTCACTCATCCTAATGATTCCATTGCATGACCAACTCTCATATGTGTACAAGACATATTAATTACTGTATATCCATTAATCTATGCCATTTTATCAGTTCATGACATGGTTCTTTACTGTTTTATACAGCCATCATTTTTAAGCATGATTTTAACATTTTTACATATAGTTTTTCATCTTTTTACCCATGATTATCAACACCAAATCCCCACACAATATTTTTATCATCATATAATCATCATATACATATACATTTAGGAATAGAATACATGATTACATAATCAAAATTAACAAGAGGATGAGGAAGAACAATCTTTATACCACCATTAGTGATGAAAATATGAGGTTTTTTATGAACAAGACTTGGTTCTTGTTATCAAATCTTCAACTTTAGCAAGGCAACTCCTTGGGTCCTTTGGATGGATGAACACCTCCATGAAATCAGCCCTTTAACCTAATGAAAACTCCTTTTCATAAGTTAAGATCACCTCCAATCTTCATATCTTCAAAAGGACATCATCATGTGTATGAATAACATAGGATTTGTGGTGTAAATTTTGATCAAATGGGTGGTTTATGGTGGATATGGACGAATTTTAGAGAGAGAGAGGAGAGCATTTGGTGGTTTTTACATGAGATAAATGAGAAGTGGTTTAGATGTTTGGTGGTTTTGATGTGTGAAGCTTATTTGTTAAGCTAAGTAAGACATGCGTCTTGCAAGTTGTTAAATGTTGACACCTAAGGGTGTTGGTGGATACTTGTGGCCATCCCATGTGTGGGGGTGGGAAAAGTTTATCTTGTCTCATCCCCATTTAATTACGGGTACTCCTCGATTCTAGTTTCCTTGATTTGCGTGCCCTCGGGTCGTTTTATGAAAAACGTTTTTATAAATTATGAATCAACGACACAAAATGAATCTAATAAAAATTGTCTCATCAAAAATGGAGTTCGAAAACGTAAATACGTAATCCTAAGGTTTCCGGTTTAGTCGTAAAGGACGTTAAAATAAAATCATAAGTCCTAATCTCTTCTCGTAAATTTGTGAGTTTATGAACCAACACAAATTTAAAATCTCAAAATAATATTCACGGACAAATTTATTTTCTGAAATGTCAGACTGTCACCAAAACGGTGTATGTAAACGTAAGCACGTAACGTTGAATCCTCCGGTTTAGACGTACTCGATGCTACTTCAAGACGTAAATCCAAATTACTTCCCAAAAATAAGTGAGTTCATATTATAACATTAAAATAATGTTTTCAAATAAATATTGAGAATAAAATATCAACCATAAATTGACGGATTGTCACAATTTCATGCTCTTACCCTCAGCAAAAGAAGAGAAATCTTCTTACACTTGAGTGGATTCGTCAAGACATTCAAAGTCTATGAACTCAAGTTTATGCTTTAGAAAAACCTCTTCGCCAAAAAGAAATAGGATTTTTCAAAAAGTGTTGAACACATTTTTTTCAAGAATTTCTTAATGATTATTCAAAATCTTTCAAAAATTGTGTGTTCAACAAACTCCCATCCTTGAAAAGCGAAATGTGGATCACATCCTCACAATGACAATTTAATTGGATCAATTTTTGAGGGGGAGCTTTCAAAATTCATGATAAGTTTGACACATCTTTCTCCCGAAGATTTTCAAGACTATTTTTTTCGCAATATATTTTAATCAAATTTGGTATCTCTAATATCAAAATATTTTTATATATTAGAGATAGGGGAGAAAATGTGATCTATAGACTCAAGCACTTTTAACTCTTACCCACATGTGCGAAACACTTTCGATTATCGATGCACATGTTAAGTGGGAGCATTTCTGAAGACTATCAAGGTGTTAAATGTTTTTCAAACACCTTGTTAGACATTTGAAGTAGTTTTTATGGTTACGATCAAATACCCACAACATCTTTAATTCACGACGTTATTGGTGTCAAAAGGGTGGTTAGGTTTAAGTCCTATGATCCAACCAGAACCGAAGGGATCTTCCCAGGTACAATCCAATAGATTATTAGAAGTCCTTAGGAAAGATGGAGTAGAATGTGAACGTAGCTGAATGCCGACTAAGTACTAATGCTAGCACTGGAACAATCACAACAAGGTTCTAGTAATGATGTCTTTGTAAGCATTGAAGGGGTTGAAGAATGAAAAAGAAATGTAAGGATAAAGGGTGTAAAAAAAGAAGTCCTCCATACAACTTACGTAGAAACTGGTCAACACATCATGAAGACAACTCATCATGGACCCAGTGATGTAATGCACAACCCCTCCCTAGCTACCCAAGCTTCTCTCAAAAGAAGTTTGTTTTATTATCACAGAGATAAACATGACTTCTATTGACTTTCTCACTCTGAGATAGTTGATATTGAATAGGTGGCATCTGCTCAAGCCTCTGGCAACTAAAAGTGCAAAAATCGAGTCTAGAGCCTAGAGATCAATCAAATCTCATTAGGACACACGGAATGACGATAAATAGAGTCTTACGCTATATCCTTGCTATATTGCTAGAACACCTAGAGTGATACTACTCAGTATTCACAATGATGAGTGGAAATCCTTCAAGTGTTAACATCAAACAGCACTACGGTAGGTCATATGTAAGATTCTTTATGAATTAAACATATGTAGAACTGAAAAGCAACAGTGGTTTGATTCTGAATTGATTCAAACTCGTTTAAGGTTTCTACGCAATATCTTTATGATATCGCCAGAACATTCAGAGTGATATTCATTAATATTCAAAGTGACGAATGGAAATCCTTCTAGCGTTAACCTCAAACAGCGCTACGGTAGGTGACTTGTGAGATTCTTATGAATCAAGCTTGTGTCAACTGGAAAACAACAATGGTAAGATTCTTCAAGAATCAAACTTGTTCCAGGAATTTGAATTGATGACTTTAATCAAGCGGATATTTATCCAATTGATTCATTCTTTATGTCTGCAGTCTTACTTTGAGACGGTCGAGTAAACAGAACGACTTGTACAACCGCAAAACCCTGTCAAGGAGGTTCTTAATTGAATCTATCTAATCACATGTACGGTATTTAATATCATATAACGGTCTTCACCGACCGGAGGTAAAACGCTACCGATTTAGGACGAACGTCAAAGCCATTCAGTCCATGTCTATGTTTTGTCTCGAGAAGGTGGCGTTACGATGTACTCAGCAAAGTCAAAAAAATCAAAACCACATAATCATGCCTAAAGACATATTCAACAATTAATAGTGTGAGCATGTGGATGAAGACACAAGATCGCAAGATGGAAAAGACAAGTTAAGGATGATTTGAAGATCTCAAGATCAAAAGACAAAGTCGAAAGACAACGACAAAGACTCAAAGATCACATCATGAAGAAACATGACTACTATTACACGTTTAAGACTCAGTTATGGCAATATTAGTAATCTCTACAAATCTCCAAATGACAAAGTGTAATGGCCTCTCATAAAGGGTAATGACCTCTCATTGGGGGAGATTGTTAGCCTCAAAATATTGAGTCAAACAAGAATGCTTGGTCATATGTTTATTATGTATCGTATTTTAGAACGTTGTAATAGGTAGTAGATTAGTCGTGTTTTATGGGCTTAACTTTAAGCTAAAGTTCATTCATAAGTAATTAAAGCCGAAAAGGAAAGCCCGGCCCATTATCATATAGCCCATTATGCCACATGTAGGCAAGCTATAAATACCTCTCCTTTCATGTAAGGAGAGGTTGGTTGGTTCATTATTCACTCTCTTTAATCTAATATTCACCAAGTTTCACACACTTCTCTCTCTTTTCTCTCTCTATTTTCTCTCTCTAGAATTCATCTATCTTCTACCTTTCTTTCTTGTTTAATCATCATATTATATGGGACAACAAGTTGTTTTTATCTGTCATACAATCTTTGTGTTTTTAGGCCAATTGCTACTTGTGAAGGTATATGGTGCTTAACATATGTTAATAATATGTCACTTATGCTATGGAACCCGTCAATAACAAAATGTGTTACGATAGTAGTAGAAAATCATGTGAACCAACCAAATTCACCAAGAATGGTGTTTGGATTAGGTATAAGTCCACAAAATCAAGACCCTACCCTATTAAAAATTAATTACCCGTTGGTCGGTGAAACCGCATGGTATGTTTCGGTGTTTACACTTAGTTCTCTTAGTTGGAACAATCTGGCCAACAACCGCTTCCCTCGTGAATCAATAAGAATAATACGGCCATCAGGACAATCGGTTGCCGGTGGTAAAATATTTTGGGCGGCTTTTGAAAAGATCGTATGTTGCCAATGTAGGAGGCGGAAGAATTACATGCTAGTATCATTTTACTTGGTTATACATCAATTTAATGTACTAGACATTCCAGATGGGATCGAAAATATTATTCCACATCCATACTATATGTCAAAACTAGGAGACTATCTAGTTATTGCAGGAAGTTTCACCGTGAATGGTTTACGGTTCTTGTGTCTATAGGTGTTACAATTCATCGTGTGTGTGACTTCATCAGATAGACTACTTTTTAGCATTCCAATGCCAGAGCATCATGTGCCAAGGTTATTGGGATTTGATAACGACGAGCAACCAATTATCGTTACTAAGGTCAACGAACACGCCTTGGCTCACTCACTGCAAGTGTATAACCAAGAAATGCAAACATTTTAAACGACTGGTTATGAAGGAAATGGTCGTTCATTTATCATTGGACCATACAAAGAATCACTAGTTCTTAGTGACCAGCAACAAAATGAATGGATCTATTAAAGAATGTATCATGTAATTTGTGTTTTAGTGTTTTGTTTTAATGTTACTTTCATTTAGATTTTTTTTATGTATCTTGTTTACTATGTTTGTGAATACATTTACAAATGTCTGTGCTCAATTTGGCTACATTTGTATGAACAAAATGTAAAGACCAACAAAGATTTGAGCCACTAAATATACATAATAACAACTGAATAAGACCCATCATAAAATAACGCAAAGTTTACATAAGTACATTAGAATCCTAAGATTCACGGATCTTTTAGCCACTAGGAATGCATCATGTTCATATGATTAGATAATCAAAGCGGAATTAGAACACAACACATTAACAAGGTGTTTAGGGACAATAACATATGAATTAAAACAATTGGATTGCTAATAATATTAATAATCAACAATCACTAGACGTGTATACATTGAATCCCACGTCTAGTGCAACACACGCTTTAGGTTTACATTGTGAATATGAGTTATGAAAAACCTAATAACCCTTGGTTCCTTTTATAGTGTAAGGACTAGGGTTTTATAAGAGATAATTATGAATAAAACATGTAAATCTTCTATTTAAATAACTATATACAGAATATAACCTACATATATATCCAAATAGAAGCTTCCAAATGCTGCTTGTCTACGTTTCTATCAATGCTTAATTTGTTCTTGACAATGCTTGGAATACACTTGTCAACGCTTGGACAAATGCCTTCATGTTTTCTTCGTTTTTGAGTTTCTTCCACATCAACTTTTTGACCCAAGAATCTTCCCTTAGTTGATGTTGGCAAAACTCTTTGTGTATCTCTTGTAAGTTGTACATGATCTTCAAATTGCTTCCCATCAAGTGTAGCATGTATGTATTCCCCTTTTTGTCACATCAACAGGGAAGTAAACAATGTATGCAATCTTGAAGATTCTCCAAATGTAGCTCTATGTAATGATCTTGAAGAAAAATAAATATAATATTCTTGATGTAGAAGTAGAATAACCCAAACCTATGTTCCATATCGTGTACGATGTGATGAAGTATGGGATTAATACAAAAATCCTCATCGTTTGTGAGACACTGAGCACAATAATGTAACTCCTTCAAGTGATAGAAAGTATGTGCATAGAGTACCATAAGAAAAATCACATATTCCTAGATCTTGAAGTACCATAAGAAAAATCAAATATTCCTAGATCTTGTATTACTTCATCAGTAACAATGTAAGCAGAAACAAGTTAACTTAAAAGTTCATGACTGGAAGTGCACGACTTTAAGATATGATAGAACACAAACTCGCGAAAATCTTCTTCAAACATCAAACTTACCATAAGAATTCTTCCCATTAATCCAACACCTGTTCATGATGAATTTTAATGGAATAATATCTTCATACCATATGTAAAAAGTGTTAGATTGGATAACTCTTTCGCAAGGCTACCCCGATTACATAATCTAAATATCCATCAAATTCTTCATGAATTGTTGCTAACTCGCAATAAAATCATTAATCCCTTTCAAAAATATCCGATTCATAAATATCAACTTGATATTCTATATAAAAACGGAGATTCCATGTACCTTCGTGTGTAAATTCCTCCTTTTTGTGTGCTAAAAACGTACCAATTTTCTCAAACAACAACTATTCCTTTTGTTGTCCAATATCCTTCACTGTCCAAGATATCAACACTGTGTGTTGTCCAATATCAGACAACACTTGTCAGCGTTTGAAAATGTATATATCGGACAACAAGTGTCAGCGCTTCCCAACAGCGCTTAACTTATTCCTGTCAACGCCAACTTTATACCTGTCAGCGCCTGGCCATCAGTGTCTCATCCATGCCTTGTCAGCGTCACACCAACATCTATCAGCGTCTAAATAACACATGTCAGCGGGTAATAGATCTAGGTTTTATAAACCCTAAATCATGATTTTATATGAAAACCATAAACTGCAGTGAACTTTGATAACGAATATCTTCTTCATGAGAGCTCAGATTGAAGATCCCTTTGGTGAGATCCTAGACACAAGTGTCAAGAACCTACAGATCGAATTTCACGATGATCCAACGGTTAACGAAGGAGAAATCGCGTTTTTACTATTACTGTTCACAGAAAACAGCATATGACCACTGCTGACTTTGACGCTTAATAACTTTTTCTTGGGGATAGATATCGACAATCCCTCCGGTGGATATCTAGATATATGAGTTTAGAACACACACAAAACATTTCGTGCCGATCCAACGGTTCAATAAAATGTTATGGTCTTCTGAATACTGCTGCGCACACAAAAACGTCCAGAAAAACCCTAGACGGATTTTTCTTCTTCTTCACAATACACGAACACCTTGTTGGTCCTAGCATCACGAGCCACGAGGCTCTGATACCAATTGTGGAATCCTAAGATTCACGGATCTTTTAGCTACTAGGAATGCATCATGTTCATATGATTAGATAATCAAAGCGGAATTAGAACACAACACATTAACAAGGTGTTTAGGCACAATAACACATGAATTAAAACAATTGGATTGCTAATTATATTAATAATCAACAATCACTAGACGTGTATACATTGAATCCCACGTCTAGTGCAACACACGCTTTAGGTTTACATTGTGAATATGAGTTATGAAAAACCTAATAACCCTTGGTTCCTTTTATAGTGTAAGGACTAGGGTTTTACAAGAGATAATTATGAATAAAACATGTAAATCTTCTATTTAAATAACTATATACATAATATATCCTTTATATATATCCAAATAGAAGCTTCCAAAGGCTTCTTGTCTACGTTTCTATCAATGCTTAATTTGTTCTTGACAATGCTTGGAATACACTTGTCAACGCTTGGACAAATGCCTTCATGTTTTCTTCGTTTTTGAGTTTCTGCCACATCAACTTTTTGACCCAACAACCATAAAGCCAGAACCATAAATAAACATTATCCCAACTTCATCAGACCCAAAATAAACGTTTACCAGAAATACAAAGTGGTAGAACTAAAAGTTTACATAAGAACATACCAGAAATCCAAAGTTAGAAGTTTAGCAGCCACTTACATTAGACCCAAAATATGCCATATCATGATAAGTTTAGTAAACGTCTAACAAACATCAAAATACTGGGCAATCTTCTTCTTCACCATCACTGTCGTATACCTAGATATTTCTCACATATTTCAACCTTAGCATTTTATTGTAGTGAAACCTACATGCCATTCCAAACTCCCTCAATTAGCCTTTAAGATTTACATTATTAGTCCTCCACGGCTGGGCAATCTTCTTCTTCACCATCACTGTCGTATACCTGGATATTTCTCACATATTTCAACCTTAGCATTTTATTGTAGTGAAACCTACATGTCATTCCAAACTCCCTCCATTAGCCTTTAAGATTTACATTATTAGTCCTCCACGGCCTATCCTTGTGATGGTATGTTTTCATACTCATCCATCATTCTTGATCCTGGTATTTGAGAAGAGCCCTACGATAAATATGCATCAGGTGATCCTCCATCATTGAAGCTTTGATTGCCTAACAATTTATAGATCAGATAGACTATTAAGTAAACTAAATTATTTGTATGTTCAGATTATTAGAATGTTGTTAAAAAAAACAGTTACCAATCTTTGCTTATCCACAGTCGACGAGAATGGCTTGTAAAATGAACGAGATCTTTCGGCAAAATGACAAGAATGATGTGGCCATAAACACACGTGATGCATCCTATCATCGGCTGCAATTTTTCAATAACAACCATTCAACTATGTTCCTAAATATAACTTAATTTATAAAATAATGAAGGTTTTTCTTTAACTGATCATACCTGATTCTTAATAAGAAAGCTCCTTCTGTCGTCTCTTCAGATTAGTTATACCAGACACTACTGGAAGTGTTATTAGATTCCCGTCCATTTCAAATGCCATTAAACCGAGTCTGTTATTATTTTTTTTGTTAACACCACATACATACCGTCCTTAAACTCCAGTCCATTAGCCATTTTTATCTGATTTGTTCCATTCAGCTGATACTTGAACACCCCGGGGCTTACATCACAATCGACCCTTTGATATCTGACAGTATAGGTCTCATCATTTGCTGATATTAATAACGGTTGATTGTGATTAAACCCAGTCACAAAGGTTCTCGGAACAAACTACAATTAATCATCAAACGATAAAGAGGTATTTTCATATAAGATAAGTATGTTATTTAAATTATATTTAGCATTTATAATTGTTGACGATATATGTAAAGTTACATGTGGATAGTCTTCATATGGCCAAGAAAGTGACAAAAATATTTTTGGTCTGTTAGTAATTACATTATACCCGCCGCATTCGATTCCATCAATACCATATCCAGTAACATAAAACGTGTCATCGCCCTCTTCAATGAATTACATCAATACTGCATCTTTCATGTTCTCAAGACAAAACTCAAACCACATTTGACAATCAAACCGAATGTTTCCACTGTTTGGCACCTTTAAACCACATTTGAACCTGTATAGATCATTACTTTTCAAATACACGTGTATGTTCCCGTTATAGTAACCTTCCCGGAACAACAACAGTAGAACCTACAAATTACATAAAACGTCTGTAATTATGTAGGGCTCTTTTATTATAAAAGCATATAAAAACATATTGATCTATTATAGTATAGGTTTTTAATACCTGTGATTTGGGAAATGTATCCCTGTTCACCAATAAAATGAACTCTATTAGCATTTGTCTGCATATTGAGATTAATTTAAGAACATCAATACACTTTCATACAAGTAATGTTGTTCTTATATTCTTTTTATTTAGCATTTATCATTGTATTTTAGAATGAAAACTTATTTATCATTGTATATTAGAAAAATTATTCAAGAACAAAAAAATATGATAAGTTTACAAGTAATTTTTTAACATGCTTGTGAGTGTTTTTGATAAAGTAATTTTAAAAACCTATGATATGTTCAAAAGTATTCTTATAACTATTTCAAGCAAAAATCCTAAACAATCATGCACTTTTGAAACCCTAAACAAAAACTAATAACAGGTATAAAAAGTGTATTTGATTAATTTCAGATGTTGATCCCAAACTTAGATCGATTTAGCTTTGTGTAAACGAGATTGAATCAAGTTAAACACTTAGAGAAACTTTGTTGTATATGAAACAATCTAAGTATTATGCGAAATTAACACTTAGAACAAGAACACACAAAACAGAATAAACCAAACTTTCACTTTGATTGATGATCGAACTTGTGTATAATGAAAGTATAAAACATATATTAAACTAAAACCTAAAGGCCTCCTTTTATAGATTACGGAGCCTTGCACAAGTGTCTAACTTTCAGCTATTATAGGTAAAGATAAATATAGAAAATACAATGTCGAACATATCTTTACTAGAAATACAAAACGTGTAGCCTAAGTATTCTATCGGTGCTTGGACTTCTTCTCATCAGCGCTTGATTTCTTCTTGTCAACGCTTGATCTGACAATGCTTTATTTCTTCTTATCAACGTCCAATTTCTTCTTGTTAGCGTCTAATTGTCTTGGCTCATTTTATTCCCAACAATCCTCCCCTAAACTTGATATCTACTCTCGTAATCAAGTTTCTGAATAAAAACAAAATACAAGGAGGATTATTACAAATACAAATCACTTGTTAATTAAGAAATAAATAAACCTAATTAAATCTTTGCCAACATCACTTGTGTAATCCATCTCCAGCTGTGTTGACACCATTTTCTTCCAAACTTCCTTGGACATAGGATATTCAGCATCCACAAGAAGATATTCATAAAACTTTGTAGTACTGAAATGATAAACACCAGCTGCTGAATGTAGACGCCATTGAAGTCCACTGATATTGTCTAGATCCAACCATATTGGATCTTCATCATTTGGCTCACAAATTCTCTTGAATGTGGACCAAATATTTATTCCATTGACTGATGTAGGTGCTTCAGTCTCATACTTGGTCTTCATCAATCCCCAAAGATCTACCAAGTCTTCCTTATCCAGGCTTGCAAACAAAGAGACAAGAGTAGTAAAAGTATGTACCTCCTTTCCATATCTACCAATCATCCAAAACCCACTTGAATCTTCTTCATAATGAACTATAGGGTTTTTGGAATCATAAGGTAATACCTCTACCATTTGTGAAGCTTCCAAAGGTGAGATCTTAATACTCCTTCTAATAACTGCTTCACTAGGATTCACTCTATCTAAATTCTTTTGGAACTCAATTGGAATTCCCTTCTTCAAAGGCCTTGGTGGAATTAAAGCTTGTTGGATCTGCATCTCTTCTGCAAGTTCTTCCTTTCTTTCATCTGAAAGAAGTCTGATAGTATTCTGCTCTTGAACACTTGCCCATATAGGATAAGCACAAAACTCCAACTCATCAAAGGACAAACCCTGCAACTTCTGGAAAGTCCAACCCCCTTGATGACATCTGAGAAGCATGTAGTAGAGCTCCCTTCTATCCTTCTTAGACTGTGAAAGAACTTTGCTAGCCTTATACTTCAAAATTACCTTGCAATCTCTTTGAACTCTTAGCAGAATCTCCAAACCCCAAATTTGATCTAAAATTGTCATGTATGGATTCTCCATAACCTTATTCTCCCATGCAAAGTACATCTGAGCTACTTCAGGCATCTCATAATCTACCTGATTTTTCAATTCCTCAAGCCTCTCCTTAGCCAACTCATCACCATATTCAAGCCTTTCTGGATCTTCAATGATCATCAAACTTGAATCAGTACTCTCATCATCACTGCCTCCCTTATTACTTTCAGAAGTAGCCACAAATGGTGACTCAATAGCAGTCTTCTTCTCCTTTTCCTCAAGTTGTGCAGCCAAAATAGAATTAAAATACACTTGAGCTGCATCCTTGGGAACTTCAACTTCTACCATAATTCCTTTATCTTTATCCAATACATCAATAGTGGGTAAAGAAGTTTGTGGTACCTGTGTAGACACATCCTTGATGATAGTTGATGACTGCGATACATCAACCACACCTGTAGGTTTATCAGCATACAAAACCTAAATGTCAACGCCTAAGTTACTCCTATTAGCGCTTGGCTTTGTGAACTACTCCAACATCTCAGTAAAAGACACATTTAAATTTGTAAGGGTAACCAATGAAGCATCAAAACCTAGTTGCCTCTTTAAATTTGTTATAGCCTCAGCTATACCCAAAGATTCACCTTCATGTGAGCCTTTATCACTCACATATACCTGTTCATCCTCCCCTTTGGAAGAATCCTCCTCTCGACGCCTAGGGTTAGCACCTTCCAAACTATCAATCCTCTCCCTCAATTGCTTGAGTTCAAGGCCTTGTGTTTTGATAGTATGTACAAGGTCAGCATTTTGCTTTTGCAAGTTAATGTAGACAGCCGTCAATTCCAACAATGTGTAAGGTTCCAATCTGCCCTCCTCTAGAATAGGAATTTGACCTACCAAAGTAGATTCATGGGGCATGGATGGGGTCTTAATGATGTTAGGACTGGCTTAGCTTGCATCTAAGCTAGAACCAATAGTCCCAGCCCCACCCATGTCACCAACCACGCTTGCGGTGGTGGTTCTCTCTGCAACATGGCCAGGACCACTAGAGGAGAACACTCCAGTAGTCCTTTGGCGTTTTACCAACCTAAATTCTGGGGTTGTAGAAGATGGTGTGGATTGGGTGTCTGTTTTAAGGTTAAAGGGTGTTTGGGTTTGTTGTAAAAGGGTGTTAACGTTTGGATTTGGAGTGTCAATGCCAACCTTTAAAGTGTCAGCGTTGAAAGGTTCTTGGTTCAACTTCTTTATGCTGGGGTGATGGTGGTTGTACAGGCAATGGGTCTGGTTATAGTTGTGGTCCTGGTTGTGGTTGTGCTGCTGCAATAACAGCAAGCATGGCTTGGGTAAGGGGTAAGTCTATATAAGGTTCAGAATTCATCTTCCCAAAAATTGCTTCCTTTTGAACAAGGATCATATAAAAAACATTGTGATCCCTATTGCAGTATCTTTGTAACACCCCACTTGGATGAGTGGACCGTTACGTGTATTTATGGCGTGTCATCAAAGCATAAGGTAAATGTCCTAAAACATTAACTGACCATAAAGGAAATGCCGAAATCAAACATCGGCAATCCGAACATAAGCCCAAAACATGAAAAGTAAAATACTGAAGGAAAGGATTAAACAATGTCCAAATAGGCAGAATAATGTATGTACATAAACTAAGAAGTCTGGATAGCTTCCATTCAAATGCACATGCCCTCAGAATCCTAAGAGCGTCCTGGTGTACCTGCCGTTAGAACATGAAAGGGAACTACGGCTGAGCATAACGCTCAGTGAACGGATATAAAGCATGATAAGGAATTACTAAAATGAAACAGATGATGAAATACTGGAGCTGTAAGTCTGATAAGTAAAGTTTCAGCGGAAATCTGTGTATAATCTATAAAGTCTGATTTATAAATAATAAAGTTGAACTGTTATCTGTTAAATCTGAAAACATGCATTTACTGTATTTTAATTGCCAGAGCTTATATAGGTCACGTGCTGTAACAACGGTGCATGAATAACTGGAGGGGTGACCTCGTCATGCTGTAGAGGGGTGACCTCTAAATAACTGTAGAGGGGTGACCTCTAAATACTGTGCTGGGTGGAGGGATCAGCTCCAATGTGAAGGATGTAGAGCACACACCACATTCACCCTGATAACTTGTAACACATATAAGCCTAGGATGCATCCATACGCCCCACTAAAAATCCTGATAAAATGGCCAAACTGAGCTGAGTGGGACGATGCAGGATATCACTCTCCTGCATGTGAGTCACGACACCGGTGCCTCTAGTGCCATGGTTACGGTACCTCCGTAACTAGTACATAAACTGGTCATGCTTGTATATAATGCTCAGGCAATTCATTTAGTTATTAACATGATTACTGATAAGCTTAAACACATACTGGGGGAAAACATTTGGCTACAGACGGGAAATCCTAATCATGCATAAGAAAGGAAGTCCTTACTGAAAGGACGAAAAATCCGTACCTTGTGTCCAGTAACTGACTGAAGATGATAAGACAGAGACCCCACTCCGACTTCACGTGAACTACATGGTAGAGGGACATATATGAGTTGTATGAATATTACATAAGTTACTGGTCCTTGACTTGATTTACTTGTTCTTGACTGGTTATACTTGTTCATGTATTAGTATATATATTCTTAATCTGGCTTGGTTCGTGAGTTCTTGATATTGTATTACATGTTTCATGTGTTATTTTTCTTTATACTTCTGCAATTAGTAACTTTCTAAAAATAGCAGGTTTCTAAATATAGTAAGTTTCCAAAAATAGAAGTTTCTATAAGTAGTAATAAACTGATTTAATATACGTAGTAAATTTTAACTTGTTTTATCATATGACAACTTTTATCAAATAAGCCGAATCCAAAAATCCGATATTAAATAAGTCGATTACTAAATAAGCTGATTTTTTAATAAGCCGTAAATTAGTAACCCAACTTAATTAAACCAAAAACTAATTAATTCTATGCAGCTTATTTGTTGTCTTGAATTCATGATAGTCATATTTTATACAATATTTTGACTAAACTATTACTCAGCAGTTAGTAGCCTATATTTTATATTAGGTGATACTAAATCACATTTCTTTTTTCCTTTTTAAGGAAACTTATCAAATACGTAACAATATCATCTCATACATCTATGAAACGTTGTATGAACATGCAAATATGAGCCACATATGATTAGAGCTTTACCAACGTCCAAAATGAGAAGATTTAGGAGCCGAATCGAGTCCGTACGCCTACTTGATCACCAAATATACAATTCCATGCAACTAGCTTGATCGGAGTTCAAAGCCCACGTCCAACCGAACACAAAGCGATCACTATCTGATCGAAACTCAACCCCAAACGTGGGTTAGCAACCCACCAGGGAACGAGCTAAAACTATGTTTACGGACATGACATGATCGCCGCTAATATGCTGAGACCGCAACTCGAACAATAACCATAAACCAACAAGACCAGTACTCGGACCCGAACCCACATCGAACCCACACGAGTATGAACACTACCCACTCGATAGTAGAACACGACTCCAACCGCAACAGATGAAGCCATAACCTCGATATGATCTGAACGAGAACTCCGCATGAACACGTGTTTCAGAACTCGAGCGAAATGGACGTAAACAAAATGAGATTCAGATCATGCTGCTTGTATTTTGTTTTGAATGAGAAGAGATGATGGAGGAGGTTAAGCATTTATAAATTGATGTAGGCAGTTAGTTTTTTAAGAAGAAAAGGATTATGGACGTGATTTGTTTGATCCCACATAAATGAAAGAATTTCATTTCAAACGAAGGCAATACAACTTGTTCTCTTCTTCTTTTTTTTCCCGGCGGCCACAGGGTATAAAAACCCTAGTTTGGTTTTCTTTTTATTTTTATTTTTTTTAATGAAAATGAAGATGTTAAATCCACTCCCTGATATTATAGTTTTTGCTAGTGGGTTGGGCTTAAAGCCCATTCTTCTTTCTTTTCTTTTTAAACATGAAAATTTATAGTTACAATCCTTTTTTTTAAACATATTTGCATATATTATTCCCGCGTGTTATTTCTGTTTTAAACAATAATAAACCGCGTATTTAATCTTCTGATTTAAAATACGGGTTTTACAATTCTTCCCCTCTAATAGAATAATTCGTCCCTGAATTAACGATACGATCGTACTGGGTTTTACAATTCTTCCCGTCTAAAAAGGAGAATTCGTCCTCGAATTAAAGGTATTTAAACTGATTGGGTAAAAACTAAAAATGCTAATAAGCTAAAAAAACGTATAAGCTGAAAAGACATATAAGCTGGAAGGACACATAGGCTGAAAGAACATGAAAGCTGAAAAGGACATATAAACTGAAAGGATGATTCGTCTTATAAATTAAGACATAATGCTGCTAAAAGTATAAACCTGATATGACTGAAGTGATCATCTAACATGACATGTCTGAAGAGGACATGGAAACACAACATGACTGAAGAACTTAACTGAATTTACTGAAGAACAAGGGATGAGAGGTCCAGATGGACTCCTCCGTTTCGAGTGGCTTCCCGCTCGAAACGATTCCTTAAAAGGTTTAAGCATAATGACAATCTTGGTCCTGATGACCCTGTCCTGATGATGCTGATTAGTTTCTCGTTCCATACTTAAGATGGATTTTCTGAATCTGATAGAATGAGTAAGCTATATCATGTAGGATACATGAAACGGTACGTATAAATATCCTGAAAGATAACATTTATATATCTGAGCAAGCTATTGTAAATATATAGGGACGAACTACGTGAACAATTTTGAACGTGCTACGTGAGCAATTGTGAATGTGGTTCACGATTAGATGAGGAATGTTGGCCATGGAATATATTGCGCACAATAATACATGAATATTTTGTGGACGTGATGCTAGGTTATATCATGAACATTTGCTGACTGAGGAAAGAGTGCCAAACGATATGACCTGATACGTGAAACGTCTGCCTGGTTATGGAATAGTTGTGCTATACTTGGGTCTGGTTTCTCAAGCTGCCTGTAACCGTATTCGGTAATAAACTGTGAAACGCGTATCGCGAGATACACGAACCTGAACGTGGAAAATGTTATGAACGCTAACGTGAACTTAAATCATGAGATATCACAAAACATGAACTAAAACAACATCTTACTGTGAATGAGACGTAAACGTGAAAGTGAAAATAAATGTGAACGTAAGTGAACGTAAACATACACGTGATCGTGAACATGAATTCTGTCTGATATGATGGTCGATGGAATACCTTGAATTCGTACAATTTACTGCTAAATTTTCTGCAGGTCCACTACTGCGTAATCCTTTCGGATGAAAGAAAACGTGCAGGTTGATTACATGGTTGACAGTGACTTAGATAGTATCATACTTTTCTGAGTCTGTGGTAACTGATAACAATTTCATGGAATTTCGTCTCATTTCTGCTCAGAAATTTTTAAGGATTGTAGTAACTCACTAGCATGACGGCATTCTATCTTGAACCTGTGGTATGTCAGGCATCGAGATATGAACATGGTTGCATCAGTGTGTGATACTGCTTCTATCAAAAATCTGCCTGGGATTATGGGACATTCTGGTGGAAATCTGGTTGAATAGTTATGGAAGAATTTTTAGTGAGAACTGTCAGCAATATCTGTGGTAGCAGTCAATTAAGTTCTAGAAAATTTGGTACTTCGTTCACAGGCGTCGGTCGGGATCATCAGGTGATGGCCTTCACCTTCGCAGGATTATCTGAAATTTCTTTCTGCTGAAATAGGGTGGCTCAAAAATGTCACTTTGTTCATCTGGGATATACATCTGGAAAACCGCTCATAAAATTTTCTCCTATCGGAAAATCTGCATGTCCGCTAGAAGATGATATCGCGCTTTTCTTTAGGATTTAGTAGATCAGAATGTGATCAATGAATATATTGACGATTTGTCTAAGAATTCATGGGAAAAATTTTATTCATAAATTTCAGATTCAAAAATTTTGAGAGACCATAGTATGTGCAACAACATTCTGGGAAACATCACGTTACTTCTCTCGCCACCGATGGTAGTATGATCGGAAATTTTTCTGGGAAAATGTTCAAGGCATCGTAGCAGGCCAGATAAACCTTCTATACGTGGAACGAATATCAATTAATAATGGTGATCTGATAAAAAAAATTTCGGTGGTCGATACATGATCTCATGTTACTGGCCTTCTTCCTGGTGGACAGAAACGATCCACCTTCTAGTATGTGCTAGGGCGATTTAGCCTCGTTCCAGTATCTCTGGCAGCAGTTTCTGCAACTCTTTTAACTTAGCTGACACCTTGAAATAAAGAGTTTTGAAAACAGGTTCTGTTCTTGAGACAAGCTTTATATTAAACCCTGTCCCGTGATTAGGAAGGAAATTTCTGGAAACCTTCTGCAATGACCTTTGGAAAACTTTGGGATAATTTGCTGATCATGAATTTAAAGAGTTTCAGAAGTAACTTTATAACTGATAGTTATAAGTCTTCGTAGCTATGGATTGAGAATTCACGCACTTAAGGCAGAAAAATTTGTACTGATTTTCTGGCTGAAATATAAAGAATATATTTGGAATCTAGTAAGACGGATCTCGTCGTTAACTGAACTGAAACCCTTCATAATTACGGTGTGTACTGTGGATTCTTTTCTGGCTGTAAGGTAGATAATGTCTGATTTAGATAAAGCTTACATATGAATAATTTAGCAAACATGGCAATTTTTGCTGAATATGTTTGTCTATAACCTTACAGAATGAACTGTGCGTGTTTAATCTGAATAATACTCTAGTAGTGGTAACTAAGTTTTAATTATATGATTTAGGCGTGTCATGACAAAAACGGTATACTCCCTTGGAGGGTACCCTGAATTTCTGAGAGCTGATTTAGCAAACATACAGAGTTATGAGTTCTGACTCATACTCTGAGAAGATATTCATATGACGTGTACCATGATTGGTGTCCTGATATGTGTCTTCCGAAATGATACATGAGACCTGTGTCTTAACTGTTGTCTGGACATGTATTTTAATGGTGAGTCTGAATAAGGTTAAGAATTTCTGGTAACTGCTAGGATTGGCGAACCGGCTAGACTACTGACCTCTGTATTTCTGGTCACGTTCGTTATGGAGTTCCGATGGTTACTGACTGATTATTTTTAAGCACGGTGGTTGTCATTACCGCCTTGTCTGTCAGTTTCAAGACGGTCACTATTTCTACCATGATTCCTCTAGCTATTCTGCTGAGTGGCCGGCTGGGTTCTGGTTCACACTCTTCTGAATGAAAGGTTAGCTGAGTGAAGTGCAACATCTAGCTAAGAAGTGAAAGCATGAAATGGAGTGGTAGTGTCTGATGGTTGAAATTTATTCTTGTCAGAATTTCAAATTTATAGTTTTCGTCCTTGTTCTATAGAGTCTTCATAGTATAAACAGCATCAGCATCTTGAGAAATCTCCAAGTATCAGCAGCTTCAGCATTTGTGAGGTCTTCTAAGTGTTAGCGGCATCATCATCTGGCAAAATCTTCAACTCACGAGCAGCATCAACATCTGGTAGAATATCGACAAGCGTAAATGCCTGAGGTGATTAAGGATCGATTAACGGTACACATGGTGTAAGGTGCGTGAGGTACACCTGAAATACTGTACGTGAAATACACGATGAATACTATTCATGTGGTACCGCTGAAGGTTTGCTGATATGACCGATACTGGTGTAAACCGTATGACACGGTCAACGGAAAATAATTTGATTTAACTGGTTAGCAACTGAACCGAAACAGTTAACATCATAGGCTGAAAATTTATGTGTAGACTTAATGCTGGTTGTATAGAGGCTGAAAAGTATGATTAAACGGATTTTCATCAATGTTCAGTATAAGGACTTGATTGGTAAAGAGCAAAACATGATTTATCATGAAATAGGATTTTACTGTAATTCTTTTGTATCTTAGCATGAAAACATCATCACCTTGCTGAAAACGTAATCCTCATAAAGAGACATGAACTTAATCAGCATGAAAACGACATCCACTTGAGAGTACAAACTTGACTGATACAAAGAACATAGAAGAATAACCGACTGAGGTTTAACATCAACTGATGTGGATAGTTATGGTTTAGTTCAAAATATTCATAGTAGGAAGCATGTGACTAAGTATGGGTGATTCTGGTTCGATCCATGCTTGTCAAAACATTCTGAGAACTGTCATGTATAGAAATTTATAATCTGGGACTAAATATGGTTGGTTGTAGTCCAGTCCATACTTGTCCAAATTTATGAAATGTCCTGATATGACAAAGGTGAACAACTATGAATCGGTTCACAAAACAACCTTCGACTGAAATAGCATGAAATTTAACTTGAGAAATATTGAACGCATATGGGTCAGTTCACCTAATAACATTCGACTGAAAACATGAATATGTCATGAGTAAGGGTAAACGCCTAAGGGTTGGTTTACCAATACAAAATCTGAACGGGTAAGGGTGAACGCCTATGGGTCGGTTCACCAAAACTAAATTCGCAGAAAATCACATGCGACTAAATATGGCCAGTCCTGTACCAACCTTTTACTTAGTCAAAAACTTTAAGAAAACCGACTGATAATTGAAGAAAAATGACTGATACATGCACGAGAAACATGAAAGATAACAACGCCAAAATCTGGGAAGTTCCTGGTGACTACCCACTAGTCACAGGTCAAGTTTTAGAACCTACAGGTTGAACCAGGCTCTGATACCATAATTGTAACACCCCACTTGGATGAGTGGACCGTTACGTGTATTTATGGCGTGTCATCAAAGCATAAGGTAAATGTCCTAAAACATTAACTGACCATAAAGGAAATGCCGAAATCAAACATCGGCAATCCGAACATAAGCCCAAAACATGAAAAGTAAAATACTGAAGGAAAGGATTAAACAATGTCCAAATAGGCAGAATAATGTATGTACATAAACTAAGAAGTCTGGATAGCTTCCATTCAAATGCACATGCCCTCAGAATCCTAAGAGCGTCCTGGTGTACCTGCCGTTAGAACATGAAAGGGAACTACGGCTGAGCATAACGCTCAGTGAACGGATATAAAGCATGATAAGGAATTACTAAAATGAAACAGATGATGAAATACTGGAGCTGTAAGTCTGATAAGTAAAGTTTCAGCGGAAATCTGTGTATAATCTATAAAGTCTGATTTATAAATAATAAAGTTGAACTGTTATCTGTTAAATCTGAAAACATGCATTTACTGTATTTTAATTGCCAGAGCTTATATAGGTCACGTGCTGTAACAACGGTGCATGAATAACTGGAGGGGTGACCTCGTCATGCTGTAGAGGGGTGACCTCTAAATAACTGTAGAGGGGTGACCTCTAAATACTGTGCTGGGTGGAGGGATCAGCTCCAATGTGAAGGATGTAGAGCACACACCACATTCACCCTGATAACTTGTAACACATATAAGCCTAGGATGCATCCATACGCCCCACTAAAAATCCTGATAAAATGGCCAAACTGAGCTGAGTGGGACGATGCAGGATATCACTCTCCTGCATGTGAGTCACGACACCGGTGCCTCTAGTGCCATGGTTACGGTACCTCCGTAACTAGTACATAAACTGGTCATGCTTGTATATAATGCTCAGGCAATTCATTTAGTTATTAACATGATTACTGATAAGCTTAAACACATACTGGGGGAAAACATTTGGCTACAGACGGGAAATCCTAATCATGCATAAGAAAGGAAGTCCTTACTGAAAGGACGAAAAATCCGTACCTTGTGTCCAGTAACTGACTGAAGATGATAAGACAGAGACCCCACTCCGACTTCACGTGAACTACATGGTAGAGGGACATATATGAGTTGTATGAATATTACATAAGTTACTGGTCCTTGACTTGATTTACTTGTTCTTGACTGGTTATACTTGTTCATGTATTAGTATATATATTCTTAATCTGGCTTGGTTCGTGAGTTCTTGATATTGTATTACATGTTTCATGTGTTATTTTTCTTTATACTTCTGCAATTAGTAACTTTCTAAAAATAGCAGGTTTCTAAATATAGTAAGTTTCCAAAAATAGAAGTTTCTATAAGTAGTAATAAACTGATTTAATATACGTAGTAAATTTTAACTTGTTTTATCATATGACAACTTTTATCAAATAAGCCGAATCCAAAAATCCGATATTAAATAAGTCGATTACTAAATAAGCTGATTTTTTAATAAGCCGTAAATTAGTAACCCAACTTAATTAAACCAAAAACTAATTAATTCTATGCAGCTTATTTGTTGTCTTGAATTCATGATAGTCATATTTTATACAATATTTTGACTAAACTATTACTCAGCAGTTAGTAGCCTATATTTTATATTAGGTGATACTAAATCACATTTCTTTTTTCCTTTTTAAGGAAACTTATCAAATACGTAACAATATCATCTCATACATCTATGAAACGTTGTATGAACATGCAAATATGAGCCACATATGATTAGAGCTTTACCAACGTCCAAAATGAGAAGATTTAGGAGCCGAATCGAGTCCGTACGCCTACTTGATCACCAAATATACAATTCCATGCAACTAGCTTGATCGGAGTTCAAAGCCCACGTCCAACCGAACACAAAGCGATCACTATCTGATCGAAACTCAACCCCAAACGTGGGTTAGCAACCCACCAGGGAACGAGCTAAAACTATGTTTACGGACATGACATGATCGCCGCTAATATGCTGAGACCGCAACTCGAACAATAACCATAAACCAACAAGACCAGTACTCGGACCCGAACCCACATCGAACCCACACGAGTATGAACACTACCCACTCGATAGTAGAACACGACTCCAACCGCAACAGATGAAGCCATAACCTCGATATGATCTGAACGAGAACTCCGCATGAACACGTGTTTCAGAACTCGAGCGAAATGGACGTAAACAAAATGAGATTCAGATCATGCTGCTTGTATTTTGTTTTGAATGAGAAGAGATGATGGAGGAGGTTAAGCATTTATAAATTGATGTAGGCAGTTAGTTTTTTAAGAAGAAAAGGATTATGGACGTGATTTGTTTGATCCCACATAAATGAAAGAATTTCATTTCAAACGAAGGCAATACAACTTGTTCTCTTCTTCTTTTTTTTCCCGGCGGCCACAGGGTATAAAAACCCTAGTTTGGTTTTCTTTTTATTTTTATTTTTTTTAATGAAAATGAAGATGTTAAATCCACTCCCTGATATTATAGTTTTTGCTAGTGGGTTGGGCTTAAAGCCCATTCTTCTTTCTTTTCTTTTTAAACATGAAAATTTATAGTTACAATCCTTTTTTTTAAACATATTTGCATATATTATTCCCGCGTGTTATTTCTGTTTTAAACAATAATAAACCGCGTATTTAATCTTCTGATTTAAAATACGGGTTTTACAATTCTTCCCCTCTAATAGAATAATTCGTCCCTGAATTAACGATACGATCGTACTGGGTTTTACAATCTTTGTAAATCAAACACCATTTGTAAAAACCTTGGGTAAGCAAGAGTCATCTTGCTACCCTTGTTATGACACATGCCATCAAAAATCAATTTTGAAAAATTATATTTTTGCCCAGTAGCAATACACACAATGGAACTGCCAATAGATCGGTTGATTTCATTGTCTGTGGTACACTTGGGAATCAAACATTGAAGAATGACATGTATCAAGTACTTCCAATCTGGGGGAAATTCATGTTTTGTATATTTGTTTAAATGGCCATCCTCAGGCAAAGGATAACCCAAATCTTAGAGTCCTTGTTCTAGCTCTGCAATGGGTAGGGTGGTTATACCATCTACATCATTAAGATGCAAAGCTTGGCGAACCAGAGCTTCAGTAATCACCCATGGAACCCCATGAAAAATAGCAGTCAATGTAGTCACATTATTAACTGTTGAGGAAGTGACAGTATTCCAAAACTGTTTAATGTGTGTAACAGGGATAAGAGGAGCATGAGAAAGTACATACCTTAAAGGGGATGCATTCAAATACTCAACCATCTGAGTATGTTGGGGAAACAGAGCATTATCAGCTTGGAAATAAGCTACCATGTTATGTTGACTCCTAAATCCCAATTCCAGATCTCTAGGCTTAAACTTAGGCGCCATTGATGTAGAAAGTTGTGATAAAAGTTATGAAAGATGAACGTTTGAGAAAATTTAGTTCGACAAGAATAAGAAGTTACCCTGTTTCAAAGAAATGAGCCAAATATATAGGAGAGGTGAAAACATGTGTTTGGTCAAAACATGAGGCAGTTATATTCAAAATATAATCATGAAAATATTGAAAATATATAACTTATCTCTAGCATTAATAAAAAGTTACCAACTCCTAAAATTACGGCCGATATTTTCGTAAAAAATAACAACTGGGTAGGACCCAATGTTTATCAACGGTCAAAAATAGCTTATCAGGGCCCAACGGCTATATTCTTGTCAACGTTGGATTTCTCCATGTCAACGTCAAAATTGGTCTTAACAGCGTTTGGAAAGAAACCTGTCAGCGTCCAAAAATAAAAATAATTTAAAAGAAAAAGGACCTTAACAAAGTAATTTATCCTAGTGAAGATAACTTATAGACTGAAAATCAATATAGGGTGGCAAGCACTGTCCAATCATGCACACTTGCTTAAGCAAGATAGACATAATTGTCCTCAAGTGTCCCTTGCTAACCAAAGTTCTTAACAATAAAGTTATCTCATAAAATCCTTTGTAACTTCCCAAGTAAGCCCAATAAAAATCATACCCAAGTCTCCCAACCGACCACATCCAGTTCTAGGTCAAAAAGTCTTGGCAGGGTGCAAAGTATATCAACTTTGCATGCTACAGTGCCTCACGATTTAGTATACTAACTCGCACTCACCAGTGGACACAATCTAGAATTGTGATAAGAGTATTATATGAATACCCAAAAAGTCTTAAAGGTTTCCTAAACCTCCCCTTAAAATATGATATACAAGTTGCCAAACATAAATTATGTAATAAAAGTTTATATCAAGATAGGAATGTAAACATTCCAACCATCATCCATAAACTTGAACACACTCCAAGTAAGCTCCAAATATCCATAAGCAACTTTGTATCCATTTGTACAATGCTCATAATGCCTGCATAATTAGATCAAAAATCACAAAACTAACATGTTGCTGTCAACGTCCATTTTAACACTTATCAGCGTTAAAATAACCTTTGTTAGCGTTAGACAAATAAAGTGGAAAACCTAATTTTGTACAAAGACCAATAACAGTGCCTATCCTATACATACTTTTACAATAAATTCCACAAACACATATTAGGTAAGATTGATCATTCCAATACTTGTTACCAAGTATTGAAATCTCCCAGCATCAAAAGGTTTAGTTAATAAATCTGCCACATTTTCTTCTGTGTCAACCCTACCTGGTTGTATTAAACCTTTTTTCAAAACAATCTCTTATAAAATGATGTCTAATTTCTATTGTTTTGTTTTAGAATGATGTACATGATTCTTAATAATGCATAAAGTACTGTTATTGTCTACAAAAATCTTGGTATTCATAAAGTTATACCCATAATCCAACAGCTGGTTCTGAATCCATAAGACTTGTTCACAACAAGCAGCTACAACTACATATTCTGCTTCAGTTGTAGAGTTGGCCACCACTGTTTGTTTCTTGCATTGCCAAGATATTAACCTGCTCTCAAGAAATTGGCATCCACCAGTTGTGGATTTTCTATCAAATTTGTCACCTCCATAATCACTGTCTGAATAACCAATAAGCTCCAATGAACAATCCTTTGGATACCATAATCCCAAGGTGGGATAGCACCTAAGATATCTAAAGATCCTCTTGACAGCATGAATATGACATTCTTTGGGAGTCACTTGATGACGTGCACATGCACACACAGCAAACATAATGTCAGGTCTAGAAGCTGTAAGATACATCAATGATCCAATCATTTACCTATAATGTCTGACATCCACCTCTTTTCTAACTCCAACCTTTCCCCAAGGGTGTTCCCTATCAATGGGTGTGCTAGCCCGTTTTTCATGTGAAGAAAAGTCAAACTTCTTCAAGATTTCTGCTACATATTTGTCTTGAGAGATGAAGATACCATCTTCTTTCTGTTGAACATGTAAATCTAGAATGAAGTTCATCTCTCCCATTGCACTCATCTTTAATTTGTCTGTCGTGAGCTTGGAAAAGTCTTCACTCATCTTTGGACTTGAAGAGCCAAAGATGATATCATCAACATAGACCTGAACAAGAAAAAAGTCCTTACCAATCTTCTTGGTAAACAAAGTCTGATCTATGGTGCCCCTCTTGAATCCATTTTCCACCAGATAGGTGGACAATGTGCCATACCATGCTCTTGGGGCTTGATGAAGTCCATACATTGCTTTCTTCACTTTATACAATTTGTCTGGATGTTCTGAATCTTCAAAACCATGAGTCATTTAATAAATGTTTTTTGCTTAGCATTTATGTACTCGATATCGTTCTCGGTATCTTATCAAATTGATCACGGTTAATGGTGGAATAGTTGGTGTTGGTCACTAAAAGGGGGAGCTTTATATTATCTATTGTAAATTAAATAACAAGTTAACAACACTAAGATAAAAGACTTACACAAACTAGCAAGGAATTAAACTAATTAAAAACTAAATTAAAAGTAATTTTAAAAATAAAATAAAGTAAATTAAACTAAGACAAAACTCGTTTAAAATAATACTAAATAAAAATGCGGGAAAAGTTAAATTTGAAAACTAAGATAAATAAAACAAAAACTAGGGTTAGATCGCAATACGATCGTAACTCAGATCACAAGATGGATCGTGATCCCTGATCGCAGTAGTGGATCGCACTCAAGAAATGAGGGATCGCACTATTGGATCGTGACTTGGATCACACTCACTGATCTCAACCACGATCGAAACAAGTGGATCGTAGTATTTGATCGTGACAATGGATCGCAACAAGGGATCGCACTCAACAATCCTAACCACGATCGCACTAGGGGATCGCAGCCAGTGATCGTAACCACAGATCACAGCAATGGATCGCAACAAGTAGATCGTAGCTATGATCGTGATGTGTGATCGTAGTATGATCGATGTAAAGGATCGCAAGTAGAAACCCTAGGGGTTTATGCGATCACACTTACTTGATCGGAATGGGTAAACTCATAATGCTGATACGATGGGATTCAAAGAGAAACAAGCAAAAATGAATAAGCACAAATAAGCAAGACGAATAATCACTTATTCAAATCTTAACCAAATGAAAACGAGCATGAATTTAAAAACTTTTAAAACAGGAAATAAGCAAACTTTATAAATCAAACTTTAAAAAGACTAAACTTTTAAGAAAACTCAAAAGTAAATAAGCTAAATACAAAATAAGCCAATAAGCATGATAAGCTCAAAGCTCAAATAGTATTTAAACTAAGATATGAATAAAAAGATAAACTTTTTAATCAATCAAACATCAAGATGCAACTAGAAGCATTAAAATATCGGATCAAGAACAAATTAAAATCAAGAAAGGTAGAAGAAGATTAAAGATGAAAAGCTTAAACTTGAACTTGTAGATTAATGAATCCAAAATACAAGATTAAACTAAAGCTTTAACATGAAAGAAAGAAAAGATGAAGTTCTAGTGAGAGAAAGTTAGCACTTTCTCTATCTAAAAATAAAAACTACAAAATAAAAAATGAACTAGCTAACACTAACTAACACCCTCCTAATGAAGCATTAGGAGGGTATTTATAGGAGAGGGGAGGCATGTTGCTTCCTTCTTTCTTTCTCTTTCTCGTCTTTTAATTTCCCGTCTTTCTCGACTTTGTCTCGGGATTAGTCGAATGATAACTTGAACTCGTCTTATATTTTTCTTCTTTTAGTAGACTTGTTTCTTCCACTTTGTTAATCTTCCGTCTTTGGACTTTTTTCTTCGATAAATCTTCAGAATAGGCCTCTGACTTCCGTTCTTCTTGCACTTTTGATCTTTTGACTTGTCTTTTGTCTTTTTATTCGATAAAAGCCCGTGATAGCCCGTGTTTTCTTCCTTTTTCATATTTTTATCCTGAAACACAATAAAAACACAAACCACGCATAATTCCGACTTTTACGACATAAAATACACGTTTTGGTCTTGTTATTATTGGAAATAAGTGGTAAAAGGATAAGTGTTTTCACACTTATTAAATCCCCTACATCGATAGTTTATTTAGGCCGAAAATAAAGTGGGACGATTTAATCAATAGTTAGATAAAGGAAAAAATCTTTTAAAACTGCTTCTCGGGACCTCTTAAAGTTCATATCTTGGCATAACTCGCTTCACGATTTGAGACCTTTCTCGGACCGATATTTGGCAGCGACTTCATACATCGAATCTTTAGAGACGTTCTTGAAATTATGGTCTTCTCTTCATAACAGGAATTTCTTCACTTGAAGTTTTTGAGAGATTCTTTAATTTTGGACCACGACTTCTTCATTTTTCTCCAATCTTTAGTTTGGACTTTGATATACAACGATCCGCCTCCTTTTAGGACTTGGATCTATTTATCCTCATACCTTGCTAGGGTCTTTTCGGATAGACTTCTCCATGATCTTTTGGAGAGTATTTGCTTTTCGTCGTGTGTCTTGATCCTCCATATTGATTTTTGATAAATGATTCTTCACATCACTTTTGGATCTTTAGAAACAAAATGTAGCCCTCATGCCTTGTTAGGGCCTTTTCGGACTCACCAATCTTCGCATCCCGCTTCAATAAGTTATGCCTTGGCTATGAACTCTAATTAATACCGAGAAACTTTTAAACGATCTTGTGCTAGAAGCTAAGTAACTTTTCAAATCGTACAACTTTATTTATTGCAAATATATTTATTAACAAGCGATGGGAGAAAAAGCTTATAATCAACTCACATAAATTCATGAAAGAATACCAACTTATAATTGACTCTATCATCTCTCGTTTTCCACAATTTAAAATCTCAAGGAATGAGACTCGTGGATGCTTAGCCAATTGAATCAAAGTTTTGGGTTTTCAAGTCATTTATAGGATCTTGCAACTTCTTAGATTTTTCAAGTTTAGAATTCTCATTTTAAAGTTCCCTTGATAAACGAATTTCTAGGATCAATTATAGGAACTTGCGAAAATTTATTGTTCTTAACCGTAAGAGTTAAGACTTTCGCGTTTTAAAGGTCCCTATATAAAAGCCTAGCAAAACTTGACTTAAACACGTTAAGGATACTAGCTAGAGTAAACTTAGATAAGTAAACTCGGGTTGAGTCAAAAGATTCATGACTTTGAAAAATTAAAACCACTTTATTCAAAATTTATTCTAGCAAAGAAAGTAAATAACGATAGCGAAGGAAAATACTACTATACTACTAGGCCAAAAATAGATTAAAAATTTTGAAAAATGTCGAAAAATCAAATTTTCCGATTAAAATGAGGACAAATTCATGGAAAAGCCCACTTAATTCGATAGAAGTCCCCCCTACACTTGATATAAACATTGTCCTCAATGTTTAAGCATGTGGGAGTAAACTCCCCTACACTTAGGACATTGTGAACGTTGTTTAAATATTGCTAAGGAAAGGACAACTAAAGTGATTTCAATGTGAACATATAAGATATGAAATATTGAATCACGACAGTTTAGGATAGAACCAGGAAGACGGGTACACGGGATCACGGTTCGTCAAATGTCATCAAAAGTGCTCATTGAAGCTTTAATCCCTGCACATCATAAGAAACAAGACAACAAACCCTATGTAGCTCCCCCTACACTTATTATAAAAATGGGTAAAACGATAGATCATCGGGTTGCCTCCTGAGAAGCGCTTGTTTTTGTTAACCGAGTCACGAGCCTGACTCGACCAAGAACTAATTCAAGGGAAACGTGGTGAGGGATGGAATCATCTCATGAGAGATATCCTCACCAAAGTACAACTTCACACGCTGGCCATTCACTTTAAAATTAGGCCCATTTGGTTGCGAAAGCTCAATGGTGCCATAGGGGAAAACTTTGGCTACGTTGAATGAACCAGACCAACGGCTCTTAAGCTTGCCCGAGAAGATTTTTAACCGAGAGTTAAAGAGTAAAACTTGATCACGAACGTGAAACTCTCGGTTCTTATTCCTAGCATCATGAATGATCTTGGTTTTCTCCTTGTAGATCAATGAATTCTCATAAGCTTCATTCCTTAGTTCATTTAGCTCGTTGAGTTGTATGGTCTGAAGATCACCGACTTTGTTGATATCAAAATTGGCCCACTTCAAGGCCCAATACGCCTTATGCTCCAACTCAATAGAGAGGTGGCATGCTTTCCCGTACACAAGACGATATGGAGTACACCCAATAGGTGTCTTATATGTGGTACGGAAAGCCCACAAAGCATCATCTAACTTATCAGCCCACAAGGCACGATGCTCTCCCACAGTATGCTCTAATATTCTCTTCAATCCACGGTTAGATATCTCGGCTTGACCATTTGTTTGGGGATGATAAGCGGTGGAAAGATGGTGATTCACACCGTACTTAGCCATGACTCGAGCAAATTGATCATTGCAAAACGAGTCCCGCGGTCACTGATGATAGCACGAGGAACACCGAATCGAGCAAAAAGTTGTTTCAAAAAGTTCACAACCACCCTCGCATCGTTCGTAGGGAGAGCCTTTGCTTCAACCCATTTAGATACGTAGTCAACCGCTACGAGGATGTACTTGTTCCCTTTGGATGATGGAAATAGCCTCATAAAGTCGATGCCCCATACGTCAAAGATTTCACATTCTTGTATGAAATTTTGAGGCATCTCATCTTTATGTGTGATCTTGCTTTTTCTTTGGCAAGCATCACAATGTTTAACCATTTCGTGTGCATCACGATAAATGGTGGGCCAATAAAATCCAGAGTCGAAAACTTTCTTCGCGGTGTAATTAGGACCAAAGTGACCACCGGTGGGTCCTTTATGGCAAGCTTCTAGGATTAATAAAGTTGTCGGCCCATCAACACACCGAAGAATGACAAGATCCGCACATTGTTTGAAAAGGTAAGGGTCGTCCCAAAAATAGTGTTTAATGTCCTTGGAGAACTTTTTCTTTTGTTGGGACGTTAACCCTTCCATAAGAATTCCACCCGCCAAATAGTTTGCAATGTCCGCAAACCATGGGGTTCTATCAAGATTAGAGTTAATAGACATCAAGGCCTCAAGGGGAAAAGAGTCATTAATCTCTTGATTTGGGAGCTCCCCTTGATAAGGATCCTCGAGTCTACTAAGATGATCCGCGGCTAGGTTTTCTGCTTCCTTTTTATCACGAATTTCGATTTTTAATTCTTGTAGCAACAAAACCCAACGAAGAAGTATTGGCTTGGAATCTTGTTTATTTAACAAGTACTTCAACGCGGAATGGTCGGTATAGACAATGGTCGTGGAAAGGAAAAGATAGGAGTGAAACTTCTCAAAAGCATACACTACAGCTAAAAACTCTTTTTCGGTAGTGGTATAATGCAATCGAGCCCCCGTCATTGTCTTGCTAGCATAATGGATTGGTTGGAAGTGTTTGTTCACTCTTTATCCAAAAATCGCTCAAATAGCAAAGTCGCTAGCATCACACATCAATTCAAAAGGTAACTCCCAATTAGGGGTAACCAAGACAGGTGCCTTAGTTAGTTTATCCTTAAGAAGTTTGAAAGATTCAATACACTATTTAGAAAAGATAAAAGGAGTATCTTTTTCCAAGAGGTGGGTCATCGGGCGAGCAATCTTAGAAAAATCTTGAATGAAACGACGATAGAAGCCCGCATGACCAAGGAAACTTCTCACTCCCTTCACGGTTGAAGGAGGAGGTAATTTAGCAATCACTTCAAATTTTGCACGGTCGACTTCAAGACCGGCTTTGGAAATTTTATGACCAAGCACAATACCTTCTTTTACCATGAAATGGCATTTTTCCCAGTTAAGAACAAGACGAGTGTCTTTACACCATAGACCGAGAAACATCCATAAAGACTTCCATAGTTTCTTCAACCATGTCATGGAATATAGCCATCATACACCTTTGGAAAGTCCCAGGAGCATTGCATAAGCAGAAAGGCGTTCTTTTGTAAGCAAATGTTCCATAAGGACAAGTGAATGTGGTTTTCTCTTGGTCTTTAGGATCGATGGGAATTTGAAAATACCCGGAGAAACCGTCTAAGAAGCAATAATAATCATTACCCGCTAAATGCTCGAGCATTTGATCCATGAAAGGAAGAGGAAAATGATCCTTACGAGTGGCATCATTGAGCTTGCGATAGTCTATGCCAACTCGCCAACCCGTGATAAGTCGAGTAGGAATCAACTCGTTGTTTGCATTGGGAACAACGGTTATTCTGCCTTTTTTAGGCACACAATGGACGGGACTAACCCATGGCGAATCCGAAATAGGGTAAATCATTCTTGCATCTAGAAGTTTGATAACTTCTTTCTTGATGACGTCATGAATTTTAGGATTAACCCTTCTTTGGCTTTGGATTGCGGGTTTAAAGTCATCTTCCATGAGAATTTTATGAGTACAAAAGTTCGGATCAATTCCGTGGATATCGGAAATTTTCCAAGCAATTGCTTTCTTATGATTCTTCAGCACGTCGATAAGTCGAGATTTTTCTTCTTCTTTCAAGTCCTTTGCGATGATGAAGGGTAACTTCTTATTGTCTTCAAGGAACACGTATTCGAGATGAGACGGTAAATCCTTAAGCTCTAAATCCGGAGGATTGTTGATGGAAGGCGTAGTCAAATTCGCATCATCGATAGAGATTTCCTTAAGAGACGGTGGAGAAAGATGGTCCTCATTGAGAAGTTTCTCAATGGTACGAATGTCTTCATCCCAATTGGAGGGAGAATCGTCATATTGTAAGTCCACATCCCCTAAAGTTACTTCAAATTCTTTCAAAAGGAAATCACTTTCTCCAAATGGAGTTAGTGATGGAGCAATAGAGGCAACGGTCTCAACAATGGGTAGAGAAGAAGAACCACTTTTATAAGCGTCTTTGAAATGTTCTTCACAAGCCTCATCAAGTACGTCAATGAAATTAACGCTCTCGTTTTCATAAGGTTGCTTAGAAAGTTTACCCATGTTGAAGACGATTTTATCGTCACCAACTCTCATGATTAATTCGCCCGCGGCTACATCAGTGAGAGTGCGACCGGTCCTCAAGAATGGACGTCCAACGATTGATGGAACACGGGGGTCCATCTCGTAGTCAACAACAACAAAATCCACCAGAAAGGTGAATTTGTTGACACCGACGAAGACATCTTCGGCTATCCCCACCGGATAAGCAACCGTACGGTTAGCTAATTCCAATGTCATTCGTGTGGGGACTAGCTCGGGTAGAGATAATTGTTTCCAAACACTTAACGTCATTAAGTTTATACTAGCACCTAGATCGGCTAGGGCCATACAATTCTCTACCCCGGGGAAGTTGCAAGGAATGAGAAAACGACCCAGATCACCCAGTTTGGTTGGTAATTTCCTTAAGAGCACTGCAGATCAATTCTCATTAAGTTGAGTCTGAGCTATATCAAGGAGTTTCTCCTTATCACTGAGAAGATCTTTAAACATTTTAGCATATTTCGGCATGTGAGCGAGAGCCTCGGCAAAGGAGATGTTGAAATTCAGTTGTTTAAACATTTTAAGAAAGTTTGAAACCTGAATATCATCCTTGTTCTTCAACTTCTCTTTCCTCAACCTTGAGGGATAAGGTATATTGAGTTGAGCTGAAGGCTTTGGAATGGAATTCTCACTCACATCCTTGGGTGGTGGAGGGGTGGAAGTAGAAGGTGAAGGAATTGGAGAAGGGGACTCGTTTTCCTTTATCACAATCACCGGTGTATGTGTAGGAATCTCGGGTTCCTTTAAACCTTTGCCACTTCGGGTGGTGATTACTTTCATCTCCCCTCTTGGATTAGCAACGGTGTTACTCAGAAGAGAACCCGAACCAGAGGCTTGATTACTTGGGAAGAAACTAGCCATCATATCCCTTAAGTCATTCGTTTGACTGCTCAAAGAGTTTCACATATCGGCTCGAATATCATTCCCTTGTTTCGTCATATCTCCTTTTAAGTTGATGATTTGACCATGAAGATTTTGCACCAGTGCGTCATTAGTCCTCATGTAAGTTCCAACCTCGTGATTAAATGCGGTGGGTTGGTTGGAAGGAGGAGCATGGTAGGCAGGTGGTTGATAAGCGGGTTGTTGGTAAACTTGATTATTTCCTTGAGGTGGATACGGGTTTCTTTGGGTTTGATATTAATTTGGAGCTCGAGTTTGGTTTTGATTGTTGCGGTTGAAATTGTTTTGGTTTTGAGGAGGAAAACCGGGTGGTGAAAGGAAGTTGTTTGAAAGATAACTGAGCAAATTGCGGTCACCTTGAGGACGAGCTTGATAGCCTCCCGTAGAAAAGTTACCGTTAGTGGCATACACATTTTCCGGATTGTCATGAGTCCAAGGACAACCGGTGTATGAATGAGAACCCCCGCAAATCTCACAAGAAGTTGCTACAGCTTTAGCTTGTTGTTGTTGATTCGTAGCTATGAGTAGAATATTTTTGTTCATTTCGGCCATCATGCAAGTGAATTCGGTCATATCTGGGGTTCATGAAGTAGAAGAAACATTGGCCCTTGCGTTATTCCTTGAAGAAGCGGATGAATCCCAATTTTTGTGGTGAGTGGTCATGTTCTCTATAAGTTCTCTACACTCCTCAGGTCGTCTCTTCATGAATGTACCACCGGCGGTAGCATTAATCGTATCACGATCACGAAAAGTTAAACCATTGTAGAAAGTATCAATCAAAGTAACGGGGAGCATGTTATGGTTCGGACAACGGTCGATCAAGATATTATATTGTTCCCAAGCATCGAAAAGCGACTCATCAGGTTCTTGAGTGAATCCACTGATTTGGTTGCGAAGACTAGTGACCATGGATGGTGGAAAGTAGCGCGACAAAATTTTTTGAGTCATGTCATTCCATGTATGAATTGAGTTTTTGGGAAGACAATCAAACCATTTTTCGGCATGGTGGGATAAAGTGTGTGGAAAGAGGTGAAGGCGAAGAAAATACATGGAAACACCGGGCAATTTCATGCTTTGAGTGACGGTTATGAATTTATCAAGATGTTTGTTGGCATCATCATCCGGTAATCCGCGAAAAGGAAAAGCGTTTTGAACTTGCTGGATCATGTGATGCTTCAACGAAAATTCAGGAGCCGTGATTTGCATCGGCGCAATCCGTCCTCCTCGTCCGTTCATGGTTGGTTGACAAAGCTCCTTGATGAGACTGCTTTTATACATGGTCTCATCATCCAAATCGGGCTTAAAATGCATAAAATGCATAAAATCTCATTAAAACTACCAAATATATGCTCGTGTTTGTTACTTGTGTATTTTTAGGTACAGATATTGAGTAAATGGCAAAAGATCACAAGAATCATTCAAAAACGAACACGAGAAACGAAGCCGCACAATGAACCGGGCCCAAGTTTTGAATTTCCAAAAATACCCTTGAAGAATTGAAGATTGTCAAGTTTGGTCCCTCAACTTTTGAAGATTTACACTTTATACCCCTCAAATATTCAAAATTATGAATAGGGTCCCTAAAGTTTGAAGATATTACAAGAAAAGCCCTTGGGAAATGAAGAAATTACATTTGAAATCCTTATTTATGGTTTGGAAAGTAATTGTGCCATTTTCAGCAAGTACTCCAAAGTTGTTAAAGGGAAAATGGGCGTTGATAGCTATTATTTACAAAGTGAACAAAAGAGAGGAGCTTGGGGGCCAATTCTGCCAAGACATCCAAACCTACCCCTCCTATCACAACTTCCCACGTCACCCCACTCAACTCTTCCCACCAATCACACGCCACCCTCACTCCATGTCACCTTCCACCCACATTTTTTAAATCAAATTTATTTAATCTAATTACTTTTGGTGGCAAACACGTTTTTTAAAAACTTAATTAACCCAAACAGATTAAAACACCCCCTAAACCACCCATAAACCCTAAAAACCCCAGGGTCAATTAGACTAAGAACAAAGGCTTTTTTCTCCATCTCTTACAGAATGTTAATTACCCTTATTGTCATCAAAACCCACATCCTTAATCCACCCCAGACACACCCATGTGACCCCCCAAGATTCCCCTGCACACGTCTTTTTCCCCCAATACCAACAAGCAGACAAGATGAACGACTCAGATGATCTCCTTGGTCCCCAAGTCCAATTTAACGTCCAAGATCAAAGTTGCAAGCTGGCCATCACTCTCATATCACATGGAGCCTCTTTGACTGATTTTGAAGAAAGAAGACCAAGGGCATTGTAGGAAATTCTAGCATTAGGGTTTATTATTCTAGACTTTTCTCCTTCATTGTATAAATAGGACGTTTGTGTCCTATTTTAGATTTGTTCCAGTTTTTTTTAAGCAAATTCATGTAATGCCTTTTTGAAATATAAAGTTTGGTATTTTTATTAAATTGTAATTCCTTTTATTTTTTAAAAGTTTGGTATTGAATTGCTTAGATTCTGAGTTCCACATTTAAGTTGTTAAACACTTAGTGTTTTTGAGTTTTCAAAATAGGTTTTGAAAAGGTTTGAATTTTTCAGAAATTTAAGAAGATTAAGAAGTGAAAGTGGATTGGTTTTCTTGTTTTTCTGAGGGTAATTCCTTGTTTAAAACGGGGTTAAGTTTCATTGGCTTGTGAAAAGGTTTATAAGATTTCAAAAATCAGAAAGTATACTTTTGCTTGTGTGCTCATTGATTTTTGCAGGTTTCATTGTTGATTGTTTGATAAAGGTTCTGCATAGGCCCCAGCCTATTTGGAGGTGGCTAAGCAGCCACTAAGGGTCCTGGATGTAGGACCCTTAAGGTAGCTCCTTGTTTCCCTTTTCCATTTTCAGTTTTCTGAAAATTATATGTATTTGTGTGATTTTGCATGATTTTGACTGCAAGTTGTTTGATTGCATGTTTATTGGTTTTATTTTAGTTGTTAGAGATTAGTATGCATGTTTAGAGTAATTAGAACCAATTGGGTAAGGTTTTGCATAGATTTGCTTTGAAAAAAAATTGAATTTCAGTTTTTTAAGGGGTGTTTGGATTAGGCTTTTAATCAGGGTAAAAGATAGAAAGATTGTGTTAAGACTTGTTTTATTCAGTCAATAGGGTATCAATAGGGTGTATGCTAGTTTGGGTCTCATTTTGGACAAGTAAGAACACATTTGTATGCTTAAATATTGAGAGTAGCACAAAAATCAGTCAAGTTAACTTTTCTGCTCATTTTGTGTTAAGTTGTGCATCAAATTTGGTAGTATGCTAGGGTAGGGTCTTTAGTAGGGCTTGATATTGCTTGTATGCCATCTAGTTGAATTGTATGAAAGATCTTGGAGTTCAAAATTCGTATATGAGCAAGTAATTTAGCCCACTGTTCACCAGACTTTCTTGGTACACCAGTGACTGGATTTGGGTCATTTGTGCTTATTCTTTTCTTTGTGCTTGTGTTTTTTTGCATTCACTTGACTCCCTACACTCAACTGAGTGTAGGGGTGCCTCATTGTCCAACAAAAACACCACCAAGTTCACAGATCAATCCCTCTTGATCTTCATTTTCACAAGTGAAGATATAACTTTTTGCTTGTGTTCATAAAAAGCAAATTGAGCACGTTTTTGTTGTTTCAATCTTTATTATATCTTGATAACTTGGAATTGGATTTGTGTTTTGAGGCTTACAAGAGTTACTGGATTGAAGTTTAAAAAGCTAAAAAGAAAAAAAATAAAAAACCAAAAAGGACGTGGCCAGGACTCGAACCTGCGCCACTCCTCCCACAACCAAACGTGTTAACCATCTCTGCCCTAGGGTCTTTGACTGATAGCTTTGATTTCAAATTGTATTTAAGGGGGTTTGGTTTTGGCTTTTCATAAATAAGCCGTGACCTTTTTAGCTTATTTTAGCTTATTGGTTAAGCTTATTAGCTCATTTTCATTTTTCCTAACAAAGTTATATAGTCTAGGATTTTTCTACACCAAGTTTTGAATTTTCTCATTATTTATTTATTTTCTATTAATTTTTCTTTAGCCGTATTTTATTAATTAGTTTAAAAATAGTTAAAATAGGTTTTAATTTTTAGAAAAATAGTTTTTAGGTTTTATTTAAGTAATCTGAGGTTTACAGCCCAAAAAGTTTTCAAAAAGTCTTATTTTTGATTTTATTTGATTTTAGGGTTTTCTAGCAACTTTAAAATAAAATATAAAATTAAATAATAGGTTTTAGAAACTTTTAATTACATTTTTGTCTTAGTTACATTATTTAGGATTTTTGGTAATGTTTTAGAATTATTTTATAAACTTTTTATTTTTTTGATTATTTTATTATTATTTTATTATTAAAAATTCAAAGTTTCTTTTTTCTATTTTTTCATTTTTCCTAGATTGTAGACACATAATTAGGAATTTTGTAACTTTCCAAATCTTTTTAGGACTTTTCATTTAATTTCTAGAATTAATTTAAGTTTTAATAGATTTTAATAGTTTTTAGGTGTTTAAAAATAGTTTAATTTGGTTTTAAAATTTTAAAAAATACTTTTTAGCTTAATTAGGTCATTTTTGAGGTTTACAAACTTGAAAATCTTGTTTAGGGATTTTTAATAATTAATTGTGATTTTTAGGGCTTTAATTAGCATTAAAAAGTCATTATTTAATTAATTAAAAGGTTTTAGCAAGTTTTGATTTTTTTGTAAACTCTTAGAATAATATTGTAGATTTTTAGTAATTTTTAGGAATTTTTAGGTTAAAATTTTAAATTTTGTAGTTTTTACGGTTTTACGTGAACGCGTTTTCGTCTTAGCTCGATCCGTCTTCGTAACCGTCTTTTCTTTTCTTTCTCATTTCTATTCCCTTTTCTTCTTATTAAAATCATCATTCAAAATCAATTCATCACACAACACACTAGCCTCCTTGAGAACGAACTCACTTAAGGGTCATAAGTGTTTACGTTTTCCTAAACGTACACTTAACGCTTAGCACTAATTTGTCATCCTTTTCCTAAAGGGTACAAAAACTCTACATCAATTTTTGGCGCCGCTGCCAGGGAGGCGTGTTGTGTTTTGATTGAACCATTGTTGTTTTTTTATATTAGCCATAAATAGTATTTGTATTAGTAGCACTCTACTAATACGTATTATCGTTTTTTGGTTTTTGTGTGAATACTATTAATATATAGTATACGTAGAACAATAAATTCACAAGTACTCCAAATACGTGAGAAATCACAACCTTGACTTGGGAGGTCATTACCCAATCATTGTATTCGAATCTCAAACCAAAGAAAAAGGCAAAAATAGATAAATACTTTCGTGAAGCTCGATTTTGATAATACTAACTATAAGGTGGGTATAAGGCGGTTGTATTTCACGACCTAAAGGAAAAAGGCTCTTAAGGGCTTCGCGCCGCCTCGTTTCCTCCGCTTGCTTGTGCGTATTTGATTTTGAGAGTGAATCGAGGGTTTTGCCGCCCAAAGTATTATTACATATCATATATATTATCTTGGTTTCTATTGATTAAAACCCTCTTGAACGATTTAGTGTTCCACCATCGTTCTAAAGTCATCGAAGGCGTTCACTCCACGTGATCGTTTTCATTCCTTGAGGCTTCTTTAATCAAGAGATTTGATTAAGGAGGAGATTTGTAGATTTTTGTCTACTTAACACATTCACCAATTTCTAAAAAAAGTTAATACCATCAAAAACCACAAAAAAATTGAAAAATACAAAATACCAAAAAGAATCTTCTTTGCTCGTCTCCTCGTTGTACGTGACGTTTATGCTAACTCGTAATCAAGCAAAACGTGCACGTAGACGAAAGAACAAAACTCCCATTCCAACTCATTCTAGTGAAGATACTCTAAGTGAGGAACCTATTGTAGAACAAGAAGTCGTCATGGCTAATCGTACTATGATGGAGTTGCTTCAAGCACCCACCGAGGGTTTTGGAGAAGCCATTGTGATTCCCGTCATCCTTGCGAAGAACTTTGAGATCAAAACGGGTTTAATGTCTATGCTTCAAGCAAACAAGTTTCACGGACACGAAAAAGACAACCCACATTATCACATTAGGCAATTTAATCGTCTCACCGCGACAAGCAAGTTTAAGGATGTACCACACGATGCCATTAAGATGATGTTGTTTCCTTACTCGTTAGATGGACCCGCCAAGATATGGCTTGAGAAAGAACCGCCGAATTCGATTTTGACATGGGCCGATCTCGTGTCTAAATTTGTGAATCAATTTTTTCCACCATCTAAAACAACACATTTGAAAAACGAGGTTTCACGTTTTACACAAAGACCAAATGAAAGTTTTTCAATGGCTTGGGAAAGGTTTAAAGAAATGTTACATGAATGTCCACACCATGATTTTTCCGAATTGCATCAAATTGACACTTTTTATAATGGGCTTAATGATCATGAACGAGATTACTTAAATGCCGCAGCGGGTGGTAATTTTTTGTCCAAAATGACCAATGAGGCTTTGAAAATCATAGAAAATAGGTCTAAGGTCTATAGCCCTCGTAACACACCGAGTGTTGCCAATTTGGGCTCGTCATCATCTCGTTCCAATAATGCCTTGCAAGATGAAGCAAATGAGGAGAATCGGTTTTTCGATAGGTTTTCGACTCTTATGTCTCATTGGAAAGCTCAAGAAGCTTCAAATTCCGCTTCGGTTAAAGCGGTTGCTAAGAGTTGTATTTCGTGTGGTGAAGATCATGATTTTTCCGAGTGTATTACCGCGGATGGTAACACTTCGAATGCTTACGTAGCCACGGGAACTTATAACCAAATCGGTCAAGGTTCCCGCCAAAATCAAGCTCCACAAAATCAAAATGCTAATAACTATCGAAACAACAATCAAGGTGGTAATTATCAAGGCAATCAACGTAACTACAACAAGGGTAATTATAAAAGTGGAAATGGGCAAGTGATGAGATGGCATTTATACATGATCTCATCGTTCTTTTCGGGCTTTAAATGCATAAAATGTCATAAAAATACCATATATATGCTTGTGTTTGTTTACTTGTGTATTTTAGGTATGGATATCGTGAAAAAGACAAAAGATCACAAGTTACAAGGAAAAACGGACACGAGAAACGAAGCCGTACAAAGAACCGGGCCCTAATCATGGAATTCTCAACAAATACCCTTGAAGACTTGGAGACAAACAAGATTGATCCTCATTTATTGAAGAAATGACACTTAAAACCCTTGTATATTCATAATTACAAGTTTGGTCCCTTAAGTTTGTCAAAATTACACAAAAGGTCCTTCAACTTTGAAGAAATGGCAAGATTAGTCCATCAACAAATCAAAATTGCCAATAATGGTCCCTCATGAAGTCAAAGATACAATGAAGACCTTTGAAGATCAAGAATGTCCAAAATCAGTCCTTCAAATATGCAAAAGTGTCAAATATAACCCTTGAAACACTTTTTATAAAGTTTTGTGCCAAAATTGCCAAGTGGTGAAAGTTGTTACAAGTATAATTGGGCGCTGACAGACTTTTATATCCAAGTGACAAAAGAAAGGAAAAAAGAAGGACTGAAAGTGAGCAAATGAAACATTCAAACACGAAAATGCGCCAAACACATCCATCTCCCCCAATCTCGGATCAAAACTTGTCACTATTCACTTTTACCAACCCAGAGTTTACACCAACTTAAACAAAGGGTAAAATGAAATTACCTTTTCCCAAACTTGATTCACACATGCAGAAACCTATCCCAACCTTAAAACCCTTAATCCCACTCACTATGGACCCCACCCCCAATTCCCGTTTAACCAATCACATGACAACTTGGCCTCCAAGTTATCTGACATGGCAAAATCAACAGCTAAGAGTCCTTGCTTCATTCCAAAGCTAAAATGAACAGCCAAGATCACTTTGGACAGCTCACACCAAGAATTCGTCTAGAAGACTCAAGGGCATAATAGGAAATTCAGTTCTAGGGTTTGTGAATAGTGTTTAGCCAGGCATTTGCCTATAAAAGGAGACCTCAACATGTGAGAGTCCCTTTGTTCCAGTTTTAGGCTATCAATCTTTGTAATTCCTTTTTAAAGTAATAAAATTTGATTTTCTGAATTTTGAGAAATCTTGTTCTTGTTTATTAAAAGTTGGTGTTAGAATAGCCTAATTCTGAGTTCCATTTATATGTTTGAAGGTTTTTTAGGCAAGGTTTTAGTTGATAAAGCTTGGGTTTCAAAAATCAGAAAGTGCTTGTTTATTTGATCTCACCTTATTGTTTGTTCATCTTAGCAGCATTGGAAGCTGGTACTTGTTCTGCTAGTACCTCAGCTCAAACAATCCAGGGCCTGGATGTAGGTCTTGGAGGTTTGCACCCTTCTCCTTTTTCAATTTCTCTTTTATTTTCTGAATTTTTGGTGAATTTGCATGTTTATGGTTGAATCTGTGTTATTGTGGTTGATTATTGTTGATTTGGCTTGGTTTGATGTTATTGAGGTGTTATTGATCTGATTTGTGGGTTAGAACTGGATAATCCTTTGAAAATTTGTGAAAATAGGTTTTTAAGGGGTGTTTGGGTCAACTACATAATTTGGGTTTGTGGTTTATTAAGTGTTGGTATTGTGTTTTTTATTGCTGGTATCTGCTTAATTGGTGCTATTGCTCATCTGTTTGCAGGTTTTGAGGTTTGAAACACCTCAAATCCATAAAAGGGCTTTAAAATCTTTGTTACTTGGTGAAATTGGTTGAAATTTAGAGGACACCTAGATCTAATCATAGACTAGGGTTAACAAGTGTTAAATCTAGGTTAATTACACCAGGGAAAGAGATTTTAGTGCTTGAATTTGGATCTGTGGTCAATTAGATCAGCAACTTTCTGCATATTGTTCTTATTCATATCAGTGACTGTTTTTGGTGATTTTTGCTTGATTCTTGTGTGCAACTTGTTGTTTATTGTGTTTATATTGACTCTCAATAAGCCAAAGCTTATTGAGGTGCCTTTTGTTCCATCAAACAGCAACAAGCAAGGCTTGAAATCAAGCCAAAACTTTACTGCATATCAAGAAGTGGGAACTCCTTTCCCTTGCTGGTTGCCACTGATAGTGCAAATTTGGTGTCAGCTTATCAATAAGCTATAATAGCTTATTCCAACCAGCAACAACTTTGTTTTTGTAATAGGTGCTCATATTTTGACCCATTTGTTCATACTGGAGCATTTAGGTGGTTGACTTTAAGGTTTGACTAGAAAACCAACTCCTTTGACTTTTACATAAGTTCATTTGTGCTTATTCTGGCTTATTGGTTGTGCTTATTGGATTTTTGTTGATTGATATTGCTTATTGAGTCCATTTGAAAGCTTTTGCAAGTTGAATCAAGTCCTGAGGTGGATTATTTCTCAAAAACGACTATTTTGTCGTTTTGTGGATTTTTGCTTTTCTATTTTTTTTGGCTTATTGAGTGTGCTTATTGGAAATTTCTTTTGACAGATCTCTTAAGCATCCTAAAAGAGGGCTGTGTGTCAAATTAGAGCTTATGGCATTAGCTTATGGCTTAATGGGCTGAAAAGCCCAATAAGAATAAGCTTTGTGTTCAATAAGCTGTGATAAGCACATTTTCAGCTTTTGGGCCTTTAGATTTTTGTTCTTAGAATTGAATTTTATGTCAGATAGGGCTTTTCCAAGTTAATTGGGCCAAGTTTGACTTTTTGGGCCCAAAAGCCCATTTGTGTTGACTGAATTTGGATTTGGCCCATTTGAGGGCCCATTAGGGGTATTTTGGTAATTTCACTTTAATTTTCTGATTATTTAGGTTAAAATAAACTAGTTTGCAAGTTTTTAGAATTTTTTTTAATTTTTAGATTTTTAACATTATTTTATTATTATTTTAATATTATTTTTTTCAAATTTCACATTTTCCAACTTTTTACATTTTTCTTATGTTTAATACATTAAAATAGGAATTTAGCAACTTTTAGAATAAATTTATCACTCATATATTAATTTTTATAATTATTTTAAGTTTTAATAGTTTTTAAATCATTTTAAATAGTTTTTATTAGTTTTAAAATTTCTAAAAATAGTTTTTAATCTTTTTAGGTCACTTTAGAGGTTTATCAATTGAAAAATCATTATTTGGGCTTTTTGATAATTTATTTGATTTTTAGGGCTTTAATTAGCATTTAAAAATTGAATATTTAATTATTTAAAAGGTTTGAAAAAGTTTTGATCATTGGTAAACTCTTAGTTTATTATTTTTTATTTTTGTTGAATTTTTGGTAATTTTTAGAGTTTATTTTTATTTTTGTGATTTTTAAGATTCTACGTTTTAACTTTCTAATAGTGATTTTTCTTGGTAATTTTTATTTTTACGTCTTCGTCATCTTCTTTTCTCATCCCCTTTCTAAACCAATCATTAATCACAAACTTTTGACAAGTTTTTCACACACATATACCTCCTTGGGAAACGAACTTTCACACCATTAAGGGTCATTAGTGTTGATTTTCCTAAATCATCACTCAATACTTACCCTATTTACGCTCTTTTCCTAAAGAGTAGTAAAAGTCTACAATCATTTTGGCGCCGCTGCCGGGGAGGTGTGTCGTGATTAATTTGCATTGTTGTTTTTAATATTAACCAAATAGTATTTGTATTAGTAGAACTCTACTAATACGTATTATCGGTTTTCTTGGTTTTTCTTGTACAAATATTATTACTATATTGTATTAAGTATCACAATAAATTTATAATATCTCCAAAAGTGTGAAAACACAACCTTAATTGGGATTTCATCACTCAATTATTGTATTCGAATCTCAAACAAAAGAAAAAGGCAAAAATAGATAAATACTTTCGTGAAGCTCGATTTTGAAAGATACAAACTATAAGGTGGGTATAAGGCGGGTATTATAAAATATACCCTAAGGAAAAAGGCTCTTAAGTGCTTCGCGTCGCCTCGTTTCCCCGCTTCTTTAATCAAGAGTTTGATTCGAGGAGAGATTTTGTAGATTGTTGTCTACGAAGATACACCAAAATCCAAAAAAATTAAATATCATCAAAAACACAAAAAATTGAAAATTCCCAAAACACCCAAAAAGAATCTTCTTTGCTCACCTCCCATTCTTCGTGAAGTTTATGATCACTCGTAATCAAGCAAAACGAGCTCGTAAACGACTTCAAAAGCAAGCCAATCAAGAGACGTTGATTGTTGAAGAACCTCCAATTGTTGAACCTATTGTAGAACAAGAAGTCGTCATGGCTAATCGTACTATGATGGAGTTGCTACAAGCACCCACCGAGGGTTTTGGAGAGGCTATTGTGATTCCCGCCATCCTTGCGGAGAATTTCGAAATTAAGACGGGTTTAATGTCGATGTTGCAAGCAAATAAGTTTAGAGGTCACGAGAAAGACAACCCGCATTACCACATTAGGAATTTCAACCGTCTCACCACCACTAGCAAGTTTAAGGATGTTCCACATGACGCCATTAAGATGATGTTGTTTCCATACTCGTTGGATGGACCCGCAAAAATTTGGCTCGAGAAAGAACGGCCAAATTCGATTTTGACATGGGCCGATCTCGTTTCTAAGTTTGTGAACAAGTTTTTTCCACCATCTAAAACAACACACTTGAAAAATGAGATTTCACGATTTGTGCAAAGAAATAATGAAAGTTTTTCAATGGCATGGGAACGATTTAAAGAAATGTTACATGAATGTCCACACCATGATTTTACAGAATTGCATCAAGTGGATACTTTTTATAATGGGCTTAATGATCATGAATGAGATTATTTGAATGCCGCCGCGGGTGGTAATTTTTTGTGCAAGACGACAAATGAGGCTTTACAAATCATTGAGAATAGATCTAAGGTTTATAACCCTCGTAACACACCGAGTGTTGCCAATATGGGTTCTTCATCTTCGTCACAATCGTCTCGTAGCATTAACGCCTTACATGATGAAGCTAATGAGGAAAATCGGTTTTTTGATAGATTTGCTAATCTAATGTCCCATTGGAAGGCTCAAGAAGCTTCCGATTCCGCTTCGGTTAAAGCGGTTGCTAAGAGTTGTTTATCTTGTGGGGGAGCTCATGATCTTTCCGAGTGCATTACCGCGGATGGTAACACTTCGAGTGCTTATGTAGCAACGGGAACTTACAACCAAAACGGTCAAGGTTCCCGCCCAAATCAAGCTCCACCAAATCAAAATGTTAACAATTATCGAAACAACAACCAAGGTAATTACCAAGGCAACACACGCAATTACAACAAGGGGAATTATCAAAGTGGGAATGGACAAATGTCTAATCAAAACCAAAACCGTGATTTTCAAAACACTACACAAGGTTTTCAAAATGCTCACACTAAAAATTTTCAAGGAGAATTTTTGGATTATGCTAAGGCAAATGATGCTAAATTTGATAACATGCAACGTGAGATGATTAGCTTAAGATCCGAGTTGAAAAACGAGCTAAAAAATGAACTTGCTAATGAACTTAAAACTCATGCAAACAAAATGGAAGGAAATGTCCAATGTCTTCAACAAAATCAACAAAAGATGGAACTAGGACAACATGAGATTAAGCAAGAGTTATTAAAAGCGGATGCTAGGCAATCAAAATTTGAGGACCGAATGGCTAAGATGTTTGAAGCAATCATGTGTAAACCCTCTTCCTCGGGTGGTCTTCCTAGTGATACCATTGCAAACCCGAAGGGAGAAATGAAGGTTATTACTACACGAAGTGGTAAAAATTTCAAGTAACCAATCTCTCGTCCAAGTACTTCTACGGAGAAGGAAATCGAGAAAGAACCCGAGGTGATGGTTGAAAAGGAGCATATTACAATCCCACGAAGTACCGCTCATACCACACCTACGGTTGAACCAATACCAATTGTGGAACCCGAGTTTCCAAGGCCGATGCCTAATGACCAACCCACACCACCTTTACCTTACCCTTCGAGACGTAACAAAGAGAAAGCACAAGAACGGAATAATTATCAATTTGAGCTATTTATGAAAATGTTTCGTGATATGCATTTTAACATAAGTTTTTCCGACGCTCTTATCATGATGCCTCGATTCGCCGTAAACTTCAAAAGTATGCTAAACAACAAAGATAAGTTACAACAATCGTCTAGTTGTTCATCGGTTTTTCTTAGCCGCATACCACAAAAAGTCGGTGATCCCGGTAAATTTTTGATTCCGTGTGCTATTCAAGATATGGAGGAATGCTACGCCTTGGCCGATCTTGGTGCTAGTATTAATTTAATGCCTCTTGAGATTTTCAAATCGCTTTCGCTTCCGGCTCTTACTCCTTCGAACATGTCTATCGAGATGGCCGATCATTCTACGATTTTAGCATGTGGAGTAGCCGAGGACGTTTTCGTTAAAGTCGGAAAGTTTTACTATCCCGTTGACTTTATCGTTGTAGACATTCCTATCGATCGAAAAGTTCCTCTCATTTTGGGTCGTTCATTTTTGGATACATCTAGAGCACTTATCGATGTTCATGCTCGAAAAATCACCCTTCGTTTCAATGAGGAAGAACTTGTCATCAATGCAACACAAAAATCCAATCTTTCTCATGTCTATTCTATTGCAACTTTAAACCATGGAGACTCAACCAATGTCGTTTGCAAAGAATCTTCACCAAGAGTTTTAGGAAATGTCGCCAAAAACAATTTACCATTTCCTCCGCCGGTGGAGGTTATGAGTGTAAAGCCTAAAAAGAAGAAACCGTCAATACTTGAATCAAAAAATCCTTCGCCTAACCTCGAACATTCATTCTTAAAAAGTGTTGATAAGTTGCCGGTTTCTACGGAAGATCTTTCGAATGATGAATATGTTGACCCCGATGGGGAGGTTTTCTTCGTCGATAAATGTTTTGAGAACTTGCCACCACCAAAACCAAAACGATTTACAAATGTGAGAATTTTTAGTGTAACTAACATCGTCTTAGAAACACCGAATATTTTCGACATAATCAAAAAGGGTTTTCATAAAGAGAGTTTAAAAGATAAAAAAGGAAAAGATTTTAGATGTGATTTAATTGATTTTTCTACAAATCTAACTCCGTCATCACCACGTGTTTTGAGTGCTACAAGCTCGTCTACTCCTTTTGACGATGCTTTGCGTGGATCTAGTATGGGGGAAGCCCCTTATGTTCCCTCATCCTTGTCCACCGAGGACGAGATATTCGATCCCGGAATTTCATGTAAAGGGAAATCTCGGTCTTCCACCGATGCAATAAATGGAAACTATATCTATTTGCTTGGTGCGAGTCTACCTCGAGTAGCTCAAAATTTTGTCTTACCAATTGTCCCACCCTTCTACTTCTCATCTCTTTTCTTTAAACTCTTTGAGTTTATGGCACATGTTGAAGTGGGGTTAATTTGTTTTTCCAATAAAAACGAGAACGCCATTTTCGACCCCGGTATTTTGCATCATTTAAGGACTTAGTCTTTTTTACCGGTTGCTTTTTGGGCCTTGTTAATCATGTAAGCCCCACCAAAAATTGACCATACCATGATTTTCCCTAAATGTTCACATTTTGAGGGGATCGAGTCGAGCTCATGACTCGGTAATAAAAAACGAGGTGCCTCGTGGGGGAGATCCCATGCTTATCTTTTATGCTCACTATTCACTAATAAGGGGACTTGTACCCTTTCAACTCGTTGTCTCGTGGTTGTTTGTGATTGTGTTATCTAGATCATCATCATCATCTACGATTGAAGACTCTCGTGTTCGTTTACGTGAGCCTCCATCGTTCGTTTGAAGAAGTTTTTCACGATTCCATGACATATCCTTTATTGTTATAACAATTATCTTTTAGCATACTTAATAAACGGCTTTAGATATATTGTTGATCACCCTTTCCATGCTAGATCCTAAGCATCGACTCTTCGTCTCTAGTATGGGGGTGCTCCACCTTTAGACTCGAAACATTGAGGACAATGTTTACTTTTAGTATAGGGGGGTGAATAGGTACTTGCTTTGCTACGCCCTCACGCTTTCCAACTTTCAATGTTTTGTTTTGCTAATAAGGCTAAAAATGGCTAAATTTTAAATTTTTTCTTAGTTTTTCATAAGTATTTTTAAGACACGAATGTATATTTTTCGATGGGTAGAATAAGAGTTAATTTTTGACTTGATGGGCATTTGGAGCCATTTACATTCCTTAACCCGCTCAATTCAAGTTTTGCTAGACTTTTATATAGGGAGCTTTAAAACACGAAAGTCTTAATTCATTCGGGTTAAGAACAAGAACATTTCGCAAGTTCCTATAATTGATTCTAGAAAGTCACTTATCAAGGGAACTATAAAACGCATTCTCTAAACTTGAAAAAGTCCAAGAAAGTGCAAGATCCTATAGGTGGCTTGAAAACCCAAAACTTTGATTTGATATAGTCTTAATGAAAGCTAATCCAAATTTGGCTTAATTTAGACTTGCATGGCTAAGTATTCACGAGTCTCTTTAATTAGAGGTCTTTATATAGTGAAGAACGAGAAATGATAGAGTTAGACAAGTGATCATGCTAAACGTAGAACACAAAAGTGTTCTTTAAAAAACTCATATGTTTTTAAGTGTGGCTTTTTCTTCCCATAAGATCAATGCATTAGGAATAAATCATAATTGCAATAAGTAAGGTCGTACGATTTGAAAGGTTACTTAGCCTCTAGCGCAAGATCGTTTAAAAGTTGCTCGGGGTTGAATAGAGTTCATAGCCAAGGCATAACTTATTGAAGTGGGACGCGAAGATTGGCGATCATCCAAAAAGGCCCTAACAAGGCATGAGGAGCTCTATTTTTGCTAAAGATCCAAAGATGATGTGAAGTATCATTATTCCTAAATCAATATGAAGGATCGAGACACACGACGAGAAGCAATTACTCCCCTAAAGATCATGGAGAAAGTCTATCCAAAAAGACCCTAACAAGGTATGAGGATAAATATATCCAAGTCCGAAAAGGAGGCGGATCGTTGTATATCAAAATCCAAAGTAAAGATTGAAGAAAAATGATGAAGTCGTGGTCCAATATGAAGAATCTCTCAAAAACGTCAAGTGAAGAAATTCCAAATATATGAAGAGAAGACCATAATTTCGAGAACGTCTTCCCAAGATTTGAAGTATGAAGTACATGCCAAATATCGGTCCGAGAAAGGTCTCAAATCGTGAAACGAGTTATGCCAAGATATGAACTTAAGGAGATACACGAGAAGCCGTTTTAAAAGATTTTGTCCTTCGGCTAACTATTGATCAAATCGTGCTACTTTGCTTTCGGACTAATAACTACTCAAATAAGTCAATATGAATCACTTGTGATCAATGACAAATAGATAAAAAATGCTAGTAACCCATTTCCTTTTATAATAACTAGGATTGCGGGGAGAAAAAGTATTACACAATTTGGACGTATGAGTAGTGTTAGCATTGTGACTTGTACCAACAATGATCTTGTTTTTGCACTTAGCATGGAATGTATGACAATCAAGGATGACGAAGTTTACTCTAAGGGACATTTACTTGTTTCTATTTTTTGACCCTAAAAGTCACTTTTTGTGATGAAAATCATACATTATGTCTTTACACATCATCGTAGTATGTTGCAAGTCTTTTACTCTTCAATAAAGGTTAATAAAATTGAACTTTGGTGATGCTTAGATACTTTATTCTAGCATTGCGTGAGGGCACGGCAATGGCTTAGTATGGGGGAGTGATGATATGGTATTTATACATGATCTCATCGTTCTTTTCGGGCTTTAAATGCATAAAATGTCATAAAAATACCATATATATGCTTGTGTTTGTTTACTTGTGTATTTTAGGTATGGATATCGTGAAAAAGACAAAAGATCACAAGTTACAAGGAAAAACGGACACGAGAAACGAAGCCGTACAAAGAACCGGGATCTATGTTGGGAATAAATCTAGGCCAGAACACTTGAACGCTGACAAGAACAACTTAAGCGTTGACAAGAGCAAAGTGAGCGCTGACAGCATAAGCGTTGACAAGTTAAAGTCAAGCGTTGACAGATTGAAGACAAGCACTGATGGAAGATGTGAGCTACACGTTTATTATATTCTAGAATACTTCTAGTAAGGATAGAAACGACAATGTATTTTCTATGTTTATCTTTACCTAGAATAGTTGATTCGTAGCTTATTGTACAAGACTTCTTGTTCTATAAAAGAAGATCTTTTAGGTTAATGTTTAATATCAGTTTTCATAAGTTTTCGATTGTTAAACCCTTTCATTGTAACCAAGTACGATTATTCTAATACAAGTGAAAGTTTGTTTAACATCATTGTGTTTTAGATCAAGTGTTAATTCCGCATAACACTTTGTTACTTTATTCATAAGCAAAGGTTTCTCTACGTGTAGTACTTGATCTAATCTCGTATACACAAAGCTTAATCGATCTAAGTTTGGGATCAACAAGTGGTATCAGAGCTTGTTGAGAAACTTTTGATCTTTAAGTAACGCAAGAACCCTAAAACACCAAAAACCCTAAAAACCCTAAAATTCTCAAAACCCTAAAAACATCATGTCTGGCACAAATCAACCTCCTGCTTTGCTACAAAACAACTTCTCAAACCCTAGTATCAAAATTCCCATGTTTGATGCCAGGAACTTTGAGCTTTGGAAGTCCAATTTTGAGCAATATATAGCTATTCATGACTACACTCTTTGGGAGATTATCGAATATGGGAACACATTCGATAAAGCAGCAAAGATTACTGCTGCAATTGCCACAAGGACAGCTGTTCCTAATTGTCCTGAATCTGATAAGGTGGAAAAGCCTGAAGATGGGAGAGCAGTAGCTGTTGAAGACATAGCCAAGAAGAGGGTGGACATGAAAATCTTGAACATCTTGAAACATGCCCTAGGTCATGAGAATCAGCACAAGTACAAACGCTTTGAGTCTGCAAAAGAGCTTTGGGAAGCTCTTGAAGTAGCACATGGTGGCAATGCTGACACAAAAGAAGAAAAGAAGAAGCAACTATTGCATGAGTATGCTGTCTTTAAAGCTCAACCTAATGAGAATCTCAGCAGTGTGAGAAGTAGACTTCTTGACATCACAAGTCAACTTTCCTTCATGGGAAAACAGATTGATGACCCTGAATTGAATGCTACTTTTCTCAAAAGCCTTGGTGATGTATGGAAGATTGAGACAAGATCCATTCTTGTCAATAACACCCACAAGACTTCCAGGTTTGATGACATCTTCAACAAACTAAGACTGTTGGAGAATGAATGGCAATTGGAAAGTGATAATAAATCTTCCAGCAGCAACATGGCCTTCTTCTCACAAAGTGAAGGCCAATTTGATTCCATGAACTTCTATGGACATTCAGCAATTGGATCTCAAGGTGTCAGCGTTGGATGTCAATCTGTCAGCGCTGGATCATATCCTGTCAACGCTTTGTACTCAAGCGCTGACACACACAATCATGGCGCTGATAGAATTAAGCCTGCTGGTTTTGATCTAGATACTGTGTGTGCATTCATTGCTTCTTTGCCCAGTGATTCAAGGATTACATATGAAGATCTTGAGCAGATAAGTGATGAACAATTAGAAGAGATGGACATCAAGTGGACTATGGCTCTTGTAAGTTTAAGAGCAAACAGGTTCAATAAAAGGTTCAAGAAGAAGATGACCTTTAATGCAAAGGATGTTGCTGGATTTGACAAGTCCAAGGTTGAGTGCTACAACTGTCATAGGATGGGGCACTTTATGAGGGAATGTAGATCTCCAAGAAGATCTGATGCTGGGAAGCCTTCAAGCCAAATGATTAAGAGCCCAGATCCCAAGGCCATGGTTGCTGTTCAACAAATTGATGGAGTTGGAGAATGGGATTGGAGCTGGATGGCTAAGAATGAGGAAGAGGACAGAGCTTTGGTTGCTGAAGTTAAAGAAGAGCATGTTGAATATGCTCTCATGGCACACTCCTCCTCTTCATCAGATAATGAGGTATATGATGATGCTTTCTGTTCTAAGGGTTGTCGTTTAAATACTGAAAAATTAAAACAAGAGATAATTAAATTATTAGATGAGGCAAGTACTGAAAGATGCAAAGTATCTAATTATCAAATTGCTCTTACCCAAACAGAAAAGACAGTAGCTGAGTATAAGAAAATGGAGTTTGATTTAAAGGATCAAATAAACATCTTAAAACATGAGTTATTTCAGAGTAAAGATGTTCAAGATATAGTAAATAGGGTTAATCTTGATTTGATAGCTCAGTTAGAAGAGGCTAACAAAAATAAAGATAATGTGAGTCTTAAAATCCAGAGATTTGATAAGGCCACACAATCCCTAGGAGAGTGTGTTAGCAAACAGAGAGACTCTAAAGATATGAGTGGGATTGGGATGAATAATTATACTGTTGTTCCACCACCAGCTGGGGATTTCTATGGTGTCCAATCAAAGGACTTATCTTGGACTGGCTTGCCAGAATGTCAAGAGGAGGAATTCATTCCTCCACCTAGAGTGATTTCCCCAGTTGAGGAATACAAACAAAAACTGACTGGCCTTGATGAGTGGAAGAAAGCTAACCACACCTTGTTTGTTAAGGGAGGGTTGTTGTGTGAAAGTCCAAATGAGCCCACACCAAACATGATACCAATTGATGAGTCCATTGATCGTAAACCTATTAAGATCACACACCCTACCACTGACAAAGCTGTTGACCTTGGCCCACAAAATGTTAGAAAACCTAGTGTTAAGTATGCAGAGATGTATAGGAATACTAGGTCACCAAAAAGCCAAGTTAGTGATCATGGAACAGGCTTCTTTGCTTCTAGACCTAAGACTATGTCTAGAAAAGCTTGTTACACATGTGGTAGCTTCTCACATTTGGCCTACAAATGTATCAACGCTTCCAATGTCAACGCTGATAGGAACCATTTCAGCGCTGACAAAAGTCAACATAGGTCAAACACTGTCAGACCCAATACATTTGTGAACAAAAGTTCACAAGTTGTTAGACCAGCCCCATTCTTTTCTAGAGGGTCTAACACACAAGGCCTAAGACCTTTTCAAAAGTTAAACACTTGGTCAAATAGGCAATGGGTTCCTGTAGCAAACCCTAGGTTCAACGCTGATAAGAGCAATCGGGGCGCTGACAAGAGAAATTTCAGCGCTGACAGACACACTGCCAAACCTAGGTATTTGCAACCACATGGAAATAGGTCTAAAGCTTCTACTAGCTTAACATGGAGACCAAAACAAGACCAAAACCCTAATTCTACTGGTATTTCTATGACATGCAACAGGTTTCATTATATTTCAAAGGCATTGTCAACACCAATTGGGGTTAACTGGGAATTTCATTCAAACAGGGATGAAAATGGGGTTGTTATGAGAACCAAGTCTGTTCTTGTTGAACAACCAAATGAATCCAAGTCTTCCAAGGCTTGGGTTCCCAAAGAAAACTAATGTGTTTTCTTTATGTGCAGGGCATTCAGAAGAAGATCAATGATTATGGATACTGGGATAGTGGATGCTCAAGGCACATGACAGGAAAGGAAGACTATCTGACCAATTTCTCTCCTATTCAAGATGGTGATAAGGTATACTTTGGAGGGGGCTATGGAACAATCACAGGAAAAGGAACCCTTGTCACCAACAATCTACGGTTTGAGAATGTCTTCTTGGTAAAAGAACTGGATTATAATTTATTTAGTGTATCACAAGTGTGTGATAACAAAAATAAGGTTCTTTTCACATATACTGAGTGCTTGGTGTTAAGCAAAGATTATAAGCTTCCAGAGGAAAAATACATAGATTTTAGAACACCAAGGCATAAAGACATATATAATGTGAATCTTAATGGAATTAAGGTAAATAATAAAATGTCATGTCTATATGCTAAAGCCTCAGTAGATGAAAGTAATCTTTGGCACAGGAGATTAGGGCACATAAACTTTAAGAATATCAACAGACTTGTGAGGCTTGGTTTAGTTGATGGTTTGCCTGAAAAGGCTTTCCACAATGACCACTCTTGTGTTGCATGTCTTAAGGGCAAGCAGCACAAGGTCTCATTCAGGTCTAAACAGGTGCACTCTAGTTCTAAACCACTTCACTTATTGCATATGGACCTCTTTGGTCCAACTAATATAGAAAGTTTGAAGGGTAAATCATATTGTTTTGTTATTACTGATGATTACTCCAGGTTTACATGGACTTTCTTTTTAGCCAAGAAAAGTGAAACTGCCCTAAGTCTGATTAATTTCATTACCCAAATAGAGAAGAAGAATGGTAATGAGGTCAAAATTATCAGACAGTGACTATGGTGGTGACAAGTTTGATAGGAAATCCACAACTGGTGGATGTCAATTTCTTGGGAGCAGATTAATATCTTGGCAATGCAAGAAACAAACAGTGGTGGCTAATTCTACAACTGAAGTAGAATATGTGGCTGCAGCTGCATGTTGTGGACAAGTCTTATGGATTCAGAACCAGCTGTTGGATTATGGGTATAATTTTATGCATACCAAGATTTTTGTAGACAATAACAGTACTTTATGCATTATTAAAAATCCTGTACATCATTCTAAAACCAAACACATAGAAATTAGACATCATTTTATAAGAGATTGCTTTGAGAAAGGTTTAATACAACCAGATAGGGTAGATACAGAAGATAATGTAGCTGATTTATTAACTAAACCTTTTGATGCTGGAAGATTTCAATATTTGCTAACAAATATTGGAATGGTTAATCTCACTTAATATGTGTTTTGGAACCTTTTTGTAAAAGTATGTACAGGATAATGCATTGTTATTGGTCTTTGTGATGATTTAGATTTTCCACATTATTTTTCTAACACTGACAAAGGTAAATGTAACGCTGTCAAGTGTTATTTGCCGTTGTTGGAGATATTATTGTCTAACGCTGACAAGAGTTCCTTCAACGTTGATAAGTGTTGTCGGGACGCTGTCAGCAACAAATGTTAGTTTTGTGGTTTTCATCTAAATGTGTAGGTAGGTGGTAGCTTTATGCCATTGGATACAGAGTTTCTTATGGATTTTTGAAGAGCTATTTGGACATGTTTTGTTTATGGATGATGGTTGGAATATTTATATTCCTATCTTGACATAAATTTTTAATGTTCATATATATTTTGAGAACTCATGTATCATAGTTTAAGGGGAGGTTTAAGGAACCTTTAGGACTCTTGGGTATTCTTAGAATACTCTCATCACAATTCTAGATTGTGTCCACAGGTGAGTATGGGTTAGTTTTACTAAACCATGAGGCACTGTAGCATGCATAGTATATCAACTTTGCATGCTGCCAAGACATTTTTGGCCTAGAATTGGTTGTGGTCTGATGGGAGGCTTGGGAATCATTTTGATATGGGTTTTACCTGGGAGTAACAAGGATTTTATGAGGTAACTTGGTTGTTAAGAATTTTGGTTAGCAAGGGACACTAGAGGACTGTTATGTCTATCTTGCTTATGCAAGTGTGCATAACTGGACAGTGCTTGCCGCCCTATGATAATTATCAGCTTTTGGTTATCTTCTCTAGGATAAATTACTTGTTAGGGTCATTTTTCACTTTTTAAAACAATTTTATTTTTGGACGCTGACAAGATTTTTCCAAGCGTTGTTGTGACCAAAATGGACGCTGACATGGCTTTAGGCGAACGTTGACAGGATTATAGCCGTTGGGCGTTGATGGGTTATATTTGACCGTTGACAAACAATGGGACCTACCCAGTTGTTACTTTTTGACATATTTTCAAGCCGTAATTTTAGGAGTTGTTACTTTCATTAAATGCATGGGATAACTTATAAACTTTTTCAATATTTTCATGATTGATTTTTGAAAATCTTTGCCTATTTTTGGGCCAATCACGTGCATTCATCCACTCCTATAAATTTGGCTCCTATTTTAAACAGGGTATCTATAATTCTTGTCTAACACTTTTCTCTTATCAACCTTCATCTTTTATACTTCAACTTAACAGCTTTCATCAATGGCACCAAGATTTAACTCAGCAGAATTGGATTTGGGGTTCAAGTCTCAACACAACATGATTGCTTATCTTGTTGCTGATAATACTTTGTTCCCTCAATACACACAGATGGTGGAGTATTTGAATGCATCCCCATTAAGGTATGCTCTTTCTCATGCCCCACTCATTCCAGTCACACACATTAAACAGTTTTGGAACACTGTCAGTTCCTCAACAGTTAATGGAGTGACCACATTGACTTCTATTGTACATGGGAGACCTTGGGTGGTTACTGAGGCCTTGGTACGCCAGGCCTTGCATCTTAATGATGCTGATGGTATAACCATTCTTCCCATCTCTGAAATAGAACAAGGGCTTAGGGCTTTGGGATACCCTATTCCTGATGAAGGTACTCTTAATAAGTACCATAAGCAGGAATTTCCCCCAGCCTGGAAGTACCTAATTCACATTCTCCTTCAATGTTTGAGTCCCAAATGTACTGCACACAATGAGATCAATAGATCCATTGCATCTGCTATTGTGTGTATTACAACAGGGCAAAATTATAACTGGTCTAAAATGATTTTTGAAGGAATGTGTAAAAACAAGGGGACAAAAATGACTTTAGCTTATCCCCGTTTTCTGCAAATGGTTTTTGATGCTCAAAGATATTGTTCAAGGGATCACAATGATTTTTATAAGATCCCTGAACAAAAGAAGGCTATTTTTACCAAGATGAATTCACCACCTCATAGAGATCTACCTTTAACCCCAGCCATGCTTGCTGTTATTGCAGCAGCACAACCCCAACCAGACCCCCAACCTCATATTGACCCTCACCCACAACTTGAGCCTATCCCTGAACCTTTACCCTCACCTGACCAAATGCAAATAGACCAAAATCCCTTCGACGCTGACACATCTAATGTGGGCGTTGATATGCCTATTTCAACCACTGACACCCAACCATCACAATCCCAAACACCCCTTAACCAACCCACATCTACACCTTCTTCTACACCATCTTCCACACCACCAGAATATAGGTTGATTAAACGCCAAAGGACTGCTGGAGTGTTCTCCTCTGGTGGTCCTAGCCATGTAGCAGAGAGAACCACCACCACAAGTGTGGCTGGTGATCTGGATGAGGCTGGGACTATTGGTTCTGGCTTAGAAGCTGGCCAAGACAGTCCCACCATAATTAAGTCCTCATCCATGCCCAATGAACCTGACTTAGGAGGTCAAATCCCCATTTTGGAAGAGGGCAGACTGGAACCAATGACGCTTTTAGAATTGACGGCTGTCTGCATTAGTTTGCAAAAGCAAAATGCAGACTTAGTACAAATTGTCAGTAACCAAGGCCTTGAACTCAAAGAATTGAGGGAGAGGATTGTTGTTTTGGAGAGTGCTCATTCAAGGGGAGGTATGGAGGAGTCTTCCAAAGGGGAGGAAGATCAAAGAAATCTGAGTGATAAGAGCAGTCAAGATGGTCAATCATTGGATATTGCTGAAGCTCTTACTACTTTGAAGGAACAAAAAGGTTTTGATACGTCCTTAATCTCTCCAACCAATTTAAATTTATCATTTACAGATATGTTAAGGGAGGTTACACAAGGCGCTGAGGGAAAATATTTGAGCGTTGACAAGGCAAGTTTCGACGCTGACAGAAGTATTTTGGGCGCTGATAGAGGAAATTTGGGCGTTGACAGATCTGCATATGGAGGTGATGTATTCCAGTCATCATCTATCATCAAAGATGTTCCTACTCAGGTATTATCATCTACCTTACCAACAATTGAACCAACAGATAAGGGTAAGGGTAAGTTGGTAGAAGAAATTGTTCCAAAGAATGCAGCTCAGGTTGAATTTGATAGAAGATTGGCTGAGCAAATGATGGAACAAGGTGAGAAGGAAAAGTCACCATTTGTTATGACTTCTGAAGAAGAAAGTGATGGAGCTAGCTCAGATTCAAGTGTGATGATTGTTGAACCAGAAAGACTTGAGTATGGTGATGAGCTTGCTAGGGAAAAGCTGAGAGATTTGAAGTTGCAAATTGATTTTGATATGCCAGAGGTAGTTCAGATGTACAATTCTTGGGAAGAAAGCTGTATGGATAATCCAGACTTGACCATTTCAGATCAAATATGGGGTTTGGAAATTCTTCTTAGAGTTCAGCAGGATTGTAAGGTGATGCTGAAGTACAAGGCAAGCAACATTCTCTCTGAATTGAAAAGGGATAGAAGGAAGCTCTACTTTATGTTGCTCAAATGTCATGGAGTTGGATGGACACATCAGAAGCTGAAGGCTTTGACATTTGATGAATTGGAACATAGGGCTTATCCTATTTGGGTGAAAGTGCAGGAAGAAAACACTTTCAGACTTCTTTCAGATGAAAGAAAGGAGCAACTTGCAGAAGAGATGGCAATCAAGAAAGCTATGATAGTTCCTAGACCAGTAAAGAAGGGATTTATTCTTGAGTTTCCAAAAGATATGAATCAACTATATCCAAGTGAAGCAATCATTAGAAAGAGCCTCAAGCTCTCCCCATTAGAAGCTTCAGATATGGTGCATGTGTTACCACTAGATTCCAGGAATCCAATTGTAAGTTATGAGGAAGATGAATGTGGATTCTGGAAAATTGGAAGATTTGGCAAGGAGGTACACACTTTTACCACTCTCATATCTTTATTTGCAAGTTGTGACAGAGAAGACTTGGTGGACCTTTGGAGGTTACTAGAGACCAAGTATGAGGCTGAAGCACCAACTTCAGCCAATGGAATAAAACTTTGGACCACATTCAAAAGAATGTGTGGGACAAAAGAAGAAGATCCTGAAATCTGGAAGGATCTTGAAGATGACCTCAGTGGTCTTCAATGGAGGTTATATTCAGCTGCTGGTGTATACCATTTGAGTTCTACAAAGTTTGCTGAGTATTTACTTGTAGATGCTCAGTATTTCATATCCAAGGCTGTTTTGGAGAAGATGAAGGACACCCAGTTGGAGATAGACTATACAAGTGACGTGGCAAAGAATTTGATCAGATTTATTTATCATCAATATGACAAGGTTTGTCAGACTCCTCCAAGTTCTTAGTGTTTATTCAGAAACTTGATCATAAGAGTGGATATCAAGTTTAGGGGAGGATTGTTGGGAATAAATCTAGGCCAGAACACTTGAACGCTGACAAGAACAACTTAAGCGTTGACAAGAGCAAAGTGAGCGCTGACAGCATAAGCGTTGACAAGTTAAAGTCAAGCGTTGACAGATTGAAGACAAGCACTGATGGAAGATGTGAGCTACACGTTTATTATATTCTAGAATACTTCTAGTAAGGATAGAAACGACAATGTATTTTCTATGTTTATCTTTACCTAGAATAGTTGATTCGTAGCTTATTGTACAAGACTTCTTGTTCTATAAAAGAAGATCTTTTAGGTTAATGTTTAATATAAGTTTTCATAAGTTTTCGATTGTTAAACCCTTTCATTGTAACCAAGTACGATTATTCTAATACAAGTGAAAGTTTGTTTAACATCATTGTGTTTTAGATCAAGTGTTAATTCCGCATAACACTTTGTTACTTTATTCATAAGCAAAGGTTTCTCTACGTGTAGTACTTGATCTAATCTCGTATACACAAAGCTTAATCGATCTAAGTTTGGGATCAACACTCTAATCATGGAATTCTCAACAAATACCCTTGAAGACTTGAAGACAAACAAGATTGATCCTCATTTATTGAAGAAATGACACTTAAAATCCTTGTATATTCATAATTACAAGTTTGGTCCCTTAAGTTTGTCAAAATTACACAAAAGGTCCTTCAACTTTGAAGAAATGGCAAGATTAGTCCCTCAACAAATCAAAATTGCCAATAATGGTCCCTCATGAAGTCAAAGATACAATGAAGACCTTTGAAGATCAAGAATGTCTAAAATCAGTCCTTCAAATATGCAAAAGTGTCAAATATAACCCTTGAAACACTTTTTATAAAGTTTTGTGCCAAAATTGCCAAGTGGTGAAAGTTGTTACAAGTATAATTGGGCGCTGACAGACTTTTATATCCAAGTGACAAAAGAAAGGAAAAAGAAGGACTGAAAGTGAGTAAATGAAACATTCAAACACGAAAATGCGCCAAACACATCCATCTCCCCCAATTTCGGATCAAAACTTGTCACTATTCACTTTTACCAACCCAGAATTTACACCAACTTAAACAAAGGGTAAAATGAAATTACCTTTTCCCACAATTGATTCACACATGCAGAAACCTATCCCAACCTTAAAACCCTTAATCCCACTCACTATGGACCCCACCCCCAATTCCCGTTTAACCATCACATGACAACTTGGCCTCCAAGTTATCTGACATGGCAAAATCAACAGCTAAGAGTCCTTGCTTCATTCCAAAGCTAAAATGAACAGCCAAGATCACTTTCGACAGCTCACACCAAGAATTCGTCTAGAAGACTCAAGGGCATAATAGGAAATTCAGTTCTAGGGTTTGTGAATAGTGTTTAGCCAGGCATTTGCCTATAAAAGGAGACCTCAACATGTGAGAGTCCCTTTGTTCCAGTTTTAGGCTATCAATCTTTGTAATTCCTTTTTAAAGTAATAAAATTTGATTTTCTGAATTTTGAGAAATCTTGTTCTTGTTTATTAAAAGTTGGTGTTAGAATAGCCTAATTCTGAGTTCCATTTATATGTTTGAAGGTTTTTGAGGCAAGGTTTTAGTTGATAAAGCTTGGGTTTCAAAAATCAGAAAGTGCTTGTTTATTTGATCTCATCTTATTGTTTGTTCATCTTAGCAGCATTGGAAGCTGGTACTTGTTCTGCTAGTACCTCAGCTCAAACAATCCAGGGCCTGGATGTAGGTCTTGGAGGTTTGCACCCTTCTCCTTTTTCAATTTCTCTTTTATTTTCTGAATTTTTGGTGAATTTACATGTTTATGGTTGAATCTGTGTTATTGTGGTTGATTATTGTTGATTTGGCTTGGTTTGATGTTATTGAGGTGTTATTGATCTGATTTGTGGGTTAGAACTGGATAATCCTTTGAAAATTTGTGAAAATAGTTTTTTAAGGGGTGTTTGGGTCAACTGCATAATTTGGGTTTGTGGTTTATTAAGTGTTGGTATTGTGTTGTTTATTGCTGGTATCTGCTTAATTGGTGCTATTGCTCATCTGTTTGCAGGTTTTGAGGTTTGAAACACCTCAAATCCATAAAAGGGCTTTAAAATCTTTATTACTTGGTGAAATTGGTTGAAATTTAGAGGACACCTAGATCTAATCATAGACTAGGGTTAACAAGTGTTAAATCTATGTTAATTACACCAGGGAAAGAGATTTGAGTGCTTGAATTTGGATCTGTGGTCAATTAGATCAGCAACTTTCTGCATATTGTTCTTATTCATATCAGTGACTATTTTTGGTGATTTTTGCTTGATTCTTGTGTGCAACTTGTTATTTATTGTGTTTATATTGACTCTCAATAATCCAAAGCTTATTGAGGTGCCTTTTGTTCCATCAAACAACAACAAGCAAGGCTTGAAATCAAGCCAAAACTTTACTGCATATCAAGCAGTGGGAACTCCTTTCCCCTGCTGGTTGCCACTGATAGTGAAAATTTGGTGTCAACTTATCAATAAGCTATAATAGCTTATTCCAACCAGCAACAACTTTGTTTTTGTAATAGGTGCTCATATTTTGACCCATTTGTTCATACTAGAGCATTTGGGTGGTTGACTTTAAGGTTTGACTAGAAAACCAACTCCTTTGACTTTTACATAAGTTCATTTGTGCTTATTCTGGTTTATTGGTTGTGCTTATTGGATTTTTGTTGATTGATATTGCTTATTGAGTCCATTTGAAAGCTTTTGCAAGTGGAATCAACTCCTGAGGTGCATTATTTCTCAAAAACGACTATTTTGTCGTTTTGTGGATTTTTGCTTTTCTATTTTTTGGCTTATTGAGTGTGCTTATTGTAAATTTCTTTTGACAGATCTCTTAAGCATCCTAAAAGAGGGTTGTGTGTCAAATTAGAGCTTATGGCATTAGCTTATGGCTTAATGGGCTGAAAAGCCCAATAAGAATAAGCTTTGTGTTCAATAAGCTGTGATAAGCACATTTTCAGCTTTTGGGCCTTTAGAGTTTTGTTCTTAGAATTGAATTTTAAGTCAGATAGGGCTTTTCAAAGTTAATTGGGCCAAGTTTGACTTTTTGGGCCCAAAAGCCCATTTGTGTTGACTGAATTTGGATTTGGCCCATTTGAGGGCCCATTAGGGGTATTTTGGTAATTTCACTTTGATTTTCTGATTATTTAGGTTAAAATAAACTAATTTGCAAGTTTTTAGAATTTTTTTATAATTTTTAGGTTTTTAACATTATTTTATTATTATTTTAATATTATTTTTTTCAAATTTCACATTTTCCAACTTTTTACATTTTTCTTAGGTTTAATACATTAAAATAGGAATTTATCAACTTTTAGAATAAATTTATCACTCATAGATTAATTTTTATAATTATTTTAAGTTTTAATAGTTTTTAAATAATTTTAAATAGTTTTTATTAGTTTTAAAATTTCTAAAAATAGTTTTTAATCTTTTTAGGTCACTTTAGAGGTTTATCAATTGAAAAATCTTTATTTGGGCTTTTTGATAATTTATTTGATTTTTAGGGCTTTAATTAGCATTTAAAAATTGAATATTTAATTATTTAAAAGGTTTGAAAAAGTTTTGATCATTGGTATACTCTTAGTTTATTATTTTTGATTTTTGGTGAATTTTTGGTAATTTTTAGAATTTATTTTTATTTTTGTGATTTTTAAGGTTCTACGTTTTAACTTTCTAGTAGTGATTTTTCTTGGTAATTTTTATTTTTACGTCTTCGTCATCTTCTTTTCTCATCCCCTTTCTAAATCAATCATTAATCACAAACTTTTGACAAGTTTTTCACACACATATACCTCCTTGGGAAACGAACTTTCACACCATTAAGGGTCATTAGTGTTGATTTTCCTAAATCATCACTCAATACTTACCCTATTTACGCTCTTTTCCTAAAGAGTAGTAAAACTCTACAATCAGCAAGTTTCTAATCAAAATCAAAACCGTGATCTTCAAAACACTAACCAAGGTTTTCAAAATGCTCACACCAAAAATCTTAGTGGAGAGTTCTTAGATTATGCAAAAGCTAATGATGCTAAATTTGATAACATGCAACGTGAGATGATTAGCTTAAGATCCGAGTTAAAAACCGAGCTTAAAAACGAACTTGCTAATGAATTGAGAAATCATTCTAATAAAATGGAAGGAAATGTCCAACGTCTCCAACAAAACCAACAAAAAATGGAGCAAGGTCAACACGAAATTAAGCAAGAGTTGTTAAAAGCGGATGCTAGGCAATCTAAGTTTGAAGATAGAATGGAAAAAATGTTTGAAGCTATCATGTGTAAGCCCTCTTCTTCGGGTGGTGTTCCTAGTGATACCATCGTGAACCCGAAAGGAGAATTGAAGGTTATTACTACTCGTAGTGGTAAAACTTTCAAAGAACCCATTTCTCGTCCAAGTACTTCTATGGAGAAGGAAAAAGAGAAAGAACCCGAGGTTGTGGTTGAAAAGGAGCAAATTACAAGCCCACGAAGTACCGCTCAAACCACACCTACGATTGAACCAATACCAATCATGGAACCCGAGATTCCAAGGCCGTTGCCTATGCCTACTATGCCCCAACCCACACCACCTTTACCCTACCCTTCAAGACGAGACAAGGAAAAGGCACAAGAACGAAATAATTATCAATTTGAACTCTTTATGAAAATGTTTCGTGACTTGCATTTCAATATAAGTTTTGCCGACGCCTTAGTCATGATGCCTCGATTTGCCGCGAACTTCAAAAGTATGTTGAATAACAAAAAGAAATTGCAAAAATCGTCTAGTTGTTCTTCGGTTTTTCTAAGCCGCATACCTCAAAAAGTCGGTGATCTTGGAAAGTTTTTAATCCCATGTGCTATACAAGACATGGAAGAATGCTACGCCTTGGCCGATCTTGGTGCTAGTATTAATTTGATGCCTCTTGAGATTTTTAAATCGCTCAATATTCCCAATCTCACTCCTTCAAGAATGTCAATCGAAATGGCCGATCATTCTATGATTCTAGCTTGTGGAGTAGCCGAGGACGTCTTTGTGAAAGTTGGAAAGTTCTACTATCCTGTAGACTTCATTGTTGTTGACATTCCTATCGACCCTAAAGTTCCGTTAATTTTAGGTCGATCTTTTTTGGATACCTCGAGAGCAATTATCGATGTGCATGCAAGAAAAATCACTCTTCGTTTCAATGAGGAAGAACTCGTCATTAATGCAACCCAAAACTCCACTCTTTCTCATGTGTATTCTATCACATCTTTGTACAATGTCAATCCCATCAAAAACATTTGCAAAAAGATTTCAAATAGAGTTTTAGGAGTTGTTGATAAAAATGAAGTTCCGTCCCCTCCGCCGGTGGAGGTTAAGAGTGTTAAGCCTACAATTCCAATCTCGAGTGATTCTTCGGATGATGAATACGTTGATCCCGATGGGGGAGTTTTCTTTGTTGACAAAAGATTTGAAATCTTACCACCACCTAAACCAAAAAGATTTCAAAGTGTGAGAATTTTTAGTGTGACTAACATTGCTTTAGATACACCAAATATTTTTGACATAATCAAATCGGGTTTTCACAAGGAGAGTTTAAAAGATGAAAAAGGAAAAGATTTTGAATTGAATTTAAAAGATTTTTCTACAACTCTAACTCCGTCATCACCACGTGTTTTGAGTACTACAAGCTCGTCTTCTCCTTTTGACGATGCTTTGTGTGGACTAAGTGTGGGGGAATCCCCTTATGTTCCCTCCCCTTTCTCCACCGAGGACGAGATATTTGATCCTGGAATTGCTTATATAGGGAAATCTCGGTCTTCCACCGATGCAATAAATGGAAAATCTTTTCATTTGATTGGTGCGAGTCTACCTCGAGTAGCTCAATTTTTTCATGACTTACCCATTGTCCCACCCTTCTACTTCTTCTCTCCTATTTTCTTGAAACTCTTTGAGTTTTTGTTGACCATTGATGAAGTGGCGTTGATTTGTTTTTCCAATGAAAACGAGAACGCCATCTTCGATCCCGGTATTTTGCACCATCAAAGGACTTAGTCCTTTATACCGGTTGTTTTTGGGCCTTGTTTATCATGTAAGCCCCACCAAAAATTGACCACACCATGATTATCCCTAAATGATCACATTTATGGGGATTCGAGTCGAGCTTTTGACTCGGTTATCAAAAACAAGGTGCCTCGTGGGGGAGACCCATGCTTATCCATGTACATATTATTTCTTTCTAATTATTTAATGTGAGGGGATTTGTGCCCTTCCAACCTTTGTTCCGTGGTTGTTTGTGCATTGTGGTTTTTAGATCATGATCTTCACGATTGGAGCCTCTCGTGTTCGTTTTATGGGAGCACTCGATCGTTTGCTTTGGATACATTTCCCAATATCCATATGATATATCCTTTGATGTTCTAACCTTAGGTTTTTAGCACACTTCATAAACGGCTATTAATTTAATGGTTACACCCTTTCCATGCTAGATTAGGCATTCGACTACGTCTCTAGTATGGGGGTGTTTGCACCCCTAGACTCGAAACATTGAGGGCAATGTTTAACTTTAGTATAGGGGGTGAATAGATACTTGCCTTGCCAAACCTTCACGCTTTCCAAAGTTTATCTTTTTGTTTATCGTTTTATTGCAAAATAAGGCTAAAAATGGCCAAATTTTAAAAATTTTCTCATGTTTTATAAGTGTTTGAAGACACGAATGTAGATTTTCCGATGGCGAGAATAAGAGTAATTTTTGACTCGACCGTGCGTGTTGAGCACTTAGCTTTGATTCCTTAACTACACAGTAGGCTAAGTCTCTTAAACGAGGACGAGAAATGATAGAGTTAATTATAAGTTACTATGCTAAACGTAGAGTACTCGTATTCTTTCAAAAACTCATGTGTTCTCGTTGTTTGCTTATTCTCCCTTTGCTTGTAAATATTTTTTGCTTAATAAATATTGACTAAGCGGTTTAGTTAGGATTGTTGGGTTTCTAGTCTTTTCTAGTAGCTTCCGTGTAATTAAATTGGGAAGACATTAAGGTATCGCCAGCGTCACGGTTTTGAAGTATTGGCACCCGAATAATCGAAAGCTTCACCCAATAATAAGATTTCAAGTGCTCACCTAAATCAAGCAAACAATTTGAAGCCCCACAAGGCCTAAAATCTATGCAAAATTGAAAGTGAATCAAGCCTTAATCTTCGAAGCTTTAAAGATCCAAAATTCGCTTTAGCGTGAGGATATACGTCTTTGGCTAATAAAACCACCGATGAGGCGGATAATAAAAGGCAAGGCACGACCGAAGTCATAATAAAAGCTTCATGGCGAAGTTGAATAAAAGATGGAGGTAAACCAAAGATAATAAGGCCCTTCCATTAGGGGGCGTATAAAAGTCTTGGTAATAAGTCTCATGTTCAAAACCGTTATAAAACCGTGTTTATCGATTCTTCTTGTTGACTTAATTTTTTAACATCGTTGTCTATTAGGAGGGGTTATTGATTTGATGGTATTAGTTACACCGTTAAGACTCTATTTTTAGACCTAAATCTCTATTATCACATAAGTCAACAATGTATCCTCGTGATAATTAAGACAAAATAAAATATAAGAGATACAACTTAGGAATAATGGGAGGATAAGTACGTGATTAGGGCATATGAGTAGTGTTAGCATTACTAACTTATAATGACAATGATCTCGTTGCACGCTTGGCATGGAATTAAGGTGAAAATCGAGGACGATGAAATTATTTCTAACGAAGCATTCACGTGTTCTTATTCTATGAACCTAAACGTCCCATTTTGCGATGAAAATCATACATTATGTCAAAAACGCAAATAGTAGTAGTGTAGCTAGTTTATCATTCCAATAAAGTGAATAAAATTGAATTTTGGAGGTGCTACGATACTTAATTCTAGCATTGCGTGAGGGCACGACAATGGTTTAGTATGGGGGAGTGATGAGACTGCTTTTATACATGGTCTCATCGTACAAATCGGGCTTAAAATGCATAAAATGTCATTAAAACTACCAAATATATGCTCGTGTTTGTTACTTGTGTATTTTTAGGTACGGATATTGAGTAAATGGCAAAAGATCACAAGAATCATTCAAAAACGAACACGGGAAACGAAGCCGCACAATGAACCGGGCCCAAGTTTTGAATTTCCAAAAATACCCTTGAAGAATTGAAGATTGTCAAGTTTGGTCCCTCAACTTTTGAAGATTTACACTTTATACCCCTCAAATATTCAAAATTATGAATAGGGTCCCTAAAGTTTGAAGACATTACAAGAAAAGCCCTTGGGAAATAAAGAAATTACATTTGAAATCCTTATTTATGGTTTGGAAAGTAATTGTGCCATTTTCAGCAAGTACTCCCAAGTTGTTAAAGGGAAAATGGGCGTTGATAGCTATTATTTACAAAGTGAACAAAAGAGAGGAGCTTGGGGGCCAATTCTGCCAAGACATCCACACCTACCCCTCCTATCACAACCTCCCACGTCACCCCACTCAACTCTTCCCACCAATCACACGCTACCCTCACTCCATGTCACCTTCCACCCACATTTTTTAAATCAGATTTAATTAAACTAATTACTTTTGGTGGCAAACACGTTTTTTAAAAACTTAATTAACCCAAACAGATTAAAACACCCCCTAAACCACCCATAAACCCTAAAAACCCCAGGGTCAATTAGACTAAGAACAAAGGGTTTTTGCTCCATCTCTTCCAGAATGTTAATTACCCTTATTGTCATCAAAACCCACATCCTTAATCCACCCCAGACACACCCATGTGACCCCCCAAGATTCCCCTGCACACGTCTTTTTCCCTCAATACCAACAAGCAGACAAGATGAACGACTCAGATGATCTCCTTGGTCCCCAAGTCCAATTTAACGTCCAAGATCAAAGTTGCAAGCTGACCATCACTCTCATATCACATGGAGCCTCTTTGACTGATTTTGAAGAAAGAAGACCAAGGGCATTGTAGGAAATTCTAGCATTAGGGTTTATTATTCTAGACTCTTCTCCTTCATTGTATAAATAGGACGTTTGTGTCCTATTTTAGATTTGTTCCAGTTTTTTAAGTTAATTCATGTAATGCCTTTTTGAAATATAAAGTTTGGTATTTTTATTAAATTGTAATTCCTTTTATTTTTTAAAAGTTTGGTATTGAATTGCTTAGATTCTGAGTTCCACATTTAAGTTGTTAAACACTTAGTGTTTTTGAGTTTTCAAAATAGGTTTTGAAAAGGTTTGAATTTTTCAGAAATTTAAGAAGATTAAGAAGTGAAAGTTGATTGGTTTTCTTGTTTTTCTGAGGGTAATTCCTTGTTTAAAACGGGGTTAAGTTTCATTGGCTTGTGAAAAGGTTTATAAGATTTCAAAAATCAGAAAGTATACTTTTGCTTGTGTGCTCATTGATTTTTGCAGGTTTCATTGTTGATTGTTTGATAAAGGTTCAGCATAGGCCCCAACCTATTTGGAGGTGGCTAAGCAGCCACTAAGGGTCCTGGATGTAGGACCCTTAAGGTAGCTCCTTGTTTCCCTTTTCCATTTTCAGTTTTCTTAAAATTATATGTATTTGTGTGATTTTGCATGATTTTGACTGCAAGTTGTTTGATTGCATGTTTATTGGTTTTATTTTAGTTGTTAGAGATTAGTATGCATGTTTAGAGTAATTAGAACCAATTGGGTAAGGTTTTGCATAGATTTGCTTTGAAAAAAAAATTGAATTTCAGTTTTTTAAGGGGTGTTTGGATTAGGCTTTTAATCAGGGTAAAAGATAGAAAGATTGTGTTAAGACTTGTTTTATTCAGTCAATAGGGTATCAATAGGGTGTATGCTAGTTTGGGTCTCATTTTGGACAATTAAGAACACATTTGTATGCTTAAATATTAAGAGTAGCACAAAAATCAGTCAAGTTAACTTTTCTGCTCATTTTGTGTTAAGTTGTGCATCAAATTCGGTAGTCTGCTAGGGTAGGGTCTTTAGTAGGGCTTGCTATTGCTTGTATGCCATCTAGTTGAATTGTATGCAAGATCTTGGAGTTCAAAATTCGTATATGAGCAAGTAATTTAGCCCATTGTTCACCAGACTTTCTTGGTACACCAGTGACTGGATTTGGGTCATTTGTGCTTATTCTTTGCTTTGTGCTTGTGTTTCTTTTGCATTCACTTGACTCCCTACACTCAACTGAGTGTAGGGGTGCCTCATTGTCCAACAAAAACACCACCAAGTTCACAGATCAAGCCCTCTTGATCTTCATTTTCACAAGTGAAGACATAACTTTTTGCTTGTGTTCATAAAAAGCAAACTGAGCACGTTTTTGTTGTTTCAATCTTGATAACTTGGAATTGGATTTGTGTTTTGAGGCTTACAAGAGTTACTGGATTGAAGTTTAAAAAGCTAAAAAGAAAAAAAAATAAAAAAACCAAAAAGGACGTGGCCATGACTCGAACCTGCGCCACTCCTCCCACAACCAAACGTGTTAACCATCTCTGCCCTAGGGTCTTTGACTAATAGCTTTGATTTCAAATTGTATTTAAGGGGGTTTGGTTTTGGCTTTTCATAAATAAGCCGTGACCTTTTTAGCTTATTTTAGCTTATTGGTTAAGCTTATTAGCTCATTTTCATTTTTCCTAAGAAAGTTATATAGTCTAGGATTTTTCTACACCAAGTTTTGAATTTTCTCATTATTTATTTATTTTCTATTAATTTTTCTTTAGCCGTATTTTATTAATTAGTTTAAAAATAGTTAAAATAGGTTTTAGTTTTTAGAAAAATAGTTTTTAGGTTTTATTTAAGTAATCTGAGGTTTACAGCCCAAAAAGTTTTCAAAAAGTCTTATTTTTGATTTTATTTGATTTTAGGGTTTTCTAGCAACTTTAAAATTTAATATAAAATTAAATAATAGGTTTTAGAAACTTTAATTACATTTTTGTCTTAGTTACATTATTTAGGATTTTTGGTAATTTTTTAGAATTATTTTATAAACTATTTATTTTTTTGATTATTTTATTATTATTTTATTATTAAAAGTTCAAAGTTTGTTTTTTCTATTTTTTTCATTTTTCCTAGATTGTAGACACATAATTAGGAATTTTGTAACTTTCCAAATCTTTTTATGACTTTTCATTTAATTTCTAGAATTAATTTACGTTTTAATAGATTTTAATAGTTTTTAGGTGTTTAAAAATAGTTTAATTTGGTTTTAAAATTTTAAAAAATACTTTTTAGCTTAATTAGGTCATTTTTGAGGTTTACAAACTTTAAAATCTTGTTTAGGGCTTTTTAATAATTAATTGTGATTTTTAGGGCTTTAATTAGCATTAAAAAGTCATTATTTAATTAATTAAAAGGTTTTAGCAAGTTTTGATTTTTTTGTAAACTCTTAGAATAATATTGTGGATTTTTAGTAATTTTTAGGAATTTTTAGGTTACAATTTTAAATTTTGTAGTTTTTACGGTTTTACGTGAACGCGTTTTCGTCTTAGCTCGATCCGTCTTCGTAACCGTCTTTTCTTTTCTTTCTCATTTCTATTCCCTTTTCTTCTTAATAAAATCATCATTCAAAATCAATTCATCTCACAACACACTAGCCTCCTTGAGAACGAACTCACTTAAGGGTCATAAGTGTTTACGTTTTCCTAAACGTACACTTAACGCTTACCACTAATTTATCATCCTTTTCCTAAAGGGTACAAAAACTCTACATCACTCCTCCATTGTGCGAAGGTCGGGTTGTGGGCCTTGATTGTTATTATTGTTCATGTTGTTGTGGGGTGGGTTGTTATTATTATTTTGCACACCGGCCATATCTAAGTCTCTAAGAGTCTCGGGCTCAGAATAAGACATAGATCGAGTACGCATACACTAAAATGAAATAAAATATTTTTTGGTTTTTTTATCTTTTTTATTGTTTTTGGATTTTTGAAAATTTTATATTTTTTTAGGATTTTTGTAAGTTTTTGTACTAGAAAATAACGTTCCTAAAAGAACGGATCACAAAATCCAATTTTTTTCTCACTAAAAACCGTTAATCTTTACGAAAAGAGCCGGCAGCGACGCCATTTAATAAATGGTTTTTGCTTAGCATTTGTGTACTCGATATCGTTCTTGGTATCTTATCGAATTGATCACGGTTAATGGTGGAATAGTCGGTGTTGGTCACTAAAAGGGGGAGCTTTATATTATCTATTGTAAATTAAATAACAAGTTAACAACACTAAGATAAAAGACATACACAAACTAGCAAGGAATTAAAGTAATTAAAAACTAAATTAAAAGTAATTTTAAAAATAAAAAAAAAGTAAATTAAACCAAGACAAAACTCGTTTAAAATAATACTATGTAAAAATGTGGGAAAAGTTAAATTTGAAAACTAAGATAAATAAAACAAAAACTAGGGTTAGATCGCAATACGATCGTAACTCAGATCGCAAGATGGATCTTGGTTCCTGATCGCAATGGTGGATGGCACTCAAGAAATGAGGGATCGCACTATTGGATCGTGACTTGGATCGCACTCACTGATCATAACCACGATCGCAACAAGTGGATCGTAGTATTTGATCGTGGCAATGGATCGCAACAAGGGATCGCACTCAACAATCCTAACCACGATCGCACTAGGGGATCGCAGCCAGTGATCGTAACCACAGATCGCAGCAATGGATCGCAACAAGTGGATCATAGTATGATCGAAGTAAAGGATCGCAAGTAGAAATCCTAGGGGTTTATGCGATCACACTTACTTGATCTGAATGGGTAAACTTATAAAGATGATACGATGGGATTCAAAGAGCAACAAGCAAAAATGAATAAGCACAAATAAGCAAGACGAATAAGCACTTATTTAAATCTTAACCAAATGAAAACAAGCATGAATTTAAAAACTATTAAAACACGAAATAAGCAAACTTTATAAATCAAACTTTAAAAAGACTAAACTTTTAAGAAAACGCAAAAGTAAATAAGCTAAATACAAAATAAGCCAATAAGCATGATAAGCTCAAAGCTCAAATCGTATTTAAACTAAGATATGAATAAAAAGATAAACTTTTTAATCAATCAAACATCAAGATGCAACTAGAAGCATTAAAATATCGGATCAAGAAAAAATTAAAATCAAGAAAGGTAGAAGAAGATTAAAGATGAAAAGCTTAAACTTGCACTTGTAGATTAATGAATCCAAAATACAAGATTAAACTAAAGCTTTAACATGAAAGAAAGAAAAGATGAAGTTCTAGTGAGAGAAAGTTAGCACTTTCTCTCTCTAAAAAAAACACTACAAAAGAAAAAATGAACTAGCTAACACTAACTAACACCCTCCTAATGAAGCATTAGGAGGGTATTTATAGGAGAGGGGAGGCATGTTGCTTCCTTCTTTCTTTCTCTTTCTCGTCTTTTAATTTCTCGTCTTTCTTGACTTTGTCTCGGGATTAGTCGAATGATAACTTAAACTCGTTTTCTATTTTTCTTCTTTTAGTAGACTTGTTTCTTCGACTTTGTTAAACTTCCGTCTTTGGACTTGTTTCTTCGATAAATCTTTAGAATAGGCCTTTTACTTCCGTTCTTCTTGGAGTTTTGATCTTTTGACTTGTCTTTTGTCTTTTTCTTCGATAAAAGCCCGTGATAGCCCGTGTTTTCTTCCTTTTTCATATTTTTATCCTGAAACACATTAAAAACACAAACCACGCATAATTCCGACTTTTACGACATAAAATACACGTTTCGGTCTTGTTATTATTGGAAATAAGTGGTAAAAGGATAAGTGTTTCACACTTATTACTGCATGACATAGACCTCCTCTGAAATGGTGCCATAAAGAAAATCACTCTTCACATCCATTTGATAAACTGTGAAGCCCATGCAAGAAGCATAGGCTAGGAAAATTCTTATTTCTTCAATCCTTGCAACAAGTGCAAAAACCTCTTCATAGTCTATCCCTTCCTCTTGTGTATAACCTTGAGAAACTAAACGTGCCTTGTTTCTGACCACAATTCCTCTTTCATCCTTCTTGTTTCTAAGAACCCATCTTGTCCCAATAGGTCTGACATCTTGAATGGCAAATTGGTGAAGCTCATCCTGCATTGCTTCCACCTAACTTGGTTCTTTGAGAGCATCAAATATCTTCTTGGGTTCCTGTTGTGACATAAAACAAGAAAACAAACATGCCTGAACAAGAGGGGTATCAACCTTCTTGTGGATATTGGCAATAAAACCTCCTTGATTCTGATGAGACCTTCTTGTTTGAATAGGAGACATCACATCACTAATTATTAGAGAATGAGGATGATTCTTGATAGTAGATGTAAGTATTCCTCCTTCAAGAATTGTGTTGTCTTCAATTTCAGTCTCCATGTTGCCAATATCATCTTCAAATTATCCTCCATCATCACCTGAATGAACCTATTCATGTACTGTTGAAGGCTCACCTTGTTCAAAAACACTGGAAGAGAATAAATGAACAAAAGGGTTGTCAACGCCTGAACTAGGCCTATCAACGTTTGATCCATCAACGCCTGAATTTGGCCTGTTAGTGCCAGATTTGCCTTTGTCAGCGCTTGAAGATTCATGCATGTTTCCATCAATTGGTTTTTCTTGTGGACAATCTTTTTCCTTTCCAGCAGCAGCAGCAAATCCATATGTCCAAATAGGAATGGTGACATACTCAAGTATGGGAGTTGATTTGACTACATGTGTTTCTACTTCCTTGTCAACCTGTTTACCTGTAATTTCAACAACTGGTTCTTCTACAACATTTGAATCCACTTTCACAATGTCTGGATTAGTAACAGGCATATAAATCAAGGTTCTAGATAAAGGTTCTAAATCAAAGAACCAATTTGGTCCACTCTTAGGATCACTGGGTTTACTTTCTAAAAAACTAACATGTACCTTTTCAAGTATACGTTTTTCTTTCTTAATGTAAACCCTATATCCTCTACTCTGCACTGAATAGCCCATAAAATAGCCTTCATCACCTTTAGCACTAAACTTTCCTAAGGCATCACTAGTATCAAGTACAACTACATGACATCCAAAGGGTTTAAGAAAACCAATATTAGGTTTCCTATTCCAAAATAGCTCATAAGGTGTCTTATTATGGATTATGTTGATCAATGCCCTAGTCTGAACATAGCAGGCTGAGTTTACAGCCTCAGTCCAAAAAGCAATGGGAAAATGAGCATCAACCAACATTGTCCTAGCTGCTTCTATGAGCGTTCTATTCTTCTTTTCAGCCACCCCATTTTGTTGTGGGGTTCTAGCTATACTAAACTGCCTAGTAATCCCTTTATTAAAACAGAAGTCATCTAACAACTTATTTCTAAACTCACCACCATTATCACTTCTAAGATTTTAACCTCATTCCCAGTCTTTTTCTCAATCTGATAAATAAAATTAATCAAAACAGTGGCAGTTTCACTTTTCAAAGCTAAAAAGAAAGTCCAAGTAAATCTAGGAAAATCATTAGTTATGAAAAAACAAAAAGATTTACCATTTAAGCTTTCTATATTAGTTGGACCAAACAATTCCAAATGCAGCAAGTGAAGTGGTTTAGAACTAGAGTGCACAAGTTAGACTTAAAGGAGACTTTGTGATGTTTGCCTTTAAGGCATGCAACACAAGAATGATCATTGTGGAAAGCCTTTTCAGGCAAACCATCAACTAAACCATGTCTCACAAGTCTGCTTATGTTCTTAAAATTTATGTGCCCTAACCTTCTGTGCCAAAGATTACTTTCATCAACTGAAGCCTTAGCATATAGACATGACAAATTATTATTCATCCTAATTCCATTAAGATTCACATTATAAATGTCCTTATGCCTAGGTGTTCTATAATCAATGAACTTCTCATCGGGTATCTTAAAGTCTTTATTTAACACCAAGCATTCAGTATCAGTAAAAAGAACCTTATTTTTGTTATCACAAACTTGTGATACACTAAACAAATTATAACCAAGTTCTTTTACCAGAAATACGTTTTCAGAACGCAAATTGTTGGTGATAAGAGTGCATTTGCCAGTAATAGTCCCATATCCTCCTCCAAAGTACACTTTATCACCATCTTTAATGGGGGTAAAGTTGGTCAAATAATATTCCTTCCCCGTCATGTGCCTAGAGCATCCACTATCCCAATAGCCATAGTCATTTACCTGTTTTTGAATGCCCTGCACATAAAGAAAACAAATTATTTTTCTTTGGGAACCCAAGCCTGAGCAGACTTGAATTCATTTGGGTGTTCAACAAGAACATATTTAGTCCTTATAACAACCCCTTGTTCATCCCTTTTAGGATTGAACACCCAGTTAACCCCAATTGGTTTAGTTATGACCTTTGAAATATAATGAAATCTGTTACAGGTCATAAAAATCCCATCTGAATTAGGGTTTTGGTCTTGTTTGGGTCTCCATGTCAAGCTAGAAGACGCTTTAGATTATTTTCCCTTTGGCTGCAATTATTTGTTAATACTTGGTCTAACAGCGTTGGAAACATTCCTGTCAACGTTAAAATTGTTCTTGACAGCGCTGAAATTACCCTTATTAGCGTCAAAACTAGGGTTGCTAAAGGAACCCATTGTCTGTTAGACCATGTATTAGTCTTTTGAAAAGGCATTTGTCCATAAGTATTAGACCCTTTAGTAAAGAATGGAGTTGGTCTAGTAACTTGTGGACTTTGTTGGACAAAAGGTATGGGTTTGACCATGGTTGACTTTTTGTCAACGTTGACTTTTGAAGCACTGACACACTTATATGCCAAATGTGAAAAGCTCCTACAACTATAAAAAAGCTTTTCTAGACATAACTCTAGGTCTAGATGAAAAGAAACCTGTCCCATTATCACTAACTTGACTTTTTGGTGACCTAGGTTTTCTATACATTTCTTCTTACTTATAATACAAAGTTTTAGCCATGTATAAAATCTTTATCGTCCGATCTCTTCGAATTGACTACCGGCTAAGAGTGTGACTCAATTGTCTTTTGGAAAACAAGAGGATGTGTTTGTTTGATTATCTAAATTTTAAAACTACAAGCAAGCAAGAAAATTGTCGTTTGAGTAAAGTGAAAGATTTAAGAATTTAAACTAAAAATAAAAGTGTGCAATCTTTGGAAATTAAAACTTAAATAATCCAAAACATAGAAACTTGTTTAAAAATAAACTAAGACAAAAGGTGGGAAAGAGTAAATTTGAAAGTCTAAGGAAAATAAAACAAAGCAGATCGCAACGCGATCGTACCCAAACAATAAGATGGACCGTGTCCACCGATCGCACTCAATGCGATCACAACAAAGGAATCAGATCGTACTCACTAGTACGATGGGTAACGTGATCGTACTACCAAATCGCAACCACGATCGCAACAAGTGGATCGTGGTCCTCGATCGTGGTTTATGATCGCAACCAAATAGAATCGCAATCAATGCGATGGAAACAAGGCATCGTAACTCACCATCGTACTCCCAGATCGTAATCAACGATCGTGGTGTGTGATCATAACAGGGAAGAACAGATGGATCACACTCAATGCAATCGTACCCCAAGATCATGACCAAGTAAAACCTTCTAAGATGGAAATGGCGTCCAACAAGTAAATAAGCTTAAACGAATAAGCAGTAACCAAAGAAACACTTAACAACTTGGAAAATAGTAAATAAGCACAAATTCGAAACTTTTATGAATTCTACACTCGCGACTTTATAAACCAAACATGAAATGATGGAATTCTTAAAAAAAAGGTTAAAAGTAGATAAGCTAAGAATACAAATAAGCTAATAAGCATAAAGAGCTTATAGCCTATACGTATATGAGCTTATGTAGGAACAAAAGAAATGAACTTCCTTACCACACAACATCAAACTCAATCACGGATCATGAATGATTCGGATCAAAAGTGAAGTTTCGGATTAAGGAATAAGAAAAATCAAGAAATGTAGAAGGATATTAAAGAACACAAAGCTTAAACTAAAACTTTTTGATTAATAAAACTCAAATACAAAGATTAACTAAAGCTTAACTTAAAAGAAAAGATGAAGTTTTAGTGAGAGAAAGTTAAACACTTTCTCTCTCTAAAATGAAAACTAAAACAAAGAAAATAAAACTAGCTAACCACCCTCCTAATGTGATTAGGAGGGTATTTATAGGCTAAGTGGGAAGTGCATGTGTGGTGTGCTTCCTTATTTCTTTTCTTCTCGACTTGATTTAATTCTTTGTCTTTTCTCGACGTCGTCTCGGAATTTGAACTTGTCTTAATAATTTTCTTCTTTAATTTGGACTTGAGTTCTTCGACTTCATTAAACTTCCGCCTTTAGACTTTTTTTCTTCGATAAATCTTCAGAATAGGTCTTGGACATCCGTTCTTTAAGTACTCTTGATCTCTTGACTTCGTCTTTTCTCATTTTCTTCGATAAAATCCCATGTTTTCTTCCTTTTTCATCTTTTGGTCCTAAAACACAATAAAAACACAAACCACACATAATTCCGACTTTTACGACATAAATTACACGTTTTGGTCTTGTTATTATTGGAAATAAGCGTTAAAAGGATAAGTGTTTTCACACTTATTAAATCCCCTACACTTGACCATTGCAATATCCTCGTGCAATGCATTAATTTTAAAGCACGGTTTACATTTTTCATCATAAATAACCCACCTTGGCCTTTATTAAATACTAAACATTTAAGGAAAATAAGAAGATAGAAAACATGTACAGAAATCAAAGACTTACATTGGTTTTAGGCTGCCATGAACGTTTATCATCCTCAAGTTTCACGTTCCCCACACCAAGCTTAAAAACGAGATCATTGTTATTATAAGTTAGCAAACTAACACGAATTCATGTGGGCCTATTATTTACTTAGACTCCCTTATTCCTAGGTGTATCTCTTATATTTTATTTTTTTGTCTTGAATGATCACGAGGATTCATTGTTTGACTTATTTCGATAGTTATTTAGGCCGAAAATAAAGTGGGACGATTTAATCAATAGTTAGCTAAAGGACAAAATTTTTTAAAACTGCTTCTCGTGACCTCATAAAGTTCATATCTTGGCATAACTTGCTTCACGATTTGAGACCCTTCTCGGACCGATATTTGGCAGCGACTTCATACTTCAAATCTTTGAGAGACGTTCTTGAAATTATGGTCTTCTCTTCATAATAGGAATTTCTTCACTTGAAGTTTTTAGAGATTCTTCATATTTGGACCACAACTTCTTCATTTTTCTCTAATCTTTATTATGGACTTTGATATACAACGATCCGCCTCCTTTTAGGACTTTGATCTATTTATCCTCATACCTTGCTAGGGTCTTTTCGGATAAACTTCTCCATGATCTTCAGGGGAGTATTTGCTTTTCGTCGTGTGTCTTGATCCTTCATATTGATTTTTGACAAATGATTCTTCACATCACTTTTGGATCTTTAGCAACAAACTGTAGCCCTCATGCCTTGTTAGGGCCTTTTCGGACTCACCAATCTTCGCATCCCGCTTCAATAAGTTATGCCTTGGCTATCAACTCTAATTAATACCGAGCAACTTTTAAACGATCTTGGGCTAGAAGCTAAGTAACTTTTCAAATCGTACAACCTTATTTATTGCAGATAAATTTATTAGCAAACGATGGGAGAATAGGCTCATAATTAACTCACATAAATTCACGAAAGAATACCAAACTTATAATTGACTCTATCATCTCTCATCCTCCACATTTTAAAATCTCAAGGAATGAGACTCGTGGATGCTTAGCCTAATAAATCAAAGTTTTGGGTTTTCGAGTCATCTATAGGATCTTGCAAATTCTTAGACTTTTTCAAGTTTAGAAATCGCATTTTAAAGTTCCCTTGATAAACAACTCTCTAGGATCAATTATAGGAACTTGCGAAAAGTTCTTGTTCTTAACCCGTGAGAGTTAAAACTTTTGCGTTTTAAAGCTCCCTATATAAAAGCCTAGCAAAACTTGACTTAAACACGTTAAGGATACAAGCTAGAGTAAACTTAGATAAGTAAACTCGGGTTGAGTCATAATATTCACGACTTTGAAAAATTTAAAACCACTTTATTGCAAATTTATTCTAGCAAAGAAAGTAAATAACGCTAACAAAGGAAAAACTAATAGGTCAAAATAGATTAAAATTTTTGAAAAATGTCGAAAAATCAGATTTTCCGGTTAAATGAGGGAAAATTCATGGAAAAGACCACTTACTTCGATAGAAGTCCCCCTACACTTGATATAAACATTGTCCTCAATGTTTAAGCATGTGGGAATAAATTCCCCTACACTTAGGACATTGTGCACTTTGTTTAAGTCTTGCTAAGGAAAGGACAACTAAAGTGATTTCAATGTGAACATATAAGATATGAAAAATTGATTCACGACAGTTTAGGATAGAACCAGGAAGACGGGAACACGGAATCACGATTCGTCAAAAGTCATCGAGGTGCTATTTGAAGCTTGAATCCCTGCACAAAATAAGAAACAAGACAACCAACACATATGGAGCTCCCCCTACACTTATTATGAAAGTGGTAAAGGATAGATCACGGGTTGCCTCTCGAGAAGAGCTTGTTTTTGATAACCGAGTCACGAGCCTGACTCGACCCAAAACTAGTTCATGGGAAATGTGGTGAGGGATGGAATCATCTCATGAGAGCTGTCCTCACCAAAGTACAACTTCAAACGCTGGCCATTCACCTTAAAATTGGGCCCATTTGGCTGAGAAAGCTCAATGGTGCCATATGGAAAGACTTTGGTGATGGTGAATGGACCAGACCAGCGGCTCTTCAACTTGCTAGAGAAGATCTTCAACCGAGAGTTAAAGAGTAAAACTTGATCACCAACGTGGAACTCTCGGTTATTAATACTTGCATCATGGATGATCTTGGTCTTCTCCTTGTAGATTAGTGATTTCTCGTAAGCTTCATTCCTCAGTTCATTTAGCTCGTTGATTTGAATCTTGCGAAGATCACCGGCTTTGTTGATGTCGAAGTTAGCCCACTTCAAGGCCCAGTATGCCTTATGTTTCAGCTCGATGGGGAGGTGGCATGCTTTCCCGTCACAAGACGATAAGGTGTACAACCAATCGGCGTCTTATAGGAGGTACGGAAAGCCCACAGAGCATCATCTAACTTGTCGGCCCACGCGGCACGATGCTCTCCCACAGTACGTTCCAGAATTCGCTTCAATCCACGGTTGGAAATCTCGGCTTGCCCATTGGTTTGGGGATGATAGGCGGTGGAAAGACGGTGATTGACACCATACTTAGCCATGACTCTTGCAAATTGATCATTGCAAAAATGAGTCCCGCGGTCACTGATTATAGCACGAGGAACACCGAATCGAGCAAACAGCTGCTTCAAAAAGTTCACAACCACCCTCGCATCGTTCGTTGGGAGAGCCTTAGCTTCAACCCATTTAGAAACGTAGTTAACAACTACGAGGATGTATTTGTTCCCTTTGGATGATGGAAATGGCCGCATAAAGTCGATGCCCCATACGTCAAAGATTTCACATTCTTGTATGAAATTTTGATGCATCTCATCTTTATGTGTGATCTTGCCTTGGCGTTGGCAAGCATCACAATGCTTAACCATTTCGTGAGCGTCACGATAAATGGTGGGCCAATAGAATCCAGAGTCAAACACTTTCTTAGCGGTGTAGTTGGGACCAAAGTGACCACCGGTGGGTCCTTTATGGCAAGCATCAAGGATTTGTAAAGCTGTCGGCCCATCAACACATCGACGAATGATCAGATCAGCACATTGTTTGAAGAGATAAGGGTCATCCCAGAAGTAAGTCTTAACATCTTTAAAGAACTTCTTCTTTTGTTGGGATGTTAACCCTTTGATGAGAATACCACCCGCTAAGTAGTTTTCAATGTCCGTAAATCACGGGGTGTCATCAAGATTGGAGTGAATAGACATTAAGGCCTCAAGGGGAAAAGAGTCATTGATCTCTTGGTTCGGATGATCCCCTTGATACGGATCCTCAAGTCTACTCAGATGATCTGCTGCTAGGTTTTCGGCTCCTTTTTTGTCACGAATTTCAATGTTGAATTCTTGAAGGAGCAAAACCCAACAAAGAAGTCTTGGCTTAGAGTCTTTCTTAGTTAACAAGTACTTCAACGCGGAATGGTCGGTATAGACAATTGTGGTAGAAAGGACAAGATAGGGGCGGAACTTCTCAAAATCATACACTACAACTAAAAGCTCTTTTTCGGTAGTGTTATAATGCAATTGATCCCCCGTCATTGTCTTGCTAGCATAATGGATTGGTTGGAAGTGTTTGTTCACTCTTTGGCCCAAAACCGCTCCAATAGCAAAGTCGCTAGCATCGCACATCAATTCAAAAGGTAGCTCCTAATTAGGAGTGACTAAGACCGGTGCCTTAGTTAGCTTATCCTTGAGAAGATTGAAGGCTTCAATACACTGTTTGGAAAAGATAAAAGGAGTATCTTTTTCCAAGAGGTGGGTCATCGGGCGAGCGATTTTAGAGAAGTCTTAAATAAATTGACGATAGAAGCCCGCATGACCAAGAAAACTTCTCACACCCTTCACGGTTGAAGGTGGAGGTAATTTGGCTATGACATCCACTTTAGCACGGTCCACTTCAAGACCGGCTTTGGAAATTTTATGTCCCAGCACAATCCCTTCTTTCACCATGAAATGGCATTTTTCCCAATTCAGAACAAGGCGAGTGTCTTCACACCGCTTAAGCATGCGTTCCAAATTGGCAATGCACGTAGAGAAGGAATCACCATAGACCGAGAAATTATCCATGAAGACTTCCATGGTTTCTTTAACCATGTCATGGAAGATAGCCATCATGCACCTTTGGAATGTCCCTGGAGCATTGCATAAGCCAAAAGGCATTCTTTTGTAAGCAAATGTTCCATAAGGACAAGTGAATGTGGTATTCTCTTGGTCTTGGGGATCAATGGATATTTGAAAATAACCCGAGAAACCGTCTAAGAAGCATTAATAGTCATTACCCGCTAGACGTTCAAGCATTTGGTCCATGAAAGGAAGGGGAAAATGATCTTTTCTCGTAGCATCATTGAGTTTGCGATAGTCTATACAAACTCTCCACCCTGTAACGAGACGAGTAGGAATCAACTCATTGTTTTCATTGGGAACAACGATAATTCCGCATTTCTTAGGCACACAATGGACTGGACTAACCCATGGTGAATCCGAGATAGGGTAAATCATGCCCGCATCAAGAATTTTGATAACCTCTTTTTTGATAACGTCATGGATCTTGGGATTCACCCTTCTTTGGCTTTGAATAGTGGGTTTAAAGTCGTCCTCCATGAGAATTTTATGTGTGCAAAAGTGAGGATCAATTCCACGAATATCAGAGATTTTCCAAGCAATCGCTTTCTTATGATTCTTCAGCACAGCGATAAGTCGGGATTTTTCTTCTTCTTTCAGGTCCTTTGCGATGATGACCGGTAACTTCTTGTTGTCTTCAAGGAAAACGTACTCGAGATGAGACGGAAGATCCTTAAGCTCTAAATACGGAGGATTTTCGATGGACGGCGTAGTCAACTTCGAATCATCGGTAGAGATAGCCTTAGGAGACTGTGGAGAAATATGGTCCTCATTGAGAAGTTTCTCAATGTTACGAATGTCTTCATCCCAATTGGAGGGAGAATCGTCATATTGCAAATCCACATCTCCTAGAGTTGCTTCAAATTCTTTCAAGAGGAAATCACTTTCTCCAAATGGAGTTAGTGATGGAGAAATAGAGGCAACGGTCTCAACAGTGGATAGAGAAGAAGAACCACTTTTATAAGCGTCTTTGAAATGTTCTTCACAAGCCTCATCAAGAATGTCAATAAAATTAACACTCTCGTTTTCCGAAGGCTGTTTAGAAAGTTTACCCATGTTGAAGACGATTTTATCGTCACCAACTCTCATGGTTAATTCGTCCGCGGCTACATCAATGAGAGTGCGACCGATCCTCAAGAATGGACGTCCAACGATTAATGGAACACGGGGGTCCATTTCGTAGTCAACGACAAAAAAATCCGTTGGAAAGGTGAATTTGTCGACACCAACAAAGACGTCTTCGGCTATCCCCACTGGATAAGCAACCGTACGGTTGGCTAATTCCAAGGTCATTCGGGTGGGGACTAGCTCGGGTAGAGATAATTGTTTCCAAACGCTTAGAGGCATTAAGTTGATACTAGAACCTCGATCGGCTAGGGCCATACAATTCTCTACCCCAGGGAAGTTGCAAGGAATCAAGAAACGACTCGGATCACCAAGTTTGGTTGGTAATTTCCTTAAGAGGACAGCAGAGCAATTCTCATTAAGTTGGGTCCGAGTGATATCAAGGAGTTTCTCCTTATCAATGAGCAGATCTTTAAACATTTTGGCGTACTTCGGCATGTGAGCGAGAGCCTCAGCAAAGGAGATATTGAAATTCAGTTGTTTAAACATTTTTAGAAAGTTAGAAACCTGAATATCATCCTTGTTTTTCAACTTCTCTTTCCTCAACCTTGAGGGATAAGGTATATCGGATGAAGAGGAAGGCTTTAGGGGAGTAGGATCACTCACTACCGCGGGTGGTGGGGAAATAGGGGTAGAAGGAAAAGGAGGTGAGGAAAGTTGCTCTTTTTCCTTGTTCACAATCATGGGTGGAGGTGTAGGAAGCTCGGGTTCCGTATAACCTTTTCCACTACGAGTGGTGATTGCTTTCATCTCCCTCGTGGATTAGAAACGGTGTTACTCGGAAGAGTACCCGAAGAAGAGGGTTTATTACCTTGGAAGAGCGACCCGATCATATCACGTATATTATCCGCTTGAGTGCTGAAAGAGTCTCTCATGTCTGCGCGAATATCATTGCTTTGTTTTGCCATGTCATTCCTAAGCTCGGCTCGAATATCACTCCATTGTTTCGCCATGTCTCCCTTCAAGTTGATGAATTGACTCTGAAGATTCGTCACCATCTCTCTATTAGTCCTCATGAACGTCTCGATATCTTGATTCAACGCTGTTGGTTGATTGAGAGGTGGAGCTTGGTAAGCTTGAGAATTTCCTTGAGGTGGATATGGGTTTCTTTGGGATTGATATTGATTGTTAGCACGAGGTTGGGTTTGGTTATTTCGGTTGTAGCTTTGTTGTTGGTTTTGGTTTTGAGGAGTAAAACCGGGTGGTGCAAGATAGTTTTTTGAACGATAACTTAGCAAGTTACGATCTCCTTGAGGACGAGCTTGATAGCCTCCCGTGGGATAAGTACCGTATGTCGCGTTAGCGTTTTCACAAAAATTGCCTTGAGTAGAAGGACAATCATTGTAAGAATGAGGACCACCACATGTGTCACAAGAAATAGCAACGGCTTTAGCTTGTTGAGTGGTGTTATTAGCCAAAATTTTCATATTTTTGCTCATTTTGATAATGGCCCGTTCCATGGCGGACATGTCGGTGGTGGAAGAAGTAGATGAAACATTGACTCTCAGATTAGATCTTGAGGATGCGGATGAATCCCAATTCTTGTGGTGAGTAGTCATGTTTTCAATCAACTAACTACACTCCTCGGTCTCCTTTTCATAAAAGTGCCACCGGCGGCGGCGTTTATCGTGTCACGATCACGAAAAGTGAGACCATTGTAGAAAGTATCAATGAGAGTGACGGGGAGCATGTTATGATTTGGACAACGGTCGATCAAATCATTGTAACGTTCCCAAGCATCAAAGAGGGATTCATCATTGTCTTGCATGAATCCACTAATTTGGTTACGAAGGCTCGTGACCATGGATGGTGGAAAGTAGCGCGACAAAAATCGTTGAGTCATGTCGTCCCAAGTATGAATAGAATTCTTTGGGAGACGGTCAAACCATTTTTCGGCATGGTGAGAAAGCGTGTGGGGAAATAGTTGAAGGTGAAGTACATCCATAGAAACACCGGGCATCTTCATGCTTTGAGTAATGGTAATGAATTTGTCGAGGTGCTTGTTGGCATCATCATCCGGCAATCCATGAAATGGATTAGTCTGCACTTGCTGGATCATGTGATGTTTCAACGAAAACTCCTGAGCCGTGATTTGCATCGGCGCAATCGGTCCTCCCCGTCCGTTCATGGTCGGTTGACACAATTCCTCCATTGTTCGTAAATCAGGTAGGGGAGCATTGTGGTTGTTGTTATTGTTATTCAAATTGGGTAGAGGTGGGTTATTATTGTTGTTATGAACACCAGCCATATCTAAATCTTCACGAGTCTCGGGCTCAGAATAATTTGAAGATCTAGTACGCATACACTTGTAGAAGAAAAATATACAGAGAAAATATCTATATAATCTTTTTGGTGCAATACCTTTGGAAAAGAATTGCTTTTTATGATTTTATAATGTTTTTGTATTTTTGAAAAGTTTTATAATTTTTATGGATTTTTGAAAAAAATTTAGCAAGGAAAATAACGTTCCTAAAAGAACGGATCTCCAAAATGCAACGCGTCTCTCACTAAAAACCGTTAATCTTGACAAAAAGAGCCGGCAGCGGCGCCATTTAATACAAGGTTTTGGCCATGTATAAAAACTTTATCGTCCGATCTCTTCGAATTGACTACCAGCTAAGAGTGTGACTCAATTGTCTTTTGGAAAACAAGAGGATGTGTTTGTTTGATTATCTAAATTTTAAAACTACAAGCAAGTAAGAAAATTGTCGTTTGAGTAAAGTGAAAGATTTAAGAATTTAAACTAAAAATAAAAGCGTGCAATCTTTGGAAATTAAAACTTAAATAATCAAAAACTTAGAAACTTGTTTAAAAATAAACTAAGACAAAAGGCGGGAAAGAGTAAATTTGAAAGTCTAAGGAAAATAAAACAAAGCAGATCGCAACGCGATCGTACCCAAACAATAAGATGGATCGTGTCCACCGATCGAACTCGATGCGATCACAACAAAGGAATCAGATCGTACTCACTAGTACGATGGGTAACGTGATCGTACTACCAGATCGCAACCACGATCGCAACAAGTGGATCGTGGTCCTCAATCGTGGTTTGTGATCGCAACACAATAGAATCACAATCAATGCGATGGAAACAAGGCATCGTAACTCACCATCGCACTCCCAGATCGTAATCAACGATCATGGTGTGTGATGGTAACAGGGAAGAACAGATGGATCGCACTCAATGCAATCGTACCCCAAGATCGTGACCAAGTAAAACCTTCTAAGATGGAAATGGCGTCCAACAAGTAAATAAGCTTAAACGAATAAGCAGTAACCCAAGAAACACTTAACAACTTGGAAAATAGTAAATAAGCACAAATTCGTAACTTTTATGAATTCTACATTCGCGACTTAATGAACCGAACATGAAATGATGAAATTCTTTAAAAGAAAAAGTTTAAAAGTAGATAAGCTAAGAATACAAATAAGCTAATAAGCATAAAGAGCTCATAGCCTATACGTATATGAGCTTATGTAGGAACAAAAGAAATGAACTTCCTTACCACACAACATCAAACTCAATCACGGATCATGAATGATTCGGATCAAAAGTGAAGTTTCGGATTAAGGAATAAGCAAAATCAAGAAACGTAGAAGGAGATTAAAGAACACAAAGCTTAAACTAAAACTTTTTGATTAATAAAACTCAAATACAAAGATTAACTAAAGCTTAACTTAAAAGAAAAGATGAAGTTTTAGTGAGAGAAAGTTAAACACTTTCTCTCTCTAAAATGAAAACTAAAACAAAGAAAAATAAAACTAGCTAACCACCCTCCTAATGTGATTATGAGGGTATTTATAGGCAAAGTGGGAAGTGCATGTGTGGTGTGCTTCCTTCTTTCTTTTCTTCTCGACTTGATTTAATTCTTTGTCTTTTCTCGACGTCGTCTCGGAATTTGAACATGTCTTAATAATTTTCTTCTTTAATTTGGACTTGAGTTCTTCGGCTTCATTAAACTTCAGCCTTTAGACTTTTTTTCTTCGATAAATCTTCAGAATAGGTCTTGGACATCCGTTCTTTAAGCACTCTTGATCTCTTGACTTCGTCTTTTCTCGTTTTCTTCGATAAAAGCCCGTGAAAGCCCGTGTTTTCTTCCTTTTTCATCTTTTGGTCCTAAAACACAATAAAAACATAAACCACGCATAATTCTGACTTTTACGACATAAATTACACGTTTTGGTCTTGTTATTATTGGAAATAAGTGGTAAAAGGATAAGTGTTTTCACACTTATTAACTTAACACTAGGTTTTCTATCAACATTTAAGCCAAGTCAACAGGTTTTCCAATAGATGGGTTGGTCACCTTTATGGGTGTAGACTCATTTGGGCTTTCACTAAGCATGCCACCTTTAACAAACAAAGTAGGATTGAATTTCTTCCATTGTTCAAAATCAGTTAATTTGTGCTTATATTGCTCTACTGGGGTAAGAACTCTTGGTGGAGGAATGGATTCCTTTTCTTGAAGTTCTGGTATATGATTGTGGTAAAATACGACTTTTTAGGGAAAAGGCGTAAAAGCGGAAAGTATTAAGTGATGATTTAGGAAAATCAAACACTAATGACCCAAATAAGTTTGTTTCCCAAGGAGGTATATGTGTGTGATTAAAATGTAAAGATATTCGAGATTAATATTGAGAAAGAAGGGATGAGAAAATAGAATGACGGATACGTGAAAATTTTTACTACGACGACTAAATTAAATATAGTAAAAAGTGCTAAAGTAAAATTTAATTCTAAAAATTCCCAAAAAATTCCCAAAAATCAAATAGAATAAACTAAGAGTTTACAAATGATCAAAACTTTTTCAAACCTTTTAATTAATTAAATATTAAATTTTAAATGCTAATTAAAGCCCTAAAAATCCAAATAATTATTAAAAAGTCCAAATAAAGATTTTTCACTTTGTAAAACTCTAAAATGACTTAAAAGACTAAAAACTATATCTATAAATTTTTAAACTAAGAAAAACCTTTTTTAAATGATTAAAAACTATTATAATATTAAAATAATTCTAGAAATTATGAAAATGATGATAAAATTAATCTAGGAGTTTTAAAAATCTTAATTTAATGTATTTGACCTAAGAAAAATATAAAAGTTGCAAAAATGTGAAAAATGAAATTTAATAATAAAATAATATTAAAATATTATTAAAAATCCAAAAATTATAAAAAATTCAAAAAATTTGCAAACTAGTTTATTTTAACCTAAATAATCAGAAATGGAAGTGAAATTACTAAAATACCCCTATTGGGCCCCCAAATGGGCTAAAATCAAAAACAGTCCAAATGAAATGGGCTTTTGGGCCCAATAAAATGAAACTTAACCAAATAAGCTGAAAATCACCAGTCTAGCTTAAAATTCAATTCTAAGCACAAAAGTCTGAAGGCCCAAAAGCTGAAAGTGGGCTTATCACAACTTAATGGTATATCAGCTTATTCTTATTGGACTTTTTGGCCCATTAAGCTATAAGCCAATGCCATAAGCTCAGATTTGACACACAACCTTCTTTTGAGATGCCTAGGAGATCTGTGAAAGGAAATTTCAAATAAGCTCAACCAATAAGCCAGAAATAAGCAAAGTAAGTTTTCACTAAAAGACAAAATAGTCGACTTGGAGTTCTAGACCACCTCAGACCTTGAAATAAGTTGCAAAAGACTCTAAATGACTTAATTAAGACAAATTAACAAAGAAAAGTTCAATAAGCCAAGCCAAATAAGCTGAATAAGCTGATAAGCACTTATGTTAAAGTTAAAGTAGTTGGTTTTCTAGTCAAAGCTCAAAGTCAACCCCTTAAATGCTCCAGTATGAACAAATGGGTCAAATAAGTAACACCTATTACAAAATTAAAGTTTTTGCAGGTTTAAATAAGCTAGAACAGCTTATTGATAAGCACAATGTGAAATAACACTAGCAGTGGCTAGCAGTAGGGGAAAAGAGTTCCCACTACTTTGACTATTTGACTTGCTTTTTTAGAGAGATCCAGTTGGATTCAATGGAAAACAAAGGCATCCTTGTAATCAGTTGATCACAAGGAGTCAATATCAACAAATAAATCACAATTTGGTTTAGCCAATCAGCACATAATAAGCAAACAGTCACCAGATATGATACAGACTTGCAAATAAGCAGTTATGAACTAAAAAGCAGTTTTAGCATGAATAAGCCAACCAAATTGAACCATATGCATACACAAGCTATAATAAAAGTCCAATAAGCACAATCAAACTTGTTTCAAACACTGGATCAAAGATTAGAAGCACATTCAAGCTTATGTAGTTACTGATCAACAAAGGCACTTTTCAAAACCCTTTTGTTGATCTATTTGACCATCAATCCAATTTTAAACCTTCAAATCCCTTTCCCTGGTTATATTAAATAAAACATAGCACTTTTTAACCATAGTCTACCTTTAGATCTAGGTGTCCCCAGAATTTTAGCCAAAAATATTAAGTTAATCAGATTTTATGGTCCTTTGTTGGATTATGATGATTCAAACCACAAAATATGCAGATAAGTGACAAAATACATCAGATGAACAATAACCACCACAAAGGAACACAATACAACCACAAAATTTTCCTTAAATCCTAGTAGATCAGTTAACCTAAACACTCCTTTGGAAACTGATTTCTCAAGTTTTTAAAGGATTTGTTAATGCAATAATGCCTAAAAACGTTACTTGCATTTTTCGGTCTCGCTTTGTTTTGATTACGACAATATGTAAAAACAAGCATTTACGAAAACAACGAAAAAAGAATTCTTGAGTTAAAGTATTTTTCATTTTACCCATTTTCACTTAAGGTATGGATAAACAAGTACTAACCTTAATCAAGTGATCAAGTGATTTAATCTTTTATTAAAACTCACTTTTTATTAAGTGTGACAAGTTTTTATTAAACTTTCTTTTTAAGAAAATGTTTTATTAAATTAATTATTTGAAAATTTTAAAATGGCATATTCTTATTTGGTTAAGAATATTCTATCAGGATATTTTTTAAACCAGATATGACCTCCACCACTAAAGGACAAAAAGGGAGCGGAGTCTAGTCCAGCGGTACCTTAGCCCCTAGGCGGTTCCTTATCGATAAGGTACCGCGGGCTAAGATAAGGTACCGCGGGCAGATATAGCCGTTGGCCCTTTGTCCTATAAATAGTGGACCATTCTCAGCTTTTCAACTCACCTCTTTTGCACCTCTATTTCCAGATTCAAAAATTCTTCTTTAATCACTCAAATCTTTGATCATTTGTTTGATTACTACTTGTTTAAGAAGTGAATCTTGTTCTTCCGTCCCTTCCTCTCCAAGTGCAAAGAGAAGAACACTATCCTTGTGAAGTGTTGAGTCCACCACCAAAGATCCATTGAAGATCTAATTTCATACACTTGTAGTTGTGTCATAGTTGTGAAGATCCAAATAGTTGTGTCTATTTGGAAGTTGTGTATGTACTAAGTATAGTTGTGTAGATTGGTCCTAGCTACGATTAGGGCTCGACTTTTAGCTTAGAGTCGGAAATTGGTTAAGCGACGTGTACGGTTTTCTCCACCATAAGGAGCTTGTTGTGTAGTGAACTCTCGAGTAAGGAGTACTCGAGGAGTGGAGTAGGGACGAGGAGTGAGCTTCGTTGCCGAACCACTATAAATCCTTGGTGTTCGGTTTGATCTTTCTTTACCCTTAATTCTTTACATTCTTTATTCTTTGTGCATATATTTTTGTTAGTATTAGTTTAGTTGCACTATCATTGTTCATATTGTGCATAAGAAGATTTCACATATTTCCTCAAGCCTAAGTTTTTGAAAAATGATTTTTTGAAAACTACATTTTAACAAGTTAATATAAGAAACTATTCAACCCCCCTTCTAGTTTCTATAATTGGTATCAGAGCGGGTTGCTCAAGAATTTTTAAAGTATATTGTATTTTAAAACTTGAATCGATCTATGGATTCCAACAAATACCTAGAAGGGCAATCTATGCAAAGACCACCACTTTTTTAAACCGATAGTTTTATTTATTGGAAAAATAGATTTGAAACTTATGTGAAATCAAAAGATTTAGATCTTTGGCATGTTATTACCAATGGTGATTTTTTACCCTATCAATTTAATGAAGTTTCTAAAACAAAAGAATTGGTCACTTTTGACAAAGCTAATGACGATACTAAAAAGAAACTTTCAAAAAATAATGAGGCTAAAATGGTGATTTATAATGCTTTACCTAAGAAAGAGTATGAAAGAATTTTTATGTGTGAAACCGCTAAAGATATTTGGAACACTCTTTTAGTAACCCACCAAGGTAATAGCCAAGTCAAAGAAAGTAAAATCGATCTTCTTGTCCAACAATATGAACAATTTGTCATCTTAGAAGATGAAACTATTGATAGTGCATTTGCTAGGTTTAACACCATTATTACTAGTCTAAAAGCACTTGATGAAGGTTTTTCTAGCAAGAACAATGTTAGGAAGTTTCTAAGGGCTTTACATCCAAAGTGGAGAGCAAAAGTCACGGCGATTGAAGAATCGAAAGATCTCTCAACTTTATCACTCGATGAACTCATAGGCAACTTGAAGGTTCATGAGATGATAATTTTGAAGGACTCGGAATTAGTGGAAACCAAGAGTGAAAGGAAATCTCTTGCACTTAAAGCCAAGAAGGCACAAAGTGACCATGATAGTTCCTCGGAAAGCGATGACGAGGAGTATGCATTGGCGGTGAGAGATTTCAAGAAGTTCTTCAAGAGACGAGGTCAACATGTTAGGCAACCCAACAATGACAAGAAACCATTCTCAAAGAATCGGTTTGCCAAGAACTAAAAAGGTGATAGGAATTGCTTTAGATGTGGTGATCCAAATCATTTCATTGGTGATTGTCCAAAGCCCGCTCGCGATAAGAACCACACAGCGTTCGTTAGTGGAGCTTGGAGCGATAGCGGTGACTATGATGATGAAAACCCCAAAGAGGAGAAATGTCTTATGGCTCACACTTCTAAAGAGGTACATTCCGAAACCAAATATTATAGTTATGATAGCTCCACCTTTGATGATATTGAATTTGAAGGCTAATATGATAGTTTACATAAACTTAGTCTTAAATTCATAGAAAAAAAAAACCTTAAAATCAACCAAAACTAAGCTTTAAAATGAGATCAATGAACTTAGGGAGAAATTGGAAATACTTGAGAAAAACAAAGAAGTGGATTTAGGGTGCTTAAGTTGTGAGAAACTTAGATTAGAGAATGAAGATCTCAAGAGCACCTCCATTAAATTGGAAAAGTTCATGAAAGGTACTAGTGCTCTTGATGATATGTTAAACAAACAAGTTCATTCTAAGGAAAGACTTGGTCTAGGCTTTAACTCAAATGAAGCTTCAACTAGTGAACCTAAACAAGTCAGATTTTCATAAAAATCACCCAATGTATGTGGTCCCAGATTGTATGGGGCGGTTCCTTATCGCTATGGAACCGCCGCCATAGATAAGGTACCGCGGGCAGAGGATGATTTTTGTGAAAATCCTGAACTTCCTGAAAAGTCTAAGTTAGATGAAAAACCAAAGCATCTTATTGTTAATAAAGTAAAATTACCCATACTTGACGACAATGCTATTGATAAGTTCTACAAGCCATTAAGTAAACCTCTCATGGGAAATAGAAGTTTATCAAGACCATCTTCTACTCCACCTAGAATACGGAACGAGTCTAAGCCTAGAAGTAGAACAACAACGCCTAGAAGAGATAATCAAAACAATTCACGATCTAGAAGTAAAACCCCAACACCTAGAAGGAATAATCATAACTCTAAACCTAGATCAAATACACCTAGGAGAAATAATAAACAACAAAATGGTTACATGAATTACTACCCTCCTCCATTTTGTTCTCCATGGGGAACCCCTCCTTCATTCATGTATCCCAACCAAATGCAAGGGATGTTTGGAACTACAATTTTGGACCCATGAGATATTGGGGACCAAATGTTTGATCTTGTGTGTTGTTACCTAGATATGCTTGGGAATTGATTTGGAGCCCGACGAGTGGATTAAGGATAGTGGATGTTCTAAACACATGACGGGTAATCGAAGTTTGTTCTCGCATTACAAAGCATATGATGGAGGTAACGTCACATTCGCTAGTAGTCTACGTGGTAATATCATTGGCAAAGGTACGGTTTCTATTGACTCCATGACCATTGAAAATGTTGAGCACGTAGATAACTTAGGGTTTAATCTTTTAAGTATAGGTCAAATTTGTGATAATAAGTGTAAGGTCGTCTTTTCGGAACATGACAGTGAAATCGTAAAAGATGGAAAAGTCATTGGAAAAGGTGTTAGAAAGCATGGGCTTTATGTCATGAAGGATAATAAGAAGTCAAAAGACAACATATGTCTTGCGACTATAGATGATAGTTCTACTCTTTGGCATAGGAGATTAGGTCACGCTAATATGCGTTTAATTCAATCTTTAGTCTCTAAGGAGTTGGTAAGACACCCCCCAAGATTAAGTTTGATAGTCACTTTTGTGATGCTTGCAAAGTTGGAAAGCAAGTTCACTCAAGTCACAAAGCCAAGAATTTGGTTTCGACCTCTCGGTGCTTAGAGCTCCTACATATGGATCTTTTTGGACCTTCCGCCATACGGAGTTATGGAGGTAACCTTTATATCCTAGTTATAGTTGATGACTATTCTAGATTCACTTGGACTAGATTTTTGGCATCTAAGAATGAAGCTTTCGATCATTTCGAAATCTTTAGTCGAAGAATTCAAAATCAACTAGGATGTCCAATTGTCTCTATTAGGACGGATCATGGTAGGGAATTTGATAATGAAGTGCAATTTGGTGCCTTTTGTGAAGCTCATGGTATTACCCATAACTTCTCGGCTCCTCGCACTCCACAATCAAATGGGGTAGTTGAAAGGAAGAATAGGACTCTCCAAGAGATGAGTAGGACGATTTTGAACGAGCAATCTTTGCCTCAAAAGTTTTGGTGCAATGCCGTGGACACATCGACTTATATTCTCAACCGAATTTTTAGTCGACCTTTCCTAGGAAAGACCCCTTATGAGATTCTTAAAGGTAAGAAACCCTCATTGGAATACTTTAGGGTGTTTGGAAGCAAGTTCTTTATCCTCAACACCAAAGACTACCTTACCAAGTTTGACCCAAAGTCTTACGAAGGTATCCTTTTAGGTTATTCCCAAACTAGCAAAGCCTACATAGTCCTAAATATAACCTTGGGGGTTATTGAAGAATCACTCAACGTAACCTTTGATGAAACCCCAACCTCACCCAAGACACCACCATTGGTTGATGATGACATGGATGAATTAGAAGTAGTAAAAGCCAAAGAGGTTAGAAAAATAGGAGTTGAAGACCTTAGTGTTGAAAAGGAAGTAAACATTAAGGAGTCTAGGGATCATACTCTCAATAATGTCATTGGTGACTTAAATCAAAAGACCCTAAGATCTCAAGTCCAAAACCAAAGCAACTTCTTTTGTTTCGTCTCCTTGATTGAACCAAAGAATGTTAAAGAAGCTTTGACGGACGAGAGTTGGGTCATTGCGATGCAAGAAGAACTAAATCAATTCGTTGCCAATAATGTTTGGGAACTTGTTCCTCCACCTAGAAGTTCTACCATTATAGGAACCAAATGGGTATATAGGAATAAGTTAGATGAGAATGGTGTTGTGTCTCGTAACAAGGCTAGACTTGTAGCTCAAGGCTATAATCAACAAGAAGGGATTGATTATGACGAGACATATGCACCGGTAGCTAGATTAGAATCAATAGAATCCTTTTAGCCTACGCTTGTGCCTTAGATTTTAAGCTTCAACAAATGGATGTAAAGAGTGAATTTCTTAACGGTTTGATCAATGAGGAGGTATATGTGGCTCAACCTCCCGGCTTCATTGATTTTGAGAAACCGGATCATGTTTACAAGCATAAGAAGGCACTTTATGGTCTCAAACAAGCACCCAAAGCTTGGTATGATAGACTTAAAGCGTTTCTTGTTAAACATGAGTATACCATGGGGATGGTAGACAATACGCTCTTTACAAAGAAGAAAGGTCCTCACCTTATAATCGTACAAATATATGTTGATGACATTATATTTGGCTCAACTTGTCAAGAATTGTGTGATGACTTTGCCAAAATCATGCATGATGAGTTTGAAATGAGTATGATGGGAGAACTTAACTTCTTTTTAGGACTCCAAATTAAACAAATGGGCGATGGTATTTGATAGGTGTGAAAACATCCATCCTTTTACCACTTATTTCTGGCTAAAACAAGACCAAAACACGTATTTAATATCATTTGTTTGGAATTACGCGTGGTTTTTGTGTTTATTGTGTTTTCAGAGTCAACCGGATGAATACTGAAGAAAACATGGGATTGCACGGGTTTTATCGAAGAAAAAGACTCAAGACGAAGTCTATAGTCCAAGAGATGTAAAAGATGCAAAATATTTGAAGTCATTGTGCCTATTTGAAGATTTATCGAAGAATAGAGTCAAAGATGGAAGATTCATATATGTCGAAGAACTCGAGTCTATTAAACAAAAGATCATAAGACGAGTTGGAATTATTCACCGACACTTCTCAAATCCAAGTCGGAAACGTTTATTTAAAGAAGCGTGAAGACTAAAGAAGAAAGAAGAAAAAGAAGCCCAAACCAAAGCCCATTCACAAAGCCCACATCACACGCCTATATATATGGTTCTACTTCACAAATTTGACACACGGAGTTTTTTAGGTAGTTTGTAGTTCTTCAATTTCTCTCTAGTTTTAGAGAGAGAAAGTTCTAAACTTTCTCTCACTAGTTTTCATCTTTTTCTCTTTCAAGATCAAACCTTTGTATTATTTTTCATTAATCAAGTTTAGTTTCAAGCTTTTAATCTTTAATCTCATTCTTCCTTTCTTTGATTTTAATTGATTTTGGTACAAATCTCGTATGATCCGTGTTGTTCATCAAAGATTTTGTGCTTAAAAAGTTAATCTTTTTTATGTTTCCTTAAGTCTCTACACGAATAAGCTTTAAGATCTTTGTGCTTATTGGCTTATTTGTTGGTTTAGCTTATTTAATTTTTAAAGCTTTCATAAAAAGTTCATCTTTTTATTATTTACTTTATGTTTTTGCTTATTTGAAGTTTAGATAAGTTGTAATTTGAGCTTATTCGATCCGTTTAGTTATAAATTCGAGCTAGTTTAGGTATTAGCTTATTCGTATAGCTTATTTCCCTTGCTTATTTTTCGGATCAAAGTGGGTAATCGGAAAGGGTTATAAACCTCTTTCCGATTTGTGTATTCCGATCATCAGCACCCTTTTTCCAATCGTGTGGATCGGAAAAGGGTTTTGAGATTCCGATTTGCCCTTTTCTTATTCCGATTGTAGCTAATTTTGGTGGATTCCGATTGATGTGCTTTAAGATATTCCGATTGGTAAGTTTCCCTGCATTCCGATTAGTACACATTTGAATATTCCGATTGCGCTTCTTTTTGAACATTCCGATTGGAACCAATTGTCATTATTCCATTACATCCTTTGTGTTATTCCGATCACCATACTCCTCAACATTCCGATCATCAGATCGGAATACATTCCGATTGCACCTTTTTAGATTATTCCGATTGAGTTGTTTTTGATATATTCCGATTTTACTTTCTTTTAGTACTTTCCGACTAAGTTCATATTTTTACAAAGTTTTCAAGTGTTAGTTTTTATTGAGTGCTCATTTATTTTTCTAATATAAATCTTTAAGTTTTCAAGCATTTATTCTTAAACTCGTCTTTTTAGTTTAATCTTTCAATGTTTTAATTTTACTCTTCGACACTTACTTATTTGTCATTAGTTTAAAATAGATAAACAAACCAACACCTTTTTATTAACCAAGAACAAATCATTCCACTTAGAGCCGAGATTAATTCGAGAGGATACCGAGAACTTAAATCCGAACCCATAGCAAAAACATTTGTATCAAATGGCGCCGTTGCCGGCTCTTCTCGTTAAGATCAACAGTTTTTTGTGAGAACTTGGATTTTGGGATCCGTTCGCCGTGAACGTTACTTTTTCATAAAAATTTTCAAAAAAAATATATATATATATATATATATATATATATATATATATATATATATATATATATATATATCTATATATATATATATATATATATAAAATTTTCAAAAATCCTAAAAATTAAAAAACATAAAAACCAAAAATATTTTTGCCTTGTTTTTGCCTTGTTAGTTCTTTTGCAGGTGCATGCGTACACGATCAACGTCTTATCAAGAGCCCGAGCCTCTCGAAGACTTAGACATAGCTGGTGTACAAAACAACAACAATAACCCACCTCAAAACAATAATAATAACAATAACAACCCACCTTTCAACAACAATAATAACAACAACAATGAGCCTCTACCAGACAATCGCCCGATGATTGAACTTCTGCAAGCACATGTAGATGGCAACAATGATCCAATTGTCATACCCGCGTTTGCAGCCAACAACTATGAGCTCAAATCCGGCTTTATCTAGATGGTCTCTGCTCAACCATTCTTGGGGCGTACCATTGGTGACCCACATGACCACATCAAGAGATTCTTGCAACTCACTAATACGGTCAAATACAATGGTGTTCCACAAGAGGTAATCCGTTTACAACTTTTTCCCTTTTCTTTAGAGGGACAAGCCCGGCATTGGCTTGCTAAGGAACCGCCACAGAGAATTCTTACGTGGACGGATTTGGAGACCAAGTTTATCAACTACTTTTTCCCACCCTCTCGTACTACCGCTTTGCGAAATGAAATTATCAATTTTGAACAAAAGTACGATGAGTCGTTTAGTGAATCTTGGGATCGTTTCAAAGATCGTTTAAGAAAATGCCCACAACATGGTTTTACCAAAGTGCATCAAATTAACACTTTTTATAATGGTTTAAGCATGAATGACCAAGATTCACTAAACAGTGCCTCGAGGGGTAATCTTTTATCTAAGACTTCCAATGCTGCTTGGGATATCATTGAGAATAAGTCTCATGTGCAAACCAAGAGTGTGCGGACCAATGTCGCTAGTGCTAGTACTAGTGACAGCGACAAGCGAATTGACAAAATCACTGCGCTTCTTGAATCGCTTGCTACCCAAACCGCCAGCAACACCAACAACATCAACGCTAGAAACGCTAAAGATGCTCAAGTCAATGCTGTTAGCCAACCATGTGAGATATGCGGGGGTCCTCACTCTTACACCACTTGTACTGCCACCCAAGACTATCCTTCTGAGATTGTGAATGCAGCATACGGTACCTATCCTCAACCCGCTTATCAAGCTCGTCCTCAAGGTGACCGGAACCTGCTTAGCTACCGCTCCAACAACTATCTCTCACCACCCGGTTCTACTCCTAACAACCAAAACCAACAACAAAACCTCAACCGCCCTCCTCAACAACAACAACAATCTCGTGGACCATACATACCACCTCACAAACAACAACATACACCTCAAAGAAACAACCAAGTTTACCAGCAACCTGCTTATCAACCACCCGTATACAATGCTCCCCCAACCAACCCACCGCATTACACCATGACATTGGAACCTACATGAAGACTAACGATGTTCTCGTGGACAATCTCCAACAGGAAGTGTGCAACTTGAAAGCAGACCTGGTGAAACAAGGGAACGATCTGAGAGCTGATATGAGAAACACTATGGATAGTCAAACGAATGACTTAAGAAACATGATGGCTAGTTTCTTCCAAGGTAATCAACCCTCTTCTTTGGGTACTCTTCCGAGTAACACCGTTGCGAATCCAAGAGGGGAGATGAAAGCAATCACCACTTGCAGTGGCAAAGGTACCAATGAACCCGAGCTTCCTATACCTCTACCGGTGATTGTGACTAAGGAGAACGAGTCACCTGCTCCTATTCCCCAACCTTCGACTTCCCCAATTTCTCCACCTCTTACTTCTACCCCTCCTCCACCCAAGGATGTGAGTGATCCTTCGATCCCAAAGACTTCCTCTTCTTCCGATATACCTTATCCATCTAGGTTGAGGAAAGAGAAGCTCAAAAGCAAGGATGATATTCAGGTTTCAAACTTTCTCAAAATGTTTAAACAATTGAATTTTAACATCTCCTTCGCTGAGGCTCTCGCTCACATGCCCAAGTATGCGAAAATGTTCAAAGATCTTCTTAGCGACAAGGAGAAGCTTCTTGATATTGCTAACACCCAACTTAATGAGAATTGCTCTACAGTGCTCTTAAGGAAATTGCCAACCAAGCTTGGTGATCTGGGTCGTTTCTTAATCCCTTGTAACTTCCCGGGAGTAGAGAATTGCATGGCCCTAGCCGATCTAGGTGCCATTATTAATTTAATGCCTCTTAGCGTTTGGAAGCAATTATCTCTCCCTGAGCTAGTCCCCACCAAAATGACTATGGAATTAGCTAACCGTACGGTTGCTTATCCAGTGGGGATAGCTGAAGACGTCTTTGTAGGAGTCGACAAATTCACTTTTCCTGCCGATTTCGTCGTCGTCGACTACGAGATGGACCCTCGTGTGCCATTAATTGTTGGTCGTCCATTCCTGAGGACCGGTCGCACTCTCATCGATGTTGAAGTCGGTGAGCTTATCATGAGAGTGGGTGACGATAAAATCGTCTTCAACATGGGAAAGTTGTCTAAACAACCTTATTCATACGAGAGTGTTAATTGTATTGACGTTCTGGATGAGGCTTGTGAAGAACACTTTATTGATGCTTGTAAAAATATTCCTACCTCTCTTCCCAAAGTTGAAACCGCTTCCTCTATTGATTCATCACTGTCTTTATTTGGAGAAAGTGATTTCTTTTGGAAAGATCTTGAATCCACCATGGGAGATGTGAACTTAGCAAATGACGATTCTTCCACCGATTGGGATGAAGACATGCATTTCTTTGAAAACCTTCTCAAAGAGGACAATATGTCTCCACCATCTCCCACGGTTATTGCTATCACTGCTCCGACTTTGAAAACGCCTCCCATCAAAAATCCTCCGGATTTAGAACTTAAGGAGTTGCCGCCCCATCTCGAGTACGTGTTCCTTGAAGAAGAGAAGAAGTCACCCGTCATCATCGCTAAGGACTTGAAAGAAGAAGAGAAAACTCGTCTCATCGCTGTGCTTAAAGCTCATAAGAAGGCAATTGCTTGGAAAATTTCCGATATCCGCGGAATTGATCCGAACTTTTGTACTCACAAAATTCTCATGGAAGATGACTTTAAACCCGCAATCCAGAGCCAAAGAAGGGTTAATCCTCGTATTCATGACGTCATCAAACAAGAGGTTATCAAACTTCTAGATGCCGGCTTGATCTACCCTATTTCAGATTCGCCGTGGGTGAGTCCCGTCCATTGTGTGCCCAAGAAGGGCGGAATAACCGTTGTTTCCAATGAACACAACGAGTTGATTCCCACTCGTCTCGTTACTGGGTGGAGAGTTTGTATTGATTATCGCAAGCTCAATGATGCCACGAGAAAAGATCACTTTCCTCTTCCTTTCATCGATCAAATGCTCGAGCGTCTTGCGGGTAATGACTATTACTGCTTTTTAGACGGTTTCTCCGGGTATTTTCAAATTCCCATCGATCCCAAGGACCAAGAAAAGACCACATTCACTTGTCCCTATGGAACATTTGCTTACAAACGCATGCCTTTTGGTTTATGTAATGCTCCTGGGACATTCCAAAGGTGTATGATGGCTATCTTCCATGACATGAAGGAAGACACTATGGAAGTATTCATGGATGATTTCTCAGTTTATGGCGATTCTTTCTCTGCTTGCCTTGCCAATTTAGAACGTATGCTTAAGCGGTGTGAAGACACTCGCCTTGTTCTTAATTGGGAAAAATGCCATTTCATGGTAAAAGAGGGCATCGTGCTAGGACACAAAATCTCCAAAGCCGGTCTCGAAGTAGACCGTGCTAAAGTCGATGTTATTGCTAAGTTGCCTCCACCTTCAATAGTGAAGGGTGTGAGAAGTTTCCTTGGTCATGCGGGCTTCTACCGTCGATTCATCAAAGATTTTTCTCAAATCGCTCGCCCGATGACCCACCTCTTGGAAAAAGATACTCCTTTTATCTTTTCCAAAGAGTGTATTGAAGCCTTCAACTCGCTTAAGGATAAGCTAACTAAGGCACCCGTCTTGGTTACCCCTAATTGGGAGCTGCCTTTCGAATTGATGTGCAATGCTAGCGACTTTGCTATTGGTGCGGTTTTGGGCCAAAGAGTGAACAAACACTTCCAACCAATCCATTACGCTAGCAAGACAATGATTGGGGCTCAATTGCATTACACGACAACCGAAAAAGAGCTTTTATCTGTTGTCTATGCTTTTGAAAAGTTCTGCCCCTATCTTGTCCTTTCTACAACAATTGTGTATGCCGATCATTCCGCGTTGAAGTACTTGTTAACTAAACAAGATTCTAAACCAAGACTTCTTCGCTGGGTTTTGCTACTCAAAGAATTTAAAATCGAAATTCGCGGTAAAAAAGGAGCTGAAAACCTAGCCGCGGATCATCTCAGTAGACTTGAGGATCCTTACCAGGGGGATCATCCGAACAAAGAAATCAATGATTCTTTTCCCCTGGAGACCTTAATGTCTATCAACTCGACTGCTGATGAAACCCCGTGGTTTGCTGACATTGCAAACTACTTGGCGGGTGGAATTCTCGTTGACGGGTTAACATCCCAGAAAAAGAAGAAGTTCTTTAACGACATTAAGACTTACTTTTGCGATGACCCATATCTATTCAAACAATGTGCTGACTTGATTATTCGCTGATGTGTTGATGGACCGGCAGCTTTAGAAATCCTTGGCGCTTGCCACAAAGGACCCACCGGTGGTCACTTTGGTCCCAACTACACCGCCAAAAAAGTGTTTGAATCGGGATTTTATTGGCCAACCATTTACCGTGATGCTCACGAGATGGTTAAACATTGTGATGCTTGCCAAAAAACAAGGCAAGATCACACATAAAGACGAGATGCCTCAGAATTTCATACAAGAATGTGAAATCTCTAATGTTTGGGGTATCGACTTTATGGGGCCATTCCCTTCTTCTAAAGGAAACAAATACATCCTTGTAGCCGTTGACTACGTTTCAAAGTGGGTTGAAGCCAAAGCTTTACCTACTAATGATGCAAGGGTGGTTTATAACTTTTTGAAATCGCTGTTCGCTAGATTCGGCGTTCCTCTTGCTATTATCAGTGACCGCGGGACTCATTTTTGCAACGATCAATTTGCAAGAGTCATGGCTAAGTATGGTGTCAATCACCGTCTTTCCACCGCCTATCATCTCCAAACCAATGGGCAAGCCGAGATATCCAACCGTGTATTGAAGCGAATTTTGGAGCGTACTGTGGGAGAGCATCGTGCCGCGTGGGCCGATAAGTTAGATGATGCTCTGTGGGCTTTCCGTACTGCTTATAAGACCCCGATCGGTTGTACACCTTATCGTCTTGTGTACGGGAAAGCATGCCACCTTCCCATCGAGCTGGAACATAAGGCGCACTGGGCCTTGAAGTGGGCTAACCTCGACATCAACAAAGCCGGTGATCATCGCAAGATTCAACTCAACAAGCTCAACGAACTGAGGAATGAAGCTTATGAGAACTCGCTGATCTACAAGGAGAAGACGAAGATCCTTCATGACGCAAAAATCAAGAACCGAGAGTTCCACGTTGGTGATCAAGTCTTACTTTTTAACTCTCCGTTGAAGATCTTCTCTGGCAAGTTGAAGAGCCGCGGGTCTGGTCCATTCACCGTCGCCAAAGTCTTTCCATATGGGACCATTGAGCTTTCTCAGCCAAATGGGCCCAATTTCAAAGTGAATGGCCAGCGTCTGAAGCTGTACTTTGGTGAGGACATCTCTCAGGAGATGATTCCATCCCTCACCACGTTCCCCATGAACTAATTTTGGGTCGAGTCAGGCTCGTGACCCGGTTATCAAAAACAAGCGCTCCTCGGGAGGCAGCCCGAGTATCTATCCTTTTATGTTTTTACCTCCTAAGTGTAGGGGACCTGTATAGGTGTTTGTTTTTATGTGGTGATGTGATTACAGGGATGAATGCACTCTTGGAACCTTTGAAGAACCGTGCTCCCGTGTTATCTGAAATCCGGTTCTATCTGTCAACTATCGTGATTCAATTTTGTTCATACTCACATTTGAAATTGATCACTTTAGTTGTCTCTTCCTTAACTTGAGTTAACCAACGTGCACAATGTCCTAAGTGTAGGGGAAACTTTTCCCACATGCTTAAACATTGAGGACAATGTTTATCTTAAGTGTAGGGGGGACTTCTATCGAAGTTTTAAGTGGACTTTTCCATGAAAATGCCTTCATTTAACCAGAAAATCATCCTTTTCAGCATTTTACAAATTTTTTATTAACTTTGGCCATTTAGTCGTAATTTTTAAGTTTTTATCGTTGCTTTCATATGTAAGTCAAAAATATTAATAAAGTGGTGTAGCTAGTTTAGAAGTCTTTGACATATTAGGCCCGTTGCGATTATTTTGACTCAACCCGAATAGACTTATCTAAGTTTATTCTAGCTAGTATCCTTAACCATGTAGACCTTAATCGGTTTATTAGGCTAAGCATCCACGAGTCTCATTACTTGAGATTTTAAATTGTGGAGAACGAGAGATGATAGAGTCAATTATAAGTCGGTATTCTTGCACAAGCTCACTTGGTGTAATTATTTGCCTATTCTCCCATCACTTGCTACTAATTTATCTGCAATAAGTAAGGTCGTACGATTTGAAAAGTTACTTAGCTTCTAGCCCAAGATCGTTTAAAAGTTGCTCGGTAATGATAAGAGTTCATAGCCAAGGCATAACTTATGAAGCGGGGCGCGAAGATTGGCGAGTCCGAAAAGGCCCTAACAAGGCATGAGGATTCCATTTTATTGCTGAAGATCCAAAGTGATGTGAAAAGCATTATTCCCAAAATCAATATGAAGGATCAATACTCATGACGAAAAGCAATCAACTCCCATAAAGATCATGGAGAAGACTATCCGAAAAGACCCTAACAAGGTATGAGGATAAATAGATCCAAGTCCGAAAAGGAGGCGGATCGTTGTATCTCAAAATCCCAATTAGAGATTGAAGAAATAATCATGAAGTCATGGTCAACAAAGTTGGAGTACCCCTCAAAAGTCTCCAAGTGAAGAAACTCTATTACGATGAGAAGACCATTATCTCAAGAACGTCTCTCAAGATATGAAGTATGAAGTACATGCCAAATATCGGCCCGAGAAAGGTCTCAAATCGTGAACCAAGTTATGCCAAGATATGAACTTTTTGATATCCCGAGAAGCAGTTTTAAGAGATTTTGTCCTTTAGCTAACTATTGATCAAATCGTCCTACTTTGCTTTCTGCCTAAATAAACTATCGAAATAAGTCCAAAAATGCATCTTCATGATCATTCTAAGACAAAAATAAAATATAAGAGATACACCTAGGAATAAGGGAGTTTAAGCATATAATTAAGCCATGTGTGTGAGTGTTTGATTTGCTAACTTATAATAACAATGATCTCGTTTTTAAGCTTAGTTTGGGGAACGTGAAACTTGAGGGTGATGAATCGTCGCAGCACCGAAGCCCTAATGTAAGTCTTAGATCCCTTTGCAAGTTATTTCCACATAGCTATTTTCTATCCTTTTGTTTACTTTAAAGTTTTGATTTCTCTTATTATTTTAATTTTTGTTTAGTAGTATTTTAATAAGGCCAAGGTTGATTGATTATGAGAAAAGTGTAAATGTGCTTTGTCACTAAGCATTGCATGAGGGCATGGCAATGGTTAAGTGTAGGGGATTTGATAGGTGTGAAAACACCCATCCTTTTACCACTTATTTCTGGCTAAAACAAGACCAAAACACGTATTTAATATCATTTGTTTGGAATTATGCGTGGTTTTTGTGTTTATTGTGTTTTCAGAATCAACCGGATGAATATTGAAGAAAACATGGGATTGCACGGGTTTTATCGAAGAAAAAGACTCAAGACGAAGTCTATAGTCCAAGAGATGTAAAAGATGCAAAATATTTGAAGTCATTGTGCCTATTTGAAGATTTATCGAAGAATAGAGCCAAAGATGGAAGATTCATATATGTCGAAGAACTCGAGTCTATTAAACAAAAGATCATAAGACGAGTTGGAATTATTCACCGACACTTCTCAAATCCAAGTCGGAAACGTTTATTTAAAGAAGCGTGAAGACTAAAGAAGAAAGAAGAAAAAGAAGCCCAAACCAAAGCCCATTCAGAAAGCCCACATCACACGCCTATATATATGGTTCTACTTCACAAATTTGACACACGGAGTTTTTTAGGTAGTTTGTAGTTCTTCAATTTCTCTCTAGTTTTAGAGAGAGAGAGTTCTAAACTTTCTCTCACTAGTTTTCATCTTTTTCTCTTTCAAGATAAAACCTTTGTATTATTTTTCATTAATCAAGTTTAGTTTCAAGCTTTTAATCTTTAATCTCATTCTTCCTTTCTTTGATTTTGATTGATTTTGTTACAAATCTCGTATGATCCGTGTTGTTCATCAAGGATTTTGTGCTTAAAAAGTTAATCTTTTTTATGTTTCCTTAAGTCTCTACACGAATAAGCTTTAAGATCTTTGTGCTTATTGGCTTATTTGTTGGTTTAGCTTATTTACTTTTTAAAGCTTTCATAAAAAGTTCATCTTTTTATTATTTACTTTATGTTTTTGCTTATTTGAAGTTTAGATAAGTTGTAATTTGAGCTTATTCGATCCGTTTAGTTATAAATTCGAGCTAGTTTGGGTATTAGCTTATTCGTATAGCTTATTTCCCTTGCTTATTTTTCGGATCAAAGTGGGTAATCGGAAAGGGTTATAAACCCCTTTCCGATTTGTGTATTCCGACCATCAGCACCCTTTTTCCGATCATGTGGATCGGAAAAGGGTTTTGAGATTCCGATTTGCCCTTTTCTTATTCCGATTGTAGCTTATTTTGGTGGATTCCGATTGATGTGCTTTAAGATATTCCGATTGGTAAGTTTCCCTGCATTCCGATTAGTACTCATTTGAATATTCCGATTGCGCTTCTTTTTGAACATTCCGATTGGAACGAATTGTCATTATTCCGATTACATCCTTTGTGTTATTCCGATCACCATACTCCTCAACATTCCGATCATCAGATCGGAATACATTCCGATTGCACCTTTTTAGATTATTCCGATTGAGTTGTTTTTGATATATTCCGATTTTACTTCCTTTTAGTACTTTCCGACTAAGTTCATATTTTTACAAAGTTTTCAAGTGTTAGTTTTTATTGAGTGCTCATTTATTTTTCTAATATAAATATTTAAGTTTTCAAGCATTTATTCTTAAACTCGTCTTTTTAGTTTAATCTTTCAAAGTTTTAATTTTACTCTTCGACACTTACTTATTTGTCATTAGTTTAAAAAAGATAAACAAACCAACACCTTTTTATTAACCAAGAACAATCATTCCACTTAGAGCCAAGATCAATTCGAGAGGATACCGAGAACTTAAATCCAAACCCATAGCAAAAACATTTGTATCAGTATTTTCTTTACTCAATCTAAGTAAGCTAAAGAAATGCTAAAAAATTTGGATTAGAAGAATCTAGACCAATGAAGACCCCTATGGCCTCGGATACTAAACTCACCGTAGATGATGATTGTGCGTCGGTAGACAACACCAAATATATAGGTATGATTGGTAGTTTGTGTACCTAACGGCAAGTCGACCGGATATCATGTTTAGTGTTTGCCTTTGTGCTCGCTTCCAAGAGGCTCCCAAAACCTCTCACCTTGAAGCGGTTAAGCGTATCTTCCGATATATTAAAGGCACTATACATTTAGGATTATGGTATCCTAAAGGGACCGGCGTTGAAACCATTGTCTACGCGGACTCGGATCATGCGGGAGACTATGTGGACCGGAAAAGCACTAGTGGAATTTGTACCTTCATGGGTTGTTGTTTAACTTCTTGGTTCTCCAAGAAACAAACCGCTCTTGCAATATCCACCACGGAAGCCGAGTATGTGAGTGCCGGAAAAGCATGCCAACAAGCTCTATGGATGAAGCAAGCGCTTGTTGATTATGGGATTTCTCTTGATGATGTTCCCATCATGTGTGATAATAAAGGCGCTATAGACCTTAGCAAGAATCCCGTGCAACATTCGTGAACCAAACACATAGAAATTAGACACCATTTCCTTAGGGATAATGTTCAAAAGGGGAACATTTCAATTGAGAAGGTACCCTCCGAGGACAACTTAGCCGACATCTTCACTAAGCCACTTAAGAGGGAACCTTTTAATTACTTGCGTCTAGGTCTAGGATTAATGGAACATCTTCCTTAATTTCCTTTCTTTTTGTGTGTTTTCTTTTACCACTTTGAGTCATTGAGTCTTCCAAACTCTTTTTGAAAAACCCTCTCTTCTCCTTTTCAAAATTCTCAAAGTCTCTTTCGAAAATGGTTGAGAAATTCGTTTGACATTGTTAATTCAATCTAAAAACGATTTTTCATAGATTCTCGCTATTAATCTAGAGCTTACATAATTCATATGTATGATTCTCTCAAACATAGCAAGAACAAGATAGAATCATGGAGGATCATTGTGTCATGACTTAATGTCTTGTCTTACACACCTCCTACATCGATTTTTTTTATCCATGCATTTTGGTCAAATCTCTATTTGGTAAGTTTGCATATGTTTTATTTGTCTATCTTTGCTTTTAAGCATATCCCTATGATAAGTTAGACTAGAAAAATAAGATTTGCTGAAAAATCTTCCTCCAAACACCAAAACACTGCCTCTGCAGGCGGTTCCATATGTGAACCGCGATACCTTATTGATAAGGTACCGCCAGCCTTGCTAAGGAACCGCCTACAGTGCCTTCCTTTTTCGGGTTTTTGTCTGAAACTCCAGATTTGCTACAACATTTTTGAGAATCTTTGTTTCAAACCCTTTGACCACCCCAAAAATACCCTAAGCCTTCCCTAGTAAACCATAAGCATTTTGCATTACTTCACATCCAAAATGTCTTACTCTCCCAATGAAAGCCTTGAATCTCCTCCATTTTCTCCAATTTCTTTCAATCCAAACTCACCCAAAAACCATTACAATCCAAACCCACCCAAGAACACTCTTAATCACATCTCTCCTACCAAGAATGTTGATTGTGGAACATCTTTTCTTCCACCACCACCCTTTAGTGTTCTTCCTCCTTCTCATTATAATGTCATGCACCATGGAACATATTGTCATTGTTTTTGATAGTTGTAAAATTAGGTAACTTGATTTAGGAAAAACAAGCACCTAAAATATAGGGTAAGCACGACGATTTAGGAAAACCGTGTGTAAATGACCCAATAAAATGAAGTGAGTTCGTTCTCGAGGAGGCTAGTGCGTTGTGTAATGAATTGATTTTGATTTGAGATTATATTGAGAAAAAGAAAAATAGAAATGTGGTGAGAAGAGAATGACGGTTACGAAGACGGATCGAGCTAAGACTAAAAAGGCGTTCACGTAAAACCATAAAAAGCTACAAATTAAAAATTTTAAACCTAAAAATTAATTAAAGTTAAAAATAAGTCTAAAATAATATAAATAAGAATAAAAATCCAATAAAAAATATATTAAAACCTTTTATTAATTAAATATTCAATTTTAAATGCTAATTAAAGCCCTAAAATTAAATATAATTAATCAAAATGTCCAAAATATTATTTTATTGAACAAATTTTACAAATCATTTTATAAAACATTTAAAAGAGTGCGAGGCTATGAACTCACGTTGATAATGAAAGGCAGATTATCGGCTACGGGCGTGCTTCGGTCACGGAAACCTATATAAATAATAATCGGTCTTAGACTTTGTCCAATGACTTTTATCAAAATAACAATATACATATGATGATTTTGTACATATGATGATGATCAAGTGGGTTTATACATCCTTGTTTACTCATTTCAGTGTTTACGTTTTGGTAACTTTTTACTAGTTTAATAGTTTTACCTACTTATCTATTTTAAGTCCAATAAGCTTAGTATAAGTTCTTTAACTTGTTTTGATCCATTTTATACCTATATTATCAGTATATATACTTTCCATGTTGGGCCCAAATGGGTTAAGCCCAATAAGTTCTTTTTATAAGTGGTTAACTTATTTAGTCCAATTATTAGTCCAATATGTTTAGTTAGCTCGTTAATGTCCGTATGTCCTATAGTTCGGGTTTTATCGGTTTTTACTTGTATTAGTTACTTATATATCAGTATATGACTTTTAAAACTTTACATTAGACGGGTTTGATCGTCTAAGTTTAATTTGGCGAAAAACGTTAATTTTACGGTAATAGCCGAAAAAGTCGTAAAAATCAAGTTTATAGTTTTTATTACTTATAAGTATTATTCCACTATCATTTTTATAATTTATCCATTTAATTAAACTTTTACATATTTATATAAATAATTTTCATAAGTTAGTGGGTTTTTATTTTACATTTTATACAATAAAATTTGAGTGCTTATATAATAATAATAAACATTATTTCTCAAAATTTGATTTTTATCTTCATGTTCACCATTTTTATCATATCTAGAGTTCTATAATGAATTAGAAGCTCATTTTTCGGTGGCATGATCTTCATATTATGTGCTACATTTAACTTAGTTATAGCTACTGCTCATTTTAAGTTTATCTTGCCTTAACAGTCCCTACAAAACAGCTTATTCAGATTAGCACTCTCATCTTGTTTTGATCATATCTCACTCATTATAATGATTCGATTGCATGCCCAACTCTCACATGTGTATAACATCTTGTACTTACTGTAAGTGGATCATACCATGCATGTTTATCAGTTCAAGTTCTAGTTATATACTGTTTTTTTACAGCCAACTAAATAATCAAGATTTTAGCCTCATTCCTTATAGTTATTAACCTTTTTAAGCATATATATCAACACTTGATCCCCACACAACATTTTTATCATCATATATACATCATATACATATACAATAATAAAGAAAATACATTTGTTCTTTACAAAAATAACAAGAGAAAATGGAGAGGATGATCTTATTTACCAACCAAGTGTATTTCTTATTTTTGGAAGATAAGAACTTGATGAACACCACAAGTAACTCCAAGATCATCAAACACCAAGAACAATAGTTGAGAAATCAGCCCTAGGACACAAGCAAATCACCTCCAATGTTGTTAATATGGCCACCAAATGATCAAGGCTTCAAGATAACTCCATGATAGAGCTAGTTAACATGTATTTCATGGCTAGAAAAGATCAAAAGGGGTGTTTGTAGCTTCAATATGGACGGCAAGGGTGGGAGGTTTTGAGAGGATTTGAGGTTGTTTTGCATGTATGGAAATGGTGGAAATGAGTTAGTTGATGGTTTTAGCTAGTAAGTTGAAAAGAGTAGCTTAAGGTGTAAGCTTTGCTTACACTTGTAAACACTTAGCTAACATGATGCCACATATGGTTGTGGTGTCATGTTGGTGCCGTCCAAGCTAGCTAGTGGGGTGGGACAATGTATTTTGTCCCATCTCACTAGTTTACGGGTATTCCTCGATTCTAGTTTTCTCGATTTGCGTGCCCTCGGGTCGTTTCACGAAAAACGTTTTTATAAATTATGAATCAACGTCACAAAACGAATCCAATAAAAATTGTCTCATCAAAGACGGAGTTCAAAAACGTAAATACGTAATTCTAAGGTTTCCGGTTTAGTCGTAAAAGACGCCAAATTATGCACGTAAGCCCAAATTTAAATCCGTAAATTGTGAGTTCGTCAACCAACACAAAAATAAGTTTCAAAATATTATACGAGAAAATAATTCACTACCTGAAAATGTTAGATTGTCACAGCTTTTCCTCCTAACAGGGATCAACGTCCTCGTGATCCATTTCATTTGGATGTCCGTTTCATATTGAAATCGAAGAGGTGCGGATATTTCTTCCACATTTCATCCTCTCGTTCCCAAGTATACTCCGGTCCATGCTTTGAATTCCATCGGAACTTGACAATAGGTATCCGACTTTGTTTCAGTTGCTTTACCTCATGATCCATAACCTCTACGGGCTCTTCGATAAAATGCAACTTCCCATCTATTCGAACCTTACCTAACGGAATTTTCTCATCACCCACTGCTAGACATTTCTTCAGATTAGATACATGAAATGTGTTGTGAACACCATGAAGTTCTGGGGGTAACTCTAGTTTGTAAGCCACCGAAACTACTCTAGATAAAATCTTAAAGGGTCCAATATAACGGGGATTCGATTTCCCTCTCTTTCCAAATCTGATAACGCCTTTCCATGGCGATACTTTCAACATTACTCGGTCACCCACTTTAAACTCCATTGGCTTCCGCCGCACATCCGCGTAACTTTTCTGTCTACTACCGGCAGTCAACAACCTATTCTTAATCTGAACTATCATCTCCGTAGTCTCCCGGATCAATTCCGGTCCCGTGAGCTGGGTATCCCCAACTTCACTCCAACATACAGGAGATCTACACTTCCTACCATACAAAGCTTCAAACGGTGCAGCCTTAAAACTAGAATGGTAACTATTGTTACACGAAAACTCTTCTAACGGAAAATGTTTATCCCAATTCTTACCAAGTCTAACACACAAGCTCTCAACATATCTTCCAGTGTTTGTATCGTCCTTTCACTCTACCCATCAGTCTGGGGGTGATAAGCAGTGTTCATGTTGAGATTCGTTCCCAAAGATCTTTGGAGAGATTTCCAAAAATTCGATGCGAATCTAGGATCTCGATCTGAAATGATCGATACAGGCACTCCATGCTTGCATACAACATTATCAAGGTATATACGAGTCAGCTTCTCCAGTGAGAACTACTCTTTAACCGGAATGAAGTGTGCTGATTTGGTCAGTCAGTCGACAATAACCCAAATCGAGTTGTTTCCAGATGATGTTCTAGGAAGCTTGGTGATAAAGTCCATCGTAATTCGCTCCCACTTCCATTCAGGAATCTTTGGCTGTTGAAGTAGTCCTGGTGGCTTTTGATGTTCAGCTTTAACTCTAGCACAAGTCAAGCATTGAAGAACATACATAGCTATGTCAGCTTTCATATTCGGCCACCAGTACAACTTCTTCAAATCATGGTACATCTTATCAGATCCCGGATGAATGGAATACTGAGATTTATGGGATTCTAACATAATCAAGTCTCTTAAGCCTCCAAACTTAGGTATCCACATACGACCTCTTAAGCATTTCACTCCATCAGCTCTAACCTCTAAAGGATCTCCTTCCCCTCGGAACCCTTCATTAACAAAATTTTCCTTCTTACAAGCTTCTATTTGCGCATTTCTAATTTGCTCAGGCAAATTATTGTGCACGGTCAAGACTAGAGAACGTACCCTGATATGCTCTCTATCTTTCCTACTTAACGCATCGGCAACAACATTGGGTTTTCCTGGGTGATATTTTATATCACAATCATAATCACTTAACAACTCTATCCATCTTCCTTGCCTCATGTTCAATTCCTTCTGGTCGAGAATATACTGTAGGCTTTTGTGATCGGTGAATACCGTACACTTGGTGCCATGCAGATAATGTCTCCACAACCTAAGAGCAAAGACTACAGCTCCTAACTCAAGATCATGAGTAGTATAATTCTCCTCATTCTTCCTTAATTGCCTTGAAGCATAAGCTATCACTTTCTCTCGCTGCATCAAAACAGCTCCATAGCCTCTAAGAGATGCATCACAATACACTACAAAATCTTCACTCCCGTCGGGTATTGATAAGATTGGCGCACTACATAATTTTTGCTTCAATGTCTGAAATGCTCCATCTTCATCACTTCCCCAAACGAAAGGTTTATTCTTCTGGGTAAGCTTAGTCAAGGGTTTAGCTATCAAAGAAAATTATTTATTGAATCGCCTATAATAGCCAGCCAATCCTAAGAACTGTCGCACTTCCGTTGGCGTTGTCGGTGCAGACCAATTCTCAATAGCTTCAACCTTTGCAGGATCAACATGAATTCCATATTTGTTAATCACATGACCAAGAAATTGCACAGAATCTAACCAGAAATCACATTTCGAAAACTTAGCATACAACCTTTCATCCTTCAACAAATCCAAAACAATCCTTAAATGTTCTCTATGTTCATCTTCATTCTTAGAATAGATTAGAATATCGTCAATAAACACAATCACAAATTTATCCAAGTAGGGCTTGCACACTCGATTCATTAAATCCATGAAAACCGCAGGTGCGTTAGTTAACCCAAATGGCGTTACTTGAAATTCATAGTGTCCATAACGAGTTCTAAATGCAGTTATAGGAATATCTTCTTCACGGACGCGAAGTTGGTGATATCCTGACCGTAAATCTATCTTAGAATACACACTAGATCCTTGCAGTTGATCAAACAAATCATCAATCCTAGGTAAAGGATATCGATTTTTAATTGTCAACTTATTCAGTTCCCTATAATCAATGCACATACGGAAAGATCCATCCTTCTTCTTAACGAACAAGACTGGAGCTCCCCAAGGAGACGAGCTCGGTCGAATAAAACCTTTATCATACAACTCTTTAAGTTGCTCAGATAACTCCTTTAATTCAAAAGGGGCTAATCGGTAAGGCGCACGTGCCACCGGTGCAGCACCAGGAATTAAATCTATTCGAAACTCTACTTGCCTTATCGGTGGAAGTCCGGGTAAATCTTTAGGAAATACCTCAGGAAATTCACAAATAATAGGTACATCTTCCAATCGTTTCTCCCTAGACTCATTCCCGGTTACTTGAGCTAATAATAACTCACAACCGTTCCTGATGTACTTTTGGACTTTAGTACATGAAACGATTTTCAAACGGGATTCACCTCGATTACCATCAATTACTAACGTCCTATTCCTAAGAGGAATCTTAACTTTCTTCTCTCCACATAAAATAGTAGCATTATTCAAAGACAACCAATCCATACCAATAATAATATCAAAACTACCTAATTCTATCAACATCAAATCAATCGGAAAGGAATGGTTTAAGAGATTTAGAGAGCATCCTTCTAATAGCTTATTAGTTTTCACTAATTTACCATCAGCCAATTCCACCTCGTAACTGGTACTTATCTCAACAGGTTCAATATCAATAAGGGCACTAAATTTAGTGGATACAAAGCTCCTATCAGCACCCGAATCAAATAAAGCAACAGCATAATGATTGTTGAGTAAAAACGTACCAGTAACGACATTCGGATCCTCTTTCTTAACCTCAATTGTTCCAAGTTGATAGATACCACCCTGGGGGTTTCTTCCAGGTACAATCGCTTTCAACTTGGGGCATTCCGATTTCCTATGACCTTCTTCATTACAGTTGAATCAAATGGTTCCCTTCTTACACCTTTCAACCTTGTGTCCAAGCTTTCCGCAATTTCGGCACTTCCAGCAGTCGCCAGCATGCCTCTTGTTGCCACACTTAGGACATCTATCATCGTTGCGCGGTGTATTGTTGGTAAGAGCATTTGCATTCCCCTTTCTCTGGTTCTGACGACGATTGAAATTCTTCCTATTATCACCTCTATTTATACGCTCACCGTCTCCCTTTCTATTCTCACCAACACGGGCTTCATCTTCCCTATCCTGAATTATCTGTCCAATGAGTTGGTAAGCCATTCGAACAGCATCATCAATGGTCAGTGGTTTAGATGATGTCACATCCCCCCGGATATTCCTAGTCAACCCTTTAATATATTTCTCAATTCGGATCTCTTCGGGTTCAACCAATCGAGGACATAGCAAGGCCAACTCATGGAATCGGTTCGTGTAACTATCAATGTCCACACCTTTCATTCACAAATGAATCAACTTTTGTTCTAACCTAATGATCACGCTACGAGGACAATACTCCAAAGTCATCCACTTCTTAATTTCAGCCCAAGGAGTAGCATTAGCAGCATCAAGACCCATGAAACCAATTATCCCGTTCCACCAAGTCAACGCACGACCTTTAAGAGTAGCCATAGCAAAAGTCACCTTATCTTCCTCCTTACACTTACTAATCCGAAACACCGACTCAATCTTCTCGATCCACTGGCTTAGTCCTACAGCACCTTCAGTTCCATTAAAAGGTAGAGGTTCACACTTCATGAACGTCACATAAGTACAGCCACCAACTTCAGGTGCATTAGTTCCAAGTCCTCCTATATTTCCTCCAGCATTAGCATTCACATTATTAGCATTCACATTCACATTAGTACCGCCAATTCCACTACCGCCAGCTCCACTACCGCCAGCTCCACTGCCGCCAGCTCCACTGCCGCCAGCTCCACTACCGCCAGCTCCACTACCGCCAGCTCCACTACCGCCAGCTTCATTTCTAGCATTTGCCATAAATTCAGTCATAGATGCGGTAACTTGCTCCGTAATAATCCTACGTACATCATCCTCAGTCACAGCCTTCTTGGGCGGCATAGTTCTATAATTTCACAATTTCAAAATATTAAGCATTCACCCAACAAAGGATTCATATAATATAGATTGAATTCATAATCAAGATACAAATAAGGCACAATATGGAATTCAAGACAAGATACATATTTCATTCGATTTGAAACAAAAGCATTGTCTTAGTTACATCCCATATCAAAGTTCTAGCACTATATACACTCAAAATTTATGCCAAGTCTACTGCTAACAAGTCGGTTCAGTCAAAGCTACAAAAGCACACAAGATACAAAGATCACTACTAAATACAGACTGGTCTAGTGAAAACCGCCAAATGGTCCATCATCCATCGTCTTCTGTATCTTTGTCGGACGATCACTAGACACATATTCAGCTGGGCGCTTACGGATCACTCCTCTTTCAACCATGTCAGCATAAAATCTACGGTTCCAACCCACGGATATATTCAACTCCTTTTCAGCTTTCTCACGCATCGCACGAGCTACACTCAACTGAATCTCCATAGAATCACATTTTTCTTCATTTCAGCAAACTCACCACTTTCTAACACTGATAACCTCCTAAAAGCTTCATTCAAACCACGTTCTACATCAGTCAAATCCAAACTAAGCAATTCCCGCTCTTTCTCGCCAACCTTAGTCTTCGACTAAATAAGCAACTTGAGTCTGAACAACAACTAATCCGACCTCTGTCATACAACTCTTAACACGGGAAGCATCTAGATCACGTCTCAAGGCCCATGGTGCAAGACCATCAATATGAGTAGCCTCTCGAGCACGAGACAACTCTCCTATCTCACGTCTACGAGTAGCAATACCATCAGGTGCATTATCATCCTCATCCTCCTCTGATTCAGAATCAGATTCAGACGATTCAGACATTTCATCCCTAGGTAAGTCAACCTCAGAATCAGACAAATAAACTGGTGGGGGTAAAGGCTCGCCCTCTGGAACATCATAAGGGTAAATAAGCTCGGCTTCCTCATCATCAACGACCTCAACATCTATACCTACATCATCCTCGACATCCTCGTCGTCAATCTCATCATCTAAATTATCTAACCCAATCTCATCATCATTCTCTATATCAACATTATCAATCTCATTCTCTACCAAGTCAACCTGAGGGGCAATCTGATCTCCTAGTCCTAACTCGGGCTCGGGATCCTCAAATGGTTCCTCCTCATCATCCATATCATAATCTACTAAGTCTAAATAAGGATCATCATCTACATTAGGTTCGGGAATAGCATGGTTTTCTACAGGAATATTAGGGTCAGAAATGACAATCTGCATTATATATATTTATCTCGTATTAGGATAACATACTAGTTAAACAATTACATAATGAAATCACGATATATACATATATATAAATTAAGTTATATATATCAAAATATATATCTTCTCAATAGGGCTTGTTGGTAACGCCGGAGATCTCTGGCACCGTTATAGTCAAAAGATTTTTCAAATATTTTCTCAAATGTTCATTGTCAAAAGATTTTGAAAAGTTTTGTTCAAAACCTTGGTTTTTAAAATCTTTTGTTCTCTATAACGAGAGCTCTGGTACCAAACTGTAACACTCTCAATTTTCGTATCGGTACAGCGGAAGGGTCTTTCAGAGTGTTACGGGATAGCACAATAACTCCAATCATAGACAACACATAAAAATGGTTGTACAAGGTTCAACATACATTCATTCGATAAAAAGTTTTAAAGTATACAACAGGTCCCAAATTATACAGGTCATTAAGTTTACAAAACATAGATCGAATGAACATTTTTAATATTATGTGGGCCATCAGAGTCGATCTCCATCCGGATTACCTTCAAGCACCTGAGATAAAAACATGCAAAAATCATATCAACGAATGCCGAGTGAATTCATAGAGTTTAATAAAAACCGTTATATAAAACAATCATTTAAAATCAGAACACAAGTATAATATCGGAAGTAAGTCCTCATATTGCTAGTCAGGCAATATATAAATCAAGCATACATCTTAAACCGTCCATGAGACCGTAGTCTCTATATTACCATGATAGGTAATATATTCATTGTTAATAGCGTCGTTATTATGTATAGGATACATTTTTATTTGGATTAGGATTATTATTAGCCGCATGACATTGTTACCTTACTATGAAAACAGCGGGCTGCGAACCCGACAAACAATTTGCCCATCTAAGTTAGCGTGTCGTCACAAAAATCACGCTATGGAATCTTCTCATACATAAATTCGCTTACCAATCAATGTGTTACGACGGGGATCAACCGTCAAGGCGCGAACTGGGGTGATCGTCCCCAAATAGTACTATCAAATGCATAAGCGTCTACCAAATCCCGATAGTTCACAATTCATGCTAATGGGACTTTAAGTGACATAACCTAACTACTAATAATCCTTTTAGTCTCGTTTATAGGGTCATAGCATCATTCGGGTCCATATCATTAAGCATACCATCGGGACTACTTGTGTTCTATTTTTATCAAAATCTAGCATGTTATCTCCCTCGCGGGTTTACAAATCATTTTATAAAACATTTAAAAGAGTGCGAGGCTATGAACTCACGTTGATAATGAAAGGCGGATTATCGGCTACGGGCGTGCTTCGGTCACGGAAACCTATATAAATAATAATCGGTCTTAGACTTTGTCCAATGACTTTTATCGAAATAACAATATACATATGATGATTTTGTACATATGATGATGATCAAGTGGGTTTATACATCCTTGTTTACTCATTTCAGTGTTTACGTTTTGGTAACTTTTTACTAGTTTACTAGTTTTACCTACTTATCTATTTTAAGTCCAATAAGCTTAGTATAAGTTCTTTAACTTGTTTTGATCCATTTTATACCTATATTATCAGTATATATACTTTCCATGTTCGGCCCAAATGGGTTAAGCCCAATAAGTTCTTTTTATATGTGGTTAACTTATTTAGTCCAATTATTAGTCCAATTATTAGTCCAATATGTTTAGTTAGCTCGTTAATGTCCGTATGTCCTATAGTTCGGGTTTTATCGGTTTTTACTTGTATTAGTTACTTATATATCAGTATATGACTTTTAAAAACTTTACATTAGACGGGTTTGATCGTCTAAGTTTTATATGGCGAAAAACGTTAATTTTACGGTAATAGCCGAAAAAGTCGTAAAAATCAAGTTTATAGTTTTTAATACTTATAAGTATTATTCCACTACCATTTTTATAATTTATCCATTCAATTAACCTTTTACATATTTATATAAATAAGTTTCATAAGTTAGTGGGTTTTTATTTTACATTTTATACAAAAAAATTGGAGTGCTTATATAATAATAATAAACATTAATTCTCAAAATCTGATTTTTATCTTCATGTTCACCATTTTTATCATATCTAGAGTTCTATAATGAATTAGAAGCTCATTTTTAGGTGGCATGATCTTCATATTATGGGCTACATTTAACTTAGTTATAGCTACTACTTATTTTAAGTTTATCTTGCCTTAATAGTCCCTACAAAACAGCTTATTCAGATTAGCACTCTCATCTTGTTTTGATCATATCTCACTCTTATAATGATTTTATTGCATGGCCAACTCTTACATGTTTATAACAGCTTGTACTTACTGTAAATGGATCATACCATGCAAGTTTATCAATTCAAGTTTTAGTTATATACTGTTTTTATACAGCCAACTAAATAATCAAGATTTTAGCCTCATTCCTTATAGTTATTAACCTTTTTAAGCATATCTATCAACACTTGATCCTCACACAACATTTTTATCATCATATATACATAATATACATATACAATAATAAAGAAAATACATTTGTTCTTTACTAAAATAACAAGAGAAAATGGAGAGGATGATCTTCTTTACCAACCAAGTGTATTTCTTGTTTTTGGAAGACAAGAACTTGATGAACACCACAAGTAACTCCAAGATCATCAAACACCAAGAACAATAGTTGAGAAATCAGCCCTAGGACGCAAGCAAATCACCTCCAATGTTGTTAATATGGCCACCAAATGATCAAGGCTTCAAGATAACTCCATGATAGAGCTAGTTAACATGTATTTCATGGCTAGAAAAGATCAAAAGGGGTGTTTGTAGCTTCAATATGGACGGCAAGGGTGGGAGGTTTTGAGAGGATTTGAGGTTGTTTTGCATGTATGGAAATGGTGGAAATGAGTTAGTTGATGGTTTTAGCTAGTAAGTGGAAAAGAGTAGCTTAAGGTGTAAGCTTTGCTTACACTTGTAAACACTTAGCTAACATGATGCCACATATGGTTGTGGTGTCATGTTGGTGCCGTCCAAGCTAGCTAGTGGGGTGGGACAATGTATTTTGTCCCATCTCACTAGTTTACGGGTATTCCTCGATTCTAGTTTTCTCGATTTGCGTGCCCTCGGGTCGTTTCACAAAAAACGTTTCTATAAATTATGAATCAACGTCACAAAACGAATCCAATAAAAATTGTCTCATCAAAAACGGAGTTCAAAAACGTAAATACGTAATTCTAAGGTTTCCGATTTAGTTGTAAAAGACGCCAAATTATGCACGTAAGCCTAAATTTAAATCCGTAAATTGTGAGTTCGTCAACCAACACAAAAATAAGTTTCAAAATATTATACGAGAAAATAATTCACTACCTGAAAATGTTAGATTGTCACATTATCAACGGCAACTTATCGTGGATGTGAAGATTTTGTAATTTTACTTGCTATTATCGAAGGGTTCATTCAAGGTTTTCTCGATAATCATCAGTGGAGATTTATATTCGATGTTTATGTTCGAACTTTGCTTTTTAGGTACTTATATGGTATGTGATCCAATCGAATGATCGTAAGGTGTACGAACTTGAGACGGTATTGTCCAATGACGTCCTATCATGGAGAACGTGTACCATATAATATCTTTTGACCTTCCTTGGAAACCTAGACGATGAATTGTCTGTTTTTCACTCTTCACAGTTAGACTGAAGACTGTCATATACGAATTAAGCGCCGGGACGTCGCTTCCTAAAGGATTAGATGATGTAATAACCCGTACTTTAAAATAAACATTTAGACCGAGATCTAATACAATTTCTAGTATTCGGATCAATATTTATTACTCGACTTTTATTTGTGATATTCGTCCGACGAATAATATTGATTTCTCGGCTAACCGGCAAAGTTAGAACTTTAAGGTATAGAATATGTATCATTTATAATTTATCGACAAAGACTATGTCCGTCATCAAACGTAAATATCCTCATTATGACATAGAAATATTTTCTATTGTCGTCATTTTAATTTATTTTTTTATTATATTTTTTTACGAGCATTTGTCGTAATTTACGTTAAGCCTTTAGGCGTCAATTGTTTGTATAACGTGTTATCGTATTGAAAATCTTATGCCCTCATTTATATATCAAAATATAAATGTTCTCCGACTATCGATGTTTTTATTTTATATTAAGCGTTTATTTTTCATGTTTAAAGCGTATCTTCTAAATCACGTAACTTTTAAAATATCGGGTTTCGATAATACCCGCTTTTCAAAACATATGAGATAAACGCGTATACAATACTATTTCATTTTTTTAGTACACGTCTTATAACCCAGACAAGTGTCTTGTGAGAATGAGTTACCTAAAAAGTGTTGGCAACATATCTAGCAACATAACCCCACAACAAATTTTATTTCAAAAAAATTATGAAGCACCCTTGTTCTCTCTTATCCTTAACGTCAAGACCAGCCCCACATACAACAAAAATTATTTCTACTAGTAATCTTAATTTAAAGTTTAGTTTCATATGACACTAGTTCATATCTTGAAGTTTTTCATCACAAGATATCATCTATCCATCTTTATTTTTTTTCAAGATCTTTTGGAGAATTCTTGGGCTGAAGTAAAATAATATTTGAAATGGTTAAGAATCTTCGGTAAAGCTTGGTTGACGTGGTAAACGATTGACTTTAGAAGCTTGAGTAAAAGATTGATGATTTGTTACTAATCATCATTCCTTGAAGGTTTCTTTTAAATCTTTTGATTTTGATTTGTATATATTTGTTATGTGTATGTATATATCATTATATACTGATATTGAGATTTGAAATAGTTTATTTATGGTATTGGACATTGTATATGAATTTGTTACACCAAAATAATACTAGAACAAGCCTTTATAATGATTTAGGGCGATGATAATTTGATCAGTTGCAAAACGAGAGTTTTGGTATAATTAACAGGTTATAAGAATTAGATAAAAATATGGGGATTTATCCCTGTGTTTTGTGGTGATTTTGCCGGGTCGCTCGTCTCGTGATGATACCCGATGAATTAGGTTTGACCTAAACGATAAAATGTGCTTAATCAGAATATGCTGTGTAAACGGACTGAAAAATCCTATAATAACTAATAAACAATGAAAAGGGTAAAACTATGGGTTGTAGATAAAATCATAAACAACTAGAATCAGTTGGATAGTTTATCAATTCATTACGGTTTGGAAATGGCGGCTGAAACGGTGGAAACGAAGTTGGCTGCGAATGACAGCCAACACTTCTAAGTATGAAAACGGGTCCTTAATCTATGATTAAACATAAGTTAAGATTAATTTGACTTGACATCAGTAAAGTACATGGATTGAGGATAATTATGATATAAAGAACTAACCTTGAAGATTTATGGTTTAGGAGAAATGATCTAATCTACGAGACATGTCGGAAAATTATAATAAATGGACTATTCTTTATTAAAATGTGATGATTTTTATACAAACCGAAGTGGTATAACCCACTTGTCGGGAATTATAGACTCATTTGTATACTGATAATTATAGAACCCAAGACCGGACCAACGTGAGATATTAAGTTGATGTCGTTTGAGGCATTTTTAGAATCCGTAATACATATAAAGTGGATTTGGGCCACAAAATCCCAACTTACACTTGTAATGGCTATTGGGCCATTATTGGACCTGAGATTAATAATGTAAATGGAGATCAATACTGAGTTTGAAATGAACTTAGGTTATATAAATGAGTAATGGGTCACTGATGTACTAGAATGGGCTTAATTATCACAATGAGAAAATATATGGTAAATAATTATCAAATGTCTTATGAAAAGTTTTATTAAACATATACAATGTCCAAACTTACTAATGTGAACTATTTACATATGTATGACTTATATATAGTTTCGAGCCTAAGACGCGTCTCGTCATTTTAGGTCTCGTTCGGTCATAAGTTGATCGTTGGACATCTCGTTCTCGATCAATGAGCGATTGATATCTCGTGAAGTCGTGTATCGACAATTTAACGTTTGTTCTTTGATCATCATGTTATAGCTATACCAGGTGAGTCTTTAGCCTCGCTTTTATATTATCTTATAAAAGATTTTTAACCTGCGAGGGGGAATACATGCTGTTTTATAAAATGAACACAAGTTGTTTTTGGTATGCTGGACCCGAATATGATGATAAATGCCTAAGTACCATTGTCTTATGAAGTCCCTGAATTTCATGAACTGTTAATTACCTTGCGAGGTTAACGCTAATACATATGATAGATCTATTTGGTTTGACAGCCTTATCCTAGGGTATGTATCCTTGTGATCACCTGAGAGGGATATTATGTATAAGAGGTCGATGGTATATGACAATATTACCTGTTGTAGGGGCGCCGTAAGTGACTCGGTTTGACGTGTTGGTTAACGTTCAGTTGCATGAGCTTAAGGCATTTATCGATATATATATGACTTGTCTGTGTGACAAGCTTGAGATGATTAAATTTCTTGTGTTCAAATGATGATTTGCAAAACCTATAGATTCACTAAACCGTTGTGCTGATGATTTTGAGCATGTATTTCAGGTAATCAAGATGGATATTAGCGGAGCATGAAGGGAGGTAGTTGGTGCTTACTTGTCTAAAGTTTTATATTATTTTTCCATCCTTTGAAATGGATAAATGACTTTTAAGTCTTTGTAAGATGAATGTGATGTGTTGGTAACAGTTTTTGGGACTAAACACTCCTCTGATTTAATATATATTGGGATGGGAAACTTTTTAGACAAGGTTGTATATTATTTTAACGTCTCTTTTGAGTTCGTTGTCTATGATTGTGTGTGATGTGCTATGAGTAGCGCCCCAAAGTGGTATTCCGCTGCCTTGTTAAATTAGGGGTGCTATAGTACTGACACCAGTTGTGGTCGTTGCAACGTGGGAGCTGCACATTTGACATCCTACGAGTGTTAGAGGAGTGTACACATTGTTTGTTTCGAAAAGATGGTAAGTAACGACATGGTGATGTACCTTGCTATATGTGTCTTTTCCTGCGACCTTGAGAGTATCCCCTATGAAGTCACATCGGTGCGTGGTCTAGTCTGCAGTGCTCTCCCCTTTTGGGAATTTGTTGTGTGGGGAACACGGTAATTTTTTGTAGCTAGGAACAGGTATGACCTCTTTTGATGGACCTGTGTAGGAGTATCCTTCGAAACGATGGTCTTCTTCATCTCCCAGATTCATTTCTTCTGACGAAGACTCTATGGTACATGGCACACTTCGGATAGGAGTAACATTTACTGCGATTGTCCCCTCGGCGTTCCCACCAGGTGTTGGGGAAGGAAACTCCAGGGCCACGATGTGTTGACCAACGCGCCATCCATTAGATAGCTCGAATGGCGTGAAAGGTCGAGCGCGCATAGTCACGGCACACGAATTCTCGCGCTTCACGAGCTGCGTATATGTTAGTTCTGCAAAAGTATGACAAATATGTGAGTATATGCGCATAAGTCGTTTGGATTTTCGGTTTTTGGGATTACAAGGTTCTTACCATGGTCGAAGTCATCGAAGTATTGAGGAAGGTGGTTTGTAGGAAGAGTTGATGTATGGTTCAGTCCTAGGACGTATAGTAGTGCCTCTAGGTATTCCTGCATTGGTATCTGATCGGTGTTAATTATCTGTGCGTCTGCTTCGTTGTACGAGTAATAAGTGTGAAAACACTTATCCTTTTACCACTTAATTATAATAATAACCTAGCCAAAACGTGTATTTTATGTTGTAAATGTCGGAATTATGCGTGGTTTGTGTTTTTGTTGTAATTTAGGGTCAAAATGTGAAAAGGGAAGAAAACACGGGCTTTCACGGGCTTTTATCGAAGAAAAAGACAAAAGACGAAGTCAAAAGATCAAGAGTGCAAAAAGAACGGAAGTCCAAGGCCTATTCTGGAGATTTATCGAAGAAAAAGTCTAAAGACGGAAGTTTAATGAAGTCGAAGAACTCAAGTCTAATAAATGAAGAAATTATAAGAGGAGTTCAATTAATCCCGAGACATAGTCGAAAAAGTCAAAGAATTTAGAAGACGAACAGACGAGAGAAGAAAGAAAGGAGCAACACATGCTAACCTCCCTAATCACCTATAAATACCCTCCTACTGACACATTAGGAGGTGTTGACTATCTTGACAAAATAGCTCTTTCACATTTAATTTCATGTCATTTACTTAATTGTCATTTAATTTCCTTGTCTTGCACCTTTAATTTGTAAGCTCTTTAATTCTTGCTTTTACTTTTAATTGTTGAATCTTATTTTTAATCAAGTTTTCAATTAATCCCTCATTCTACCTTTCTTGTTTTGATTTAATCTTTGTGTTTATGTGCTTATTGTCATGCTTATTTGATTATTTGTTATGTTTTTATGTTTATGATTGTGTTATCTTATTGATTTTATAGCTAATTTTGTTTTTCTTAAATTAGTTAAGTGTTTTTAAAAGTTATTTTATAAAAAGTTGATTTAAATTTTTTTTATTATTTAGTGTTTTTAAACTTTGGCTTGTTTAGTTTTTCTTAAAGTTGATTTGGTTAAGTTTTTAGACAAGTGCTTATTTGTTTTTAGCTTATTAGCTAATTTTAGCATATTTGCATCTTATTGTTATCCGGGTTTTCTAAAACCCTAGGATTCCGCGTAACACTCCCAATCTTCATATTCCGAATAGTCTTCCAATCCCACATTCCGGATAAGGGGAATTTTATATTCCGGATAGTAGGAGTAAACTCATATTCCAGATAACTTGAAGATTGTTTATTACGGATAATCCTAAGCACAAGTATCCCGGATAAGGGCTAGGTGACGAATTCCGGATGAGGGTTAAAAAGGGGATTCCGGATAAGTGTTCGATTTGGTATTCCGGATTCTATCCGGAATATTATTCCGGATTAGCGTGAGCAAGTTATTCCGGATAGTGGTGATTACAAGATTCCGGATAGTGGGATGTATTTATTCCGGATAACTGGTTTCTACATATTCTGGATAGCTTGAGTTTGGTGTATTCCGGATAAGCTCAGAATTTGGAATTCCGGATAAGAGTATGTTTTGGATTCCGGATAGTGACAGTATTTTGGATTCCGACTTAGGTTTGTTTATTCCCTGTTTTATTTTCGAGCATTTATTTTTCCCGCCATTTTTCTTTAGTGTTATTTTAATTGTTTTTCTTTATTTTAAATTTCAAGTTTGCATTTTTATTACATTGTCAAATTTACTTTTCGTCGAGCTTTAATTTTTTTCATTTAATTAATTACTTTTAAAGTCTTGATTTTTCACAACTTACTTTAAAGTTTTGCACATTTATTTTACAACAACGACCAAAAATATTTCTTTTCACCAAAAGACGACTGAGTCGCATGTTAAACCAGTGATCAATTCGATTAGACATACTTCAAAGAATATAAGAATGAATTTTACAATTATTAAATGGCGCCGCTGCCGGCTCTTTTCGTGAAGGTTAACGGTTTTCTGTGAGAGACGCGTTGAATTGTAAGATTCGTTCACTCGTGAAAGTTATTTTTCTTGCTTAAAAATTTCAAAAATACAAAAACATTAAAAAACTCATAAAAAGCATTTCTTTTTCAAAGTTTTGCACCAAAAAGATTTTATTTTTATTTTTACAAGTATATATATTCTCTATTTCTGTGGTATCTTTTTCTTTTTCTTTTTCAGGTGTATGCGTACTAGATATTCATCTGATTCTGAGCCCGAGACTCGTGAAGATTTAGATATGGCTGGTGTACACAACAACAATAATCCACCCCACCCCAACATTAATAACAACAACAATGTTCCCCCACCCCACCTTCGAACGATGGAGGAGCTGTGTCAAGCTACGATGAATGGACGAGTAGGACCGATTGCGCCGATGCAAATCACTGCTCCTGAGTTTTCGTTGAAGCATCACATGATCCAACAAGTCCAAAATACTTGTCCATTTCGCCGATTTCCGGATGATGATGCCAACAAACACCTCGAAAAGTTCATTACCGTAACTCAAAGCATGAAGTTGCCCGGTGTTACTATGGATTTTCTTCGCCTTCACCTATTTCCACACACCTTATCCCACCATGCCGAAAAATGGTTTGATCGTCTTCCGAAGAATTCAATTCATACTTGGGACGAAATGACTCAACGATTTTTGTCGCGCTACTTTGCACCATCCATGATCACGAGCCTTCGGAATCAAATTAGTAGATTTACTCAAGAACCTGATGAATCACTTTTTTATGCTTGGGAACGATATATTATTTTGACCGATCGATGTCCAAACCACAACATGCTCCCCGTCACCTTAATTGATACTTTCTACAATGGTTTAACTTTTCTTGATCGTGATACGATTAATGTAGCCGCCAGTGGCACATTTATGAAAAGAAGACCTGAGGAGTGTAGAGAGCTTATCGAGAACATGACTACTCATCACAAAAATTGGGATTCATCCGCATCTTCAAGAAGTAACCCGAGAGTCAACGTTTCTTCTACTTCTTCAAACCCTGATATCACCGAATTGACCAGCGTATTGGTCGAAATGAGAAAAAATATGCAACTCTTGGCTACAAATCAACAACAACATGTTAAAGCTGTAGCACTTTCTTGTGAGATTTGTGGGGGTCCTCATTCATACACTGATTGTCCTTCTACTCATGATAATCTGGAAAACATGTATGCGGCTCATGGTAACTATTCAACGGAAAGCTATCAAGACCGACCTCAACGTGATCGTAACTTGCTAAGTTACCGTTCTAACAACTTTCTTTCACCCGGTTTTTCACCTCAAAACCACAACCCCAACAACTACAATAGAAGCAACCCAAACCCACCTTAAGCTTCTAATCCTTATCACCCACCCGCTCAACAAGCACCACCAACTTGAAAGGAGAGCTAATTAAGAATCTGCAAAGCCAAATCATCAACTTGAAAGGAGATATCACTAAGCAAGGGAATGACATTAGAACCGAGCTTTGACATGATATGCAAACCTCTTTTAGCAATCAAACAAATGATTTGAAGAATATGCTGGCTAGTTTTCTCCCAAGTACTCAACCCTCTACTTCAGGCTCTCTTCCTTCAATTACCGTCACCAATCCAAGAGCGAATGTGAGTTCTATTACTACACGCAGTGGAGAAACTTTAGTAGGACCATCTATCCCTCCCCCAGTTACTCCATCTGAACCTCCTCCACCACCATTTATCCCTCCTACTCCTACGCCTAGTATTAGTCCTCCATTACCGTCTCCACCTCTTACTGAAGTAGTACCCAAGAAACACCCTTCACCAACCCAACCTTCCACCTTTAAACCTTCAACATCTCAACCTTTACCTGCTACACCTACACCACCTAAACCCAACATCCCTTATCCTTCTCGGTTAGACAAGAGCAAATTGCTTACTAAAGAGGATGCTCAAATCACTTCTTTTATGAAGATGATCTCTCAAATGAATTTCAACATTAGCCTCGTTGAAGCACTTGTCCAAATGCCGAAATTCGTCAAAGCATTCAAGGAATTGCTTAACAAATAGAAAAAGATGGTTGAGTTTGTCAACACACACTTAAATGAAAACTGTTATGCAGTCATTCTTAAAGAACTTCCGAAAAAACATGGACATCCCGGTCGTTTCGTGTTGCCATGCATTTTTAACCAAACCGAAGAATTTACTTCCGTAGCCGATCTCGGGGCAAGTATAAATTTGATGCCTTTAAGTGTTTGGAAAAAGTTATCATTACCCGATCGTACACCAACAAAGATGACTCTTGAGCTAGCAAATCGTATTCTCGCTTACCCCGTTGGGATTGCTGAAGATGTATTTATTAAAGTTGGTACCTTCACTTTTCCGATCGACTTTGTTGTTGTTGATTATGAAATGGACCCTCGTATTCCGTTAATACTTGGTCGGCCATTCTTGAGAACCAGAAAAGCATTAGTCGATGTTGCCGAAGGTCAGCTAATCTTAAGGGTCGGGAATGAGGCACAAGTATTTAAATTGGGAAGATCACAACCAAATCAAATGGAAGAGAATCAGTGAATATGATTAATGTGCTTGATGATTTTGTCGTCTACAACAATCCCCTTTTCGATTCTTGCTATGATAATCCACTGTTCAAAGACGATGTGGATGATTCTCTCTCCAAGTTAGATCCTCCACCAATTCATGAGTATCCTCCAATTTATGATGACTATGATGATGATTCTAGTTCTGATATGGATGATTCTGATGATTTTTCTTCTGAGTATAAAGACATGCCAACTTATGATGACTTTTATGATTTCAATACTCTTTCGAGTGATTCTTCACATGATGACCTTGCACCTACTTTTGATGAAGATCCTCCACCAACAATGCTTGATCCTACTTTGGATGACTACTCATTTGAGGAAGATTTTGCTATTTTTCTCAACACTTACTTCCCAAATGAGAATGATTCACCTCCTTTGGACTTTGATGATGCTCTTTATCCTCCTTTGGATATGAAGAAACCCGTTTCAAAGGCGAAGAAGCCGGATGACACCGATATCCGTAGTACCTATGTCTTGACACCTCTCTATCCACCTTCTGAGGATGAGATTGTGAGATTTCTGAGCGGATCCTCTTCAAGGTCTTCTGAGCCTGAGTGTTATTTTCCCCTAAAGGAAAAGGTGTTCGATCCTGGTATTGTAATTTCTAAGCCATCTCAGTATCCATCTGATGAAATAAAAGGAAATATTTTTGGAACTTTTGGAGATATGCTTGCACCTCATCACCCTTGCTACCACCATGCTCAACAACTGCTTAAGGGAACCTTGCCTACTCTTCTTTGGCTTGCCTTGTTTGCCTTAAGCTTGTGTTACTTGATGGATGAAAACCATGTATTTGATCCCAGTGGATATGTTTCAAGCTTCTTCCTATGCTAATCAAGGTCGAGTCAGGATCACGAGGTGAACAAAAACAAGCGCTTCTCGGGAGGCAACCCGCAGTATCTATCCTTTTCTTTTGTTTTTATAATAAGTGTAGGGGGAGACCCTAGTATGTTTTTGTTGTTTTCTTTTTATCATGTGCATGGATTCGAGCTTTCAAAGATCCATTCTTGATGACATTTGACGATCCGTGATTCCGTGTACCCGTCTTCCCGGTTCTATCCTAAACTTTTTTGATTCATTATTTTATATTCTGCAATATTAAAATAGGAATCACTTTAGTTGTCTCTTTCTTAGCAAGATTTAAACAACGTGCACAGTGTCCTAAGTGTAGGGGAGCTTACTCCCACATGCTTAAACATTGAGGACAATGTTTATATTAAGTGTAGGGGGACTTCTATCGAAGTTAAGTGGGCTTTTCCTTGTATTTGTCCTCATTTTAACCGGAAAAATTGAATTTTTGACATTTTCAAAATTTTTTGATCTATTTTGGCCTATTAGTATTTTACCTTTGTTATAGTTATTTTTCTTTCTTTGCTAGAATAAATTTTTAATAAAGTGGTTTTAATTTTTTATCGTTGTGAATCTTTTTACTCAACCCGAGTTTACTTATCTAAGTTTAGTTAGCAAGTATCCTTAACGTGTTTAAGTCAAGTTTTGCTAGGCTTTTATATAGGGGACTTTAAAACGCGAAAGTCTTAACTCTTACGGGTTAAGAACAAGAACTTTTCGCAAGTTCCTATAATTGATCCTAGAAAGTCGTTTATCAAGGGATCTTTAAAATGAGAATTCTAAACTTGAAAAAGTCTAAGAAGTTCCTATAGATGACTTGAAAACCCAAAACTTTGATTTAATAGTGCAAAACCCGCATGCTTTTACCATGAATAGTACCCTTAAGATCATACGTACTAGATTAAAACTTTCCTATTATAGTATGATTACGTTCACGTGTTAGAATTCTACGTATTACGTACGTGTTAGAACACGATAAGTATTTATTACGTACGAACACACAATAATTATTTAACAATAATTAATCACAAACATGCGATCATGAAATCATGAACGTAATTAAATCACGAACTAATATTATTTACATATATATATTTATTACGAGCACGAATAAATATATTAAGTCACGATAAATATTTAACGAGAACACACTAAACACGAACACAAATAAACACGAACGAACACTTAAATAAAGAGACACGGAAAACGGTACAGGTACCCCATGTGGGGCCCCCTTACCCGCGGCTACATCAAGGAGCTGGGCCAAGCCCATCTCAAAATTTACTAAGAAGGGGTTAAGGTAACTTTTACTACTCATTTTCACTTTACAGGAAACCAAAACAAAAACCTAAAAAAAATTTCTCCTTCTCCTTCTTGTCCTCTTGTGGCCGCCGCACATAACACACCAAAGGGGGGTGTTTAGTTGATTTTGATCTCGAATCTTGTACGTGTGTTCGTGTGTGTTCATCCTCGTTAGATCCACGCATTCGGTATACCTCTTTTTAATCCTTTTTCTTTTGATTTGATCTAATAAAATTAAATAAGAACATGATGTTTTGAAAAACATAATTAAAAGCATAAATCAAACATGTAATTGGTTATCGGGTAAATCAAAATGGATGTTTTTAGGGGTGTTTGTTGGCCGACGCCTAAACCGAACCCCAAGGGGGTCTCGGTTTGGCTTATAGACTACCACCGAGACCATATGGTCCCGGTTTGGTTGTGTGGGTCCCACGGCAGCAGCAAACCAAAGGGAACCTCGAAGTGGTTCGGGGTATGGTATCGATTTCATGTCCTGTTCATGGTTTCTAGTCACGATACGGTTCATGGTTTATGTTAATATGATGTTTTTAATAATTATATGTTAAAATTAAATTAATAATTATATGACATGATTAATTTAATAAAACATGACTTAGGTTATAATTTAATTCTTAGATAATGGAATTATTAACCTAAGTATTTATATTTTTTCTAGACTTATAATTAATTAATTATTTAAAAACTATGGTTATGATTAATTAATTAACATGACTTAGGTTATATTATTAATAATTAATAACACATGTTTTAGCCTAAGTATTTAACTTTATTTAATTAAAAGCATGATATATTTAATTAAATACTTTTAACCTATAGTTTATTTAAATTACATGTAATAATTAATAAACTATACATTATATCATTATGACTTAGAAAATAATCAGAAAAACACTTAAGCTTATATACTTAGCTTATTTAACCAGCTTATATCTAATTATGGAAACTTTACATTTTTAGAAACTTATTTAATTAAGGCATCTAATCTATTTATGGAAACTTTCTATTTTTGGAAACATTCTATTTTTAGAAACTTTCTATTTTTGGAAACTTTCTATTTTTGGAAACTTTCTATTTTTGGAAACTTTCTATTTTTGGTAACTTTCTGTTTTCAGAAACTTTCTATTTTAGGAAACCTGCTATTTTTAGAAAGTTACTTATTATTACACAGTAAGTATAATAATACATGAAATACCAGAAATACTTAATCAGAATAGACAGAATATAAGATACACATAGTTTAGGGCTTAAAACAGTAAAACATGATATGAACATATAAATAAGTTAAGACATGATATAAAACCAGTTACGTATATAGTAATCAGATACTTATTCACGTATGTATTTATGTAGCATTAGTGATACCGAAGTAGGATTCTCCTCAGTTCGTCTTCTTCATTCACTGGACATAAGGTACGGATTCTCGTCCTTTCAGTATGGACATTCTTTCCTTATTAGGATTCCCTGTATGCAGCCAAATGTTTTCCCGTAGTATAAGTTTATATGTTTGATTTGCTTATGTTTAATTTAGAATACCTATAGCAATATACATACATGACCAGTTTCACCTAGTTATGGAGGTACCATAACCATAACACTAGAGGCACTGGTGTTATGACTTCACCACGGCGGAGTGATTGCTCGTGGCGTTTCTTCAGCTTTTGGTCATTTATTATATTTATCATGTGGGGCGTATGGGTGCATCCTAGTTACATGTTTTTCAGCAGATTACTCAGTGTGAATGTGGTGTGTGCCTTGTATCCTTCACAAGGAGCTGATCCCTCCTACCCAAAACAAGTATATTAAATTAGAGGCAGCCCCTCTAATTTGCATGACGAGGTCAGCCCTCCAAGTATTCATGCACGGTGGATTTTCATGACCTATATTGGCTAATAGTAGAATATGATAAACAGTTTTTATAAGATAAATATAAGGCTTTTCAAACTATAAAACCAGTTTTACCAAGACTTAACCAGGTTATTCGGGACTTAGTTTCTTCCGCTGTTATATGTTATATGTTTATTCTATTCATGCTTTATTGTACATCCGTGCACTGAGCGTATTGCTCAGCCGTTTTCCTTTTCGATGTTCCCAAAACGGTAGGTACTCAGGGACGCTCATAGACTTTAAGCGTACATGCATATGGACTGGAAGCTTTCTAGCCTTTCTTTACTTTATGCATTATCTTTACATTGATACTCTTGCTATGGACATTGTTTAGTCCATTCCTTTACAATACTTATGTTTGTGTGTGATGAGCTTTACTTTTGGACTACCGATGTTTGATTTCCGGTATTTTTCCTTTATGGTCATGTAATGTTTAGACATTTTTTCTTGTATGCTTTGATGACACGCCATAATTACGCGTGACATTCCATTATCAAAATGGGGTGTTACAATTATGGTATCAGAGCCAAGGCATCGACCTGTAGGCTCTCAAAATATGACATGTGATTAGTGGGTAGTCACAATGGTCTTCCTAGAACTGACAATCGTTTTCATGCATTCATCATTTTTATGCATACATATATATGTCATTGTCGTAGGTTTATGACTAAGTAATGGTTGGTACAGGACTGGCCCTATTTAGTCGCATGTGTTTTATCGAAACTTTTAAATTTGGGACCGACCCATAGGCATCCCCTCGCCATGTCTTTTATTTTGGGTGAACTGACCATAGGCATTCACTCTCGAGCATACAAAACTTTTCATAAAACTGAATCATGCATTCTTACACAAAATTTTCTTGCATAAAATTTTTCTCTTGAATTTTTGGTATAAATTTTTTTCATGTATATATATTTTATCTTTTGATCTATTTAATCATATGTTTTATGTTATACTGTAAGATGGTTCTCACACGCGAGCAGGAACAACTAAATGCAGCAATCCAAGCTGCAATGCAAGCTTTGCTTCCTCAACTGAGGAACGACATCATGGCTGAGGTTCAAGCTGCCAACAATCAACAGCATAACCAGGCACCTCCTCCTCCTCCTCCAGTGACACTAGCAGTATGGCTGGAGAGATTCAACAATCTCCGTCCTCGAGCTTTTGATAAAAAAGATAGCCCCAGTGATGCTGAAAGCTGGTTGGCTCACATCGAGAAGATTTTCAATGCTATGGGTTGTGACCCCGCGTACAAGGCGAGGTTGGCATGCTATCTGTTCGAAGGCGATGTACTAAATTAGTGGTTAGCATTGATGCAGTCTGAGGGAGGTGACGAGTGGGTTGCTGGTTTGACTTGGGCTCAGTTAAAGGACAGGGTGATGGAGCAGTTCTTTCCCAAGGCTGAGCAAGACAAGCTCAAGAGGGAGTACCATGGGATCCGACAGAGAGTTGGGGAGAATAGAAACGAGTTTATGCAGCGCTTTCTTCGCTTAGCTGGGTTCCTTGGTGCAGCAGCAGGTACTCTTGAAGAGCAGGCACACCACTTTAGGTGGGCTCTTCGCACATCGATCGCAAACAATATGGTGTGTGCTACGTTCAACACTGTAGCACAGGTGGTCGATGCAGCAGGTAAGCTGGAGATGCTGCAGAAGAGAGATGAGTTCGGGGAAGCTGAGAGACCCGACAAGAGGCAGAAAACTGGGGACCGGTCTCAGCCGGCTACTCAGCAGCAGCCTCATCAGCCCAAGGGAAACGGTTAGACTAACGACCGTTCTGCTACGGATAGGCGTGGCGGTATTGATAATTACCGTAACAACGCTGGACACTCCAACAGCAGCAGGAACCATGGAAACGGTAGGGACCAGAACCATAGAGGTTCACCGCCTAGCCGTCCAGCTACCACTGGTTCCCAGCCAGCCAGAGCACCTGCTGGAGGATATACTTTTCCTCTTTGCTCTACTTGCCACCGTAGGCACCCAGGGCCATGTCGTCGTAACACGGACGCATGCTTCAAGTGTGGTCTTCCTGGCGATATCATGAAGGATTGTCGTAAGGGCGAGATGGAGGGCACACCGGGACATGCTGATTCCAAGCCGCCTCCTACCACCGGGCGTGTCTACACGACATCTCGAGACCAGGCCAACAAGTCTACAGGTACCATCACTGGAATCTTGTATATGTATGGTCAAGCTACGTGTGTTCTTTTCGATACGGGTGCTACTCACTCGGTCATTTCTACTGCTTATGCTAAGAACTTTAGGATGCTCCCCATGCCACTAGAGAATAGGCTTACTATTTCCACGCCTTTGAGGGACTCTGTATTAATCACCTATGTATACAAGAGTCTTCCCCTAGAATTTGACGATAAGGTTCGACCTGTTGACGCACTTCCGCTGGACATGAATGACTTCGACATGATTTTGGGCATGGATTGGCTATCCAAGCATCATGCTACCATAGACTGCCATTCGTATCGAGTTATCTTCGGTGATGTTAATGCACCAGAGTACATTCATAACGGGTTCGTACCCGGACGGTCTGTACAAATCATATCTACCCTACAAGCGCGTGCACTACGGTCACATGGCTGAAAGGGTTATCTAGCTACGGTTCACGACATGGATGCTGAATCTCCATCAATTCAGGATCAACCAATAGTGTCAGAATTCCAAGATGTATTTCTAGCAGAACTTCTGGGCATACCACCTGCACGAGAAGTGGAATTCAATATTGAGCTTATTCTAGGAGCTGAACCGATCTCCAAAGCTCCTTATCGCATGGCTCCCATAGAGCTGAAGGAGCTGAAGGATCAACTACAAGAACTTCTTGAACGAGGTTTCATTCGACCGAGCGCATCTCCATGTGGCGCACCGGTCTTATTTGTTAAGAAGAAGGACGGCAGTATGCGTCTTTGCATAGACTATTGCGAGCTCCACAAGATTACTATCCGGAATAGGTATCCACTACCGCGTATAGACGATCTGTTTGACCAACTCCACGGGGCCAAACACTTCTCCAAGATTGATCTTAGGTCAGGATACCATCAGCTATGGGTTAAGGAGCAGGACATCGCCAAGACTGCTTTTCGTACCCGCTATGGCCACTACGAGTTTGTAGTTATGCCATTCGGCCTGACAAATGCTCTAGTAGTTTTCATGGACTTGATGAAAAGAATCTTCCATGAATTTCTAGACAAGTTCGTCATTGTCTTCATTGATGACATCCTGATTTTCTCAAAGTACAAGGAGGAACACGAAGACCATCTTCGAACAGTACTACAGATTCTTCGCCAGAAGCAGTTGTATGCTAAATTCTCCAAGTGTGAGTTCTGGTTAGACAAGGTGACATTCTTAGGTCACATTGTATCAGCAGAAGGAATCACTATGGATCCAGCGAAGGTTGAGGCCATTACTATGTGGCCGAGGCCGACATCAGCGACGAAAGTCCGCAGTTTCTTAAGCTTAGCTGGCTATTACCGTAGGTTCGTGGAGAACTTTTCCCGCTTAGCACTACCATTGACCAAGCATATGCAGAAAGGGGAGAAATTCGTCTAGACTGAAGAACGAGAGAAGAGCTTTGAAGACCTGAAGCAGAAGCTAGCATCTGCACCTATTCTTACTCTTCCATCTGGTACGGGTGGATTTCAAATCTACAGTGATGCATCGGGGAAGGGACTTGGCTGTGTTCTCATGCAACATGGGAAAGTGATCGCGTACGCTTTACGGCAGCTTAAGCCTTATGAAGGAAATTACCCCACACATGACTTGGAACTTGCTGCAGTCGTGTTTGGATTGAAGATATGGAGGCACTATTAATATGGAGAATCATGTGACATTTTCACGGACCACAAGAGCTTGAAGTATATCTTCACTCAACGTGAATTGAACATGAGGCAGAGGAGATGGTTAGAGCTATTGAAGAATTATGACATAAACCAACAGTATCATCCCGGAAAAGTAAATGTAGTAGCAGATGCTCTTAGCATGAAGTCCGGAATGATCAACGACATTAAAATTGAGGAGGAAATCATAAGAGACTTGGAGCGACTAGATATCAAGATCATGGTACGTGGACAGCACGGTAACTGGGCTAATCTTAGAGTAGAATCCGAGTTACTCTCTAAGATCAAGGAAGCTCAGAAGGATGACGGAGAAATCTGGGCGATAGTACAGAATATGGAGAAACAGACATAATTAAGAGTAGATGAAGATGGTATCGTATGGCAGGGCACGAGACTTTGTGTTCCTGGTGACCAAGAACTCCAGGAAGCCTTGTTAGCTGAAGCTCATAGCTCCCCATTCTCTATACATCCTGGTTCGACTAAGATGTACCATGATATCAAGCAACACTTTTGGTGGAGTGGTATGAAACAGGATGTGGCCACTTACGTCTCTAAATGTCTTACCTGCCAGTAGGTTAAGATCGAGCATCAGCGATCTGGCGGTCTCCTTCAACCGTTAGATATTACAGAGTGGAAGTAGGACAAAATCACCATGGATTTTGTTACCGGTCTTCTGCCTACCAAGAGGAAGCACGATGCAATTTGGGTTATCATAGACCGACTTACCAAATCAGCTCATTTCTTACCGATACGCAAGGAAGATCCGGTAAGTAAACTCGCCGATACGTATAGAAGAGAGATCACGAGACTCCACGGTGCTCCATCCAGCATCGTCTCAGACAAAGATCCTCGATTCACTTCGCGATTTTGGAAGAGTCTGCAGAAAGCTTGGGGTACACAACTTAAGCTTAGCACGGCTTTTCATCCTCAAACGGACGGACAGTCGGAGCGAACGATTCAGACATTGGAGGATATGTTGAAGTCATGTGCGTTGGAATGGACGGGTGATTGGGACGATTATATCTGTTTGGTGGAGTTTGCATACAACAACAGTTGGCACGCAAGTATCAAGTGTGCTCCTTTCGAGATGTTGTATGGCATGAAGTGTCGTGCCCCAATCTGCTGGGATCTGGTTGGCGAGCGAACACTAGAAGGACCAGAAATCATAGAGTTGACCAACGAAAAGATCGCAGTAGCTAAGCAGAAGCTTCAGGAAGCACGGTCACGTCAGAAGAGTTACGCCGATAAGCATCGTAGGGACATACATTTTAACGTAGGAGATCACGTCTTCCTTAAGGTTTCGCCGGCACGTGGTGTTAGACGCTTCGGGATTAAAGGTAAGCTCAGTCCTCGTTTCATCAGACCGTTTGATATCATTGAACGAGTCGGTGAAGTATCTTACCCGTTAGCGTTACCTCCGCAGCTTTCGCATGTACACAATGTGTTTCATGTGTCCTTACTCAGAGGGTACCAGTATCATCCCCTTCACATGGTTCAGTATCCACTGGAACAGATACGTAAAGATCTCACTTTCATAGAAGAACCCGAACGAGTTCTTGACAGACAAGAACGAGTCATGCGAAGGAAGACGATTCCATTCGTCAAAATCCTCTGGAGGGATCATACCGAGCGGGAAGCGACTTGGGAAACAGAGGAGTCTATCCGGGCTTCTTACCTCATTTTATATTTTGAATTCAGGTATGTTCTTCTTTTCCAGTTTACTTTATCTATAATTCGGGGACGAACTATTCTTTTTTAGGGGGGAAGAGTTGTAAAACCCGCATGCTTTTACCATGAATAGTACCCTTAAGATCGTACGTACTAGATTAAAACTTTCCTATTATAGTATGATTACGTTCACGTGTTAGAATTCTACGTATTACGTACGTGTTAGAACACGATAAGTATTTATTACGTTCGAACACACAATAATTATTTAACAATAATTAATCACGAACATGCGATCATGAAATCATGAACGTAATTAAATCACGAACTAATATTAATTACGTATATATATTTATTACGAGCACGAATAAATATATTAAGTCACGATAAATATTTAACGAGAACACACTAAAAACGAACACAAATAAACACGAACGAACACTTAAATAACGAGACACGGAAAACGGTACGGGTACCCCATGTGGGGTCCCCTTACCCGCGACTACATCAAGGAGATGGGCCAAGCCCATCTCAAAATTTACTAAGAAGGGGTTAAGGTAACTTTTACTACTCATTTTCACTTTACAGGAAACCAAAACAAAAACCTAAAAGATTTTTCTCCTTCTCCTTCTTGTCCTCTTGTGGCCGCCGCACATAACACACCAAAGGGGGTGTTTAGTTGATTTTGATCTCGAATCTTGTACGTGTGTTCGTGTGTGTTCATCCTCGTTAGATCCACAGATTCGGTATACCTCTTTTTAATCCTTTTTCTTTTGATTTGATCTAATAAAATTAAATAAGAACATGATGTTTTTAAAAACCTAATTAAAAACATAAATCAAACATGTAATTGGTTATCGGGTAAATCAAAACGAATGATTTTAGGGGTGTTTGTTTGGCCGACGCCTAAACCGAACCCCAAGGGGGTCTCGGTTTGGCTTATAGACCACCACCGAGACCATATGGTCCCGGTTTGGTGGTGTGGGTCCTACGGCAGCAGCAAACCAAAGGGAACCTCGAAGTGGTTCGGGGTATGGTGTCGATTTCATGTCCGGTTCATGGTTTCTAGTCACGATCCGGTTCATGGTTTATGTTAATATGATGTTTTTAATAATTATATGTTAAAATTAAATTAATAATTATATGACATGATTAATTTACTAAAACATGCCTTAGGTTATAACTTAATTATTAGATCATGGAATTATTAACCTAAGTATTTATATTTTTTCTAGACTTATAATTAATTAATTATTTAAAAACTATGGTTATGATTAATTAATTAACATGACTTAGGTTATATTATTAATAATTAATAATACATGTTTTAGCCTAAGTATTTAACTTTATTTAATTAAAAGCATGATATATTTAATTAAATACTTTTAACCTATAGTTTATTTTAACTACATGTAATAATTAATAAACTATAAATTATATCATTATGACTTAGAAAATAATCAGAAAAACACTTAAGCTTATATACTTAGCTTATTTAACAAGCTTATATCTAATTATGGAAACTTTCTATTTTTAGAAACATATTTAATTAAGGCAGCTAATCTATTTATGGAAACTTTCTGTTTTTGGAAACTTCTATTTTTGGAAACTTTCTATTTTTGGAACTTTCTATTTTTGGATACTTTCTATTTTTGGAAACTTTCTATTTTTGGTAACTTTCTATTTTCGGTAACTTTCTATTTTAGGAAACCTGCTATTTTTAGAAAGTTACTTATTATTACACAGTAAGTGTAATAATACATGAAATACCAGAAATACTTAATCAGAATAGACAGAATATAAGATAAACACAGTTTAGGGCTTAAAACAGTAAAACATGATATGAACATATAAAATAAGTTAAGACATGATATAAAACCAGTTACGTATTTAGTTTCAGATACTTATTCACGTATGTATTTATGTAGCATTAGTGATACCAAAGTATGATTCTCCTCAGTTCGTCTTCTTCGTTCACTGGACATAAGGTACGGATTCCCGTCCTTTCAGTATGGACATTCTTTCCTTATTAGGATTCCCCGTATGCAGCCAAATGTTTTCCCATAGTATAAGTTTATATGTTTGATTTGCTTATGTTTAATTTAGAATACCTATAGCCATATACATGCATGACCAGTTTCACCTAGTTATGGAGGTACCATAACCATAACACTAGAGGCACTGGTGTTATGACTTCACCACGGCGGAGTGTGATTGCTCGTGGTGTCCCTTCAGCTTTTGGCCATTTATTATATTTATCATGTGGGGCATATGGGTGCATCCTAGTTACATGTTTTTCAGCAGATTACTCAGTGTGAATGTGGTGTGTGCCTTGCATCCTTCACAAGGAGCTGATCCCTCCTACCCAAAACAAGTATATTAAATTAGAGGCAACCCCTCTAATTTGCATGTTGAGGTCACCCCTCCAAGTATTCATGCACGGTGGATTTTCATGACCAATATTGGCTAATGGTAGAATATGATAAACAGTTTTTATAAGATAAACATAAGTCTTTTCAAACTATAAAACCAGTTTTACCAAGACTTAACCAGGTTATTCGGGACTTAGTTTCTTCCGCTGTTATATGTTATATGCTTATTCTATTCATGCTTTATTGTACATCCGTGCACTGAGCGTATTGCTCATCCGTTTTCCTTTTCTATGTTCCCAAAACGGCAGGTACTCAGGGACGCTCATAGACTTTAAGCGTACGTGCATATGGACTGGAAGCTTTCTAGCCTTTCTTTACTTTATGCATTATCTTTACATTGATACTCTTGCTATGGACATTGTTTAGTCCTTTCCTTTACAGTAATTATGTTTGTGTGTGATGAGCTTTACTTTTGGACTACCGATGTTTGATTCCGGTATTTTCCCTTTATGGTCATGTAATGTTCAGACATTTTTCCTTGTATGCTTTGATGACACGCCATAACTACACGTGACATTCCATTATCAAAATGGGATGTTACAAATAGGTTAAGTATCCACGAGTCTCATTCCTTGAGATTTTAAATTGTGGAGAACGAGAGATGATAGAGTCAATTATAAGTTTGGTATTCTTTCATGAATTTGTGTGAGTTAATTATGAGATTTTTTTCCCATCGCTTGCTAATAAATTTAATTGCAATAAATAAGGTTGTACGATTTGAAAAGTTACTTAGCTTCTAGCACAAGATGGTTTAAAAGTTGCTCGGTATTAATTAGAGTTCATAGCCAAGGCATAACTTATTGAAGCGGGATGCGAAGATTGGCGAGTCCGAAAAGGCCCTAACAAGGCATGAGGGCTACATTTTGTTGCTAAAGATCAAAAGTGATGTGAAGAATCATTTATCAAAAATCAATATGAAGGATCGAGACACACGACATAAAGCAAATACTCCCGTAAAGATCATGGAGAAGTCTATCCAAAAAGGCCCTAACAAGGTATGAGGATAAATATATCCATGTCTTAAAAGGAGGCGGATCGTTGTATATCAAAATCCCAAATAAAGATTGGATAAAAATGAAGAAGTCGTGGTCCAAATATGAAGAATCTCTCAAAAAGTTCAAGTGAATAAATTCCTAATATGAAGAGAAGACCATTATTTCATGAACGTCTCTCAAGATTTGAAGTATGAAGTCAATGCCAAATATCGATCCGAGAAAGGTCTAAAATCGTGAAGCGAGTTATGCCAAGATATGAACTTTATGAGGTCCCGAGAAGCAGTTTTAAAAGATTTTGTCCTTTAGCTAACTATTGATTAAATCGTCCTACTTTATTTCCAGCCTAAATAACTATCAAAATAAGTCAACAATGCATCCTCGTGATCATTCAAGACAACAATAAAATATAAGAGATACACCTAGGAATAAGGGAGTCTAAGTAAATAATTGGCCCACATGAGTTTGTGATAGTTTGCTAACTTATAATAACAATGATCTCGTTTTTAAGCTTGGTTTGAGGAACGTGAAACTTGAGGGTGATAACCATTCATGACATTCAAAACCCAAAGGTAAGTTTTTGATCGTTTTACTTGTTTTCTTCCTTTAAATATTTTGTCTCTTTAATAAAGGTCAATGTGGATTGATTGTGACGGAAAATATTGTAACACCCCCAAATTTATACAACTCAATACATCGGAAGACTCGTTGGTGTTAAGGGATAGCACATTACTCACATCATAGACAACGCATAAAACTCGCGTCATTTAATAATAAAAGCATTTCCATTCATAAATATCAAATTTACATAGGTCCCAAGTCATGGTCATTTCATACATTTTTACAAAAGATTTGAATGGAAATTGTTATTTAAGTGCGGGCCATGAATTCTTGTTGTCTTCCCGAGAATTACCTTCAAGTACCTGAGATAAAACATGTTCAAGAAAAGGTCAGCGAAAACGCCGAGTGAATTCATAGAGTTTAATGAAAACCATCAATATAACATCGGTATAAAATTATTACCGAAAATCATTTTGTTCAAATCCTTGTCAAAATCATGATATAGGCTTTGGCCTTCAAAACCATTATAGGAGCCATTGCCGTAAAAACATCATACAATACGTTTTATAACGTTGTATATATTAAATAAAAACCGTTATATGAATATGGTTATGTAAAACCAAAACACGAACATAAAATCAATAATAAGACCCCGTATTGCTAGTCAGGCAATATATCGTAACTCAGTGCGTATAGCAGTATTTTCAGTATTGGATTATTATATGCCGCATGACATTGTTACCTTACTACAACAAACAACGGGTAGCTAGCCCGAAACTCATTTGCCCATTAAAATTAGCGTGTCGTCACAATAATCACGCTGATGTAAATCTTCTCATACATAAATTCGCTTACCAAATAATGTGGCACGACGGGGATCAACCGTCAAGGCGCGAACTGGGGTGATCGTCCCCAAATAGTACTATTATATGCATAAGCGTCTACCAAATCCCGGTAGTTCACAAATCATGCTAATGGGACTTTTAGTGACATAACCTAACTTTAATAATCCATTTCATTTCATCTATCGGGTCATTTAATCATTCATCGGGTCATACAATCATTCGGGTCCAAATCAATAAACAGATAATCGGGACAACTAGTGCCCTATTTTATAAAAACTAACATGTTATCTCCCTCGCGGGTTTATAAAATAGTTCATAAAAACATTTAAAAGAGTGCGAGGCTATGAACTCATGTTGATGTGGGAAGGCGATTATCGACGATTTGGATGAACGGTACGTGCTTCAATCACGGAAACCTAGACAAATAATACTTGTCTTAGACTCTTGTCCAATGACTTTATAAAAATAACAATTATGTATACATATGATGATTTTATATATATGATGATCAAGTGGGTTTACATATTCTCATTTACTCATTTTAGTGTTATGTGTTGATAACTTTTATACTAGTTTACTAGTTTTACCTATTTACATGTTTTAGGTCTAATAAGCCTATTATAAGTCCATTAACTTGTATTAATCCCTTTTATACTTGTATTATCAGTATTTATACTTTACATGTTGGGCCAAAATGGGTTAAGTCCAATAAGTAATTTTTATAAGTGTTTAACTTATTTAGTTAAATTATTAGTCCAATATGCTAACTTAGCTCGTTATTGTCTGTATGTCATATAGTTCGGGTTTTATCGGTTTTTACTTGTATTAGGTACTTATATATCAGTATATGACTTTTAAAAACTTTACATTAGACGGGTTTGATCGTCTAAGTTTTAATTGGCGAAAAACGTTAATTTTACGGTAATAGCCGAAAAAGTCGTAAAAATCATGTTTATAGTTTTTATAACTTATAAATCATATTCAACTACCATTTTTATAAAGAGTCCATTTATTTAACCTTATACATATCTATATAAATGAAATTTATAAGTTAGTGAGTTTTCATGTGTATATATTTTATAAATATATAAGTGAGTGCTTATTTTATATAAGTTTTTATTATACAAATCTGATTTTAAATTTCATGTTCACCAAAACAGCCATATCTAGAGTTCTATATGGAGATAGAAGCCCAAATTTTTATGGCATAAACTACATGATATGTGCTCCATTTAACTCTTCTATGGCTACTGTTGAATCAGCCTCTAAATATTTTATAAAAATCGTCCATAACAGTCTGTGCAGATTTGTACTCTAATATTGTTTTGATCATATCTCACTCATCCTAATGATTCCATTGCATGGCCAACTCACACATGTGTAAAAATCATATACCTTACTGTTTCCTTAATAATCTATGCCATTTTAACAGTTTATCATGAGTTTCTTCACTGTTTTATACAGCCTAGTCCTTACATCATGATTTTAACACTTTTTCATGTAGATTCTTATCTTTTTAATCAAATCTGTCAACACCAAATCCCCACATAATATTTTTAATCATCATTCATCATCATATACATATACATAAGTAAAAGAAAATACAAGATTACATAATCAAAATAACAAGAAGGATAGGAAGAATGATCCTTATACCACCATAGTGATGAAAAGATGAGGTTGATGAAGAAGGCTTGGATTTGGATGGAAAAACTTGTGATATACCAACATCAACTTCAAGATCACCTATCTTCATGAATCATCTTGTGTAAAATCAGCCCCAAGACACCAACAAAACTTCTCCTTGGATGTTAAAATGATCACCAATCAATAGAGCTTCAAGAGTCCTTCATCATGTGTATGAATAACACATGATTTCATGGTTAAAATTGATCAAATGAGGGTGTTTTGTGTGAGAGTGGGACGAAATATAGAGAAAGGAAGGAGAGAGTTGTGTGTTTTGCTTTTAGTTTGCATGTAAGAAATGGTTTTGGCAAAGTGGTTTTGCTAGTTAAATGGTTTTGTAAGACTTTTAGGACAAGTGTCCTATGTCTTGATATCATTTTGACACCAAATGGTGTGTTTGATAAGATTTGGATGGTTATGAGCGGGGGTGGGGCAAGATTTATCTTGTCTCATCCACATTTAATTACGGGTACTCCTCGATTCTAGTTTCCTCGATTCGCGTGCCCTCGAGTCGTTTTACGAAAAACGTTTTTATAAATTATGAATCAACGACACAAAATGAATCTAATAAGAATTGTCTCATCAAAAACGGAGTTTGAAAATGTAAATACGTAATCCTAAGGTTTCCGGTTTAGTCGTAAAGGACGTTAAATTATAATCGTAAGTCCTAATCTCTTCTCGTAAATTTGTGAGTTTATGAGCCAACACAAATTTTAAAATTCCAAAATAATATTCACGGATAAATTTATTTCCTGAAATGTCGGACTGTCACGAAAACGATGTATGTAAACGTAAGCACGTAATGTAGAATCCTCCGGTTTAGACGTAGTCGATGCTACTTCAAGACGTAAATCCAAATTTCTTCCCAAAAATAAGTGAGTTCATAATGTAACATTAAAATAATGTTTTTAAATAATATTTGAGAATAAAATATCAACCATAAATTGACGGATTGTCACAGCATTTACCCCTAAACAGGATCTTTGTCCTCAAAGATCATCTTATCTTACTACTCGCTTCTTATAGAGTTAAAGCAATGTGGGTATTTCCTCCACATTCGGTCTTTTCTCACAAGTGTAATTCAGTACAATACGCGAGTTTCATCAAACATAACTACGGGAATAAGATCAGGCTTAATGTTGACTTACTTTCTCTATCCATGATGTTCACGGGTTTTTGATGAATACAACTTTTCGCCGATCTAAACTTTATCAAGAAGTGATCAGATTCTCACTTGATAAACATTTTATCAAGTTCGATATACGAAACATAATTCACGTAGCTCTTGAAGTCCTAGGGTAGATCCACCTTATATGCCTTTCAAACCAATCTTTTACATCATCTAAATGGTCCCATACTACGGGGACTTATATCCCATGATCTTTCAGTTAATCTATTCATTTTTCCAAGGTGAAAATTTTTGGCACAACTTCGCTACCCATTTGGCACTTCAAGATCTACATTTCATATTCACATAACCTCCTACCCACTACCGACAGTCAATAATCAGATCCTAATTCAATAATCATTTCAGGTCTCGCGGGTCGAGTATTTTGTAAGGTTAGGTTCGCCATCATAGGAAACCTTAAACCTAAAAGACATGTACAACTCACAATGGGTGTATGTCGGGTGTCTTCATCCCAACTCCTGCTTACAGATGCTCTAATATTTAGATCCTAACAAGATTCGATCTCGATCCTAATACGATAATTATCAATGATAATCTCTCCAAAGGAAAGCGATTATATGGTTTATTACTAAAGGTCAATCATTCAAACATAAAACAACACTTATAGTATTTTGTATCGTTACTTTACCTCGTCCCTTCGATTGGGGTGGTACACAGTACTCTCATCAAGATTCGTTCTCAATGACTTCTGAGAAAATCTCTAGAAATTCGATGCGAAGCGAGGATCTTGATAGAGATGATCGATACAGGTACACCATGTTTACACAACTCCTTTAAATACAAAAGAGTCAATTTCTTTATTAAGAATCTATCATTAACAGGAATGATATTAGCAGATTCGGTCAGTCTGTCGACGATGACCCGAATCGAATCAAGTTCAGATGATGACCTTTGCAATAGCTAGACGTTTACTAATGTATGAGGCGGTGTCTGCCTTCATAATTTTGCCATTAGTACAACTTCTTCAGATAAAGATACATTTAGTCAGAAATGACATGAATGGAATACTTATACTTACCAGATTCCAACATAACTATATCTCACAATCCTCCATATTTAGACAATCATAAGTGGCCTTTTAATCCTTTAAGCCATCGGCTCTTAGTACTAATGATTCACATTAGCCGCGAACCCCTTTCTATTATTTATATTATCCTTTTTACAATCATTGTTTATTTTTATATTGTTCGGCAATTTATTTTGCACCTTCATTATTAAGGAACATGTCCTAATTGGTTCTTTATCTTTTCTACATAATGTGTTAGTAATTATATTCACCTTCCTTGATGAAATAAATATCATGACCGTATTTATTCAGAATTTCTTTCTTCATATTTTCGAAGTTTTAGTTTCGTCTCAACTATCGTTTTTATCAGTTTTGCTTGATCCGACGTTTTAAAGCGTCGATAATTATTACACGTAAATTAAAAATAAATATTAAGTTTTTATGAAACGTAAACGTTAAAAGTTTAAATTTCTTAGTTCGACCAATTATAATAAAATGTTCAAAACAAATTTGAATTTAATTAACACGATTTTTGCTGATTTATCGAAAATAATTAACAAGATTTGTAAATGTTTGACAAATCTTTGTTTATACTTTGGTCAAAAATTTTCTTATTTGAAAAGCAAAAATTGTCGTTTTAAATTTTAAGTCATGGTTTAAATGGTTTCCTCAATCCCTCTTAGGTTGTCTGGAGGTATACACAAACATTTACCCCTAAACAGGAGTTTAGTTAAATGATTCGTGTATAAGGGAATAATCCCTCAAAATTTCTTTTCGATAAAACATTTGTCAAAACACATTTGCACTTTCTTTTTGGTAAAACCCAAAGTCTTAAAAGGGCTCTAAATTTTTGAAGAGTCAATATAGATTCCATGATCTTATTAATCACACGGTCAAATAATGTAAAAGATTAAGCATTAAATCTCATGTTTAAATATTCAAGGTACAAGTTTTCATTGTTCGGCCAATTTAGGGCAGTCTATAACTAATTATTAACTCCATCTTATTCTTATAAACAAACAAATAGTCCTTAGAGGTCACAAGCATGAATTTATCAAATTACAGCCTACACACGTGATTCACCAATTTATGAATGCTACATGTGTATTAGTCAATCCAAACGTCATCACGTGAAACTTATAATGTTTATTACAAGTTCTGGATGTAGTGATTGGAATAGATAATCTTTTCGCGGACGCGAAGTTGATGATAACCATGCCGTGAATCAAATTGTTTTTAAAACATACGCTAGTTTCTTGTAAATGATCGAACAATCTATCATCTTGGGTAGTGGATATAGATTTTTAATCGTCAATTTACCTAGTTCACGGTAATCAATAAATATAAGAAATAATAACACCATAGCTCTTCATGATGACGAGCTTGGTAGAATAAAAGTCTTCTCCTACAACTCCCGCAGTTGTAGGGTAATTTTTTTTATTCAAATGGTGCTGACGTACAGTGCACAAGCCACAGGTGTAGCACCGGGAATATAATCAATACCAAATTCAACTAGCCTTAATGGCAAAAGTCTAGGTAATTTACCAACAAATACCTTATAAAGTTTCAGATAACAGAAACATCTTTTAGTAAATTCATATTAGGTTCCTTCTAGATTATAATATCTATGACTAATTCACAACCATTCACGGTATAATTTCAAGTCTAAATGCAGGATATGGTCATTCATCAAGAATTATTTAGATCACTTTTGATAATCAACATCTTATCATTTAGGGGAATTCTACTCGAGTTCCCATCAATTAAGACAATGTCGTCATATCATAATCAATCAATCCATTCTACTGGCACTATCAACATTCCAGTTTCATTACCGTTGATAAGATGTGAACTTCTCAAAATACTAATAATAACTCATAATCCTTCACAAATTCAAGGATATCAGGAGACATAACTAACCTTAAAAGAGTAAGGTCAACGCATAATCTACGCTAGAGAATTTCAAATCAGATAAAGACGAAAACATTAACGAATATGAGTATATCCCATGTTTTCATAATTTGAGTACGCATTCGAAAGCTCCTCGGATCGTTACCCAGGTCATTCAAATGAAATAAAATCAAAAGAAATGATAGGAACGTCGATACATCAAGTCGGGTATCAACACTCGGTAATCAGATACTTTTCCTAAGAATCTCACTACGGGAGAATTGGACAAGAAAGAATTGTCAATTGTCAAATAAGACAATTTCCACAGATGAGTAAATTCGACTCAGAAGAATAGATGCTACAGGTACATATGTAGGTGTCCCTAACACTATGTCCCTATTTTTCACTTCTTGCAGATCTCATAAAATTTAATCTTTCACAATCTTCAAAGAAAATGTAGTGTTTATTCATTAGTTTTACGGTGACTACTAATCAGCCTTGCATGGTCCATTCCAAATTGTATGTAGGCGCGCAACTATATACAATTTCAAGATTAATGATGCGATACTCAGTTCGTCAAATTTTATCATCATGTTTATAATAAAAACATTTTCATGCTTAATTCTTAATTAAGAATCAAAAATAAATTTACAAAGATTTCCTTTCTTATGAAAACAATTAAGTTTTCCAAGGTGTTTTATAAACAACTTCATTTCGATAACAATCACTTATAAATCTCACTTTAAATAATCCATATGGTGATGAAAATTCAATTTTTCTCAAGCGATACTGTTTTATCTTATAAAAACAATGAGTGATCTGCAAAAGAGTGATGAAAACTTGTTCACCAAGAACTAACTACAATGTGCTAGGAAATGAGCATTAGCCAAATAATCATGAGGTTCATGACCTCGATGGCACACAAAAAGAATAATCCACAACGTAACTCAAATCGAGATGAGTACTTGTTCAATGGTTGCATCACTAATGCGAACATTAAGATGAAGCAATAAAAGATAGATAACATCGATGCATGTAGGATTTAGCAATCAAAGGTAGTCTTTTTCATTAATCACAAACAAGTCAAAATTGTACCGTAACACATTACGTGTCACTATGTCATACAATTCCCAGAAATCATCCTACCAACCGATGTCTCAGTTAAGTTAGGGATTTTTAAAAGATACCACAATGAATACTAATCTACAAGAGTCATGGGGGTTCCACCTGCCCCGGAAGATCCATCGGTCCCTATTCAGTAGAAGATTTCTTCAATTTAGTTCCTGGACACTGGGCATCCTCATCAGTGGACAATGGTCTAGGAACAACCCTTAACATGAACCAACAATCATTTAAAACCTTATAATTCAATCACAGGACTTAACGACTTCCTCTTAACAGTCTCATATTCCATAAAGGTTAAGTTTTACTTCATTTAAATTTCAACCAACTTATACTCAATACGATATCCTACCTCATTCTCCAGTACTTTGAACCTTATTCATAAATCTTAAAAGGGCAATAAAAGCTCGATATGATCAACACTTAATATCCAATCCTATAGCTCTTACAACAACAATTATCAAATGAGTCACTAGTATAAAATGACTCACACATTTAATTAGACTTCTCAGAAAGGTACTAGTGACATGAGACTTTTGGGTAATGGTTCCAATGACAGCCTCAAGTGCAACATTCACCCTTTCGATTCTTAAAGTTAAGAATTGGGTGACACCGAATCAGATGACACCTTTCCAGGTGGTAAGGTTTTGTCAAACTCCACTCTATAAGGAAAGATCGTCATAACATCGATATCAGATATAATCTCGCCAATTCTTCTTTAATATCCCAATCAACTAATATCAACATTTCTACGAATATTAACCATTTTGTTGGGATCATAAATATCCACAACTTGGTTTAGATCTGGAATAGCTAGAATTCCTACAGGAATAGCTTAGATTAATTTACTAGGGGATTTAGGGTTCCTTGTGACAATCTATGTCGTATAAATACCTCGTATAAATATTAAAATCAAACAATCATGTAATCAAATTACATCTCATATATATATATATATATATATATATATATATATATATCTATATATATATATATATATATATATATATATATATATATATATATATATATATATATATATATATTAAAATAACACTTCTTAGTCTGGCCTTGTCGGTAACTCGGGAATTCTTCGGCACCGTTATTGTCAAAAGATTTTTAGACATTTTTAGAAAAATGTTTATAGTTAAAAGATTTTGAAATATTTTATTCAAAACCTTGGTTTTAAAAATCTTTCGTTCTCTATAACGAGAGCTCTGGTACCAAACTGTAACACCCCCAAATTTATACAACTCAATACAGCGGAAGACTCGTTGGTGTTACGGGATTGCACATTACTCACATCATAGACAACGCATAAAAATCGCGTCGTTTAATAATAAAAGCATCTCCATTCATAAATATCAAAATTACATAGGTCCCAAGTCATGGTCATTTCATACAATTTTACAAAAGATTTGAATGGAAATTGTTATTTAAGTACGGGCCATGAATTCTTGTTGTCTTCCCGAGAATTACCTTCAAGTACCTGAGATAAAACATGTTAAAGAAAAGGTCAGCGAAAACGCCGATTGAATTCATAGAGTTTAATGAAAACCATCAATATAACATCGGTATAAAATTATTATCGAAAATCATTTTGTTCAAATCCTTGTCAAAATCATGATATAGGCTTTGGCCTTCAAAACCATTATACGAGCCATTGCCGTAAAAACATCATACAATACGTTTTATAACGTTTTATAGATTAAATAAAAACCGTTATATGAATATGGTTATGTAAAACCAAAACACGAACATAAAATCAATAATAAGACCCCGTATTGCTAGTCAGGCAATATATCGTAACTCAGTGCGTATAGCAGTATTTTCAGTATTGGATTATTATAAGCCGCATGACATTGTTACCTTACTACAACAAACAACGGGTAGCTAGCCCGAAACTCATTTGCCCATTTAAATAGCGTGTCGTCACAATAATCACGCTGATGTAAATCTTCTCATACATAAATTCGCTTACCAATCAATGTGGCACGACGGGGATCAACCGTCAAGGCGCGAATTGGGGTGATCGTCCCCAAATAGTACTATAATATGCACAAGCGTCTACCAAATCCCGGTAGTTCACAATTCATGCTAATGGGACTTTTAGTGACATAACCTAACTTTAATAATCCATTTCATTTCATCTATCGGGTCATTTAATCATTCATCGGGTCATACAATCATTCGGGTCCAAATCAATAAACAGACAATCGGGACAACTAGTGTCCTATTTTATAAAAACTAACATGTTATCTCCCTCGCGGGTTTATAAAATAATTCATAAAAACATTTAAAAGAGTGCGAGGCTATGAACTCACGTTGATGTGGGAAGGCGATTATCGGCGATTTGGATGGACGGTACGTGCTTCAATCACGGAAACCTAGACAAATAATACTTGTCTTAGACTCTTGTCCAATGAATTTATAAAAATAACAATTATGTATACATATGATGATTCTATATATATGATGATCAAGTGGGTTTACATATTCTCATTTACTCATTTTAGTGTTACGTGTTGATAACTTTTATACTAGTTTACTAGTTTTACCTATTTACATGTTTTAGGTCCAATAAACCTATTATAAGTCCATTAACTTGTATTAATCCCTTTTATACTTGTATTATCAGTATTTATACTTTACATATTGGGCCCAAATGGGTTAAGCCTAATAAGTAATTTTTATAAGTGTTCAACTTATTTCGTTAAATTATTAGTCCAATATGCTAACTTAGCTCGTTTTTGTCCGTATGTCATATAGTTTGGGTTTTATTGGTTTTTACTTGTATTAGGTACTTATATATCAGTATATGACTTTTAAAAACTTTACATTAGACGGGTTTGATCGTCTAAGTTTTAATTGGCGAAAAACGTTAATTTTACGGTAATAGCCGAAAAAGTCGTAAAAATCATGTTTATAGTTTTTATAACTTATAAATCTTATTCAACTACCATTTTTATAAAGAGTCCATTTATTCAACCTTATACATATCTATATAAATGAAATTTATAAGTTAGTGGGTTTTCATGTGTATATATTTTATAAATATATAAGTGAGTGCTTATTTTATATAAGTTTTTATTATACAAATCTGATTTTAAATTTCATGTTCACCAAAACAGCCATATCTAGAGTTCTATATGGAGATAGAAGCCCAATTTTTTATGGCATAAACTACATGATATGTGCTCCATTTAACTCTTCTATGGCTACTGTTGAATCAGCCTCTAAATATTTTATAAAAATCGTCCATAACAGTCTATGCAGATTTGTACTCTAATATTGTTTTGATCATATCTCACTCATCCTAATGATTCCATGGCATGGCCAACTCAAACATGTGTAAAAATAATATACCTTACTGTTTCTTAATAATCTATGCCATTTTAACAGTTTATCATGAGTTTCTTCACTGTTTTATACAGCCTAGTCCTTACATCATGATTTTAACACTTTTTCATGTAGATTCTTATCTTTTTAATCAAATCTATCAACACCAAATCCCCACATAATATTTTTAATCATCATTCATCATCATATACATATACATAAGTAAAATAAAATACAAGATTACATAATCAAAATAACAAGAAGGATAGGAAGAATGATCCTTATACCACCATAGTGATGAAAAGATGAGGTTGATGAACAAGGCTTGGATTTGGATGGCAAAACTTGTGATATACCAACATCAACTTCAAGATCACCTATCTTCATGAATCATCTTGTGGAAAATCAGCCCCAAGACACCAACAAAACTTCTCCTTGGATGTTAAAATGACCACCAATCAATAGAGCTTCAAGAGTCCTTCATCATGTGTATGAATAACACATGATTTCATGGTTAAAATTGATCAAATGAGGGTGTTTTGTGTGAGAATGGGACGAAATATAGAGAAAGGAAGGAGAGAGTTGTGTGTTTTGCTTTTAGTTTGCATGTAAGAAATGGTTTTGGCAAAGTGGTTTTGCTAGTTAAATGGTTTTGTAAGACTTTTAGGACAAGTGTCCTATGTCTTGATATCATTTTGACACCAAATGGTGTGTTTGATAAGATTTGGACGGTTATGAGCGGGGGTGGGGCAAGATTTATCTTGTCTCATCCCCATTTAATTACGGGTACTCCTTGATTCTAGTTTCCTCGATTCGCGTGCCCTCGGGACGTTTTACGAAAAACATTTTTATAAATTATGAATCAACGGCACAAAACGGATCTAATAAAAATTGTCTCATCAGAAACGGAGTTCGAAAACGTAAATACGTAATCCTAAGGTTTCCGGTTTAGTCGTAAAGGACGTTAAGTTATAATCGTAAGTCCTAATATCTTCTCATAAATTTGTGAGTTTATGAGCCAACACAAATTTTAAAATTCCAAAATAATATTCACGGATAAATTTATTTCCTGAAATGTCGGACTGTCACGAAAACGATGTATGTAAACGTAAGCACGTAACGTAGAATCCTCCGGTTTAGACGTAGCCAATGCTACTTCAAGACGTAAATCCAAATTTCTTCCCAAAAATAAGTGAGTTCATAATGTAACATTAAAATAATGTTTTTAAATAATATTTGAGAATAAAATATCAACCATAAATTGACGGATTGTCACAAATGTAAAACTTGTTTTGTAATTAATGCATTGCATGAGGACATTGCAATGGTCAAGTGTAGGGGATTTAATAAGTCTGAAAACACTTATCCTTTTACCACTTAATTATAATAATAACCTAGCCAAAACATGTATTTTATGTCGTAAATGTCAGAATTATCCGTGGTTTGTGTTTCTGTTGTAATTTAGGGTCAAAATGTGAAAAGGGAAGAAAACACGGGCTTTCACGGGCTTTTATCGAAGAAAAAGACAAAATACGAAGTCAGGAGATCAAGAGTGCAAAAAGAACGGAAGTCCAAGGCCTATTCTGAAGATTTATCGAAGAAAAATTCTAGAGACGGAAGTTTAATGAAATCGAAGAACTCAAGTCTAATAAATGAAGAAATTATAAGACGAGTTCAATTAATCCCTAGAAATAGTCGAAAAAGTCGAAGAATTTAGAAGACGAAAAGACGAGAGAAGAAAGAAAGGAGCAACACATGCAAACCTCCCTGTTCACCTATAAATACTCTCCTAATGACACATTAGGAGGTGTTGACTATCTTGACAAAATAGCTCGTCCACATTTAATTTCATGTCATTTACTTAATTGTCATTTAATTTCCTTGTCTTGCATCTTTAATTTGTAAGCTCTTTAATTCTTGCTCTTACTTTTAATTGTTGAATCTTATTTAATCAAGTTTTCAATTAATCCCTCATTCTACGTTTCTTGTTTTGATTTAATCTTTGTGTTTATGTGCTTATTGTCATGCTTATTTGATTATTTGTTATGTTTTTATGTTTATGATTGTGTTAGCTTATTGATTTTATAGATTATTTTGTTTTTCTTAAATTAGTTAAGTGTTTTTAAAAGTTATTTTATAAAAAGTTGATTTTAAATATTCTTATTATTTAGTGTTTTTAAATGTTTTTAAATTTTGGCTTGTTTAATTTTTCTTAAAGTTGATTTGGTTAAGTTTTTAGATAAGTTCTTATTTGTTTTTAGCTTATTATTTAATTTTAGCTTATTTGCATCTTATTGTTATCCGGGTTTTCTAAAACCCTAGGATTCCGCGTAACACTCCCAATCTTCATATTCCGAATAGTCTTCCTATTCCACATTCTGGATAAGGGGAATTTTATATTCCGGATAGTAGGAGTAAACTCATATTCCGGATAACTTAAAGATTGTTTATTCCGGATAAGCCTAAGCACAAGGATTCCGGATAAGGGCTTGGTGACGAATTCCGGATAAGGGTTAAAAAGGGGATTCCGGAAAAGTGTTCGATTTGGTATTCCGGATTCTATCCGGAATATTATTCCGGATTAGTGTGAGCAAGTTATTCCGGATAGTGGTGATTTTGCAAGATTCCGGATAGTGGGATGTATTTATTCCGGATAACTGGTTTCTACATATTCCGGATAGCTTGAGTTTGGTGTATTACGGATAAGCTCAGAATTTGGAATTCCGGATAAGAGTAAGTTTTGGATTCCGGATAGTGACAGTATTTTAGATTCCGACTTAGGTTTGTTTATTCCCGGTTTTATTTTCGAGCATTTATTTTTCCCGCCATTTTTCTTAAGTGTTATTTTAATTGTTTTTCTTTATTTTAAATTTCAAGTTTGCATTTTTATTACATTGTCAAATTTACTTTTCGTCGAGCTTTAACTTTTGTCATTTAATTGATTACTTTTAAAGTCTTGATTTTTTCACAACTTACTTTAGAGTTTTGCACATTTATTTTACAACGACGACCAAAAATATTTCTTTTCACCAAAAGACGACTAAGTCGCACGTTAAACCAGTAATCAATTCGATTAGACATACTTCAAAGAATATAAGAATGAATTTACAGTTATTAAATGACGAGCCATCAATGGGGCGGTCATCTTTCATCATTGTCTCGGGGGTGATGAAATCATAGTCGAACGAAAATACAACCTTATCTACCTAGAAGAATTTGCCGTTCCACCTCTTCAGAGAATCTATCTTTACCGAGTAACATTGTAATTGACCAGGGCTTTTTACAAAAGATATCCACCCGTTTATCCACGAGGGTCGGTAGAAGGCGCGGAACAGGTTTATTGTTGGGTCAACGTTCTTAAGTAAGCAGTTTATTTCAAAATTTGAGATTTTGTCGGCACCTATACAATGCAACTGTGAAAGGTGTATGCTGTAGTAGCTTAGTATATCCATCAAAAAACGGCTTATGGGTATACGATTGTTGGAAAACTCGATAAACCTGGTGTGTACACCGATTTTTCCATCAGGGAAACTTCCAATATGTGCTTGTGGATCTGGCACAGTTGGATGGAGATCTGAAGATATATGGTACTTAGTGGCGAAACGGGAGAGTTCTATTTCTGATATGCGGGACGTCACATCAAACAACTATGGTACCATTTTTTCCTTACAAATATTTTAAGACGGGGATGGAGTTGGTATTGTTTTTGATAAAAAGTATTTTTTCCTGCTATTTTCAACAATGGTGGGAGGGTTTTTTGGATAGGTAAAGAAGAAGGTTGAAAGTCTGTCAGACTGCATTTATATACACTATAGACCTATGGGCTCTTGTGGCACGTGTCTAAAATGCTTCGTTCATCCTACGGTGTTCGCCTGTTGGCTCCTCTGACGTGGTTAGTGCCTTTCCCGGTTCCCGATGAAGGGTTGTGATAGTGGAGTCTGATATGGATACTTATTCAAACTCATTTCATGTGGGTTGTGCGTGGTATTTCTTTTTATGAAGATGTTTGCAGGAGGGCCTGAATGGTTTATAGTCTAGTAGTCGCGGTTGGAACCTGCGACCACTAGACTGGGGGGACATGATGACGTATAGTCCCTAGTCGGGCTGGATAATCCGACTCACGGGTACTACCCGCATCCATTAGGAATGGATTGAATGCTTGCGCGATGCGCGCGCGCAGCCCAAGAGGCCCAGTAAGCCGTTCTCGCACATATGGCTGATTACTTAGCCAAGTCCTTGTCGCAGCGCTACAGGATTAGACAGAATATAACCTATATTATAGTTATATTCGCCTAAGGAAAAGAGATATACACTTGTCTTAGTTAGGTGAATGGATCAATCTATTTGGAGTCATTATCTCTTCCTTAGGCCACAAGAACAGGGAGCCCAACCTGGACTCTCTCGGGTATAAAAGGAACCCTCATGGTTCTACAAAGGTACGATACACACAATACCATAAACACTATACACTCAAATTGACTACTCACTCTTACGCCGGAATCTAATCGTGGGTCACAAACCCACGATAAGCCTAACGATGTCTGTTTAGTGCGTAGGGTCCTCAAAACAAGTTTCACTTAGTGCAAGATCCGGAGTCCACAAGACCCCGGGATTAAGCCTAATTTGGGTCAAGATCGGTCCATCCAACTTTTGTATCAACACCCTATATGTTGGCTTTATAGGTTATATTGTTACATAACTAGATCACGAGCCCATACTACGTATCGTTGGAGTGATCGATCCTTTCTAAATACGTAAAAATATATTTCCAACAATCTCCCCCTAAGGGATGTCACTCCAAGTTACAAAGTCCTAAATAGTCTATAGCTCGTGATCTTTAGATAGCTATGCTAATAATGATTTGACCGAGACTTTCTTTGGAAAAACGTATTTCCAACAATCTCCCCCTAAGGGAGGTCATACCATTTTACAAAATCTTAAACGTAGCATACTATGATTGAGTCTTCGATCTTGTTCTTGTGATATGCTTATGAGATCTTTGACTTTAGTCTTAAGCATGTTTCCTTGCCATGACCTTCTGCATTCATCACTTGTGAAAATTTGCCTCCTCGTGACTTCATGTTCCACATACTTACACCTTTATAAATTCTTGAAAGTTTCAGAGTTTGATACAGCGGAAGACTTGACTTTTAGGCTTTCTTAGATTTGTTGAAATATTAATTGTAGAAAGTATAAGAATGCGTGGATGACTTCTTCTTGGATACCGCAATGCCACCTTCTTGTTACGCTGCATTAGACAATTAGCAACAAAACAAAGACACGGATTAAATGGCTTTGAACATTTCAACATAATTAGGTAGCATTTTACCTCCGGTCGATGAAGACCGTTGGACTATATTAAATACCGTACTTGTGACAGGTAGTTTCAATTAAGAACCTCCTTTATAAGATTTCGCGGGTAAACCCGTTCTCTTTATTCGACCGTCCAAAGCTGACTGCGAACATAAAGAGTGAATCATTTGGATAATATTATCCGCATAATTTGAAGCCGTCAAGTCTGATTCCTAGAACAAGTTTGATTCATTAAGAATCGCACCATCGTTGCTTTCTAGTTGTCACGAGCTTGATTCATATAGAATCTCGCAAGTTACCTACCAATTGTTGTTTGATGTTAACACTAGAAGGATTTCCACTCATCACTGTGAACACTATAGAGTGTCACTCTGAGTGTTCTGGCAAGATCACTAAGATATTGCGTAGTGGCCTGGAACGTGTTTAAGTTCAGTTAAGAATTAAACCACTGTTGCTTTCCAGTTATCACAAGCTTGATTCATAAAGAATCGCACAAGTCACCTAGCATGATCTTTTTGATATTCGCTCAAAAAGGATTTCCATCTTCATTGTAAATACTTTCGTATTACTCGGATGTTCAGGCAAGATCATGAAGATTTTGCGTAGGACTCTTAAAATCTTTCTTACTTTTCATAGTGTGTGAAAAAGCAAGGAATTATGAAAGTGTGTCCTAATGAGATAATTGATGATCTCAAAGGGCTCTAGACTCGATCGTGCATTTTGGATTTTAGTGATCAGAGGCTGGAGAGGAGTGTCACCATTTCAATACCAATTTATTCAGAGTGAATAAATCAATAGATATTGCGTTTTCTCCGTGTGATTAAAATAAATATCTTTTGAGAGATATCTGAGTTATGAATGATTCAAAAAAGGTTATGAAATGGCAATACCTTTGATGGGATTTTTTGCATGATATGCCACATGCATAATCCGTGTTTTGATTCTTTTAGAACAACTTCAATTGCCCTTTTCATTGCCCCATCTTGATCCGTTACAATCATTGTTGGTTGTTTTTCGTGAGCAGTCATGAACGATGTTAGAAGCCACGTATAAGCTTCTGGGTCCTCTCTTAGTAGCATTCCTGATCCAACATTCACGCACTTTCGGTGATTATCTATTCCAGTGAATGGAACAAAGACCATATCGTACCTGAAAATAATGTACGATTACAAAATAAATAAAAGATTATGCAAAAAAGACAGAGTCAACATGAATTATTTATGATGAATCATGCATGATTCATGATTAATCATGCATGATTCAACTGATGAATCATGCATGATTCAACAGATGAATCATGCATGATTCATCATGAATCATGCATGATTCATGTTGAATCCTTCATGATTCATGTTGAGTCATGCATGATTCAAGTTGAATCATGCATGATTCATGTTGAATCATGCATGATTCATGTTGAATCATGCATGATTCAACATGAATCATGCATGATTCATATTCCACAGAATCATAAATAACTTACTTGTTTGTTCGGAAGGTAGCATCAAAAGATATAATATCTCCAAACTCTTCATAGTTGCGTTTTTCTACTTCGTCCGCCCAAAACATTTTAACTAATTCGCTGTTTTCAACCTTATACTGAAACGTAAAGCCTGGAACAAACTTCTTCATGTTTTCCATCTTATTTATAAGCATTTGCGCATCACTTTCTCCTATATATTCATTAACGTCCCTTATCTGATTCTTAAAATCATCACTAGTTCCATGCACATACTCATCACCCCCTTTGATACTAGAATACACGGCACGTGCCTTGGTTGCCCCAAGTTTCATTGTTGAAGCTTTCACAACAAACACTCTTTCTGCATGAGTCATTTTTCTTTGTTTCTTTGTTAAATGCTTATACTCTTTCGGAAGCATTTGATGGTTGTGCTTAGCAACAAATTTGGTTATTTCATACTTTCTCTTAACATAATCCAAATCAACCTTTATTTGTGCCTCACAACCTGTTACACGATATCTTGTATTCCTTGTTTGCTTTGCACTGTTTGCAGGATCCAAGGTGTTAACATTTATGTCTTTTGGAAGCCCTTGACAGTTACACATGATGTACTTTGATTTAACGTCACCACTCCTATTTCTTTTTTGCGTAGACTTTTTAACTTCAAATCCTGATTTTTCAGCATAAGCAGAATAAAACTCAATACATTCCTCCATTGTATCAAATCTTTTTCCCTGCTTAGGTAACAACTAGTCCGGAACAATTGGTTCCCAATATATAGATCCTCCGGGTGTCTCACTATGAATGTATAAACTTGGTCTTGGAGTGCTGGTAGAACCTGTTAGAGAATAACAATTGTTAAAGTGCTGGTATAAACTTGGTCAAAAAATTTTAATAATACTAAAAATTATTCATGTTGAATGAAACATGATTCATGATGAATCATACATGATTCATCATGAATCATGGATGATTCATCATGAATCATGTATGATTCATCATAAATCATGCATGATTCATCATGAATCATGCATGATTCATCATGAATCATGTTTCACTCAACATGAATCATGTTTCTACATGAATCATGCATGATTTTACATGAATCATGCATGATTTTACATGAATCATGCATGATTCATGATAAATCATGCATGATTCCACATGAATCATGCTTGATTCTACATGAATCATGCTTGATTCCACATGAATCATGCATGATTCCACATGAATCATGCATGATTCCACATGAATCATGCTTGTTCCACATGAATCATGCTTGTTTCCACATGAATCATGCATGATTCCACATGAATCATGCATGATCCACATGAATCATGCATGATTCATAATGAATCATGCTTGATTCTACATGAATCATGCATGATTCATAATGAATCATGCATGATTCCACATGAATAATGCTTGATTCCACATGCATCATGCATGATTCTACATGAATCATGCATGTTCCACATGAATCATGCTTGTTCCACATGAATCATGATGATTCTACATGAATCATGCATGATTCCACATCAATCATGCATGATTCGACATGAATAACACATGTTCAACATGAATTATGCAGAATCAGCATGATTCAACATGATTTCGACAAGAAAGATTTATTACTGCATTTGTATTCAAATCATGCATGATTCTGTTTTAAAAGAACTCAAACTAATCATTTACCTATATTTTCGACAAGATTAGCTTCTGGATCTGCATCTTCATCAAGTACGTGACGTTCTGGATCTATGTCTGCATTATTAGTTTGCGTAACTGGAACCACATCAACATCTTCTTCGATTTGAGTTTCCATGTCTGTTTTTTCGCTGTGGTAAGTCGCCGGAAAAGATGGCCTGAAAAGATGGAAGGTAGGTTGTTGTAGGTGATGTCGCCGGAAAAGAAGGTTGTTTGCGGTTGTAGGTAGGTGTAGGTGATGTCGCCGGAAAAGGAGGTTGTTTGCGGTTGTAGGTAGGTGTAGGTGATGTCGCCAGAAAAGATGGAAGGTAGGTGGTTGTAGGTGATGTCGCCGGAAAAGAAAGTAGATGTGTTGTATGTGATTTCGCCGGAAAAAGGTAGGTGGTAGGGGTGGTTGGTGGTGGAAGGTAGGTTGTTGGAGGTGGTCGCCGGAAAAAGTTGTTGGGGTGGTTGTTGGAGGTGGTCGCCGGAAGGTAGGTGGGTGGGAGACCCGACCTAATTTTTGTGATAAAAATGGTTGTGTGTGTAAAATATTTTTATTTATATGGGGACTATTTTACCCCTCTAGTGTTGGAGGAGGGTATAATCTGGACCATTAGATGAAAAGATGATGGATGGTTGAGATTGATCCATTGGGACTTTGTTACATAAAGGGTTGTTGGGGAACCCAACTCATAAATACTAAGGTGAGTCTATAGCCTCGTTTGAGCTCATTTAAATATTTTAAAAACCCGCGAGGGGGAATACATGTTTTTATAAACTTAGAACACAAGATTTTATGGTGTCCTTGTCCCTCTATGAATGGACCCGTGGTTGCCTTTTAATTGCATTAAGTGATTGCCATTATTAAAACCTCAATTATGGACCGTTAATTAACCTATGATGGGTTAACCGCTAGTACAATTAATAGATCTATGGGGGAAGTCACCCGGTTCAGTTTGTGTGGACTTGTCACAGAAGCTTAGGCCCGACCTCCACACTGTTTGAACATATTGTATTGAGAAGTCAGGTATACGACAATGTACCAATAATCTGGAGGTAATTGACAATTAATAAATCTCTCGTCTTATTAGACTGATATGGGAGTGTCTAAGGGCTCGGTTTCATGAGCTTATTGCAATTTATTCTAAATACAATTATTATTGTTGATGCAAATTATTAGATGCTTGTTGCCTTCAAGTATGCCACAAACTTATAATCTTTGCTTGTGTTCAAAATGATTATATAAACCTATAGATTCAATCGGCATTTATGCTGATGATTTTCTCACATGTATTTCAGGTAATCAAGAAGTGTGAAGCTTGGAGGTCACGGGAATGAAGTTGTGCACTGCTTTTGCAATATAAACTCTTTGAATAATTATCGTTCCTTTGTTTAAACCAAATTAAATCTTTTGTCTTAATTGAACTTTGGTTACGATGTCTTGGGACTACGCTACTCTGACGAATATTTTAGGACCGATAAAATTAAAATGTCTCTTTTCGAGTCGTTCTTTATAAATTATGTGTTTTTGTATCATTGTTTAGCACACAAAGATGTATTCCGCTGCGTGTAAATTTGGGGGTGTTAAAGATTGGTACCAGAGCCATGAGTTATAGAGAACTAGGTCATTTTTATAAAAACCTAAACTATAACTGTAAATTTTTATTTTTCAAAGAGTCGGTGCACATAACTTTGCGTGACTTCAGGTTCAAGCTACTTCTAGGATTACCATTTTAGTATACATTATTATGTATGCCTTATTGTTAAGTATTTATAAATAAATACTATAATCCTTTATCGATATATATTAATATCGTTAAACTTTTCGATAAAAGTTTATCACTTACTAAGATTTATTTAAATAAATTTATGAAATTTTCTGTATTCAATTGAAGGATTTTCTATATTTATTTAAATTTTCGGAAATTATTTTATTTCATTTATTTAATGACCTTATACCTATTTTGCGTAGTTATCACCGCTTAATTACGTCTTCGAAGAGGAGGAAGCAGGTTCCACTATTGCAAGTGAGTCACAGTCAACTAAGTTATGTGGATCCCCACGTGACTGGTGTCTATTATTTTGGTGTCATTGTACTCTATTTATCCTTAAGATCTCTACTTGTTGATCTATGATAATAGTTTCCTTTGATCCTTATAATGATTGTGATACCTTGTATTGATAATGGGCATGCATTTGATGACTGAATTTTGTACATGATATGATTATACCATGATTATAATTAACTCATTCATTTTATCTTCTCTCTTTGTGATGTGACAGAATCATGCCACCTAGGAGAATGACAAATGATGCCATTGCAAGGCTAGTTGCTGTAGAGGTAGCAAAAGCATTAGCTGCAGATAGAGCTGCACGTGTTAACACTGAAGGAGCAGGTGGCTCTAGAGGTGCTAATGCTGGAGGTGATGGTGCTGAAGGTGCAGGTGAACCTGTTGAACCAGAAACTGTTGGAGGAGCTGATGTAGCTGAGAATCCTGTAGATGAGGTTGCTCAGGTTGCTACTCCAGTAAAAGAGTGTAATTTTTCTGGGTATATGAAATATGGACCCACTACATTTCAAGGAACTGGTGGAGTACTGGAATTATTCAGGTGGATTGAGAAAACTGAAACAACATTTGAGATCAGTGATTGCTCAGAAAGGAACAAGGTTAAGTTCGCAGTTGCTACTTTCAAGGATCGAGCTTTAAGCTGGTGGAAGACTCAAGTTGCTACAGTTGGGTTAGAAGCTGCCAACAGGAAACCTTGGGATGAAGTCAAAAGGTTGCTGAAAGAAGAGTTTTGTCCAGAAGAAGAGTTATCTGCTTTGGAGGATGAGTTGAGGCACCTGAAGCTGAAAGATAACAACATTGCTGCCTATACTAGCCGATTCAATGAGTTAGTTTTGTTGTGTCCGGATGCTTTTGTTACTGAGAAGAAAAAGATGGACCAATACATTAAAGGGCTGCCTGGGTACATTAAAGGTGAGACAACTTCATCTCGACCCAAGAACTTTGTTGAAACTGTGAGAATGGCTCATACACTTATAGGGCAGAAGGTTCAAGATAGGGCTGAGAAAGCTGCTGAGAGTAGTAAAAGGAAATGGGAGAATTCGCAGAGTGGTAACCAAGGTAATAACCAGGGTAACAATAATCGTGGGAATTACCAGGGTAATAACCGCCACAAGCAGTACAATCAGAGGATAAATGATGGGGCTAGAGCTGCAACTAACAAGAATGATAATGCTGACCATGGGGGACCAGCCCAGAGATGTAGGAGCTGTGATGCTTGTCACTTTGGTAATTGTCCACCAAGGTGCACTAAATGTGGAAAGGTTGGGCATGTTGTGGAGAAATTCAAGCCATGGATCCCTGCCACTGAGTAAATTCTATTCCGATCAAGACTTGCTTTGAATGTGGAGAACGTGATCATGTTCGTCCCAAATGCCCGAAGTTGAAGTACAAGAAAGCAGGTGAAGCTGCTGGGGCAGTTTATGCTTTAAGGATGCTGATCAGGCACAAGGTCCAAATGTGGTGACGAGTACGTTCTTACTCAACCATCGATATGCTAGTGTGTTGTTTGACTCAGGATCTGATAGGAGCTTTATAAGCACTTCCTTTAGTCGTTTAATTGATATTGAGTCAACAAGCCTAAATACTAGTTATGAGGTCGAGTTAGCTGATGGACAATTAGTTAGTACTACCACTATATTTAAGAAGTGCCCTTTTAAATTAGCAAATCATTTGTTTGAAATTGATTTGATGCCGATAGAGTTGGGTTCATTCGATGTGATTGTTGGTATGGATTGGTTGGTTGCACATGATGCGGTGATTGTATGTGGGGAGAAAGTTGTTCACATACTAGTTAAGGACAAGGTATTAGTAGTTGAAGGTGATGTCGGTAGATCTCGTCTGACGGTGATATCTTGTATCAAGGCGAGGAAATATGCGGAAAGAGGTTGTCACCTGTTCTTGGCTCAAGTAGTGGAGAAAGAACTACCGGTACGGCGTGTGGAAGATGTTCCGGTTATTCGTGATTTTCCTGAAGTATTTCCTGATGACTTGCCAGGGCTTCCACCTCAGCGAAAAATCGAATTCAAGATTGATCTAGTGCCCGGAGCTGCACCGGTGGCGCGTTCAATTTATCGTTTGGCACCGTTTGAGTTGAAGGAGTTGGCAGATCAGCTGAAGGAATTAATAGATAAGGGGTTCATTAGACCAAGTTCGTCACCTTGGGGAGCTCCAGTATTGTTCGTGAAGAAGTAGGACGGATCGTTCAGAATGTGCATAGACTACCGAGAGTTTAACAAGCTAACTATTAAGAATCGTTATCCACTTCCAAGGATCGATGATTTTTTTGATCAACTTCAAGGTTCGTGTGTGTACTCGAAGATCGACTTGAGGTCGGGTTATCATCAACTTCGTGTTAAAGAAGAGGACATACATATTACAGCTTTTCGAATGCGTTATGGACACTTTGAGTTCCAAGTAATGTCGTTTGGGTTAACTAATGCACCTGCGTTATTTATGTACTTAATGAATCGTGTGTGTAAACCATACCTCGACAAGTTTGTGATTGTATTTATTGATGATATCCTGATTTATTCAAAGAGTCGGGAAGAGCATGAAGGTCATCTGAAGATTATCTTGGAATTATTGAAGAAGGAGAAGTTGTATGCAAAATTCTCCAAGTGTGATTTTTAGTTGGATTATGTCCAATTCCTTGGACACGTGATCGATAGTAGCGGTGTTCATGTTGATCCTTCCAAAATTGAAGCTATTAGAGATTGGGCTACGCCTACAACCCCGACTGAAGCTAGACAATTCTTGGGATTGGCTGGATACTACCGGCGATTCATAGAAGGGTTCTCTCTAATTTCTAAACCTCTTACTAAACTTACACAGAAAAACAATAAGTATGAGTGGGGTTCAGAAGAAGAAGAAGCATTCCAAACTTTGAAAGAGAAGCTGTGTTCTACACCAATTTTGCTTTGCCCGATGGAGCTGAAGACTTTGTGGTATATTGTGATGCATCACGTAAGGGTTATGGTGCTGTGTTGATGCAAAGGGAGAAAGTGATCGCGTATGCATCTCGTCAATTGAGGAAGCATGAGGAGAATTATACTACACATGACTTGGAATTAGGAGCTGTTGTCTTTTCTCTTAGACTTTGGAGACACTATCTCTACGATACAAGGAGTATGGTATATACCGATCATAAAAGCCTGCAACATATTTTTATCAGAAGGAGCTCAATATGAGGGGGAGAAGATGGGTAGAATTGTTGAGTGATTATGACATTAAAGTTTGCTATCATCCCGGCAAGGCGAATGTAGTTGCCGATGCTCTTAGTAGAAAGGATAGAGAAATAACCAAAAGGGTTAGAGCTTTAGCCATGACAACTTATTTTGATTTATCCAATCGAATACTTAAAGCTCAAACAAAGGCGATGAAAGAGGAAAATGTGAGAAATGAAGACTTAGGTAGAAGGATGACGCCTATATTCGAAATTCGTGATGACGGAATTTGATATTTCGAGAATCGTGTATGGTTACCGGTGTATGGAGGACTTAGAGATTTAATTAGGCACGAATCTCATAAGTCTAAATATTCGATTCACCCAGGATCGGATAAAATGTACCAAGACTTGAAGAAATTCTATTGGTGGCCGAACATGAAGGCTAACATTGCTACTTATGTTAGTAAATGCTTGACGTGTGCTAAGGTGAAGTTTGAGCATAAGAGACCTTCAGGTTTACTGCAACAAACCGAAATTCCAGAATGAAAATGGGAGAAGATCACTATGGATTTTGTTTCAGGACTTCCGAGAACTCCTAGTGGTTATGATACAATTTGGGTGATTGTTGATCAGTTGACTAAGTCGGCTCATTTCTTGCCGATAAAGAAAACTGATGACTTAGACAAACTTACTCGGTTGTATTTGAAGGAAGTTGTTTGTAGAAATTGAGTTCCTTTGTCAATTATATCTGATCGAGACAGTCGGTTCACATCAAAGTTTTGGAGATCGCTTCAGCGAGCTTTGGGAATCAGTTGGACATGAGCACTGCGTATCATCCGGAAACGGACGAACAAAGTGAAAGGACTATTCAGACTTTGGAGGATATGTTACGAGCGTGTGTAATAGACTTTGGAGGGAGTTGGGATCGACACTTACCTTTGGTGGAGTTCTCATACAACAACAGTTATCACGCGAGTATCAAGGCTGCGCCTTTTGAAGCACTTTACGGGCCAAAGTGTAGATCACCAGTTGGTTGGTGTAAGGTTGAATAAAGTCAATTGACGGGTCCTGAATTGATTGGAGAGACGACTGAGAAGGTCGTGCAAATCAAGAATCGTTTATTGACAGCCCGTAGTAGGTAGAAGAACTATGCGGATAAGAGAAGAAAACCATTGGAGTTTGATATTGGCGACATGGTTATGTTGAATGTATGACCTTGGAAAGGAGTAATTCGATTTGGAAAGCGAGGAAAGCTTAGTCCACGCTATATTGGTCCATTCAAGATCATTGATCGAGTTGGTCATGTGGCGTATAAGTTGGAATTGCCAGATAAGTTAAGTGCTATTCACAACACTTTTTACGTTTCCAATCTTAAAAGGTGTTTGGCGGACGAGAATTTGATAATTCCACTTGAGGAGGTTCAACTGGATGACAAGTTGCATTTTATTGAAGAACCGGTGGAGATTATGTATCGAGAGGTGAAACGGCTTAAACAAAGTCGGATCCCGATAGTAAAAGTGCGATGGAATTTCCGACGTGGACCTGAATACACTTGGGAGCGAGAGGACTACTTCAAGAGCAAGTATCTGCGTTTATTCGTAGACAGACCTAAGGAGAAGTAAGCCCCGGGACGGTGCTCTCCTAAGGTGGTGAGGATTTAAAACCCGCAAAAATATGGTCATTATTTAATTCTATCTTACTAATATTTTTTTTAGTATTTCATAACGTTAAATACTATTATGTTTAACGGTTTAAGTTGAAACCTATATTGAATATTTTATTTTAATATTTTGACGAATGACGAGGACTACTATTGATCGCGATACCGACGGATGCCCAAAATTTTATATTTTATTATCGATCGTTTCGATATTTAATATTTTCGACGATATCATTTTAATTATGTATCGGGTCGTTATATTATTATTTTCGTGTGCGTTTAAACTTTTAAAAAGTATTCCTATGAAACCCGAGCCTCGTAAATAACTTTAAATTGACTAATAGTCATTTTCTACCCTATAAAATAGTTAATTGTCTTTTAGTCCAAAAGAATGCTCAAATTGCAAGAATTACCCTTCACCCACCATATAAAAGGAAATTTTCTTTCATTTTACACACACATACAACTCACAAACACAAAAAATCTCTCTCTTCCTTTTCTTTTCTTATTTTGCCGTGAGCTTCCAACACAAAGATCATCAAATTTTTGATGATCAAGCTTTAATCTTCAAAAACAAATAAAAAACCCATCTTGGAAATCTCGAGATCTACACATTGGTATGAAAATCTCCTACATGCATTACATTTTCAAGATTTTATAATTTCCATGGTAGAACTATGTTTAAATCATCATGCATGTGATGATCTATGTAAGATCATCATGTTTTAATGTTAAAAAGTTGTATTTGATTTATGATCTTTGTTAAAATTTTACATGCATTATATTTCTTTTGATTTTATAAATTTTGATCAACTTCTACTAATTAAAAACATATAAAAACCACAAGCAAATTATTTTTTTCTTCTCTCCTTTCTTTTGTTTTTTTTTTCGTGACACCCGCAAACCAAAACACCATTGGATTCAAATTTCTAGCTTGAATCCTTAAAAACTAAAGTAAGTCCCATGTTTGTAATATGATTTGGGTCATTTTGGTATAAAAATTTACAACATGCATGAACTTTTCTTAAAATGATTTTTCTTGAAAGATCATCTTGTTTTGATCTATTTGTAAACAAGTGTTATTTTTACTATATTTAAAGTGGGGATGCTTGCATGTAAGGTTTTTTAAAATGGATCTAGTAAGATTTGGACATGCAAGTGGTCTAGGGTTATTAGTGTTTGATTAGGATGATTTTTAGTTGATTGGAAATGGGTAAATTATGTTGAAAAATTAATTTTTACATGTTTTTCAAATATTTAATTTTTAGCCGTGGGTTTAACGCTATTTTCAGAGGTCTTAAATCTGAGTATATGTTGATATTATGGGATCATGTTGTAGATAATTTCGAGAGCTTCGATTTTATACAAAGTAGAGCTTCTAACTCCAAACGAGCTAAAAGTTACGCATGTTTGAAATTCTGAAAATTTATCTAATTATTTCCCGCACACTATCTGATGAAGATCCGAAAAAGAGCAAAATCGTCCAGATCTGGTTCGTTTCAGCTTTTGTGTAAAACTAAAAAGTTGTTTAAAATGTCTTTTTACTTCTACCTTGAGGAAACCAGTTCTGAAAACGAATCTAAACGGGGCAAAACTTAAAAATTAAATCTGCATTTTCTAAAAACCGTCATCTTTAACAGATCTGATGCGAGGGGTAAATCTGTCATTTCTGGTCCGTTTCGGCTTTCGGTCGAAACACGAAAGTTGTTCAGAATGATGTTTTACATTTGTCGCGTACAAATCAGACCTGAAAACGAGTAATGATAGGGTAAAAGTTAATAGTAAAATCTGAGATGTTTAGGGGTAAAATTGTAATTTTACACATAACTTGCATGTGTATTTTGGATAGTTTCTATTAAGTTTCACGTCTCGGGTATAACTGGAAAGTTGTCCGAAACGTCGTTTTGCATCAAAAAGCTTAAGTCTTGAATCACGAATATGTCATTTAGTGGGTTAATTAATCGGGTCAGACCCGAAGGTCAAAGTTGACCAAAAAGTCAAAGTTGACCAAAAAGTCAAAGTTGACCAAAAAGTCAAAGTTGTCAAATTTTTCTAAGTATGCATTTTAATTGATTTTTTGAGATTATTAACGTACGCACCTTATTTGCTAGATTGCGGTTATCGTGTTTACCGGGCATCATTTATCGTCGGCGATCGTCTTCAACTACTATAAATACTAAGGTGAGTCTATATCCTCGTTTGAGCTCATTTAAATATTTTAAAAACCCGCGAGGGGGAATACATGTTTTTATAAACTTAGAACACAAGATTTTATGGTGTGCTTGTCCTTCTATGAATGGACCCGTGGTTGCCTTTAACTTGCATTAAGTGATTGTCATAAAACCTCAATTATGGACCGTTAATTAACCTATGTTTGGTTAACCTCTAGTACAATTAATAGATCTATGGGGGAAGCCGCCCCGGTTCAGTTTGTGTGGACTTGTCACAGAAGCTTAGGCCCGACCTCCACACTGTTTGAACATATTGTATTGAGAAGTCAGGTATACGGCAATGTACCAATAATCTGGAGGTAATTGACAATTAATAAATCTCTCGTCTTATTAGACTGATATGGGAGTGTCCAAGGGCTCAGTTCCATGAGCTTATTGCAATTTATGCTAAATACAGTTATTATTGTTGATGCAAATTATTAGATGCTTGTTGCCTTCAAGTATGCCACAAACTTATAATCTTTGCTTGTGTTCAAAATGATTATATAAACCTATAGATTCACTCGGCATTTATGCTGATGATGTTCTCACATGTATTTCAGGTAATCAAGAAGTGTGAAGCTTGGAGGTCACGGGAATGAAGTTGTGCACTGCTTTTGCAATATAAACTCTTTGAATAATTATCGTTCCTTTGTTTAAAATAATTTAAATCTTTTGTCTTAATTGTACTTTGGTTACGATGTCTTGGGACTACGCAACTCTGACGAATATTTTAGGAACGATAAAATTAAAACGTCTCTTTTCGAGTCGTTATTATAAATTATGTGTTTTTGTATCATTGTTTAGCACCCAAAGATGTATTCCGCTGCGTGTAAATTTGGGGGTGTTAAAGTATGTATTGAGAAAGGTGGCGAAATCTTCCTCAAATGAGTAATCCTCTAAAGTAGAATCAAGCATGGTTGGTGGAGGATCCTCATCAAAAATAGGAGCACAATCATCAGTAGAAGACACAACACTTGAAGAATCACTCGAAAGAGTGTCAACATCATCAAAGTCATCATAATTTGGCATGCCTTCATACTCGGAAGTAAGATCATCATACTCATCCAATTCAGAATTAGAATCATCATCCTATTCATCATAGGTTGGTGGAGCATCATAAATTGGTGGGGCATCCAAATTGGAGAGAGAATCATCATCATATTCGTCCACATGGTCTTGAAAAAGTGGATTATCATAGCAAGTCGCGAAAAAAGGATTGTCATGTAGCACAAAATCATCAAGCTTTGTACTTTCCAAAGTAGTTGTATCAAGCTCGTCTTGAAGCACATCAAACATTTTCGCCGATTCTTTTCCATTTGATTTCCTTGTAATATTCCCCATCTTAAAAACTTGTTGATCATTCCCGACCCTTAGAATTAGTTCACCTTCGACAACATCGACTAAAGCTTTTCCGGTTCTCAAGAATGGTCATCCAAGTATTAACGGAATACGAGGATCCATTTCATAATCAACAACAACAAAGTCGACCGGAAAAGTGAAGGGACCAACTTTAACAAAAACTTCTTCGGCAATACCAACGGGGTAAGCGAGAATTCGATTTGCTAGCTCAAGAGTCATCCGTGTTGGTGTAAGGTTGGGTAATGATAACTTCTTCCAAACACTTAATGGCATTAAATTGATACCTGCCCTGAGATCGGCTAAAGTAGTAAATTCTTAGATTTTGGAATATGTACAAGGTAGCACAAAACGACGGGGATCTCCATGTTTCTCTGGAAGTTCTTTGAGGAGGACTGCAGAACAATTTTCGTTTAAGCGTGTGTTGACAAATTCAGCCATCTTCTCCTTCTTACTAAGCAATTCCTTGAATGCTTTAACAAATTTTGGCATTTGGACAAGTGCTTCAACAAGGCTAATGTTAAAGTTCATTTGAGAGATCATCTTCAAATAAGAAGTAATTTGAGCATCCTCTTTAGTGAGCAATTTACACTTGTCTAACCGAGAAGGATAAGGGATATTGGGTTTAGGAGGTGTAGGTGTAGAAGGTGAAGGTTGAGATGTTGAAGGTTGAGAGGGTGAATGGTTTTTCTTAGGTACATCTTAAGTAAGAGGTGGATACGGTAATGGAGAACTAGTACGAGGCATGGTAGTAGGAGGGATAAATGGGGTGGAGGAGGTGTAGATGTAGTAAGTTGGGGAGGGATAGATGGTCCTACTAAAGTTGCTCCACTGCGTGTAGTAATATCACTCACATTAGCTCTAGGATTTGTTTCAGTTGTAGAAGGAAGAGCACATTGGGGATGAAGGGTTTGAAACATTTTAACGAATTTCCTATCCGTGGACTCTTGAATTTCTTTCATGGTTCGCTCATGATCGGTTAATTTTTGTAGAATCAAGTCCATGTGCGGATGAGGTAGATGGAACCCTTGTTGTTGAAAACCTTGGTTTGGGTATTGGTTATATGGTTGAAAGCCTTGATGATTGAAACCTTGGTTTGGAAAGCCTTGGTTTTGCATTGAATAATTTCCTTGGTTTATATTGTAGTCCCTTACATTTTCATTTTGTTGAAAAGTTGCTCTTGATGGCCCTTGATTGTTTTGGGTGGGTGGGTGTGGTCTTTGTTGAAAACCGGGTGGAGCCAAGTAATTAGTCGAGTTATAAGAAAAGTGATTAACATCGACATTAGGCTTGAAATGAACCCTCTCAATGTTGTTGTAAGCATACACTTTCCCGTGAGATTGATCATAAGCTTTATCACAATTAGCATAAGAGTGTGGTCCACCACAAGTTTCACAAGTAACATTAAGAGCATGGGCATGTTGATTAGGAGGGTTATCTCTTAAAGCAAGTTGTTTTACTGTTGAAGTAAGTTCCTTAATATGACTGGTCAACTCACTCTCACTAGCACTAGCCATAGTAGCCCTAACACTCTTGGTTTGGACTTTGGCTTTGTTTTCAATGATAGCCCAAGCCTTAACAAGAATATTACCCCCCAAAGCACTATTTAATGAATCTTGGTCATTCAAACTTAATCCATTATAAAAAGTATTAATTTGATTCACCTTTGTAAAACCGTGTTGTGGACACTTTCTTAAAAGTTCCTTAAAACGATCCCAAGATTCACTAAACGTCTCAGCGTACTTTTGTTCAAAATTAATGATGTCATTCCGCAAAGCGGTAGTACGTGAGGGTGGGAAAAAGTAATTGATAAATTTGGTCTCTAGGTTCGCCCATGTTGTAATACTTTAGGGTGATTTGTTATCAAGCCAAGTCCGGGCTTGTCCCTCGAGAGAGAAAGGAAAGAGGAGCAAACGAATTGCCTCTTGTGAAACCCCATTGTATTTCACGGTATTGGTTAAGTGAACAAACCTTTAGTTGGAAATACGTTTTTACGTATTTAGAAAGGATCGGTCACTCCAACGATATATTCAAGTATTGGGCTCGTAATCCAATATAGCCCATATATCCCATATGTAGGGTGGGCTATATATACCCCCTCCTAGCATGTTAAGAGGGGTTGAACACTTTGTTATTTTCTCACTTTCCATCTTTCTCCATTTCTCTCCTTTCTCTCTATACCCTTCTCTCTCTAGTTCTTCCTTTTCCATCCATCTAATTAGATAAATCATACACTTGCTAAATCCTAAGAAACTATGATTCTACAATTGGTATCCAGAGCTTTGGTTGATTCTTCGGATTTGAGTGTTTTTATTTGTTGATTTGGTGGTTAATTTTCTTCCTTCACAATTTTTTTCTTCTCGTCTATCTATTACTTTAAGTTTAAGTTTTTTAAGGGAAAAATGGTTTTATATTATAAAATTTTTCTTTCAAATTCACAATTTTCTCTTTATACTCTTTCTATCAACTTTTTTCTCGTTCTGTTTACAAATTGACTGTGTTTTAAAAATTGATACAATCATAACTCTTTATCACCTTTTTGTCTCATATCTGTATATATTTTTTTTGTCTCATATCAACCGTTTTGTTTCTGGTTATATTTTTACCATATGAATATTTTTTTATCTGGGTAGTCTTTCTATCACGATCTGATTTTTGCGATCGCATAAACCCTGTGTGACAACCGTGGTTTTGGGTTTGTCACTTGGTCTTAATTTTAGGTTATTTTATGTGTGCTTACTTGAATTGTGTGTTTACGTGTTTATTTTGTGTGAACGAGGTTGGTGTGGTTATCGTTTATGAATATAGAGTACTCATAAATAAATCGAGGAACGGTTATTTCATGTTCATGAGCTCACAAGTGGTGACTATGAAATGAAAATGGTGATATTGTGGTGTTTACGTATACGTATAAGTATTATAGTAATAGTATTTTTTTAGGATTTACGGTTTAACATTTAGAGGTCTCGGGTGAGGTAATTATCCATATGAATATTTTTCGGGATGGTTTTAAGTCATTTAGGACCTAGTTATAAAGTTTATTTCAAAATTTGAGATTTTTTTATAAAAGTGTATATTTTACGTCTTTTACGGTAAAACGCGTAAATTTGACTAGTTTTACGGTTTTGAGGTTTTGGAAGCTTTAGGAGCTGAAATAAATTAAGGAAAATTAAGGTAATATTATTAACATAATATTAAATAATAAAAATAAAAAAAAAAACGAATTTATTGGGTGTTTGGGTTGGTTTAGACGCACCAAAGAAAGAGAAAAAGGGAAAAAGGGAAAAAAAAAAAGGAAAGTTGGGTGTTATACTTGGACTAGGATTTTATGTACACACTATATAAGGTTATCTAATAAATAAATAAAAAACATAAATCCCTGAAGACAAAGAAATATTCGTGGGTTTCATAGAGGAGAATTAGGGTTTTTCAAAAAAATTAGGTTTTCTTCATCTTCCATTGATTTAAGGTAAAAACCTTCATTAACCTTTTTAATTAAATTGTTTTTATGTTTAATTAATCATTCTTATGATGGATTAAGGGTTAGGGTTTATATAAAAACAGTAGATTAATGATGTATTAATCATAATATGATGATCATATAATCTAGGGCTTGTATTAGAAGGGTTATAGGTGATTACTTAGATCAATTTGTTTAAAACCCGTTTTTAAAAACTGGGTAGAATTTTGAGTCTATTGTTTTGATCATATCTTGAGTTATAGGAACATTCAAGATACGATCGAACTAGCCCTGGATAGGTAATTGAGTTGGCTTTCTAAATCAAGAAATGAGAACTAAATTGGAGGTCTGGAAGTGGGTCAAAAACAGGTTACAACAGTCGGAGGTCAAAACAGTTTTGAATTCAGCCTGTTTTCTTTTTAAGTTTTGGGTTGTTTGCGGTACTTAAGGTTGCATTGGGATCTTCTCACGAACATGAGAGATGGTTTATATATTGTAGTAAGGATCTGCAGTTGGGCTAAGATTGTGATTTAGTGTAAGACCCTCTAATGGTAATGAACTTTTTATACGTTTAAAATCAATGAATTATGGATAGGTAGCAATATATACACATATATCTGGGCCTTAACAGTAGCTTTAAGGTTAGGAAAAGTGGGAGGTTTTAGCTAACATGTATAAAAGTGTGAATATTCCTTTTACAGAAACCATGGGTATGTTTAAGTGGACGTTTGACTTAAAGTTTTGAGACCTAAAATTGGGACTGTTTTGTGTAAAGTTATGAACGGGATAGCTAATAAACTTAACCAAGTTAGGGACTTGTTAAGGATGGGTAATGGGTGATTAGAGCTTAACAATGAGGTAATTATACGGGAATAGACTAGCTGTCCATCATAGGTTGATGAGCCATCTTAGTGATTGGTTCGTGTATTGATTTCGTGTTTTTGGTTTGTTAGCTTGTTGCTAGTGCGAGGACTTGTGAAGAAGCTATCAGGTGAGTTTCATAGTCCCATGTTTAATATTGATTTTGACTTCCAGATGGGATGGAAGAGACACTGTGTTGAGTTATTTTCTAAATTGATGTTGTGAATGTGTTTGTGATTTGAGATGGACTTGTGTGTACATTATGTGATAAACTGCTATGTGATTTTTGATTGTGTATGATTTGGATCGCGGGACATGTGCCGTCTCAGTTATTGTGGTTTGACAAGGTAGTGGCCTTGTGGTTTGACAACGTAGTGGCCTTGTGGTTTGACAAGGTAGTGGCCTTGGGATAGGTACATAGTGTGATCATCTATGGTACCATGATGTTGTTTGGCAAGGTAGGAGCCTTGGATTTTGGTTTGGAATGATTGATCTTGAATGCTAGTTGTTAATACATAATTGTAGCACATTGTCCATATGTTATTGTGTTGATGGTTGTTATTCACAGCTTGTAATTGATTTAGCGTTGGAGTCTAAACCTATGACTCTCACCAACTTTATGTTGACGTGTTTTAGTGTCTCTTTCAGGTGATACTATGGTTAAGCATGAGAACATAAGTGGCTAGGATTGGAGAAGCTTAGGAATGAATATAGAAGGAGAATCCCCGTTTCCTTCTTAGTTTTTATTTGTTCTTTTAATAAGTGATACTGTGGCACACATATATTTGTTTGGTTATGTTATTTGTTTATCTTGGGTAAGCGGTAGGACTGTTACCTACTTACCTAGACTCCTGAGTCTAATGAGATATTGTCATGACTTTGTGTCTCCATTTTATGACATTTCTTATTTCATATAGTTATCTCTATAGACACGCCATGTTGTGATGATATCCATACGTCGCGCCCCATATTCCGCCATGGTGGGGTGTGACAGAATGGTATCAGAGACAGGTTATAGAGAATTAGGTTGCCTAGTCGTGTAGCCTAGTCTATAGCTTAAGGGTCCCTACATATAGGCGTCATAGGAGTATGTGTGCATTTTATAGTAATTGATGTGTTTGAATATTATTTTCGTAGTATTTGTTAGGTTATGAACTACTATGGTTCATACTTAACTACATGTTATTTTCTATACGAGTTTTGATTAGTGCGGGTGGAACCATGGTCGTATACGCTAGTCATTGTTGGATTTCGCTTAATTATGTTTTCATGTTCTTTATACATTTTGAATTTTGTCTACGCTGGTTCAGCTGGACTACGAGTTTATGTGTTTCGTGCATTGGCTATGTTATTTTAATACATGGGGTTTTGGATCTTATCTTGTGTGGTTATGTGCTTGTGAGTTGTTGGATTATGTGTTATGTGTAGTATTAATTTCTTATAAGTGTCATCATAGGAGGGAGTACATTGGTGAAAGGGAACATGTATAATTATGGAGGCCTACATAATTATATATGTGCCACAACACCACTAGACTTTCAAGTATGATTGCATGAAAGAGAGTTAATACATGCTTGTATAATATATGTTGGATGGATTTGAGTGTATGTACGCTTATGCCTATGTATGTAAAATTATTTTCTACTTACCGGTTGTATTCTTGGGATGGTTGCTAGCTCGTTTCTCTTTGAGATGTTCAACTTCTGTAGTACCGCATTTCTCGGGTCCTCATTTCACGTGTTTGTTTGTACGGTACTTTTGGCGTGAAGGATTTTGAGATGGTGGAGATTTCTTTTTGGGGTAACGGTGTCTTTTGTTTCGAGTTATACATGATAAAAAAAATAGAATTTGCAAATTGAAAAAAAAATAGTTGTTGGTAGTCGATGAAATAAGGAAGTGTCAGGATCATGTTTCAAATAAGGTGGAATATAAATTCTTTAACATATAAGCATGACTCGGTTATTTTAAAATATATTGGTTTTGATCACCTAAAGTTATTGTTCTTAAGTTAAAAATTTTGTTCTTATTTAGTGAAATATGTTAAAATCATGTAATTAATAGAGTTTTAATTTTCTGGAATTAAAATAAATTAGGTTCTAGTTTTGGTAATTAATGGGGGGTTTTAGGGTTTAAAAATCATTTTTTTTTGGTATAAATAGGAGTAGGCAGAAAATGTCGCTAAACTGTCAAAATATGTCGCTAACTGTCAGAAACTGTCGCTAATGCATAGGCAGATTTTGAGAAAAATCGTTTTGGTCATAACTTATTCGTTTTTAAAGGTTTTTGGGTGATTCAAAAGCCTAAAATTATGTACTCGGAACATACTTTTCAAATATTCAGAAAGTTTCGTAATTGGAAGTGAGTAGCTTGGTCGAATTAATTGTACAAGTGTTGAGTTCAAGGTTAATTTTCGGACAACATGGTTTAAACTCGTGTTTTGGGTATTTTGCGGTAATGAACACTTAGAGGGTTAACATAGAGATGATTTGGGAAGGAATTTGAGAGTTCTTTAGACCTTATTATACGTGGTTATATTTTGATGAGTTTTGATTTATGGTATTTATGAGTAAGACTGATATCGGGGTGACAGTTTTAAACCCGTTGAGTTATGTGACGGCTCCTAACTTGGTTTCAAGACAGTTCTTGTTTGATGAGTTGCGAGATTTAGTCAGGTTGGTTACATAACTTTATGGTTTTGATAAGTTTCCTCGCGGACGGTTAAGGCTCATGTGTTGTTGGTTGAGATTATTTTCGTGTAAACTGAGTTCACGTTTGAACGAGAAGGTTTTATCAGGGATATGCATCCTCGTTTGTTTGCTGAGAATAAGTTTGAGTTTGGGAGTGAATCTCGGGATGAGATTTCTATTAGGAGGGAGTGATGTGACAACCGTGGTTTTGGGTTTGTCACTTGGTCTTACTTTTAGGTTATTTTATGTGTGCTTACTTGAATTGTGTGTTTACGTGTTTATTTTGTGTGAACGAGGTTGGTGTGGTTATCGTTTATGAGTATAGAGTACTCATAAGTAAATCGAGGAACGGTTATTTCATGTTCATGAGCTCACAAGTGGTGACTATGAAATGAAAAGGGTGATATTGTGGTGTTTACGTATACGTATAAGTATTATAGTAATAGTATTTTTTAGGATTTACGGTTTAGCATTTAGAGGTCTCGGGTGAGGTAATTATCCATATGAATATTTTTCGGGATGGTTTTAAGTTATTTAGGACCTAGTTATAAAGTTTATTTCAAAATTTGAGTTTTTTTATAAAAGTGTATATTTTACGTCTTTTACGGTAAAACGCGTAAATTTGACTAGTTTTACGGTTTTGAGGTTTTGGAAGCTTTAGGAGCTGAAATAAATTAAGGAAAATTAAGAAAAATTAAGGTAATATTATTAACATAATATTAAATAATAAAAATAAAAAAAACGAATTTATTGGGTGTTTGGGTCGGTTTAGACGCACCAAAGAAACAGAAAAAGGGAAAAAGGGAAAAAAAAGAAAGTTGGGTGTTATACTTGTACTAGAATTTTATGTACACACTATATAAGGTTATCTAATAAATAAATAAAAACATAAATCCCTGGAGACAAAGAAAAATTCGTTGGTTTCATAGAGGAGAATTAGGTTCTTCAAAAAAATTAGGTTTTCTTCATCTTCCATTGATTTAAGGTAAAAACCTTCATTAACCTTTTTAATTAAATTGTTTTTATGTTTAATTAATCATTCTTATGATGGATTAAGGGTTAGGGTTTATATAAAAACAGTAGATTAATAATTTATTAATCATAATATGATGATCATATAATCTAGGGCTTGTATTAGACGGGTTATAGGTGATTAACTAGATCAATTTGTTTAAAACCCGTTTTTAAAAACTGGGAAGAATTTTGAGTCTATTGTTTTCATCATATCTCGAGTTCTAGGAACATTCAAGATGCGATCAAACTAGCCCTGGATAGGTAATTGAGTTGGCTTTCTAAATCAAGAAACGAGAACTAAATTGGAGGTAGGGAAGTGGGTCAAAAATAGGTTACAACAGTCGGAGGTCAAAACAGTTTTGAATTCAGCCTGTTTTCTTTTTAAGTTTTGGGTTGTTTGGGGTACTTAGGGTTGCATTGGGATCTTCTAACGAACATGAGAGATGGTTTATATATTTTAGTAAGGATCTTCACTTGGGCTAAGATTGTGGTTTAGGGTAAGACCCTCTAATGGTAATGAACGTTTCATACGTTTAAAATCAATGAATTCTGGATAGGTAGCAATATATACACATATATCTGGGCCTTAACAGTAGCTTTAAGGTTAGGGAAAGTGGGAGGTTTTAGCTAACATGTTTAAAAGTGTGAATATTCCTTTTATAGAAACCATGGGTATGTTTAAGTGGACGTTTGACTTAAAGTTTTGAGACCTAAAACTGGGACTGTTTTGTGTAAAGTTATGAACGGGATAGCTATTAAACTTAACCAAGTTAGGGACTTGTTAAGGAAGGGTAATGGGGTGATTAGAGCTTAACAATGAGGTAATTATACGGGAATAGACTAGATGTCCATCATAGGTTGATGAGCCATCTTAGTGAGTGGTTCGTGTATTGATTTCGTGTTTTTGGTTTGTTAGCTTGTTGCTAGTGCGAGGACTTGTGAAGAAGCTATCATGTGAGTTTCATAGTCCCATGTTTAATATTGATTTTGACTTCCAGATGGGATGGAAGAGACACTGTGTTGAGTTATTTTCTAAATTGATGCTGTGAATGTGTTTGTGATTTGAGATGGACTTGTATGTACATTATGTGATTAACTGCTATGTGATTTTTGATTGTGTATGATTTGGATCGAGGGACACGTTCCGTCTCAGTTATTGTGGTTTGACAAGGTAGTGGCCTTGTGGTTTGACAAGGTAGTGGCCTTGTGGTTTGACAAGGTAGTGGCCTTGGGATAGGTACATAGTGTGATCATCTATGGTACCATGATGTTGTTTGGTAAGGTAGTAGCCTTGGATTTTGGTTTGGAATGATTGATCTTGAATGCTAGTTGTTAATACATAATTGTAGCACATTTTCTATATGTTATTGTGTTGATGGTTGTTATTCACAGCTTGTAATTGATTTAGCGTTGGAGTCTAAACCTATGACTCTCACCAACTTTATGTTGACGTGTTTTAGTGTCTCTTTCAGGTGATACTATGGTTAAGCATGAGAATATAAGTGGCTAGGATTGGAGAAGATTAGGAATGCATATAGAAGGAGAATCCCCGTTTCCTTCTTAGTTTTTATTTGTTCTTTTAATAAGTGATACTGTGGCACACATATATTTGTTTGGTTATGTTATTTGTTTGTCTTGGATAAGCGGTAGGACTGTTACCTACTTACCTAGACTCCTTAGTCTGATGAGATATTGTCATGACTTTGTGTCTCCATCTTATGACATTTCTTATTTCATATAGTTATCTCTATAGACACGCCATGTTGTGATGATATCCATACGTCGCGCCCCATATTCCGCCATGGTGGGGTGTGACACCCTGGGGGTTTCTACTTGCGATCCAAGATCACGATCACATCCTAAGATCGTTTGTTACGATCCAAAGTTACGATCTAGGACGCGATCGGGACTACGATCAGGACTACGATCAGGACTGCGATCTAGCCTACGATCAGACTCACGACTCGACTTACGATCAGACTCAAAAGGACCTACGATCGGACTCACGACTCGACATACGATCGGACTCAAAAGGACCTACGATCGGACTCAAGACTCACTTACGACCGGACTCAAAAGGACCTACGATCGGACTCACGACTCGACTTACGATCGGACTAAAAAGGACCTACGATCGGAATCAAGACTCGACTTACGATCAGACTCAAGAGGACCCAACAAATACAACCAAAGTTTTTGACTCAACCAATCAGACTCATAACCCAAAGACCAACCCATCAGACTCTCTCACTCGACTCTAGACTGACAAGAAACTGACTCAAAACCACTTTGATTCTCGACTCACTTAATCATCTCACGACCACCAGAATCGACACAAACTCGCAAACTCAGACACACCCAAACCCAACACTCAAACCACTCTCACGAGACTAAAACCAAGACTCAAGACTCTAAAAAACTTTTACAAAACACTCATCAGATCTCTGTCATAAAACATCATCGTATTGACTCATACAAAAAAGACGATTGAGATTAAACCTACCCGAGATCCATACAAAACCTTGAAGTCAACATCCTGTTCTTCGATCGCACCTTGTATTTTAGGAGGTTATTTGTATTCCATTCAAATGGATTGAATTAAATCAAATCCAAGATTCGGTGGATCTAGTTTCTTTATTGATTCTCTTGATCATTTTCATTTGTTGTGCTGATAAAATTGGTGTGAAAGGGGCGGCGTGTTTTTTGAAGAAGAGATCAACTGGGATTGCGTTAACGAGATTAGAGTGTTTAGAGTTTTGGGATTGCAACGGATTTAACAAGGTGCTACTGTGGGATAGATTGGAATCCATTTTTTGTGGCTGCAAAAAGTTTTAGGTGAGAGAGGGGCGAAGTTTACAAGAAATTAGGGTGGGTACTGTTTTTATATGATTAGTGTTGATTGAAGCCACGTTTCTTGCCACGTTAGGGCCACGTTAAATTTTACAAAAAATTAAACGAAGCCACGTTAAGTTTTGAATGGCTATATTATTGAGTGAAGCCACGTTTACAAGAAAATAAACGAGTTTTTGGCACCACTGAATATTTTTAGGGCCACGTTAGGGGATTTGTTGTGTTTTATATCTCACATTTCAAAGTTATTAAAGTTAAAGGTATTAAACACATTTTTGGCAAAGTTAGTAAACGTTACACATTTTATTTATACACGTTAGCTATACACGTTTTGGAAATATTTCATTATTAAGAGGGCTAGACGTTTTAAAGTTATCGAACTTTTTGGCAAAGTTAATATCGTGTTTTGGATATAAATTGTCGGGTCGTTCACTATATTAACCGAAGGTTGGATTTATTAGTTTACGAGCTTTCTTTTTGGAGTGAGCCGCGGTTGAATTGGACTCCGGTTTAATTTATCATCTTTTGAGCTGAAAACAACTTTTGAGCCGAGTAAAGAGTTATATCATCACTCGAGGATTTTTAAGAGTTATTTACGGATCTTTCGTTTCTTCACGAATTGTTAAATTCCGAAAACAACACACTTATCTTTCATCAAACTTCAATGGATTCGTTGAGTTTGACATTTCAAGAGGGAGAATCGAGTCACATGAAAGTTAGAGCTAGAGATAATAGAATGACTTTATTTCGACTACTTCGGTCCCATCTGTCGAACGTTTCTCTACTTAAAGAAGGAAGCGGATTTGTGACACTCTTTGGTCAAGATTGTCATATATTCATGGAATCGATACTCATCATCTTGAACCAACTAACAGAGCAACTCCACAATGAAGACTTTAATCACTCTGCATCGGTACTTGCATATAAGGCTCTTGTGACACAACTCACGCCTTTCCTCCATTTCAATATCGTCAAGTCTGAAATTTCAGTGATTTGCCAGTCATTTCTTCAAGATTCACATACCGAGCTTCAAGTTTTCCGTGGTACACTATTGAAACTCATGGCATCGGTATCATCTTCAATTTATGAAAGATCTCGACTTCAACAAACATATGATAATAGAGTGCAAGCATTTACGATGCAAGAGGAATATGATCATACGGTTGACAACTTGGAGCCTTAAGATGGCAAGAGCATGGAATCGGGAGGAAAGCATGATCCAAGAAGCATGTCAGGTACAGATAATATTCTTCATATGTTGTCTGAAATGAATGCGCTAATTAACAATCCTGCTAATTGTTTTACGACTGCTTCTTTCACCAATTCTGTTTCTAGGACTGAAGAGCTTGAAAATTTTTTTGCTCAGCAATCCAAAGAGCTTGACGATGCCAAAATTGAATTTTCAAAGAAAACGGACAAATTTGAAACGTATTTTGAAAAACTTGAAAAGTCAAATGTTGTTCTTGAACGAAAATTGGATCTAACAATTCTAGATTCTAAAGCTGAAAAGGATAATCTTTTGAAACAAAATAAGTTGCTTGAATCTAAGTTGGCATCCCAAGATGAATTGCTCAAATAGAATGAGACTTTAAAGGCTCAAGTACAGGAAAAGGTCTTTGCTATAGCTGCGTTGAAAAACGAATTCAGAAAAACTAAAGGATCTAGTGTGGATACTAAGCTTGAAAAACTATCAATCTTGGGGAAACTGCCTCAAATTCAGTCTGTTGGACAACCGACTGCATTTAGATCCGAGCGACCAAAATCCTTGAGACCGCGGTTTGCCTCCCAAGTTGATATGGTTCATCTTTCTAGACCAGTCACTCCACTATCTAGGCCCAATGTGACTAAAACAGTTTCTGCAAGACCTAATCACATGATCGCCTCTAGTCTCCCTAGACATAGTCCAAAGAACACGTCTCAAACTAGTTCAAATGACGTTCGCCATACATTTGGTCTAAGGGAATCTAAGCTAAAGACACAAGTAAGAGATAGGAATTCCAAACCTAGTCAGATGCCTTCTAGTTTACCCAACACTGCTAACCATAGCATGTCACATCCTAGGAGCATGAATCAATCATCTAGGAATTCTAGATCTTACTCGAACATTAAATATGCTACTTGTAAAACATGTAGGAAATGTGTCTTTAAAGCCAATCATGATTCTTGTATCAAGAAATTACTTAATAAGGTGAACTCACGTGCTAGACTTAAATCCCAGTGGGTAGCTAAAATCAAACCCATTGGTAAAATGTGGCGCCCCACTGGTAGAACTTTCACTCTTGTAGGAAACGAGTGCCCTTTAACTAGGGTAGTATCCGATTCTACTAAGACTACTAGGGAGGAAATTGAAGAGGATGACACATCACTTAAGCCTGAACTTAAGGTTTTCTATAAAAGGAAACGTTTGCCAACTAAGACAAGTGAATCATCTCCTCAGGTCACCTCTAGCACAAGTAAGGCCAACTGTGAACCCCCACATGGTTCTAAAATAGATATCCCTAACCCACATAAAAGCATCCAACTTTCTAATGAGAATGTAGGTACCACAATTAACATTCAACAAGCACACATCGTTCCAATCGTTGTATACCATTCAATTAAGGACACTCTCAGAGTTTGGTTGCTGAAGAAGCTGATATCTAAGAAACAAGTGTCTCAGGGGATTTGCAATTAAGCTTACAGTGTAAATGGCTCACTTTCAAATCACAGTCTGTGACCCGAACTTCAAAGAAAGGGAAGTTTATCTCGTCAACAATAATTTTCCCTCAAAACAAGAAAGTAAATTTTCTCGGATACTAGCTAAAATTAAAACTATTCAAAAGTTTTAAGCTCGTGTATATGGTTCATTGTTAAATGTCAGACAATGACCGGATCCTCAAATAAAGGAAAGCTTATCTTTAATGATAACTTGTCCTCACTAACGAGAAATTAATTTTCTTGGACACGAGTTTATATTAAAACTATTAAACGGTTTTAAGCTCGTGTATATGGTTCATTGTTAAATTTCAGACGATGACCCGATCTTCAGATAAAGGAAAGTTTATCGCCGATGATAAACTTATCCTCATTAACGAGAAATTATATTTTCTCGGATACGAGCTTAAATTAAAATTATTCAAAGATTTTAAGCTCGTGTAAATGGCGTATATTCACATGTCAGATTATGCCCCAGGCCTCAAAGAAAGGAAAGTTTATCGCCGATGAAAACTTATCCTTACAACGAGAAATTATTTTTTCTCGGGCATGAGCTTTATTAAAAACATTCAAAGTTTTTAAGCTCATGCACTATGACTTACAGTTAAATATCAGACTGTAACTCGGACTTCAATTTTAGGAGAGCTTATCTTTAAAGATAGCTTATCCTCGTAACGAGAAATTAATTTTTCTCGGTCATGAGCTTGTATTAGAACATTCCAAGTTTTAAGCTCATAAAGGAAAGTATATCTTTTAAATAAGAGAACTTTTCTTCATAACGAGAAATTCATCTTTCTCGGTCATGAGCTTTCCGTTAAAACATTCAAAAGTTTTCAAGCTCATGAACACGACTTCTAAGTAAATGTCAACTTAGGACTCGTTCATCAGTTAAAAGGAAAGTTTATCGCCGATGATAAACTTATCCTCACAACGGGAAGTTTACAACTTCTCGGACTTGAGCTCGTTTTGTAAGATATTCAACATCTTAAGCTCAACTAATTGGTTTTCAAAACTTTGAACACAATTTTTCGAGAATTTCTCAAAAGTGTTTTCTAAATCTTTCAAAATTGTGTGTTCAAAATGTTTTGATATAAAGAGCATGTCTTCTGGAATCGATAATATTTACGATACTAGAAATGTCATTCAATAATGACACGGGGGTTGTAAATAAAGTTCGAGCAGAAGTTCAAATGTTTTAAAACATGCTCAAAATGGCTTGCTATTATTTCTAATAGTAACCCGCTTTTCATATTAAAGTCAAGCATTTCACTGGAAAGCTTTGACTGAACAACGGGAATTAATTTTCTCGGGCATGGTTTATTTTATAACCATGTAAGGGATTGTGTTTACGGAATAACACAATCTAACACGAATTAATGTACGCATCAGTGCATTTATTTGTTAAAACAAGAGAAATCTTGTTTTTATGAAGTTATCATCTCCACCAATCATAGCAACTTACAATTGATATCTACATACTCGACGATGCGACTACTCAAACGGCGACTACAACTCTTTAAATAGAACACGGGTCAACAATTGAGGGGGAGCAATTGTCCAGCATTCAGAATCTTTGATGCCGAAAGTGCCAAGTTCACATATTGGTGTCAAGATAACGATATCAGTAGTACACATGGAGTCAAGTGATAACTTCAGACGTGACGAGGCGACCAACATTCGTGATCAAGAACCATGTGATTATATCATATGATGTTCTCCATCATTTAGGTCCAACCTCGTAAATTGCTAATCTTGTGAATACATTATCATATATGATCTTTGCACGTGATAAGTACCTTACACTTGTGTTTAAAAGGTATTTCATTCACGTTTCAAGTATACCCTCATTAATTTGAGGGGGAGCTTGTGTAAAGCATGACGATAATTGGATTTGCATTTTTCTTCCCAAATTTTCTTAAAACCTTATTAAATCAGTTGATATTAAAAACATCAATTGGGTTAATATTTTTAATATGGGGGAGAAAATGTGATTTAATAATGAGATCAATCAATTTAATGGTTTGACTTAATGTGCTGGCTCATCCCGACATGTGCGAAATGTTTTCAAATATCGTGGCATATGTTAAGGGGGAGCAAAATGGATTTGGATATCAAAATGGATTTCATGGTGACATATACTTATCCACAACATCTCTATTCACGACGGTGACGATTATGGTGACATAGGGATGGTAGGATAGGTTAAGTCTAATGATTCTTCTAGAACCGGAGGAATCTTCCCAAGGACATTCCATAGCTAGAAATAGGAGTCCTTAGGAAAGATGGAGAAAGATTGTGAACGTAGCTGAATGCCGACCAAGTACTTAAGTTAGCACAGGAACAATCACAACAAGGTGCTTGTTATGACGCATTGGTAAGCATTGAAGGGGTTAAAGAATGAAAAAGAATTGTTATGATAAAGGGTGAACAAAAAGAAGCCCTCCTTACAACCTTAGGCCGAAACCGGGTCAACACATATGCTATTGAGATCAATTTTAACGATGCTCGATATTGAATATAAGACATCATGGACCCAGTTATGTAATGCATAACCCATCCCAGCAAACTCAGATATCTCTCAAAAGATACTTGTTTTATTCAAACAGAGACAACACGTTATCTATTGATTTATTCACTCCGAATAAATTGGTATTGAAATGGTGGCACTCCTCTCTATCCTCCGATCACTAAAATCCAAAATGCATGATCGATTCTAGAGCCATTTGAGATCATCAAATATCTCATTAGGACACACTTTCATAATTCCTTGCTTCTTCACACACTGTGAAAAGTAAGAAAGATCTTGAGAGTCCTACGCAAAATCTTCATGATCTTGCCTGAACATCCGAGTAATACAAAAGTATTTACAATGAAGATGGAAATCCTTCTTGAGCGAATTTCAAAAAGCTCATGGTAGGTGACTTGTGCGATTCTTTATGAACCAAACTTGTGATAACTGGAAAGCAACAGTGGTTTAATTCTTAACTGAATTTAAACACGTTCAAGGCCTCTACGCAATATCTTAGTGATCTTGCCAGAACACTCAGAGTGATACCTTAGTGTTCACAGTGATGTGTGGAAATCCTTCTTGTGTTAACCTCAAACAACACTTGATAGGTAACTTGCAAGATTCTATACGAATCAAGCTCGTGACAACTGGAAAGCAACGATGGTGCGGTTCTTAATTGAATTTCACTTATTCCAGGAACATGAATTGACAGCTTCAAATCATGCGGATATTATTATCCAAATGATTCACTCTTTATGTTCGCAGTCAGCTTTAGACGGTCGAATAAGGAGAACGGGTTTACATGCGATATCTTGTCAAGGAGGTTCTTAATTGAAACTACCTGCCACAAGTACGATATTTTATATCGTCCAACGGTCTTCACCGACCGGAGCTAAAATACTACAAATTAGAATGAAATGTTCAAGGCCATTTCATCCGTGTATATGTTTTGTTGCTAACTCTTTTATGCAGCGTAACAAGAAGGTGGCACTGCGGTGTGCAATCCAGAAGAAGTCGTAAACACATGCTTATGTTTTTTGCACTTAATACTTCAACAAATTTAAGAAAGCCTAAAAGTCAGTTCTTCCGCTGTATCAAACTCTGAAGCTTTCAAGAATTTATAAAGGTGTAAGTATGTGGAACATGAAATCATGAAGAGGAAAATATCACAAGTGATGAATGCACAAGGTCAAGGCAAGGAAAAATGCTCAAGACTAAAGTCAAATATCTCATCAGCATTTTCACAAGAACAAGATCGAGACCTCAAGCAAAGTATGCTAGATTTAAGATTTTGTAAAATGGTGTGACCTCCCTTAGGGGGAGATTGTTGGAAATACGTTTTTTTCCAAAGAAAGTCTCGGTCACATCATTATTAGCATAGATCACGAGCTATAGACTATTTAGGACATTGTAACTTGGAGTGACCTCCCTTAGGGGAGATTGTTGGAAATACGTTTTTACGTATTTAGAAAGGATCGGTCAATCCAACGATATATTCAAGTATTGGGCTCGTGATCCAATATAGCCCATATAGCCCACATGTAGGGTGGGCTATATATACCCCCTCCTAGCATGTTAGGAGGGGTTGAACACTTTGTTTTTTTCTCATTTTCCATCTTTCTCCATTTCTCTCCTTTCTCTCTCTACCCTTCTCTCTCTAGTTCTTCCTTTTCCATCCATCTAATTAGATAAATCATACACTTGCTAAATCCTAAGAAACTATGATTCTACACCTTTTAATATGATCGTGGGGATCATCAAGAGTACGGCCTAAGAAAGGTGTTGCGGAAACCATTTGTATAAAACCAGTCTTGAGCTCGAAGTTATTTGCATCAATATCCAGAACCACAATCGCATCTTCATTGCCTTCAACATGTGATTGCATGAGCTCGATCATTGGACGGTTATCCATTGTGTTACAACAGGAGGCTCGATGATAGCGTCTTGAATGGATTTCCTTCTTCTTGAACGGGTACGCATACACCTTCAAAAAAAAAATATAGCAAAGAAATAGAAGAAATAAAGTTAACGTGAGAAGAAAATATTTTTGGTGCAAAACTTTTTGAAAAAAAATGCTTTTTATGATTTTTTAAAATGTTTTTGGATTTTTGAATTTTTTTTTATTTTTAAGATTTTTTTTTGAAAACTTTGGAAATGTTTAGAAAATTAATGCAAGAAAAATAACGTTCAAAAGTGAACGGATCCCAAAATCCAACGTGTCTCTCACAAAAAACCGTTAATCTTCACGAAAAGAGTCGGCAGCTGCGCCATTTTAATATCTAGATTTTTTTAAAGGTGATGAAAATTGTCTCGACTCGATTCGAATTGAAAAAGGTTAAACGTGTGACTCAGTTGTTCTTGGTGTAAAAAGCAACTGTTGGTGAGCTATTTTAATTAAAAATTAAAACTTTAAAAGTAAATGACAAAATATAAAAGAAATAAAGCAAGTTTAAAACTTAATTAAAAGTAAATTTGAAAAATTAAAACTTTATAAAAAAAAGTAAACTTGAAATTAAACTAGGACAAAATACTTCGAAAATTAAACTTAAGAAAAATGGCGGGAAAAATTAAAAGTTTAAAAATAAAACAATTCGGGAAATTAAATCTTGATCTAAGTCAGAATAAACCAAAACACACACAATCCGGAATCATTGTATTTGCACACTATCCAGAATGTAAGACATCAACGTAATCTGGAATAACTAGATCCTATACTCAATTCGGAATCCTAGAAATGCTAATATAATCCAGAATAATCAAATGATAAGTAATCCGGAATAAATGGATCTAGACATTATCCGGAATCTGAGTACTCTACACAATTCGGAATAACTATACTCTACACAATCCGGAATAACATGAAAACACCTCATCCGAAATGTGCTATTTGCTAGTAATCCGGAATATGTATATGGGGTAATTCGGAATCCTATGTTAGTATTTAATTCGGAATAACTAAACTATATCCTAATTTGGAATGTTTAACCTGTATGTAGTTTGGAATAATGACTTTTATATAAGTCTGAATAAAAGTTGAAACATAAGTCGGAATAAGGGTTTTAAAAATCCGGATTATATAAAAATAAGCTAAAACCAAATAAGCACTTAACCAAAACTTAAACCAAACTAATTTTATGAAAAAGCTAATAAGCCACAAATCAAAAACTTCAAAAACACTAATAATCAAAATATTAAAAATCAATTTTTAAAAGATTAAACTATTAAAACCACTTTATTAAAGATAAGCTAAACACTAATTAATCAAAAAGCACAATAAGCTAAAACATCAAACACACCAAATCAATAAGAACAATCACATAAGCAAATCAATCAAACAATCAACATGATTAAGCAGACTACATGATTAATCAAATCAACCACAAGATTAAGATTAAGAAAGGAAGAATGAGATTATACTTAATAAGCTTGAATTAGTGAAGAAGATAAAGATTCAAATATAATATTATGATGAAAGATTAAGAAAACTTTGAAAGAGAATCTAGAGAGAGAAAGTAATTTGATAGGTGTGAAAACACCCATCCTTTTTACCACTTAATTACAATAATAACCAAGCCAAAACGTGTATTTTATGTCATTTATGTCGGAATTATGCGTGGTTTGTGTTTTTGTTGTAATTTAGGACGAAAAGGTGAAAAGTGGAGAAAACACGGCATTCACGAGCTTTTATCGAAGAAAAAGACGAAAGATGAAGTCGAAAGATGAAAAGTGGAAAAAGAACGGAAGTCCAAGACTAATTCTGAAGATTTATTGAAGAAAAAGTCAAAAGACGGAAGTTTACTAAAAAGCCGAAGAACTCGAGTCTTATTTATGAAGAAAATACAAGACGAGTTTGAAAAAATCCCAAGACAAAGTCCAAGTATTAAGAAGACTAACAAAAGATTAAAGAGATCAAGGACCTAAGTGCGCAATTAAGAGAAAGAATAAAGAGGGAGGAAGCTTCCTAAGCTCCTCCCTAATCTCCCTATAAATACCAACCAACCTCATTTGTTGAGAGTTGTTGGTGGCTTGACAAACCACTCTTCCACCATTTTCATTTCTTGTCATTTTATTTCTCGCACTTTAATTAAATGTTATGCACTTTTAATTATTTAATTTTCAAGTAAGTTTTCATTATTTGTTCTTTAATCTTTAATCTTTACTTTTCTTGTCTTAATATCTCATCTTCCTTTCTTGATTCTAATTTACTTTTGGTGCGAATTACTTATGATCCGTGTTGTTCATTTATGTGTTCGTGCTTAAAATGTTTATGTTTTTATTGTTTGATCTAAAAAGTCGTTTGATTTCGAGTTAGATAAGTTGATTAGTGCTTATTTGATTCGGTTAATCTTTGGTTCGGTTTGGATTAGTGTTAAGCTTGTCAAAATAGCTTATTTCATTAGTTTATAACCGAGTTCCACAAATCTAGGAAAGGGTATAAACCCCCTTTTCCGATTGATCTGTTTTCCGACCACGCTTCCCACCCTTTCCGATTGTACTCCAATCGGAAAAGGGTTTGCCCATTCTGATTGGACCTCTTGTCACTTATTCCGATTGTACCATTTATCATACATTCCGATTTGGCAATCTTTTTATTATTCCGATTGTACCTTATTTCATGTTATTCCGATTACTAGCTTTATTAACTTTCCGATTGGAGGCTTCGTGTTACATTCCGATTGTGCACCTTTTAGAGTATTCCGATTGCATCATTTGTCAATATTCCGATCTGGCCTTTCTTGGTTGTTCCGATCATGCGCATTCCGATCGGGTGTATTTCGATTGGAATTGTGTTTTGTTTTAATATCCCGTTTAAGTGTCCATTATTCTCGTTGTATTTTTAGTCTATTTTAATTTCCCTTTACATTTTTATTCAATTGTCAATTTACCTTTTTTATTAAGCTTTAATTTATGTTGTTTAATTTCACGTCATTTACTTTTACGTTTTTAATATGCACCGTTTACATTTCACTTAATTGTAGTTTTAATTACTTGTCATTTATTTTTAAGTCTTGCACATTTATTTCTCCAAAACCAAAAATACTTGTTCCACCAAGAACAACTAATCTCGCACAATTAACCGGAAATCAATTCGAAGAGATCGGTTCAACGAACTTTCAACGAGGAAAATCTCAATTTCAAATGGCGCCGCTGCCGGCTCTTTTCGTGAGGATCGAAAGTTTTTTGTGAGAGAAGCGTTGGATTTTGGGATCCGTTCACTTGTGAACGTTATTTTTCGTATCCAAAAATTTTCAAAAATCACAAAAACATTTGTACAATCATAAAAAGCATTTCTTTTTAAAAAAAAGCTTTGCACCAAAAATATTCTTCTTGCTCATCTATCTTTTCTTATGGATTCTTATGTCCATTGCGTCGGTTGTGGGAGACGATTGTACGGGAACGACTCTTGTCAATGGTGTACATGTGAGCGGTGCGGAAACGATATCAAAGATACACAATCAATACCAGGATTTTGTCCTTTGTGTCCCTCAATTAATTCGTCCTTTTTGAACCCACCTACTCTTTCCCCGTGCATCTATTGTGGAAGCGATTCTCCTTGGCATGTTTCGTGCCCGGTTCAATACTCGTATGATTACGGGCAAGAACCGGGGTACAATTATGACTATGATAATAGCTATCTACAAGACGCACCCAGTCTTTCTCCTCAATCGTTCTGCAACAACTGTGGGGGTCCTCACGATACCTATTATTGTCAACCAATGAATTGTTATGAGCCAAATCCGTGTCCTCAATTTTCTTCACCAATGGATTATTATGAACCAAACCCGGTTTATAATTCTTCTCACCCAATGAACTACGATGAGCCACAACCATGCTATAATTCAGGTTTTCAACATTTTGAACCCCCACAGCACATCATCGATCATCAACCCTCCTTCGAACAATTGCGCTCCCATGAACAATGGGACACTCTTGTTAAACTAAGTCAACAACTTCAAGAAGCTTGCAACAAGATCATCGAGAAACGTCCAGAGGATCATCGACAGGAGCAAATATCAAATATCGAGACTTATCCTCCTCCTCCATTGTACCCATACTATTATGATGATGACGAGGATGATGTCAATGATCTCCAACCATCTTCTGAGATTACTACTCCTATTCTTGATAACACCAATGCGTCTACGGATAGTGATTCGTTGAGTGAGATTAGTGATTTTTGTCTTGAAGAATTCTTTGATGAGGTTTGTGATCTTCCTACTTTTGCTGAAATTAAGGATGAGGTTGTTTTTCATGATGAATTCCAATTCGAGCCTGAGATTGCGGAAATTATCGAACGAGAGCTAGCTCTGTTACCTCCGCTTCTTCCTACAAGCGAGGTCAATTTTTCCAACATCGATGCCGAACTTGATGAGTTGGAGCGTCTTATTTTTCATAATAATGACGAACCAACTCACTTGACCAATCATCCTATTCTCGAGGAGTTACCTAATCAACACTCCTCCACTGAGAATTACGTTTACCACATTCGTGCGGATTTAACTTATCAACAATCCCCACAAATGAATGATGGTTTCGTACTTGATCGTGATCTTTTCGAGCGAGTTTCTGAAATCCTCAATGATGGGAACGACAAACCTTGGCTTGACGCACCTATTTATGATGAAGAAATCGAAAAGATTCACGTTCATGAGGATGAGTGCTTTGACCCGGGGGGTGTCATTGATGATTTTCTAATTGACGACCTTACGGCTTTGCCGCTTGCTGCTGAGCATCCATTGTCTTTAGGGGATGACAATGTGATTCCTTTACCCACCCCACCTCCCGTGGATCATTACCTCACATACCTCTCGTATGTTGAGCAGACCTTTCCCCCATTTAAGACTTATTCCCCCGCCTCTCCTTTGTTAATGTCCACCGGGAACGAGGACAAGGTCTTTGATCCCGGTATCACATTCGAGGCTTCCCCATGGACTATTTAATTCGGGGACGAGTCAGGCTCGTGACTCGGTCAACAAAAACAAGCGCTTTTTGGGAGGCAAACCAATTATCTATCTTTACATGTTTTCACCATAAGTGTAGGGGGAGCCCCGTGGTGTTTCTTGCTTTCTTTCTTATCATGTGCAGGGATTAGGGCTTCAAAGACACACTCTTGATGACTTTTGACGAACCGTGATTCCGTGTTCCCTTCTTCCCGGTTCTATCCTAAACTCTTTTCGATTCACTATTTTATATTTCTCAATATTAAAATAGGAATCTCTTTAGTTGTCTCTTCCTTAGCGAGATTTAAACAAAGTGCACAATGTCCTAAGTGTAGGGGAGTTTACTCCCACATGCTTAAACATTGAGGACAATGTTTATCTTAAGTGTAGGGGGGACTTCTATCGAAGTTAAGTGGCCTTTTCCTTGTATTTGTCCTCATTTTAACCGGAAAATTTGATTTTTCGACATTTTTCAAAATTTTTAATCTATTTTGGCCTAGTTGTATAGTTGCATTTTCCTTTGTTATAGTTATTTTCTTTCCTTATTAGAATAAATTTTTAATAAGTGGTTTTAATTTTCAAAACGTTGTGAATCTTTTGACTCAACCCGAGTTTACTTGCCTAAGTTTACTCTAGCTAGTATCCTTAACGTGTTCAAGTCAAGTTTTGCTAGGCTTTTATATAGGGAGCTATAAAACGCGAAAGTCTTAACTCTCACGGGTTAAGAACAAGAACTTTTCGCAAGTTCCTATAATTGATCCTAGAGAGTCGTTTATCAAGGGAACTTTAAAATGCGATTTCTAAGCTTGAAAAAGTCCAAGAATTTGCAAGATCCTATAGGCGACTCGAAAACCCAAAACTTTGATTTAATAGGCTAAGCATCCACGAGTCTCATTCCTTGAGATTTTAAACTGTGGAGAACGAGAGATGATAGAGTCAATTATAAGTTTGGTATTCTTTCGTGAATTTATGTGAGTTAATTATAAGCCTATTCTCCCTCCGCTTGTTAATAAATTTATCTGCTAATAAATAAGGTTGTACGATTTAAAAGGTTACTTAGCTTCTAGCCCCAGATCGTTTAAAAGTTGCTCGGTACGGATTAGAGTTCATAGTCAAGGCATAACTTATTGAAGCGGGATGCGAAGATTGGCAAGTCCGAAAAGGCCCTAACAAGGCATGAGGGCTACATTTTGTTGCTAAAGATCCAAAAGTGATGTGAAGAATCAATTATCGAAAATCTATATGAAGGATCAAGACACACGACGAAAAGCAATAACTCCCCAAAAGTCATGGAGAAGTCTATCCGAAAAGACCCTAACAAGGTATGAGGATAAATAGATCCAAGTCCTAAAAGGAGGCGGATCGTTGTATATCAAAGTCCAAAATAAAGATTGGAGAAAAATGAAGAAGTCGTGGTCCAAAGATGAAGAATCTCTCAAAACTTCAAGTGAAGAAATTCCTATTATGAAGGGAAAACCATTATTTCAAGAACGTCTCTCAAGATTCGAAGTATGAAGTCGCTGCCAAATATCGGTCCGAGAAAGGTCTCAAATCGTGAAGCGAGTTATGCCAAGATATGAACTTTATGAGGTCCCGAGAAGCAGTTTTAAAAGATTTGTTCCTTTAGCTAACTATTGATAAATCGTTCACTTTGTTTTCGGACTAAATAACTATCGAAATAAGTCAACAATGCATCCTCGTGATCATTCAAGACAACAATAAAATATAAGAGATACCCTAGGAATAAGGGAGTCTAAGTGAATAATTGGCCCACATGAGTTCGTGTTAGTCTACTAACTTATAATAACAATGATCTCGTTTTTAAGCTTGGTTTGGAGAAAGTGAAAACTTGAGGATGATGATCATTCACGACATTTCCAAAACCCAAGGTAAGTTTTTAGTTTCTTTACTTTGAATGTTTATAATTTTCTATCTCTTTAATAAAGGCCAACGTGGATTGATTATGATGAAAAGTGTAAACTTGCTTTGTAACTAATGCATTGCATGAGGACATTGCAATGGATAAGTGTAGGGGATTTGATAGGTGTGAAAACACCCATCCTTTTTACCACTTAATTACAATAATAACCAAGCCAAAACGTGTATTTTATGTCATTTATGTCGGAATTATGCGTGGTTTGTGTTTTTGTTGTAATTTAGGACGAAAAGGTGAAAAGTGGAGAAAACACGGCATTCACGAGCTTTTATCGAAGAAAAAGACGAAAGATGAAGTCGAAAGATGAAAAGTGGAAAAAGAACGGAAGTCCAAGACTAATTCTGAAGATTTATTGAAGAAAAAGTCAAAAGACGGAAGTTTACTAAAAAGCCGAAGAACTCGAGTCTTATTTATGAAGAAAATACAAGACGAGTTTGAAAAAATCCCAAGACAAAGTCCAAGTATTAAGAAGACTAACAAAAGATTAAAGAGATCAAGGACCTAAGTGCGCAATTAAGAGAAAGAAGAAAGAGGGAGGAAGCATCCTAAGCTCCTCCCTAATCTCCCTATAAATACCAACCAACCTCATTTGTTGAGAGTTGTTGGTGGCTTGACAAACCACTCTTCCACCATTTTCATTTCTTGTCATTTTATTTCTCGCACTTTAATTAAATGTTATGCACTTTTAATTATTTAATTTTCAAGTACGTTTTCATTATTTGTTCTTTAATCTTTAATCTTTACTTTTCTTGTCTTAATCTCTCATCTTCCTTTCTTGATTCTAATTTACTTTTGGTGCGAATTACTTATGATCCGTGTTGTTCATTTATGTGTTCGTGCTTAAAAAGTTTATGTTTTTATTGTTTGATCTAAAAAGTCGTTTGATTTCGAGTTAGATAAGTTGATTAGTGCTTATTTGATTCGGTTAATCTTTGGTTCGGTTTGGATTAGTGTTAAGCTTGTCAAAATAGCTTATTTCATTAGTTTATAACCGAGTTCCACAAATCTAGGAAAGGGTATAAACCCCCTTTTCCGATTGATCTGTTTTCCGACCACGCTTCCCACCCTTTCCGATTGTACTCCAATCGGAAAAGGGTTTGCCCATTCCGATTGGACCTCTTGTCACTTATTCCGATTGTACCATTTATCATACATTCCGATTTGGCAATCTTTTTATTATTCCGATTGTACCTTATTTCATGTTATTCCGATTACTAGCTTTATTAACTTTCCGATTGGAGGCTTCGTGTTACATTCCGATTGTGCACCTTTTAGAGTATTCCGATTGCATCATTTGTCAATATTCCGATCTGGCCTTTCTTGGTTGTTCCGATCATGCGCATTCCGATCGGGTGTATTTCGATTGGAATTGTGTTTTGTTTTAATATTCCGTTTAAGTGTCCATTGTTCTCGTTGTATTTTTAGTCTATTTTAATTTCCCTTTACATTTTTATTCAATTGTCAATTTACCTTTTTTATTAAGCTTTAATTTATGTTGTTTAATTTCACGTCATTTACTTTTACGTTTTTAATATGCACCGTTTACATTTCACTTAATTGTAGTTTTAATTACTTGTCATTTATTTTTAAGTCTTGCACATTTATTTCTCCAAAACCAAAAATACTTGTTCCACCAAGAACAACTAATCTCGCACAATTAACCGGAAATCAATTCGAAGAGATCGGTTCAACGAACTTTCAACGAGGAAAATCTCAATTTCATAATTTAATCTACTCCTACAACCTAATAAAACTATCTAACTATCTAACTAACAAATCTAACACCTCCTAGTGAAGGATAAGGAGGGTATTTATAGGAGGAGGGGAAGGGTGTTGATGCTTCTCTCTTTCTCTTTGTCTTTTCATCTTTTAATTTCTTCGTCTTTCTCGACTTTGTCTCGGGATTTGTCGAATGATAAAATGAACTTGTCTTCTAATTTTCTTCTTTTATTAGACTTGGTTCTTCGACTTCGTTAAACTTCCGTCTTTATACTTTTTCTTCGATAAATCTTCAGAATAGGCCTTTGACTTCCATTCTTTTTGCACTCTTGATCTTTTGACTTCGTCTTTTGTCTTTTTCTTTGATAAAAGCCCGTGAAAGCCCATGTTTTCTTCCTTTTTCATATTTTGATCCTAAAACACAATAAAAACACAAACCACACATAATTCCGACTTTTACGACATTAAATACACGTTTTGGTCTTGTTTTTATTATAATTAAGTGGTAAAAGGATAAGTGTTTTCACACTTATTACCCCCAAATATATGACCTAAAATTATCAAGAGAAAAAACAACGGCTAGCAACTCTTTTTTAGTAGTGATGTAATTCATTTGAGCTTTTGAAAAAGGCTTACTAGCATAAAAGATTACAACGGGTTTCTTATCGACCCGCTGTCCTAGAACTGCCCCAGCGGCATAATCACTCGCATCACACATGATCTCGAAAGGCTTCGACCAATCAGGTGATTGTTAAATAGGGGCTTCTACAAGCTTTTGCTTAAGCAAGTTGAATGCTTTAAGACATGATTCATTAAAGTCAAAGCGTGCATCTTTTAAGAGTAGATTACAAAGAGGCTTTGATATTGCACTAAAATATTTAATTTATCGCCTATAGAACCCGACATGACCAAGAAAATATCGCACACCTTTCATGGTAGTGGGAGGAGGAAAGTTTTAGATTACTTGAACTTTGGCACGGTCAACCTCAAATCTTTTTCAAACACAACATGCCCTAATACAATTCCCTCTCGAACCATGAAATGGCTCTTCTCCCAACTAAGCACCAGATTAGTTTCGGTGCATCTTTTTAACAAACTTTCAAGCTGATCAAGGCAGCTTTCAAAAGACTGACCAAATATGGAGAAATCATCCATAAATATCTCTACAGATTCTCCAAACATGTTAGAAAAGATACTCATCATGCATCGCTGAAAGGTAGCGGGTGCATTACACAGGCCAAAGGCATTCTTCGAAATTCAAACGTCCTATAAGGACACGTAAACATAGTTTTGGCCTGGTCATTAGGATGGATGGGTATTTGATTATAACCGGAGTACCCATCCAGGAAGCAATAGAACTTCTTACTAGAAAGATTCTCAACTATTTGATCAATGAAAGGTAGTGGGAAATGATCTTTAGATGTGGCATTATTCAGCTTACGGTAATCTATACAAACTCTTCACCCAGTAACTGGTCGGGTGGTAAATTTTTTCCCACTCTCGGTTTCCACAACGGTGATTCCGGCGTTTTTAGGCACCGTTTGAGTGGGACTTACCCATTTACTATTCGATATGGGATAGATGATACCAGCATCTAACCATTTAAGAACTTCCGTCTTCACTACCTCTTTTATATTAGGATTCAGACGCCTTTGTGCATCTTTTGATGGCTTAATATCTAGGCCCGTAACAATTCGATGCATACATAATGAAGGGTTGATTTCTTTCAAGTCTGTAATTGTCCATCCCATTGCTGCTTTGTACTTGGAAAGCACATTTAGAAGTGCTTCCTCTTGTGATTCAAAAAGATCAGAAGAAACAATAACAGCTAACGTATTGTTAGGACCTAGAAAAACATATTTGAGATTGGATGGCAAAGGTTTTAGCTCAAGAGTTGGAGGCACCTCTAGAGACGGCTTCGTGGCCGTGTCAAAAGTAGAAGGCAAGGGATCCACCTTATAAGACCAAGGTGGTTTTTGATGGTCCAAAGAACTGACCAAACACTCTTGAATCTCTTGAACTTCAACGACATCAAGAATCTCCTCATTCTCAACAGCTAGATGTAATTCTAAAGGATCACCCTTCAGCATACGGGATGTATGATTTTGGACTTCCTCATCGATCACATTTTCTTTGTAACATTCATTCATCGTAGGAGAATTCATAGAATTAAACACATTCAATCTTATTTTCTTATTACCGAATGCAATATCCATGACACCAGTCCGACAATTAATCCTAGCATCTATCGTGGCTAAGAATGGGCGCCCAAGGATAATAGTTGGTTGAACATCCTTGTATGATGACTCGGTGTCCATGACAAAGAAGTCAATTGGGTCATAGAAGTCATCAACTTTCACAATAACATCCTCTAAGATACCTCTATGAATTTTGGTAGATCGATCAGCTAAGGAAATAACGGTGTCTGTCTTACGAAGAGTTCCAAAGTCATATTTATCGACCAAACTAGCCGGAAGGATGTTAATACTGGCACCAAGAACAAGGAGCGCCTTCTTAATGGCAATACTTCCGACCACAACTGAAATCAATGGTGCTCCAGGATCTTTGAATTTAGGAGGAAGGGAGCTAGATAAGACTGCACTAACATGCTCAGTTAGGTCAATCTTTTTAGGCAAAGACGTCTTTAGCTTCCTCTTCTGAGTACACAAGTCCTTTAAAAACATGGCATAAGCAGGAATTTGCTTGGTAGCATCAATAAGGGGGAGATTGATTTTAACTTGCTTGAAAGTCTCCTATATATCCTCAGAATGAGGACCCTTTTTAGCTAACCTTGCAGATGTCGATTTCTCCAAAGCCATAGGGTAAGGTGTGCTGGACACACCACCCTTCCCAACTTCAGGAGATTCAGTAGCTTTTGGATTTTGTGTTTTTGGTTTAGGAAAATCATTTAACAAATCATTTACCAACTTAGAACCAAACTTAACATTATCATAATTTATACCTTCAACAATAATTTCTTCATCAGTAACGAAGTCCTCGACATCGGGAGAATTTGGAATTCCCTTGTCATTGTTGTAGATTTTCCCATTTCGAAGAGATGTCACCATATTCACGTGCTCATTTCCATTTTTCTTGTGTGCGGGATTCATGGTGGGGTAGCTCGGTAGCTTTCCCTCATCTCTTTTGTTTAATTGATCCGTCAATTGACCAACTTGACTCTCAAGAGCTGCAATAGATTTAGTAGTAGTCTCGTGTCTTTGATTGGTGACCTCGAATTTCCTATTGATCTCTTGATTTTTGGTAGACAATGAATCCATAAGCCTATCAAACTTTCGATCAAGGTTCAAGAGACGGTTGTCAGCTTGCCCTTGGCCCTGATTTGGATATTGTTGTTGTGGCCTATGATTGTAAGAATTTTGTTGGAAGTTAGATGAATCGCCACCCTCATACCTTGGTTTGTAACCATAGTGTTCTTGTTGGGCATTATTAGGGCGATTATCTTCATCTTTCCAACGGAAGTTGGGGTGATTGCGCTATCCAGGTTTGTAACTTTCGGAGAATGGGTCATTTCGTGGACGACCTTCATAGACTCCATTCACCTCCTCATTTGGTGGAGCCCCCCAACTTTGACAATTATCGACTGAGTGACTTGGATCACCACACATTGAACACCCACTATACGACACATTAGACACATTTGGAACACCTTTTCCTAGATTTCTCTACAAAAGATCAACTTTCTTACTTAACTCGCTAATTTCAGAGTTTGTGCCACATTGATTAGACACATAATTGGCGGAAGATGGGTGGTTGTTTCGATCCAATGAAGCTTGGGTCTTGGAACCTTTTCTTAGTTTTTCAAAAAACTCCCATTCTTCCTCCATAGGTCGCAAGAAAAACATACCCCCACTAGTTGCAATCACAAATTGTTGGTTGTTATAATCCAACCCATCATAGGAGACTTTGACAAGCTCCATTTTGGAACATCGTGATGAGGGCATGTTCTTAATAACTCCTTAAGTCTACTAAATGTTTCATGAAACTGCTCGCCTGGGATTTGACGAAAGGATTTAATCTTATTTCTAATGGCAGCAGTTTTACCTATAGAATAAAATTCCTCAAGAAAAGCAGACTGCATTTCAGACCATGAGTTAATACTACATGGCTCGAGAGATGAGAACCAGTCCTTAGCTTGATCTTTAAGAGAAAAAGGAAAAAGGCGAAAAGTCTTACCTCATCCTTGGTAATGTTATTAACCTGATGTGTGTCAGCAATTGAGAAGAATTCTCAAAGATGTGCATATGGCCCCTCACGACCTCTAAACACTGGCAAGATTGCTATGAGGTTTGGCTGAATCTTAAAGTTACTTGTAACCCCTTTAACCGGATTCGGATAAACGATAGACGAGGGATCCTCGAAGATCCCCGACCTGTAATAAGAATCAACACCTCGTGGTGGGGATTCTTCTTCGCTACTACCTCTGCTAGCATCTCCGCCAACATTGTCATCACCTGGCATTTTAGCGAAAAGCTCTGCTAAACCTAAAAAATCAAGATTAGTAGAAACTGTCGAAACGTTTTCCTCCTCAACCGTGCACTTTTCTCAACCTTAGGATCGTAAGCTAACGGTGTTGTATGTCCCTATCTACGTGTGCGCATACACTAACCTGCACACTCACAAGAAACAAAACAAACAAACAAACAAACAAACAAACAAACAAACAAACAAACAAACAAACAAACAAACAAGAAAAATAAAATCTTTTTGTATATTTTTTTTATTTAAAAAAATATTAACAAAAACTTAAGCGAAAAGCTCAATATTCCCCGGCAGCAGCGAAATTTTTGATCAACTTCGAAGTACCGGTCAAAAATAACCTAATTACCTTATACTAGATAGGGTAAGCGGGTATCGAATCCACGAGGAATATGTGGTTTTAGTTTAAGTTTAGGGGTGATTACTGATCAATAAAAATTTTGCTTTTGAAATCTAATTCACTAAAATACTTTTAATAATAAAATTGCTGATTAAAAATTAAAATACTTATTTAAACTAATAATAAAGCTAAAAAAATAATAAGGATATACACAATTAAAAGAAAAATGCAATCCCTTCCAGCTCCTAATATTTATGGTTAATCAAACTTATGGATTTTCGAAACTTTTTAGTTCATTTACAAAGATTATTTCGACTTAATATGAATGAATTAATGTCGGCAATTATTATGTTTGTTAATGACTCACGATAATAAATCTTATATTAATCCAACCAATAATTATGTTTTAATAATTTATTTAGGTACAACTGATGTTGATTATACGACCATCTTTTTTTTACTAAATAAAATTAGTATGAATCGTTAACTAATAATAAATTTTCTTTGATACAATGATTTTGGTATGGTTCGGATTAAGATCTCAGTATCCTCTCGAATTGATCACGACTAAAAGTGGAATGATTTCTTCTCGGTGATAAAATGTGGGTTTGCTTTTCTGCTCTACTTAAAAAGGTTAAAAAGGTAAATGAGTGAAGTAAATTAAGTTTTAAACCAAAAACAGTGAATGAAATAAACCTTGAATTGAAATTGAAATTAAACAGTTAAATGATTAAACAGTAAAGACCCTTACTGAAAACTAGTGCTATCCGGAATAAATGGAGAAAATGCTCTATTCGGAATGATGCCCATGCGGAATGATGACCATGCAGAATAATGAAGTCTACTCGGAATAAATAAGTCTATGCGGAAAATTCACCCTATGCGGAAAATTCACCCTATTCGGAATATAGGACTACTCAGAATAATGAGACTGTGCGGAATAACAAACTCTATGCGGAATAAATGGGCCTTTGCGGAATAATGGTCTATACGGAATAAAACCTTACTCGGAATAATGATGGCTATGCGGAATATTGAAATCATGCGGAATAATGAAGTCTACTCGGAATAAATAGAAGTTATGCGGAATATTTAAGGCTATGCGGAATAAATAATTATTCCGAATAGAAGAAACTATAAGAAGACTATCCGGAATATAAATATTCCGAATAAGGGACCAAATGAGAAGGCTATTCGGAATGTATGAGCATTTCGAATAAGGGACAAGAAAACTGACAATTCGGAATAATGCTGGGTTTAAAGAACAGTCGACAGAAACTTAAACAGGGGAATACGAATTTTTACCAAATCGAGCCCAATAAACAAAAAGGTTTAACCAAATTAACCACTGACTATCTATTAACCATAAGGATCAAATCCCAATCGTAAAAACACAAAATCAACAACTTTTTAAGATCAAAACTCAACTAAATAAGAACTTAAGAACTTTGAATAAAAAGATGATGATGAACAAGAGGAATGAAAAGATTAAATGAAAACTTGTATTGATGATTAAGATTCAATAAACAAAATGAAAGGATTACACTTACACAATTCAAGAAGAAATCAAAGAAAATGAAAACCACTCCTTAAGGGAGATGGTTCTTCCTACGAAATAGGAAAAGAGTAACCGAAAACTAAAACTAGGTGCCAAATTTTGTGAGGGTGATTCCCTTATATAGGCTAAGTGGTTGGTTGGTGAGTGGGCTTTCTCCCTTTCTTCTTGTCTTCTCGTCTTTTCAGAAAAGTTGACGTTTTTGATTCTGATTCGGGATTTGTCGACGATTAAATTCAACTCGTCTTTTAATTTCTTCGTTTAATAGACTTGAGTTTCTTCGACATATGTAAATCTTCCATCTTTGGTCCTTTTCTTCGATAAATTTTCAAATAGGGCCATTGACTTCAAATCTTTTGCATCTCTTGGACAATAGACTTCGTCTTTAGTCTTTTTCCTTGATAAAACCCGTTCAATCCCATGTTTTCTTCAATAATCATCCGATTGACTTTGAAAACACAATAAATACAAAAACCACGCATAATTCCAAACAAATGATATTAAATACGTGTTTTGGTCTTGTTTTAGCCAGAAATAAGTGGTAAAAGGAGGGTGTTTTCACACCCATCAAATCCCCTGCACTTAACCATTGCCATGCCCTCATGCAATGCTTAGTGATAAAGCAAATTTACACTTTTCTCATAATCAATCAACCTTGGCCTTATTAACATACTACTAAACAAAAATTAAAGTACTAAGAGAAATCAAAACTTTAAAGTAAACAAAAGGATGGAAATAACTTGCAAAGAGATCAAGGACTTACATTAGGGCTTTGGTGCTGCGAAGATTTATCATCCTCAAGTTTCACGTTCCCCAAACTAAGCTTAAAAACGAGATCATTGTTATTATAAGTTAGCATATCAAACACTTACACACATGGCTTAATTAAACGCTTAAACTCCCTTATTCCTAGGTGTATCTCTTATATTTTATTTTTGTCTTAGAATGATCATGAAGATGCATTTTGGACTTATTTCGATAGTTTATTTAGGGTGAAAGCAAAGTAGGACGATTTGATCAATAGTTAGCTAAAGGACAAAATCTCTTAAAACTGCTTCTCGGGATATCAAAAAGTTCATATCTTGGCATAACTCGGTTCACGATTTGAGACCTTTCTCGGGCCGATATTTGGCATGTACTTCATACTTCAAATCTTCGAGAGACGTTCTTGAGATAATGGTCTTCTCTTCGTTATAAAATTTCTACACTTGGAGACTTTTGAGGGGTACTCCAACTTTGTTGACCACGACTTCATGATTATTTCTTCAATCTCTAATTGGGATTTTGAGATACAACGATCCGCCTCCTTTTCGGACTTGGATCTATTTATCCTCATACCTTGTTAGGGTCTTTTCGGATAGACTTCTCCATGATCTTTATGGGAGTTGATTGCTTTTCGTCGTGAGTCTTGATCCTTCATATTGATTTTGGGAATAATGCTTTTCACATCACCTTGGATCTTTAGCAATAAGATTGAATCCTCATGCCTTGTTAGGGCCTTTTCGGACTCACCAATCTTCGCGCCCCGCTTTATAAGTTATGCCTTGGCTATGAACTCTTATCATTACCGAGCAACTTTTAAACGATCTTGGGCTAGAAGCTAAGTAACTTTTCAAATCGTACGACCTTACTTATTGCAGATAATTTATTAGCAAGTGATGGGAGAATAGGCAAATAATTACACCAAGTGAGCTTGCGCAAGAATACCGACTTATAATTGGCTCTATCATTTCTCGTTCTCCATAATTTAAAATCTCAAGTAATGAGAATCGTGGATGCATAGCCTAATAAACCAATTAAGGTCTACATGGTTAAGGATACTAGCTAGAATAAACTTGGATAAGTGTATTCGGGTTGAGTCAAAATGATCACAACGGGCCTAATATGTCAAAGATTTCAAAACTAGCTACACCACTTTATTAATATTTTTGACTTTGTTGTGGGATATGTACATATGAAAGCAGTGAGAAAAATTTAAAAATTACGACTAAATGGCCAAAGTTAATAAAAAATTTGAAAAATGTTGAAAAAGATGATTTTCCGGTTAAATGAAGGCATTTTCATGGAAAAGTCCACTTAAAACTTCGATAGAAGTACCCCCTACACTTAAGATAAACATTGTCCTAAATGTTTAAGCATGTGGGAAAAGTCTCCCCTACACTTATGACATTGTGCACGTTGGTTAACTCAAGTTAAGGAAGAGACGACTAACGTGATCAATTTCAAATGTGAGTATGAAGAAAATTGAATCACGATAGTTGAGAGATAGAACTGGATTTTGGATAACACGGGAACACGGTTCTTCAAAGGTTCCAAAAGTGCAGTCATCCTTGTAATCACATCACCACACAAATACAAACACCTATATAGGTCCCCCTACACTTAGGAGTTTAAAACAGAAAAGGATAGATACTCGGGATGCCTCCCGAGGAGCGCTTGTTTTTGATAACCGAGTCACGAGCCTGACTCGACACAAAATAAGTTCATGGGAAATGTGGTGAGGGATGGAATCATCTCGTGAGAGATGTCCTCACCAAAGTACAGCTTCAAACGCTTGCCATTCACCTTGAAATTGGGCCCATTTGGTTGAGAAAGCTCAATGGTCCCATAAGGAAAGACGTTGGTGACGGTGAATGCACCAGACCAGCGGCTCTTCAACATGCCAGAGAAGATCTTCAACCGAGAGTTAAAAAGTAAGACTTGATCACCAACGTGGAACTCTCGATTCTTGATTTTTACGTCATGAATGATCTTGGTCTTCTCCTTGTAGATCAGCGAGTTCTCATAAGCTTCATTCCTTAGTTCGTTGAGCTCGTTGAGTTGAATCTTGCGATGATCACCGGCTTTGTTGATGTCGAAGTTATCCCACTTCAAGGCCCAGTGCGCCTTATGTTCCAGCTCGATGGGGAGGTGGCATGCTTTCCCGTACACAAGACGATAAGGTGTACAGCCGATCGGGGTCTTGTAAGCAGTACGGAAAGCCCACAAAGCATCATCTAATTTATCGGCCCACGCGGCGCGATGCTCTCCCATAGTACGCTCCAAAATTCTCTTCAATCCACGGTTGGATATCTCGGCTTGACCGTTGGTTTTAGGATGATAAGTGGTGGAAAGACGGTGATTGACACCATAATTAGTCATGAATCTTGCAAATTGATCGTTGTAAAAATGAGTCCCGCGGTCACTGATAATAGCACGAGGAACACCGAATCGAGCAAACAGTTGTTTCAAGAAATTACAAACCACCCTCGCGTCGTTAGTGGGTAAAGCCTTGGCTTCAACACATTTGGAAACTTAGTCAACAGCGACAAGGATGTATTTGTTGCCTTTAGAAGAAGGGAATGGCCCCATAAAGTCGATGCCCCATACATCAAAGATTTCACATTCTTGTATGAAATTTTGAGGCATCTCATATTTATGTGTGATCTTGCCTTGTTTTTGGCAAGCATCACAATGTTTAACCATCTCGTGAGCATCACGGTAAATGGTGGACCAATAGAATCCCGAATCAAACACTTTTTTGGCGGTGTAGTTGGGACCAAAGTGACCACCGGTGGGTCCTTTGTGGCAAGCCTGGAGAATGTCCAAAGCGGCGTGTCCGTCAACGCATCGGCGAATTATCAAGTCATCGCATTGTTTGAATAGAAAAGGGTCATCCCAAAAGTAAGTCTTAACATCGTTCAAGAACTTCTTCTTTTGTTGGGATGTTAACCTTTGGATGAGAACACCACCCGCTAAGTAGTTTGCAATATCGGCAAACCACGGGGTGCCATCAAGATTTAGATTTATAGACATTAAGGTCTCAAGGGGGAAAGAGTCATTGATCTCTGTGTTCGGATGATCCCCTTGATATGGATCCTCAAGTCTGCTCAAATGATCCACGGCTAGGTTTTCAGCACCCTTCTTGTCACGAATTTCAATGTTGAATTATTGAAGGAGTAAAACCCAGCGAAGAAGTCTTGGCTTAGAGTCGTGTTTAGTCATCAAGTACTTCAACGCGGAATGGTCCGTGTATACGATTGTGGTGGATAAAACAAGATAGGGGCGAAATTTTTCAAAAGCATAGACAACAGCTAAAAGCTCTTTTTCGGTTGTCGTATAATGCAATTGAGCCCCCGTCATTGTTTTGCTAGCATAGTGGATTGGTTGGAAATGTTTGTTGATCCTTTGTCCCAAAACCGCACCAACAGCAAAGTCGCTAGCATCGCACATCAATTCAAAGGGTAGCTCCCAATTAGGGGTAATCAAGACTGGTGCCTTAGTTAGCTTATCCTTAAGAAGATTGAAGGCTTTGATACACTCTTTAGAAAAGATAAAAGGAGTATCTTTTTCCAAGAGGTGGGTCATCGGGCGAGTGATTTTAGAGAAATCCTGAATGAATCGATGATAGAAGCCCGCATGACCCAGAAAACTTCTCACACCCTTCACGGTTGAAGGTGGAGGTAATTTGGCTATGACATCTACTTTAGCACGGTCGACTTCAAGACCGGCTTTAGAGATTTTGTGTCCTAGCACAATGCCTTCTTTTACCATAAAATGGCATTTTTCCCAATTCAGAACAAGGCGAGTGTCTTCGCATCACTTAAGCATACGTTCCAAATTGGCAAGGCATGAAGAGAAGGAATCCCCAAAGACCGAGAAATCATCCATGAAGACTTCCATGGTTTGCTCAACCATGTCATGGAAGATAGCCAACATGCACCTTTGGAAAGTACCGGGGGCATTACATAAGCCAAAAGGCATCCTTTTGTAGGCAAATGTGCCATAGGGACAAGTGAATGTTGTCTTCTCTTGATCTTGGGGATCGATGGGTATTTGGAAATAACCCGAGAAACCATCAAGAAAGCAGTAATATTCATTACCCGCTAAACGTTCAAGCATTTGGTCCATAAAAGGTAGAGGGAAATGATCCTTTCTCGTGGCATCATTGAGTTTGCGGTAGTCTATACGAACTCTCCACCCAGTAACGAGACTGGTAGGAATCAACTCGTTGTTTACATTGGGCACAACGGTGATTCCGCCTTTCTTAGGCATACAATGGACTGGACTTACCCATGGTGAATCCGAAATAGGGTAAATCATACCCGCATCAAGAAGTTTGATAACCTCTTTTTTGATGACTTCATGGATTTTTGGATTCACCCTTCGTTGGCTTTGAATTGTGGGCTTAAAGTCGCCCTCCATGAGAATTTTGTGTGTGCAGAAGTGAGGATCAATTCCGCGAATGTCGGAGATTTTCCAAGCGATAGCTCTTTTATGCTTCTTCAACACGGAGATAAGTCGGGCTTTTTCTTCTTCTTTCAGGTCCTTTGCGATGATGACCGGTAACTTCTCATTGTCTTCAAGGAAAACGTACTGAAGATGAGGCGGTAGGTCCTTAAGCTCGAGAGTAGGAGGATCCTTAATAGATGGTGAAACTAACGATGGATCATCATTAGTCACCTCTGTAGGAGAAGGAGGAGCAACCGGGTCTTCATTGAGAAGTCTCTCAATAGTACGAATGTCTTCATCCCAATCGGTGGACGAATTATCATACTTAATATCGAGAGGACCCAAGCTAGCTTCGAAATCATCCAAGTCACTTTCTCCAAAAGGAGTCAATGCCGGAGCAATTGAGGCAACGGTCTCAACATTGGGTAGAGAAGAAAGAGTACTTTTACAAGCATCTTTGAAGTGTTCTTCACAAGCCTCATCAAGAACGTCAATACAATTAACGCTCTCGTTAGAATAAGGCTGTTTAGAAAGCTTTCCCATGTTGAAGACAATTTTATCGTCACCCACTCTCATGATAAGCTCACCCGCTTCAACATCGATGAGAGTGCGACCGGTCCTCAAGAATGGACGACCAACAATTAATGGCACACGAGGGTCCATGTCATAGTCGACGACGACGAAATCGGCAGGAAAAGTAAATTTGTCGACTCCTACAAAGACGTCTTCGGCTATCCCCACTGGATAAGCAACCGTACGGTTAGCTAATTCCAAAGTCATTTTGGTGGGGACTAGCTCAGGGAGAGATAATTGCTTCCAAACGCTAAGAGGCATTAAATTAATACTGGCACCTAGATCGGCTAGGGCCATGCAATTCTCTACTCCTGGGAAGTTGCAAGGAATTAAGAAGCGACCAGGATCACCAAGTTTGGTGGGCAATTTCCTTAAGAGAACGGCGGAGCAATTCTCATTAAGTTGGGTCTGAGCAATGTCAAGAAGCTTCTCCTTGTCACTTAGAAGATCTTTAAACATTTTCGCGTATTTGGGCATGTGAGCGAGAGCCTTGGAAAAGGAGATGTTAAAATTCAATTGTTTAAACATTTTGAGAAAGTTTGAAACTTGAATATCATCCTTGCTCTTTTACTTCTCTTTCCTCAACCTTGAAGGATAAGGTATATTGGATGAAGAAGAAGGCTTTAGGGGAATAGGATCACTCACAACCACGGGTGGTGGGGAAATGGGGGTAGAAGGTGAAGGAGGTGGAGAAATTGGGAAAATAGAAGGATGAGGAATAGGAGCAGGTGACTCGTTTTCCTTAGTCACAATCACCGGTGGAGGTAAAGGAAGCTCGGGTTCCTTGGTACTTTTGCCACTGCGAGTGGTGATTGCTTTCATCTCCCCTATTGGATTCGCAACGGTGTTACTCGGAAGAGTACCCGAAGAAGAGGGTTGATTACCTTGGAAGAAACTAGCCATCATGTTCTTTAAGTCATTCGTTTGACTATCCAAAGTGTTTCTCATATCAGCTCTCAGATCGTTCCCTTGTTTCACCAGGTCTGCTTTCAAGTTGCGCACTTCCTGTTGGAGATTGTCCATGATCACATCGTTAGTCCTCATGTAGGTTCCAATGTCTTGGTGTAATGCGGTGGGTTGGTTGGGAGGAGCAGTGTATGCGGGTGGTTGATAAGCAGGTTGCTGGTAAACTTGGTTGTTTCGTTGAGGTGGATCTGGTTGTTTGTGAGGTGGTATGTATGGTCCACGAGGTTGTTGTTGTTGTTGAGGAGGGCGGTTGAGGTTTTGTTGTTGGTTTGGGTTATTAGGAGTAAAACTGGGTTGGGAAAGAAAGTTGTTGGAACGGTAGCTAAGCAAGTTGCGGTCACCTTGAGGACGAGCTTGATAAGCGGGTGGAGGATAGGTACCGTATGCGGCATTCACATTCTCAGAAGGGTAGTCTTGGGTGGCAGTACAAGTGGTGTAAGAGTGAGGACCCCCGCATATCTCACATGGTTGGCTAACAGCATTGACTTGAGCGTCTTGAGCGTTTTTAGCATTGATGATGTTGGTGTTGTTGGCGGTGTGGGTAACAAGCGATTCAAGAAGCGTAGTAATTTTGTCAAGTTGCTTGTCGTTGTCACTATACTAGCACTAGCGACATTGGTCCGAACACTCTTGGTTTGCACACGAGACTTATTTTCAATAATATCCCAAGCGGCTTTAGAAGTCTTAGCCAAAATATTACCCCCCCCCCCCCCGAGGCACTGTTTAGTGAATCTTGGTCATTCATGCTTAAACCATTATAAAAAGTATTAATTTGGTGCACTTTGGTAAAACCATGTTGTGGGAATTTTCTTAAAAGATCTTTGAAACGATCCCAAGATTCACTAAACGACTCATCGTACTTTTGTTCAAAATTGATAATTTCATTCCACAAAGCGATAGTAGGAGAGGGTGGGAAAAAGTAGTTGATAAACTTGATCTCCAAATCCGTCCATGTAAGAATACTATGTGGCGGTTCCTTAGCAAGCCAATGCCAGGCTTGTCCCTCTAAAGAAAAGGGAAAAAGTTGTAAACGGATTACCTCTTGTGGAACACCATTGAATTTGACCGTATTTGTGAGTTGCAGGAATCGCTTGATGTGGTCATGTGGATCATCAATGGTACGTCCCAAGAATGGTTGAGCAGAGACCATCTGGATAAAACCGGATTTGAGCTCAAAGTTGTTGGCTGCAATCGCGGGTATGACAATTGTATCATCGTTACCATCTACATGTGCATGCAGAAGTTCAATCATCGGGCGATTATCCGGTAGAGGCTCATTGTTGTTGTGAAAAGGATTGTTATTGTTGTTGTTATTATTGTTGAGAGGTGGGTTATTGTTGTTGTTTTGTACACCGGCCATGTCTAAGTCTTCGAGAGGCTCGGGCTCTTGATAAGACGTTGATCGTGTACGCATGCACCTGCAAAAGAACTAACAAAGCAAACAAGAAATATTTTTGGTTTTTATGGTTTTTTTATTTTTAGGATTTTTGAAAATTTTTTATTTTTTTTAGGGTTTTTGAAATTTTTTATGAAAAAGTAACGTTCACGGGGAACGGATCCCAAAATCCAAGTTCTCACAAAAAACTGTTGATCTTAACGAGAAGAGCCGGCAGTGACGCCATTTGATACAATGATTTTGGTATGGTTCGGATTAAGATCTCGGTATCCTCTCGAATTGATCACAACTAAAAGTGGAATGATTTGTTCTTGGTGACAAAAAGTGGGTTTGCTTTTCTACTCTACTTAAAAAGGTTAAAAAGGTAAATGAGTGAAGTAAATTAAGTTTTAAACCAATAACAGTGAATGAAATAAACCTTGAATTGAAATTGAAATTAAACAGTTAAATGATTAAACAGTAAAGACCCTTACTGAAAACTAGTGCTATCCGGAATAAATGGAGAAAATGCTCTATTCGGAATGATGCCCATGCGGAATGATGACCATGTGGAATAATGAAGTCTACTCGGAATAAATAAGTCTATGCGGAAAATTCACCCTATGCGGAAAATTCACCCTATGCGGAATATAGGACTACTCGGAATAATGAGACTGTGCGGAATAACAAACTCTATGCGGAATAAATGGGCCTATGCAGAATAATGGTATATACGGAATAAAACCTTACTCGGAATAATGATGGCTATGCGGAATATTGAAGTCATGCGGAATAATGAAGTCTACTCGGAATAAATAGAAGTTATGCGGAATATTTAAGTCTATGCGGAATAAATAGTTATTCCGAATAGAAGAAACTATAAGAAGACTATCCGGAATATAAATATTCCGAATAAGGGACCAAATGAGAAGGCTATTCGGAATGTATGAGCATTCCGAATAAGGGACAAGAAAACTGACAATTCGGAATAATGTTGGGTTTAAAGAACAGTCGACAAAAACTTAACAGGGGAATACGAATTTTTACCAAATCGAGCCCAATAAACAAAAAGGTTTAACCAAATTAACCACTGACTATTTATTAACCATAAGGATCAAATCCCAATCGTAAAAACACAAAATCAACAACTTTTTAAGATCAAAACTCAACTAAATAAGAACTTAAGAACTTTGAATAAAAAGATGATGATGAACAAGAGGAATGAAAAGATTAAATGAAAACTTGTATTGATGATTAAGATTCAATAAACAAAATGAAAGGATTACACTTACACAATTCAAGAAGAAATCAAATAAGATGAAAACCACTCCTTAAGGGAGATGGTTCTTCCTACGAAATAGGAAAAGAGTAACCGAAAACTAAAACTAGGTGCCAAATTTTGTGAGGGTGATTCCCTTATATAGGCTAAGTGGTTGGTTGGTGAGTGGGCTTTCTCCCTTTCTTCTTGTCTTCTCGTCTTTTCAGAAAAGTTGACGTTTTTGATTCTGATTCGGGATTTGTCGACGATTAATTTCAACTCGTCTTTTAATTTCTTCGTTTAATAGGCTTGAGTTTCTTCGACATATGTAAATATTCCATCTTTGGTCCTTTTCTTCGATAAATCTTCAAATAGGCCCATTGACTTCAAATCTTTTGCATCTCTTGGACAATATACTTTGTCTTTAGTCTTTTTCCTTGATAAAACCCGTTCAATCCCATGTTTTCTTCAATAATCATCCGGTTGACTCTGAAAACACAATAAACACAAAAACCACACATAATTCCAAACACATGATATTAAATACGTGTTTTGGTCTTGTTTTAACCAGAAATAAGTGGTAAAAGGATGGGTGTTTTCACACCTATCAGTCTTGCACAAATAATTAAACATAATACCAAATCAAATAATATAATTTATAAATAAAATATAAATCAATGTAAAATAAATATGATAATCCATAAGTAATTATCAAACCATAAATAAGGTTACCGGAAGGAATAACAACAAAATTAGCCGGATATCGCGGTGTACCCGACCCACTGTCTCAACATCTTCTTAATTGAATAATAGAAAATCTCTCTTTTTCTTCCTTCAATATGCGTCTATATGAATGAATGTGGGATCAACACCTTTTTTATTGTTTGTTTTGTTTTTGATTGGCTAGTACTCGGCTGGAAAAAGAAATCCCCCAACAACAATCGTCTTTTTTCTTCTTTGTATATTCTCTATCCGAATCTTCTTTTTATTTGTATATAAAACTATGTCGGTTATACTAGTTAATGGGCCCCCATGTTTATTATAATTTTTTTATTTATTCTTTTGGGATATAATAACTTTGGCCCAATTAAAAATTACCCAACACCAAGAATTGATCAAACGAAGCCCGGACAAATAAAAGATGACCGAAAATATTGCAACGCGCTCAAATCTTTTTTCTTCATTATTTCTTCTTCATTTATCAGCGCTCACAATGTCTTTTCTCCAAAAAATTAATTAAGAGGCCATGTTATTGCATGTCGCTCGTAACCTACATAATCATAAAACATATTCAAAAGTACATGTATAACGAAAAATAAATATACAATTATGCTAAATTAACATGATATTAGATGTATGCAAAATACACCAATCAACCACCGCCCCAATAAAGGTTGCGGTTGGACGAATGAAAACACCACTGAGACCCCTTGTGGTCACGGTTCCGTATCAATCAAACAAAACCCACCTTGTTTTTAATTAATACATGTTTTAATTCTCCCAAATACCATATGTTCTTATTTAATTATCTAGTTCATGATCAAAAAAAGTGTTGGAAATTCACTTTATGTGGCGAAATTTAAGAATTCCCATTAGTTATCATAGTCACTCACGCAAAGACTAGACTAGGAAACTATGTATAGTGTAGGAGCGTGAGTGACTATATATACCCCTCCAAGGCTTCTAAGTTGTTGAATTTTTTTCACATTTTTCATTTTAATACATTTTTCCTTTCTTTCTCTTTACACACACAACCCTCTATCTCTCTCCACCATGGTTGTCCAGCTCTACCACCACCTAAGACCACCGGATCTAGTAAATAGCAAACCTACAATTGGCATCAGAGCTATGGTTCAATCTTTGGATCGAACGTGTTTCTTGTTATTGATTTTGTGGTCAAAATCTTTTTGGTCCCGATCTATTGATTTTTTAGTCACGATGGTCTAAATATCTAGACGTACGTCATTTATATGCATGTCTATGTCTCGTTTTGTCACTTGGTTTCACCTTGGTTTAACATATCGTTTAGTGTTTATCAAAATCTGTCACTTTTATGATACTATTTTCGAGTCACTTATGTTAGTTTTGTTCATTTTTCCAAGTGTCTCTTGTCAATATCTTGGTCTAACAAATCTCCTTGGTCCGAGAGCCATTTCTGTTCAAAAGATTAGTATTATTTTCTCTTCTTTCATGATTCATGGGAAAGTCTTATATTCAGTTTTTTTCTGGTATTTTTTATGAAGATGAAGATTAGATCAGATCCAAAAAAGCAAGATCCACAAAATCTGAAAAAGTACATTTGGATAAGACAGTCATTATTGCGATGGGAGCTTGACTTATTGTGATGGGTGTTCGAATCTTTGCGATGAAAAGTGTGATGCTGATACATTGCGATGGAAACATTGCGATGGAAGCATTGCGATGGAAACATTACGATGGATTCATTGTGATGGATTCATTGTGATGAAAACATTGCGATGGAAACATTGCGATGGAAACATTGCGATGATGGACTCATTGCGACAGTTTAACAAAACCGGAAAACCGAGACCCATGCCAAACATAACAGCCTACATATTCATCACAATCCAACACCAACTCTAGCTATAATCCCATCGTCACTTATTTTTAACAACAAGAGTCAAACCAAAACAAATAAAAACAGAAAACATTTAGATCTCAGATTTATTTTCGTGATATATTGACATGCATGTCAAGATCTATTAAGATATATACTAACGAAAATCATTCATCATTGATCTATTTGAACCGTCAAAGCTCCATGTATATGGGATAACCCATCTATAAATTTACGAAACCTAGAAGAAACATTTAGATCTAAGATTTATTTTCGTGATATATCGACATGCATGTCAAGATCTATTAAGATCTATACTCACGAAAATCATTCATCATCGATCTATTTCAATCGTCAAAGCTCCATGTATATGGGATAACCCATTTATAAATTCATGAAACATAGAAGAGTGAACCACGACAAATATGTTGTCATTCTTTCTTTGTTTCGATTTATAAAAAAATCAAAACAAATCAAACAAATTAATCAGGACTTACCCGAGACCCTTTGATTATAGATCTTGAAAAAAACTTTGACTTGTTTCCTGTCTTACTGATTCGACATATTCTGAGCCTAGCATAAAAAGGGTGGTGTAAAAGTTGTTGATTGGGGTCAGTAGTATTAAAGGTTCATTTGATTCGAGTGAGTGGGTTGATTGACTGCTGTTTACATGTTTTGGATTAGGTGATGTGGATTTGTATCTCTTCACCGAGATAGAACGATTGAGTGTTAGATTTGTGATGGGAAGAATATGGACGATATGTTTAAGGTTTGAGATGGGATAAGATGAGAGTGGGGGCGGTGGAAATGAGAGATATGGGAGTTATAACTAGGGTTAAGTGACCTAATTATTTGGCATATCATATTATATCATCGAAAGTCTATACCAGGTACTCATTTATTGATGATGGGCTGCTTGATTTGTTGGGCCACGGTAATGATAAGTTTTTATCATTTACTTTTGGTCGATTGTAGTATTTGAGTATAAAATGGGTATGGGTTGAGCTAATGTGTACCAGGCTCGAAACCAAAAGTGGACCGAATGTCAACATGGCTTATTATTACCACTGTAATATTTAAAGTGTGACCAATTGTTTGAGATAGATCTCATCAATGAACGGTCAACTGAATATTACGTCATCGATATCAATTTTAGCTGAGATTTAAAATTTGGGCTTGATTTTTATTAACTCAATTTCTGGATTTAAGGGTTAATATTTTGTTGTGTATGTTAATGGTTATATTCAGGATTCAATGATGACGTGACGAGATGAAGTGACAAGAATTATTTGACGAGACCAACAAAAATGGCTATATTTTTATTGGCTATGGATCTTTTGATCAGGTATTATTATTTGAAGTTGAAGACGGATTTTTCGAAGGCGTGCACTTATTTTATCTTTGAAAGATAACTTGTTTGTGCTTAATCTTAGGATGAAGACTTGCTGATCTAGTTACCAGGTTCGGGGTGGTTGGTTGATGACTTGGATAACTATCACTTAAAGGAGCTACATTGCTGTACTCAGTGTCACACGCATAGTCGATGTGGATAATTTCAAGAGGTGTTGTGCTTATATACCTCTTTCAGAAAGGTATTGGGTACTTAGAGATTTCTCCATCGTTCTTCAATCAACAATAGTGTAAGCTTAAGTAACAGAATCGAAGGATTCTTATTCAGTTTCACGTTTGGTATATCTGGTTCATTCCATCAGTGGTCACTTCAAATAGCCTACAAGGAGGTTGTTGAAGATAGCAATGGAGAGTTTATGAGTAGAGAATTTCGATCAACAACTGATTCTCACCGAATATAATAAAGCTTATCTATTATTCTCTCGAGATTTTCAGGTTCATGTTCGTATGATTTATTGCTGGTTTCGAGGTTTCAAAACCATCAAGGGGAAGAAGAAGACATATTTAACGCACAACTAGTACACGTGATGAACTTCATACCTATTGTTTGATGTTTAATTGTTTTGATGTTGCAATTATTCATCATCATTATCCTATATGGAGAGATATGCACTTCCGGGACTTAATTGACTCTGGTGCATCTCCGGAAGAAGATATGTGCATTTCTTGGACTTAATTGACTCTGGTGTTACGATGTCAACTTCATGAATGTGATAAAGTGTCTACTTCAGTATTTGGGCTTCATACATGGGATTTGTTTCCTTTCTTCACCTACGTGGGGGAAGAAATGTCTTGATTCTTTCTAGTATGCATAACTTGAACTCTCAAGGGGAAGAAAAATTCAGAAGAACTATTCAAGCATGAGAAGAGACGTTGTTGATCTACTTGGTGTACCCCAAACTTTCAATCACTCATAGAAACATTATCATTTCATATTATGACGTTTGCTTGTCAAATTATGATGTGCGCTTAATCATTCTAAGCTTTATTGAAATCTTTGAAACTGCTTATGAGGATTGTCGGTTTAGGGGGAAGCTAGTAAAAAGCTTCTACATTAAGAAGATGTGGCATGAATTAGGGGGAAGTTAATTCAGAAGCTTCTCCTTAACTAGAAGTATATGGATTACTTAGCTCGTGCCGTTAAAGTATTTTTACTACATGTTACTATAAAGATGAGTTAATACAAGATTTTACTTAGTTAAAAAATTTGTTCGTTGTTCCGGTCTTATCGAATTGATTACAGTCGAATGTGTGACTCAGTTGTTCTTGGTGAAAGGAAAAGAAAATGATTATCTATTTTAAAATAAAAATGAAATGTAAATGTCGTTGAGTAAGTGCAAAAATAAGTAAAAATGAAAGCTTGAAAATATTAAACTAAGAATTAAGAATATAAAAATAAAATGACAAAAGTTAAAAATTTAAATAAAAATAAAACTGAAAATACAATAAAATAAAATAAAATAAAAAATAAAAATTTAAACTAACTATTTCGGAAAAACTAAAATTTTCTGAAAAACAAATTAATTTCGGAATAGCAGACAAGCTCGGATAAAAGACCTATTTTCGGAAAAACCCTACTTCTTCGGATAAACTAGCTATTTCGGAATAGCTACAAATCTTCGGATAAAACAGAAATTTTCGGAATAAACAAATATTTTCTGAATGAACAAGATCTTCGGAATAGAAGTGTTTTTCGGAATATGGCATATGAATTCAGGTAAACTGACTATTTCGGAATAAAGCCAATATTTTCGAATTGATTACAATCAACAAAAACTTAATCTAAACAAACTTAAAAAAAAACTAAATAAACCACAAATTAAAAACTTGAAAAACACTAATTAATCTATAAATTAAAATCAACTTTTTATAAAATAAACTAATAAAAACACTTAATCCAAAATAAGTAAAATCAAACAATAAGCACCAAACACAATAAGCTATAAAAATCAAACACATAAAAACCAATAAGCATAATCAATCAAACACATCAATAAAGCAATAAGCATAAAGATTAAGCTAAATACATGATTATCAAAATCAAGACAATAGATTAATAATAAGAAAGGTAGAATGAGAATGATTATCTAAAAAAAAGCTTGGATTAAAGATGATCAAGATTCAAATACAAGATTAAAATTCAAAAATCTTGAAAAACTTGAAATTAAATCTAGAGAGAGAAAGTAAATTTATTCTACTCCTAAAACTTGAAAAATAAAAGTAACTAAAAATTATCTACTACTTCCTAATGACATATTAGGAGGTATTTATAGGAGGAATTGGAAGGAGTGTTGTTTTCTTCTTTCTTTCTTCCCGTCTCGACTCGATTTAAATTCTTCGTCTTTCTCGATGTTGTCTAGGGATTTGTCGATATGAATTGAACTCGTCTTCTAATTTTCTTATTTTATTAGATTTGGTTCTTCGACTTCATAAAACTTCCGTCTTTAGACTTTTTCTTCGATAAATCTTAAGAATAGGCCTTGGACTTTCGTTCTTTTTGCACTCTTGATCTTTCGACTTCGTCTTTTGTCTTTTTCTTCGATAAAAGTCCGTGAAAGCCCGTGCTTTCTTCCCTTTTCACATTTTGGTCCTAAGTCACAACAAAAACACAAACCACGCATAATTCCGACTTTTACGACATTAAGTACACGTTTTGGCTTGGTTATTATTATAATTAAGTGGTAAAAGGATGGGTGATTTCACACCTATCAAATCCCCTACACTTAACCATTGCAATTCCCTCATGCAATGCATTAGTTACAAAGCAAGAATTATTAATTCCATCATAATTAACCCACCTTGGCCTTTATTAAACACAAGACATTAAGGAAACTTAAAAAGATAGAATATAACAAAATGCTAGAAGGAAGAACAAGTAAAGAGATAGAAGACTTACATTAGGGCTTTAGTTGTCATGAATGTTTATCACCCTCAAGTTTCACGTTCCCCATACCAAGCTTAAAAACGAGATCATTGTTATTATAAGTTAGTGTTAATTCAATAATGCCTAAAAACCTTCCTTGCATTTTTCGGTCTCGCTTAGTTTTGATTACGACAATATGTAAAAACAAGCATTTACGAAAACAACGAAAAACGAATTCTTGAGTTCAAGTATTTTTAATTTTACCCATTTTCACATAAGGTATGAATAAATAAGCACTAACCTTAATCAAGTGATCAAGTGATTTAATCCTTTCTTAAAAATCACTTTTTATTAAGTGTGACAAGTTTTTAATTAAACTTTCTTTATAAGAAAATGTTTTATTAAATTAAATATTTGAAAATTTGAAAATCGCATATTCTTTTTTGATTTGGAATATTCTTTCAGGATATTTTATAATCAGATAAGACCTCCACCACTAAAGGACAAAAAGGGAGCGGAGTCTACTCCGGCGGTTCCCTAGTGCCTAGGCGGTTCCTTATCGATAAGGTACCACCGGTTGAGATAAGGAACCACGGGCAGATATAGCCATTGGCCCTTTGTCCTATAAATAGTGGACCTTTCTCAGATTTTCTCTTCACCTCTTTTGCACATAAATTTCCAGATTCAAACATACTTCTTAAATCACTCAAATCCTTGATCATTTGATTGATTACTACTTGTTTAGAAGTGAATCTATCTCATCCATCCCTTCCTCTTCAAGTGCAAAGAGAAGAACACTATCCTTGTGAAGTGCTGAGTCCACCACCAAACATCCTTTGAAGATCAAATCTTATACATTTGTTGTTGTGTCATAGTTGTGAAGATCCAAGTAGTTGTGTCTATTTGGAAGTTGTGTATGTACTAAGTATAGTTGTGTAGATTTGTCCTAGCTACGATTAGGGCTCGACTTTTAGCTTAGAGTTGGAAATTGGTTAAGCAACGTGTACGGTTTTCTCCACCATAAGGAGCTTGTTGTGTAGTGAACTCTCGAGTAAGGAGTACTCGAGGAGTGGAGTAGGAACGAGGAGTGAGCTTCATTGCCGAACCACTATAAATCCTTGGTGTTTGATTTGATCTTTCTTTACCCTTAACTCTTTACATTATTTATTCTTTGTGCATATACATTAGTTAGTATTAGTTTAGTTACACTATCATTGTTCATATTGTGCATAAGAAGATTTCACATATTTCCTTAAGTCTAAGTTTTTGACAAAAAGGATTTTTGAAAACCATTATTTAACAAGTAAATATAAGAAACTATTCAACCCTCCCTTCTTGTTTCTACAGTTAGAAAACTAACACAAACTCATGTGGCTCAATTATTCACTTAGACTCCCTTATTCCTAGGTGTATCTCTTATATTTTATTGTTGTCTTGAATGATCACAAGGAAGCACTGTTGACTTATTTGGATAGTTTATTTAGGCTGCAAATAAAGTAGGACGACTAAATCAATAGTTAGCTAAAGGAAAAAACCTTTTAAAACTGCTTCTCGAAACCTCATAAGGTTCATATCTTGGCATAACTCGTTTCACGATTTGAGACCTTTCTCGGACCGATAGTTGGCAGTGACTTCATACTTCGAATCTTGAGAGACGTTCTTGAAATAATGGTCTTCTCTTCATAATAGGTATTTCTTCACTTGTAGTTTTTGAGAGATTCTTCAAACTTGGACCACGACTTCTTCATTTTTCTCCAATCTTTATTTGGGATTTTTATATACAACGATCCGCCTCCTTTTAGGAGTTGGATCTATTTATCCTCATACCTTGCTAGGGTCTTTTCGGATAGATTTCTCCATGATCTTTAGGAGAGTATTTGCTTTTCGTCGTGTGTCTCGATCCTTCATATTGAACTTTGATAAATGATTTTTCACATCACTTTGGATCTTTATCAACAAAATGTATCCCTCATGCCTTGTTAGGGCCTTTTCGGACTCACCAATATTCACATCCCGCTTCAATAAGTTATGCCTTGGCTATGAACTCTAATTAATCTCGAGCAACTTTTAAAAGATCATGTGCTAGAAGCTAAGTAACTTTTCAAATCGTACGACCTTATTTATTGCAATTATATTTATTAACAAGCGATGGGAGTAGAAGCTCATAATTAACTCACATAAATTCATGAAAGAATACCAAAGTTATAACTGACTATATCATCTATCGTTCTCGACAATTTAAAATCTCAAGTAATGAGATTCATGGATGCTTAGCCTATTAAATCAAAGTTTTGGGTTTTCATGTCATCTATAGGATCTTGAAACTTATTAGACTTTTTCAAGTTTATAATTCGCATTTTAAAGTTCCCTTGATAAACGACTTTCTAGGATCAATTATAGGAACTTGCGAAAAGTTCTTGTTCTTAACCCGTAAGATTTCAGACTTTCGCGTTTTAAAGTTCCCTATATAAAAGCCTAGCAAAACTTGATTTTAAAATGTTAAGGATACTAGCTAGAGTAAACTTAGATAAGTAAACTCGGGTTAAGTCAAAAGATTCATGACATGCCTAATATATCAAAGACATCTAAAATCATTAAAACCGTTTATTAAAATCTATTCTAATGAAAGAAAATAACGATAACAAAGTAAAATACTAATAAGCCAAAATAGATAAAAAAAAATTTGAAAATGTCGAAAAATCAATTTTCCGGTTAAAATGAGGACAAATACAAGGAAAAGCCCACTTAACTTCGATAGAAGTCCCCCTACACTTAAGATAAACATGGTCCTCAATGTTTAAGCATGTGGGAGTAAACTCCCCTACACTTAGGACATTGTGCATGTTGTTTAAATCTTGCTAAGGAAGAGACAACTAAAGTGATTCCTATTTTAATATTGAAGAATATAAAATAGAGAATCAAAAGATTTTAGGATAGAACCGGGAAGATGGGAACACGGAATCACGGGTCGTCAAAAGTCATCAAGAATGGATCTTTGAAAACTTGAATCCCTGCATATGATTAGAAAGAAAACAGCAAACACATACTAGGGTGTCCCCTACACTTATTATAAAAACGGATAATAAGGATAGATACTTGGGATGCCTCCCGAGAAGCGCTTGTTTTTGTTCACGGAGTCGTGAGCCTGACTCGACCTTGATTACAATGGTAAGAACCTTGAAAAACATCCACCAGGGTCAAATACATGGTTTTCGTCCAACAAATAGCACAAACTTAAGGTGAACAAGACAAGCCAAAGAAGAGTAGGCGAGGTTCCCTTAAGTAATTGTTGAGCACGGTGGTAGAAAGTATGATGAAGTGCAAGCATATCTCCATTGTTTCCAAAAAGCTTTCCTTTTATTTCATCAGATGGATACTGAGATGGCTTAAAAATTGTGATACCCGGATCGAACAACTTTTCCTTTAGGGGAAAATAAGACTTAGGCTCAGTAGACCTTGAAGATTCGCCCATAAACAGCACAATCTAATCCAAAGAAGGTGGAAAAAGAGGTGTCAAAACATAGGTACTACGGATATTGGTGTCTTCTCCTTTGAAACGGGTTTCTTAATATCCGAAGGAGGATAAAGACCATAATCAAAGTCCAAAGGAGGAGATTCATGCTCATTGGGGAAGTATGTATTGAGAAAAGTATCAAAATCTTCCTCAAATGAGTAATCATCCAAAGTAGGATCAAGCATTGTTGGCGGAGGATCTTCATTAAAAGTAGGAGCAAGGTCATCATTTGAAGAATCACTCGAAAGAGTATCAATATCATCCAAATCATCATAAGTTGGCATGTCTTTATACTTTGAAGAAAAATCATCATAATCATCCACATCGGAACTAGAATCATCATCATAATCATCATAGATTGGTGGAGAATCATAAATTGTTGGGGGATCCAAATTGGAGAGAGAATCATCAAAATCATCCACATGGTCTTGAAAAAGTGGATTATCATAGAAAGTCTCGAAAAGAGGATTGTCATATACAACAAAATCATCAAACTTTATACTTTCCAAAGTAGTTCTAAGCTCTTCTTGAAGCACATTAATCATTTTCACTGATTCTTTTCCATTTGATTTACTTGTAATCTTCCCCATCTTAAAAACTTGTGCATCATTCCCGAACCTTAAGATTAATTCACCTTTGGCAACATCGAGTAAAGCTTTTCCGGTTCTCAAGAATGGCCGTCCAAGTATTAACGGAATACGAGGGTCCATTTCATAATCAACAACAACAAAATCGACCGGAAAAGTGAAGGTACCAACTTTAACAAAAACATCTTCGGCAATACCAACAGGGTAAGCGAGAGTTCGATTTGCTAGCTCAAGAGTCATATTTGTTGGTGTAAGGTCGGGTAATGATAGCTTTTTCCAAACACTTAAAGGCATCAAATTTATACTTGCCTCGAGATCGGATAAGGCAGTAAATTCTTCAACTTTGTTAAGAATGCAAGGCAACACAAAAAGACCAGGATATCCATGTTTTTCTGGAAGTTCTTTAAGAAGGACTCAGAACAGTTTTCATTTAAGCGTGTGTTGAGAAAATTAGCCATCTTCTCCTTCTTATTAAGCAATTCCTTGAATGCTTTGACAAATTTCGAAATTTGGACAAGTGCTTCAACAAGGCTAATGTTGAAATTCATTTGGGAGATCATCTTCAAAAAAAGAAGTAACTTGAGCATCCTCTTTAGTGAGAAATTTGCACTTGTCTAACCAGAACGATAAGGGATATTGGGTTTAGGTGGTGTAGGTGTAGAAGGTAAAGGTTGAGATGTTGATGGTTAAGAAGTAGAAGGTTTAGAGGTGGAAGGTGGGGATGATAAAGGTTTTGTCTTTGGTACTTCTTCCGTGAGAGGTGGAGACGGTAATGAAGAACTAGTACTAGGCGTGGAAGTAAGAGGGATAAATGGAGGTGTAGGACGTGTAGATGGAGTAACTTGGGGAGGGATAGAAGGTCCTACTAGAGTTGCTCCACCGCGTGTAGTAATAGCACTCACATTCGCTCTAGGGTTTGTTTCGGTTGTAGAAGGAAGAGCACCTTGGGGACGAAGGGTTTGAAAAACATTTGAACGAATTTCCTATCCGTGGACTCTTGCATTTCCTTCATGGTTTTCTCATGATCGGTTAATTTTTGTAGAATCAAGTCCATGTGCGGATAAGGTAAATTGAACCCTTGTTGTTGAAAACCTTGGTTTAGGTATTGGTTATATGGTTCAAAAACTTGAGCATTGAAACCTTGGTTTTGAAACCCTTGATTCAGCATTTTATAATTGCCTTAGTTTGCATTGTATCCCCTCAGATTTGTGTTTTGTTGATCATTTTCTCTTGGTGGCCCTTGGTTGTTATGGGTGGGTGGGTGAGGTCTTTGTTGAAAACCGAGTGGAGCCAAGTAATTTGTCGAGTTGTAAGACAAGTGATTAACATCGACATTAGGCTTGAAATGAAATCTCTCGGTGTTGTTGTAAGCATACACTTCCCCGTGAGATTGATCATAAGCTTTATCACAATTACCATAAGAGTGTGACCCACCACAAGTTTCACAAGTAATATTGAGAGCATGGGCATGTTGATTAGGAGGGTGATCTCTTAAAACAAGTTGTTTTACAGCTGAAGAAAGTTCCTTAAGATGATTGGTCAACTCACTCTCACTGGCACTAGCCATAGTAGCCCTAACACTCTTGGTTTGGACTTTGGATTTGTTTTCAATAATAGCCCAAGCCTCATTCATAGTTTTGACAAGAATATTACCCCCCGAGGCACTATTTAGTGAATCTTGGTCACTCAAAATTAATCCTTTATAAAAAGTATTAATTTCATGTACCTTTGTAAAACCGTGATGTGGTCATTTTCTTAAAAGTTCCTTAAAACGATCCCAAGATTCACTAAACGTCTCACCGTACTTTTGTTCAAAGTTGATAATGTCATTCCGCAAAGCGGTAGTACGTGAGGGTGGGAAAAAATAATTGATAAACTTGGTCTCAAGGTCCGTCCATGTGACAATACTCTGGGGTGGTTCCTTATCAAGCCAAGTCCGGTCTTGTCCCTCGAGGGAGAAAGGAAAGAGGAGCAAACGAATTGCCTCTTGTGAAACCCCATTATATTTAACAGTATTGGATAAGTGTACGAACCTCTTGATGTGATCATGAGGATCGTCATGAGTGCGGCCTAAGAAAGGTGTTTCGGAAACCATTTGAATTGAAACCGGACTTGAGCTCGAAGTTGTTGGCGTCAATAGCCGGCACCACAATCGCATCATCGTTGCCTTCGACGTGTGATTGCAAGAGCTCGATCATTAGACGGTTCTCCATTGTGTTGACAACGGGAGGCTCTACAACAGGAGGATCAATTATAGCGGCTTGAATGGACTTCCTTTTGCGTGAACGAGTACGCATACAGCTACACAAGAAAAGAATAGCAAAGAAACAGAAAAATAAAAGTTAATGTGAAAAGAAAATATTTTTGGTGCAAAATCTTTGAAAAATAAATGCTTTTGATGATTTTTTAAATGTTTTTGGATTTTTTGAAAATTTTAATTTTTATGGATTTTTGAAAATTTTTGAGCAAGAAAAATAACGTTCAAGAGTGAACGGATCCCAAGATCCAACGCGTCTCTCACAATAAACCGTTAATCTTCACGAAAAGAGCCGGCAGCGGCGCCATTTAATAACTAGATTTTACTTAGTTAAAAAGTGTGACACCCCGGGTAGGGTCAAGATATGCGGAAAATATCGACGGAGATGTCACAAGGGTGGATCCATAACATATAGTCCATAAAGCATAAGATAAAGAGTTAGTCTAAACATATTACATGTTTATTTAAACAAATAAATAAAACTTGTCTTAAACATGGTGAAGAGTGTTTGTTTGAGTTTCCAAAATAGAACCCCGGATGAGTCCTACAATGCAGATTACTAAGATGCTGGAGACCATGCACACACCACGTACTAACTTCATATTCATGTGCAAAACATACTAACGGGTCAACATAAAGTTGGTGAATATACAGATTTTAACAATTAATTAGTTTGGACATACAATAATCATAGAAGTAATAATGCACAAAGCATTCTTACTAAAATGTAAATAACATTTGTTTATTATTAGAAACTGAAGCTTAACCTCGTAGTCCTCAACAGATGAGGACGTAGTGTCTTACAAAAAGACACCCATTCCAGTTCCAACATGGTATACGTCTGTTGTCCCAGCCAAGGAACAGTGAGCATGACTCACCCAGACGGGGATGGTCAATCCCTAATAGATCTATTTATAACATTTGGGCGATTTACAACAATTTAACAGTTTCAATAGTAAGCAATCATAATCCAGTTTATACAATCCATTTATATCCAATATATGTTTGCATATTTTCTTTCCCAAAAAGGGAAAGTTTTATCAAAGTTTATAGGGGCTGTAAACTCACCTGGGAGTATGCAATTTCTTGTTTAACACGGGTATCCAAATAAAGCTTACACCAAAGTTATGCCTAATCAAATAGTAAAGTCTTAATAGATAGCACAAAGAACATATAGGTATGCTTATATGGATTTTATTCAGTTCATTCATACTATGGTATTTATCTAAATAACCATAGTTCAAGTAGCAGCAATATTCATTTAACTTATTTATATAAGTGTCATTTCTAAGTTCACATCACATGTTTAACAATAAATATTAGTTAGCATACATGTATTTATAGTAAACATTCAATTTCACAATTAAGTTTTACATTTAAGTAAACATAAAAGAAAATGTTTCACTTAAAATATTAATCTATGTTTATAGTACTTGTACCAATAACATCCCGTTAAATTTTATAACCACGTTCTATATTTAAGTAAACATAAGGGTTTTACCTATAATATATCTACGTAGTAACATTTAATTTAATTAACGTTCACATAATTTTATTTCTTAAAAGTATATGAGTACACGTATTAACAATACATATTCATAATTGTTTATACAATTATTTCCTAAAGTAAATATAATGTTTTATTTTTAAAAAAATATAATATTTTATTTAACATTAAAGTTTCCATAAATTATTTTTAAAATTTATAAAATAATTTAAACTTAAGAATTTATACCTTAAGTCTTATGGTCTAAGTATTTTAATTATGTTTTATTATAATTAAAATAGATTTTAGGGTTAGGGCTTGGAAATGTTTCGGGATATGGCAAAACTAGTCCTTCTATATTTTTAAAGGAGTGTAACTTTCAGATTTTACATATTTAGTACCTAGGGCTTGCTAAAGTTTCGGCTTATGGCAGATTTGGTCCCCCTAGTATTATATAGGTTTTTGTAACTTTATAAAAATTTCAAAAACAGCCTTTAGGGCTTCTTTAGGTTTCGGTATTTGACAAAAATAGTCCTTAGGGTTTTAAAATAGCAATACAACTTTGAGAAACTTCCCAAAATGGTCCCTAGGGTTTAATTTACCATGGGTAGTCTTTATTTATACCCTAGACTTTTTTATATTTACATTTTCAGTCCTTGTGTTTACTAGTTTATCAAAACAAGTTTCATAAGTCATGGTTTTAGTCCTTAAGCTTTGTAAATTGTCATTTTCATCCAAAAAGGTTTTATAAGTTATATTTTACTATAAAAACTTTCATTTTAACATTTAAACTTTATATGGGCTCACTAAATGGGCTAAACATCTAATGGGCTATTTTAGTGGCCTTAAATATATTTCAAGTCTACTAATTTGTTTAAATGGGCCCTTAAATCATCTATTGGGCTTAATATATTTTTAAGTCCTTTAATTAGTTAAATGGGCCCTAATTGTGATCTTAAGTCCATTTAAGTTACTATAATTTATAAAATGAGCTCATTGGGTCCATTTAAATTTTGAATTAACATTTCATCGACTTAATTAGTCCATTAACATTAATTTACATTTTATGTATATTTTTACTTAGGATATTCTTATAAGCTTATTATGAGCTTATTAATATTTAGTTTTCCAATCTAAATGAATAAAACTAACCTATTGTTTGATGTGTTATACCAAATTAGCTCTAGGTGTGTCATAAGGTTACAAGTAAGTCATAAGCTCTAGTAGGAGCTTATAACCTACGACTATAATTAGTTATAGCTTATTAACATAAGTCAAGTCTCCCTTTTAAGTTGCATGTATATTTATAAGTGTTACAACAATAGATCTAACTATGTACATATCAAAAAAATAAGTTACAAGTCCGAAATAAGATCTAAACTATGTCTAGACCTAAAAATCAAACATAAATCCATGTATATTCATCTATAGCTCACGGCTATATTTTTAGATCTTGGTACTTCTAAGATGAACACTATATCTAGTTTCTAAGTCTTGTAATTATAAAAAAATACAATCATGATTATCTAGTTTACATGCATGTTTCTAAGGTTACTATTTTTCCAAGGAGACTACATATAGCCCACGGCTATATTGTCTCTTCCCAAGGTTCCCATAATCTTTTTTTATGTTTAACATACTCAAGTTAATCTTTGTCATTAGATCTGTGGTTTATAATAGCATGCATGTACATATAACCTATTTTAAATCCTATGTAACCCACGGCTACATTTATACACATAAGTTGTATTTGTGATTTTTAATAGTCATCTTAACATGTATCATTTCATATTCCATCATTTAAACTTAACACATAAATCACATACACATTAACCATTTATGCCGTGACCTTTAAGGTCATGGTATTCAAGACTTTTAGGTTACCCACATCTATTTTATGAGATCTATGACTATTGGTTTAACCATAGTCCCATAAAACAAGATTTGTAACTCATGCCACCTTTAGATTTACAAAACGTCTCATATGGTTTTTAAATCTAGTTCAAAATATGGAACATAAAGAATGTGTTTCTTACTAAAGATTTTTAAATCATGAACATAATTTTTATAAATATATCGTGACCTATAATGGTCATAGCTTTATTAAACTTTGATCTTTAAAATGTTATTTACTTGTGTTTATAGATGTATGATGATGCATGCATGAAGAAATGGAAGGACAAGTAGTGTATACCTTTCTTTCTTAAAAGTTACCAATGAAGATCTAGATGAACAAGAAGATTAGAGATCTAATCAAGAGGATGATGGAAAACCTAACTATAACCAAGCCGTGACCTTTAAGGTTTCGGGTAGGGCTTGTTATAGTGATTCCAAAGATGATGATGCTACCAAATGATTAATAGTTAATATGAGACAATAATTTAGTAGATTTAATGAACAACTTTGGATTGTTGTGGCTTAATGCCGAATGATTTGAGAGAGAAAGATGAAGAGAGAATGAGATTTGGTTTGCATGAGAGGTTGAGAGAATGTATGTGTGTGTTTCAGCTTAAAGGGGAGAGAGAAGGGTGAGGGCAAAAGGCATGATTGCCTTGGTAAGAACCATTGTGCCATGTCTTGGATTTTCCAAAACCAAGACAACCCTTCTTCTTCCACATATGGGGTGCCGTGTCTAGCTAGCCAAAAAAGGGGGTAATGGGCTTTGGCTTGGGCTCATGTTGGGCTAGTACCTAAGGAGTATAGTCTTGGGCTAGTTCAAGGAGGTTAAAACATGATGTGGCATACACACTTGCACACATACATGGCTACATACACAATGTAGTTTTTTTTTCTTTCCAACCTTGATTTAGTGTTGTGTGTATAGCCAAGTATTGATTTTTACATTTTTATCATTTGTTCTCCTAGTCTTAAGTACAAGGTTTGAGATATGAAGCTTATTTACAACAAGTATGAATGTAAAGGTATAAGTACCTAAATGAACAAGTTCACACTCAACCTATAGGAATATACATATGAGTATGTGTTCTAGGATTAATGGGTGCAACTTCATTACATAAAATCATGGTAAAATCATGGATTTTACAACACCACCCCGTTATTTTAGCTTTGTCCTAAAAGCTACTAAAAACCTAGTTATCTTCTAAGTAAGGGATGTTCTAAGTACATGTTTTGTCTCAGGTTATCTCTCAGGTACGGATGGTGGTACGAACGCGAAGTGGTCTTCACCTAGATTATTCTTATACGCCTAATCTGGCATTTATGGAAGCTTCCGTCATTATAGGTGAATAGAAGAGAATGTAAAGAGATCTTTATCCGAATCGCACTATACATCCGATTGGGCAGTAAAGGAGACTGCTGTTGTGGATGGACAAGCGAGGAATGCAAAGAGATCTTAATCCGGATCGCACTATACATCCGATTGAGCAGTAAAGGAGACTGTTGTTGTGGATGGACAGGCGAGAAATGCAAAGAGATCTTTATCCGAATCGCACTATACATCCGATTGAGAAGTAAAGGAGATTGTTGCTGGGGATGGACAGGCGAGAAATGCAAAGAGATCTTTATCTGGATCGCACTATACATCCGATTGAGCAGTAAAGGAGACTGCTGCTGTAGATGAACAGGCGAGAAATGCAAAGAGATCTTTATCTGGATCGCACTATACATCCGATTGAGCAGTAAAGGAGACTGCTGCTGTGGATGGATAGGCGCGGGCTTCTCAAGGGGTGTTGTAGTCATACTTTTCCCGAATCTGGGAGGGGACCATTAGCGCTGTGGATTTGGTTAGGGGGGGGGGGGGGGAAATCCATTGCAAATGGTTTCTGATATGAGGAGGATGTGCCAGCTTGTTTCATCCGCTGGGGGATCCGGGGACGCACTAATTCTACATCCTGTTCATGGGTGAAATACAAGTTATATCTCCATACCCGCGGATGTAAAAATTGGGGGTTGAAGGTAAAACAAACATGTTTAACTTTAACCCTTCCTATATTAGCATCTTTAATAAAAGACTTACGATCTTTACCTCTAGGCAGCGAGATACAAACATTAGTTAATGGTACTAAAGTTTCTACCCAACAAGGAGGTTAAGACTGTTGTCGATGGCGTTTGCGTAGGAGGTTGCAAGGAATCTGATTCCTTTGCCGTGAGGCTGAGTGAGAGGGGCGCAGAAAAGAAGTACCTCAAATGGTGGAAATAAAAGAAGATACCATGAATAAAGAAGTGTGCGCCTTGTAGGGTGTCGCAACAAGGGTCATGCATTCATTATTACTAGTTCAAAATTTTGTATAAAATTTGACTTCTAAAGAGTGGAATTCTCATCTCCCAGCATCTAATGGGTGATGGTATTGTCAAACTAATTGGACCCGAAGAGAAAAGAGGAATGTCCAAAAGCATGGGACATTCATCATCTCCTTAGGGGGGTTGCCGAACATGGCCCTACAAAGTACACCCATTGTGAGCTGGGTGTGCCTTTCAGGTTTTAGGGTTGTCTAGGTGGCGGAAGGTAACCTTACAAAATACACCCATTGTGGGTTGGGTGTGTCCTTCAGGGTTAGGAAGGGAAGAGACAGTTTAGGGAAACGGGTCACTTTCCGACCAAATATTCTTTAGCCCGTTGGTGCTAGAGATGACACTAAATCTAGTGTTAACTATACCGGGGTTATGGCTTCGTAGTTTAATCAAGGTTTCATCTCACCAAGGTGCACAAACCCATTTTTTGCCATAAAGGATAATCGCATGTTACTTGCTAGTCTATTTGTGCTAAGAACGACATTAATGTTATCAAGGCTTTCCAGGATCTGATTGGTGTAAAACGGCTGATTCGGGAAGTTTTTAAGGAACAACCTCGGATGAGGGTGTTTAACTATCATAACTTTTCCGTCGACTATCCCACAGTATAATAGGAGCCTAGAACTATCGGAGGGATTTCCATTACCTTACTAAATTTAGCAATTGTAGTGCTTTGGCCTACACATGTATCAGACAAGATAGATGTATATCATTTGTTTAATAAGAACGTACCAGGTACGATGTTGGATCTTGGGTTTGTTGGGGCATTGCCAGCCATGTACACTTGCGAAGGAGCTCCCTTTTCGTCCTTCTTCTGATTGGCCCTCTTGGGACAATCAGGTCTCACGTGCCCAGGGGTTCCACACTCGTAACATACCACGACTTTCTTCTGCTTGCTACCGCTCCCGCCAGTGGGGTTTTGGTTTCCTTGTTGCCCACTTCCACTCCCTCGTGTGTTGGACTTTCCCCTGTTGCTGTTTCCAGAAATGGTGTTGGGTCGACCTGGGGTAGCAACATTGGTTGGACACCCGCGAGCAAAGTGGCCTTTTTTACCGCACTTGTAGCATCCTTGACATTGTCCTCCAGCAACATGGTGGTAGTTGCACTTCGGACACATGGGTTTTGTCCCTGAGTAGTTCTTGGTGCGGGTTGTGGGGGTAGTGTCATCCGCTTGCCCAACGTTTTGCTTTTTGGAAGGTTGCTGGTGCTGGCTACGAGAGTTTTCATCGGATTTCCTCTTGTTATCTGTTTGCCTCTCAGACAGATTGCGGGCTCGTTTGTTGATCAGCTCAGTCGCAAATTCCATGGCACCTTCAACAGTGGTGGGTCGTGAAGCTAGCACACTGTCATGAATGTTGTCAGGGAGTCCGCTGACATACTTCTCAATCTTGTCGCTCCTTAGAGGAAACATTCTGGTGCACATCAAGCTTAAATCTTGAAACCTTTGGTTATACCAATTGATATCATTGTTCTTACACTTGAGATCCCACAACTCGACTTCCAACTTCTTCATTTCTCCTCTGGGACAGTACTTCTCGGTCATTCTTTCCTTGAGGTTTACCCAAGTGAGAGTATAAGCAGCGTCATGTCCAAGGATGGCGACCATAGAGTTCCACCAGGTGAGGACACTCTTAAGTAGGGTGCACGTGGCAAACTTAACTCTATTCTCGTCAGCACAACCACTGATGCAGAAGACTGTTTCTAGTCTTTCAAACCACTGCATCAATTCAACAACTCTTTCTTTACCTCGGTAGTATGAGGGTTTACATTTCAAGAAGTCGGGGTAAGAGCAACCCCTGTTGGTGTAGTTTATGCAAGCGTCGGAGTTTGGATCATTGTTTGTATTTGGGTTAGCTCCTCTGGCTGCCATAGCTGATGTGATGCCTTCACTTACCATTTCCGGCAGTTGTGCGACAGTGACATTTTGTGTAGCTTCTGGGGATTCAGCATTGTCGTCATTGGAAGTGGTCTCATTATTGGGATTTGACCTTGTAATCACCATTTTTCTATAATCATATACAAAATGAGATTATTAGTTCAAGCATTAGTATTGTTTTTATATTATTTGCACGGAGAAACTTATGCACTGATTTCATAACAAATTTCAGCAACCTGTTAAGATCTCATAATATAATACATTGCACAGCAGATATAATAAAGAGTGATTACATGTTATTTCCATGAGAAATATAACAGTCATCTTAGCATAACACAATCGAAGTCATAGGCCGGTCAAGCCTAATCCAAAGTAATGATACACACAGTCTTTAAAAACATCATATCCCAAAGTTACATGTCCCAAAAGAAAGAAAAGATAAAGTACGAGATTACATCACAAAAGCTGAACAAGAGATAAAAGTACAAAGTCCCTATGTCATGATAGCCGGGATGCAACCCGTGAGCTTATCATGATGTACAAGAAATCTAGTACGTCTATGCTAATCCTGCCTGGATGGTCCACTAGATGATGCCAGGGCTGATGGTGCAGATGGAGCTGGTAGGGCTGTAGAATTCCTCTTGGTGTTCCACAAAGTCCTAACTGTCGTTCGGGTCTCCTTGAGCGTACGGAGTGCAGACAGTAGCTGGTTCCGGAGCCTATCGACGACTCCTCAGAGATAAGCCATGTGACAATGCGTCACTTTATGGTTGATATTTTATTCTCAAGTATTATTTAAAAACATTATTTTAATGTTATATTATGAACTCACTCATTTTTGGGAAGAAATTTGGATTTACGTCTTGAAGTAGCATCGACTACGTCTAAACCGGAGGACTCTACGTTACGTGCTTACGTTTACATACACCATTTTTGGTGACAATCCGACATTTCAGGAAAATAAATTTATTCGTGAATATTATTTTGGAATTTAAATTTGTGTTGGTTCATAAACTCACAAATTTACGAGAAGAGATTAGGACTTACGTGCATAATTTAACGTCCTTTACGACTAAACCAGAAACCTTAGGATTACGTATTTACGTTTTTGAACTCCGTTTTTGATGAGACAATTTTTATTAGATTCGTTTTGTCCGTTGATTCATAATTTATAAAAATGTTTTTCGTAAAACGACCCGAGGGTACGCAAATCGAGGAAACTAGAATCGAGGAATACCCGCAAATAAATAGGGATGAGACAAGATAACTCTTGTCCCATCCCTACTAAATAAAAGGGCAAGCTTAAGCTACACACCTTTGAGGTGTCAACTTTACATGACTAGTTAAGACACTTGTCTTAACTTTCTCTCAAACTAGCAACTACACAAAACCACCTACACTAAACCATTTCCTCACTTTGTTACATGCAAAACTCACACACTCTCTCTCTCTCTATACTCTCTATGAACGTCCATCTTCATCAACAACACCACCATTGATCAAAAAAATCAACCATAAATCATATGTATAATTTACATATGATGAAAACCATTGAAAAAATGAAGATTGGAGGTGGTTATAACATGTGGAAAGGAGTTTCCATGGAGTTCCTAGGCTGATTTTCATGAAGATATTCATCCATTTAAAGGACCCAAGAATTTCATTTACCAAGTTGAAGGTTTGGTAACAAGGAACCAAGCATTGTTCATCATAAACCTCATCTTTTCATCACTATTGGTGGTATAGAGATTGTTTCTTCCTATCCTCTTGTTATTTTGATTATGTAATCTTGTACTTTCTTTCTTATTGCATATGTATATGATGAATATATGATGATAAAAATGTTGTGTGGGGATCAAGTGTTGATAAATATGATTAAAAAGATGAAAAACCATAAGAAACAAGGCTAAAATCTTGCTTAAATTGTTGGCTGTATAAAAATAGTAAGTAACCAAGTCATAAACTGATAAAATTGCATGGTGTAATCAATTTACAGTAATTATTAGATGTCATACACATGTGAGAGTTGGCCATGCAATGGAATCATCAAAATGAGTGAGATATGATCAAAACAAGATGAGTGTACCAATCTGAATAGTCTGTTTTGTAGGGACTGTTAAGGATAGTTAGACATGGAATGAGCAGTAGCTATAACTAAGTTATTTGTAGCACATAATATTAAGTTTATGACATCCAAAAATGAGCTTCTATCTCCTTATAGAACTCAAGATATGATAAAAATAGTGTATATGAAACTAAAAATCAGATTTTGAAGAATTAATGTTTAATAGTATTATATAAGCACTCAAACTAATATAGTATAAAATGTGAATTAAAACCCACTAACTTAAAAATTTCATTTATATAAATATGTATAAGGTTAAATAAATGGACACTTTATAAAAATGGTAGTTGAATAAGATTTATAAGTTATAAAAACTATAAACATGATTTTTACGACTTTTTCGGCTATTACCGTAAAATTAACGTTTTTCGCCAATTAAAACTTAGACGATCAAACCCGTCTAATGTAATGTTTTTAAAAGTCATATACTGATATATTAGTACCTAATACAAGTAAAAACCGATAAAAACCCGAACTATATGACATACGGATATTAACGAGCTAAGTTAGTATATTTGGACTAATAATTTAAGTAAATAAGTTAAACACTTATAAAAATTACTTATTGGGCTTAACCCATTTGGGCCCAACATGTAAAGTGTAAATACTGATAATACAAGTATAAAATGGATTAATACAAGTTAATGAACTTATAATAGGCTTATTGGACCTAAAACATGTAAATAGGTAAAACTAGTAAACTAGTAAAAAGTTACCAATACATAAACACTAAAATGAGTAAATAACAATGTATAAAACCACTTGATCATCATCATATATATAAAATCATCATATGTATACATAATTGTTATTTTTATAAAGTCATTGGACAAAAGTCTAAGACGAGTATTATTTGTCTAGGTTTCCGTGATTGAAGCACGTACCGTACATCCGAATTACCGATAACCCGCCTTCCCACATCAACGTGAGTTCATAGCCTCGCACTCTTTTAAATGTTTTTATGAAATGTTATATAAACCCGCGAGGGAGATAACATGTTAGTTTTAATAAAATAGGACACCATTTGTCCCGATTGTTTGTTTATTGATTTGGACCCGAATGATTGTATGACCCAATGAATGATTATATGACCCGATGTATGAGATAAAATGGATTATTAAAGTTAGGTTATGTCACTAAAAGTCCCATTAGCATGAATTGTGAACTACCGGGATTCGGTAGACGCTTATGCATATAATAGTACTATTTGGGGATGATCACCCCAGTTTGCGCCTTGACGGTTGATCCCTGTCGTGCCACATTGATTGGTAAGCGAATTTATGTATGAGAAGATTTACACAAGCGTGATTATTGTGACGACATGCTAATTTAGATGGGCAAATTGAGTTTCGGTCTAGCTACCCGTTGTTTGTTGTAGTAAGGTAATGTAGAATCTTGATAACCTATGAATCTATGAAGTGGGTTGATGTTTTCTAGAGAGAGAAACTAGAGAGAGAAAGAGAGAGAAAACTATGTGTATTTTATTAAGTGAAAACTAGAAAGTGAACAACAACCAACCCCTTTCCAAGGAGGAAAGGGGTATTTATACTTCCAAGTCTTATGTGGACTTGGGCCGGCCCATGACAAGCCCATGGACCGGTTCTTACTTAACTAAATAAGTAACTATCAACTACGAGCTATTAAAACATTAATAATATTGTGGAGTGACCGATACTTCTAATATACGTAAAAACGTATTTCTAACAATCTCCCCCTAAGGGAGGTCACTCCACGTTACAAAGTTCTAAACCTAGCATACTATACTAAGTCTTCGTTCTTTAGCTCGTAGCCTTTTCTTCTTTTTCTTTTTGTTGTGAATATGTTTATTGATCTTTTAGGCTTTGGCTTGAGAGCATTGTTCTTTTGGCCTTTCACGTGCGATCTTTGCCTTCTTGTGAATTTTGCCTCCTCGTGACTCCATGTTCCACACACTTATGTCTTTTTGTTGAATTCTCGAAAGCTTCAGAGTTTGGTACAGCGGAAGACTTCATCTTGTGCTTTCTTGAATTTTTGCTGAACCTTGATGCAGAAAAAACATAAGCATGTGGGAACGACTTCTACAGGTACACCGCAACACCACCGTCTTTAACTGGTACACAGCAACGCCACCGTCTTTAACAGGTACACAGCAACGCCACCGTCTTTAACAGGTACACAGCAACGACACGAATAAAATGGCTTTGAACATTTTATTCTAATTCGGTAGCATTTTACCTCCGGTCGGTGAAGACCGTTGGACGATATTAGATATCGTACCCGTGACGGATAGTTTCAATTAAGTAACTTCCTGACAGGATTTCGCGGGTAAACCCGTTCTCTTTATTCGACCGTCCAAAGCTGACTGCGAACATAAAGAGTGAATCACTTGGATAAATTATCCTTGTGATTTGAAGCCGTCAATTCATGGAACCTGGAACAAGTGAATTTCAATTAAGATTTTCACCATCGTTGCTTTCCAGTTGTCACGAGCTCAATTCATAAAGAATCTTACACGTCACCTACCAAGTGCTGTTTGATGTTAACACTAGAAGGATTTCCACTCGTCACTGTGATCAATAAAGAGTCACTCTGAGTGTTCTGGCAAGATCATATGATAATGCGTAGAGGCCTGGAACGAGTTTAAGTTCAATTAAGAATTAAACCACTGTTTCTTTCCAGTTTTTCACAAGATTGGTTCTAAAAGAACCGCACGTGTAACCTACCATGAGCTTGTTTGATGTTGGCTCAAGCAGGATTTCCATCTTCATTGTAATACTTGCATATTATTCGGATGTTCTGGCAATATTACAGGAATACTGCGTAGGACTCATGAAAATCTCTTACTTTTCACAGTGTGTGAGAAAGCAAGGAATAAATGGATAGTGTCCTAATGAGACTTTTGATGATCTCTTGGCTCTAGACTCGATTGTGCGTTTTGATTTAGTGAGCGATGGCTGGAGAGGAGTGCCACCTTTTCAATACCAGTCTATTCGGAGTGAATAAACCAATAGATAACGTGTTGATCTCCGTGTGATTAAAACAGATACCTTTTGAGAGATATTTGAGTTAGCTGGGAAGGGTTGTGCATTGCATCATTGGGTCCATGATGTCTTTCTTCAATACCGAGAATCATTAACAAAAATGATCTCAATAGCATATGTATTGACCCGGTTTCTGCCTAAAGTTGTAAGGAGGGCTTCTTTCTTTACACCCTTTATCTTTACAATTCTTTTTCATTCTTCAACCCCTTCAATGCTTACCAATACGTCATCACTAGCACCTTGTTGTGATTGTTCCAGTGATAGCTTAAGTACTTGGTCGGCATTCAGCTACGTTCACATTCTTTCTCCATCTTTCCTAGGACTTCTAATTCTATCTAGGGAATTGTCCTTGGGAAGATTCCATCGGCTCTGATGAATCATTGGACTAAACCTATTCCTACCACCCTTTTGTCACCACATTCGCCGTGAATTAAGCGTGTTTTGGGAAGGAATTGCCACCATGAAAAATCATTGAAAATCACATAAGGTACTTGTGATATTGAAATCAAAAGATTTGTACCTTAGGTGTTTTGTTTATCAAAAACGCTCCCCCTTAACACGTGCTTTACACATATTAAGTTGGATAATCGTTAAGTCTTTTTTCATCTTTTAGCCAAGTATCATTTAAATCTCCTTAATCCCATTTTCTCCCCTTATCCAAAATGTTAACCATTAATATTTGGGATATTGAATGGATTAACTGGTCTTTGGGTAAAAATGAAATCGATGTTTGGCCATAGAACATGTTCATGCTCCCCCTTAAGTTAATAAAGGATAGTTGTGGTGCTTTGGTATGATATATTTTGAAAGATTTAGAATCTCGTGAGAAATTCTTGAAAAATTATCATACCCTAACACTACATCAAGCCATTAAAGCACAATATTCACAAATTTACATATTCACAATTAAAACCAATATAAAGTGGACCTGAAATGTACGACCCATTAGATGGATCGTTGCAGTAACTTGTGGTGCACTTCATATGGTCTACCACCAACGAATCTTTCATTCGGAACAATCCTTCATTCGGAACTTTTCATCTGGAACTCTTCATTCGGAACTCTTCATCCGGAACTCTTCATTCGGAACTCTTCATCCGGAAGTCTTCATTCGGAAGTCCTTCATTCGGAAGTCCTTCATTCGGAAGTCCTTCATTCGGAACTCTTCATTCGGAACACTTCATTCGGAACTTCTTCATTCGGAACTTCTTCATTCGGAACTTCTTCATTCGGAACTTCTTCATTTGGAACTCCTTCATTCGGAACTTCTTCATTCGGAACTTCTTCATTCGAAACTTCTTCATTCGGAAGTTCTTCATTCGGAAGTTCTTCATTCGGAACTTCTTCATTCGGAACTTCTTCATTCGGAACTTCTTCATTCGGAACTTCTTCATTCGGAACTTCTTCATTCGGAACTTCTTCATTCGGAAGTCCTTCATTCGGAAGTCCTTCATTCGGAAGTCCTTCATTCGGAACTTCCTTCATTCGGAACTTCTTCATTCGGAAGTTCTTCATTCGGAACTCTTCATTCGGAACTTCTTGATCCGGAACTTCTTCATTCGGAACTTCTTCAGTCGGAACTTCTTCATTCGGAACTTCTTCATTCGGAACTTCTTCATTCGGAACTTCTTCATTCGGAACTTCTTCATTCGGAACTTTGTTCGGAAGTTCACTAGCCATGTTCATTTGGAAGTTCACAAACCGTCCCCCATGAAAGATTATTCTAAAGCAAGACCACTCATAAACCATTTGGCTATTTAATTTTCCACAAAAACTTTTGAAAAATCGTTTTGATGACGAAAATGATTTAATATTTTCTCCCCCTTAAACGATGACCCGTTTTCTATTGAAAGAGTTGTAGTCATTGTTTAAAGAGTCAAATATTGATGAAAACATTTCCAATTAATGTCTTGAAAAAGATTGATTCGTGGTGTCAATAAGATTTCTCTTATATTAACAAATTAATGCACTGAGACGTACATTAATTCGTGTTAGACCAAGTTATAAAGTAAACTTGATCCCTTTGCATGATTTGGCTTGTAAATCATGCCCGAGAAAATTAATTCCCGTTCTGAGCCAACGTTTTGCAAGGAAATACGTGACTTTAATATGAAAACCGGGTTGCAATCTGAAATAACTACAAGCCATTATGGGCATGTTTTAAAAATGTAGAACTTTTATACGGACTCTATTTATGGCACCGTGTCAATATTGATCGACATTTCTAAGGCAGTAAATATTACCGTACTAAAAGACATACCCGATTTAGAAACGAAAAATATTTTTGGTTTTTCTTGATTTTATAATTTTTATGGTTTTTGTAGGTTTTATATTTTTTTATGGTTTTTCTTGGTTTTATATTTTTGTATTTTTCTTTTGTGGTTTATATATTTACGATAATATACATGATCACGAACAAATGATACTCTGAATAGTTTACCACCACTATTCAGCTGATTCTTCTGCCAACTCTTTGAGAGTCGCTGGAGTGAATGATTTCATGCCAAGCTTGTCGATCAAAAACTCGATTCGTCCTCGATCTAAGGCTTTGGTGAACATATCCGCCAGCTGGTACTCAGTAGTGACAAAATACAGCTCGATCACTTCGTTCTCCACCTGCTCCTTAATGAAATGGTAGCGAATGTCTATGTGCTTGGCCCGGGAGTGTTGAACATAGTTGCAGCAAAGGGCAATGGCGCTCTTGTTGTCACAATACATCGGGATTTTGTTAAATCCCAAACCGTAGTCAGTTAATTGTGATCTCATCCAAAGGACCTGAGCACAACAACCGGACATGGCGATGTATTCAGCCTCCGTGCTAGAAATTGCAGCGCTTTTCTGCCTTTTTGAAGACCAACTGATCAATCTATCTCCAAGGAGTTGCACAGATCCAGAAGTGCTACGCCTCGTGTCTTGACATCCAGCATGATCGGCATCTGCGTATGATATTAAAGCAATAGAGGAATCTTTCGGATACCATAGACCACGATGAAGTGTTCCTTTTAGATACCGAAAGATCCTTTTCACAACATGTAAGTGCTTTTCGGTAGGTCGAGCCTGATACCGGGCACACATGCATACAACAAATTGCAAATCAGGCCTGCTAGCAGTCAGATAGAGAAGGGTGCCGATCATCCCACGGTAAAGTTTTGGATCGACAATAGTCCCATTCCTATCTTCATCTAACTTGGATTTCTCCACCATTGGAGTGTCCACGGGGTCACAATTATCAAAGTTATATTTCTTTAAAGATTCTAGAGCATATTTGGATTGATTAATAAAGATGCCTCTGGGATTTTGAGAAATCTATAATCCTAAGAAAAATGAAATTTTTCCCATCATTGACATCTAAAAGCGTGTGGACATTATCTTCTCAAAGCGATTTGACAATTCTATGATAGTGGCAGCAAATATTATATCATCAACATAAATTTGTACCAGAATCATGTCGTTGTCCTCCTTGAGAGTGAATAGAGTGGGGTCCACCTTGCCTTTGGAGAAGCCTTCCGAGATGAGATATGTTGAAAGGAGATCATACCACGCGCGTGGAGCTTGTTTCAACCCATAGAGAGCCTTCTTAAGCTTGTACACATGATTAGGAAACTCCGTGCTAACGAACCCATCCGCCTGACGAACATAGACCTCTTCCCTTAGTTCACCGTTCAAAAATGTCGTCTTCACATCCATTTGATAGACGATCATATTCATATGAGCAGCATACACAAGGAATAGTCTAATAGCCTCCAATCGTGCCACAGAAGCAAAAGATTCTTCAAAGTCTATACCCAAGGCTTGTTTATATCCTCTAGCAACCAATCTAGCCTTATTCTTCAATACCGCACCCATCTCATCAAGTTTAACCTTATACACCCATAACAAGGTAAGGATGTTAACCTTGTCAGGGAGAGGAACTAATTCCCATACTTCAAGTCGTTGGAATTCATTTAGTTCCTCCTGCATAGCTTCAATCCAAGATGATTGAGTCATAGCCTGCTGCCAATTTTTAGGTTCAACTTCGGAGAGAAATGCATCAAAGTAGCAATAGAGTGCACTCTCTTGTAATTGATGGCGTGTAGAGACTGGTCGATCTAGATCTCCAATGACATTCCTAATTGGGTGATCTTTTGTCCATTTGGTGCTATGATTTTCAATCCTAGGTGGTCTGGAGTGAACAATAGAAGGAGCTTCTTCTGAGGTAGACGCGGCTGAAGGGTTTTCAGGGAACGGTATACCAAAGAAAGGAAGCTCTTTTAAGTGAGCATATTCCAAATCGTGATCAGTAGAATCCTCTTCCACATCATTAGGCACAAGTAGGGGTGATGATTCAGGTGTAGTTTGAGAATCACTTGGTAAAGGTGCATCCGGTTCAATGTTAATTGAAGATGCATTAGATAAAGGTTCATTAGCTTGAGAAACCACTTCAGGGATTGGAGCGATCACTACAGGTGCTGGAACTTCATCAGTCGGGGGATCGAAGAATTCATCAAACAATGGTTGAAACAGTTTATCCCACTCGGGCCTTGATGGTGGTAAAAATGATGTAGAAGTAGGATTATTGGGAACTAATCCGGAACTAATAGGACCGGTTCCCATCTCATGAAGTGCGGGTTCAGAGCTGTGTCGCTCAGAAACCATCGATGTCAGCTCATCGAAATCTGCGTCTATAGTTTCTACAATCTTACCAAGACGACGGTTGTAAATTCGGTATGCTTTCTTGGAGGGTGAGTAACCAATGAAAATACCTATATCGACTTTCGGTTGAAGCTTGCCCAAGTTCTCACTATTAATGTTTGGATAACAAAGAGCACCAAACACATGAAAATATGAGACATCAGGTTGACGGTCATGTAGAAGCTCGTAAGGTGTTTTTCCATGGCGTTTCCGAATGATAGAACGGTTTTGGGTGAAACATGCAGTAGATATAGCTTCTGCCCACAAGAACAATGGAGCGTTCGCATAAATGAGCATAGTCCTAGCAGCTTCCCTAAGCGTACGATTCCGTCTTTCAACGACACCGTTTTGTTGTGGAGTGTGTGCAGCGGATGTTTCATGTGAGATACCAACTCCTTCATAGTAATCACGAAGAGTCTGGTTGACGAACTCTGTTCCATTATCTGTACGAATACGACGGACAGTAGTATTCAAACGTACCTGAATGAATTTCAGAAAAGTGATGATAGCCTTCGGTGCTTCATCCTTTGTACGTAGAAATCTAACCCATGTAAACCTGGAGAAATCATCCACAATAACCAGAATGAATTTCTTACCGCTCACACTTTCAGTTCTCATTGGCCCACAAAGATCCATATGCAAAAGATGAAGTTTTTCTTGATTGGTGTCTTCAGCTTTGGGCTTATATGATTTCTTGGTACTTTTCCCCCTTCAACACGCGGAACATAAATGATCCTTGTGAAATTTGAGCTTTGGAAGACCACGAACTAATTCGTTTTTAGCCAGATGATTGATAGCATCAAAATTAAGATGAGATAATCTGTGATGCCATAACCATGACTTGGTCTTAGATGCTTTAGAGAGAAGACATACTGGAGAGGCGGCCATCATGTCTTGTAGGGACAACGTATAAAGATTTGCACCACGAGATCCCTTCAACAAATATTTTCCTTCCAAGTTGCGGATGAAACAAGTGTGTTGTCGAAAAGGAACCTCTAGGTTGGAATCACAAAACTGTCCTACTGAAAATAAGTTATGACTAAGACCTTCTACATAGTATACCCTTCAAATCATAACATTTCCAATCTGATATTCACCATACCCCATTATCTTTGCTATATGATCATTACCGAATTTAACCGTACCAAGAAACTTGCTGACGGAATTTCGGAGCATCGAGCGATCTCCGGTCATATGCTTTGAACAACCGGAGTCCAAATACCAGAGGATGATTTGGACCACCTGAAAATATCACCACACGAAGACAATGTAGAGGTATCAGAATTTGAGTGTTTCTTGTTATTAGCAGGTACAGATTTAATAATCTTAGATTTGCTAACTCTAGGTTTCTTAGATTTCCTAGCCTTCTTCTTCCTAGTTGGTGGTGTAGATTCTAGTTGGCTTAAATCCTGTGGTATTTCTTCACTGATAGGCACTATAGTGGGAGCTGACCTAATTAAAGGGCGCTGTTTCCATACTTGAGTGCGAGTGTGCCTAACTAAAGGACGCTCAGACCTAACCTCAATGGATGCATTCCTAGTTAAAGGGCACATTTTTCCATCTAATGTAAAGGTCCTACCAGTGGGACGCCATTGCCAGCCAACTTGGGCACGAGTTCTACCCGTTGGCTTCCATTCAAGACCATTCCTAATGGTATTCATTTCATTCACATGATCAATAAGACACAAATCATGACGTTAGGAAAACATACATTCATTACAATTCCAACATTTTAAATCAGAATTCACAAATGGTTTAGGCTTCTGCACAGGCGCAGAGCTTTTAGTCTTAACGTGATTCTTCTTATTTAAAACTGAACTAACATTCCTATGGTGATCTTCTACTTTCTTCTTTTTGGCACTACTAGTGGAGGGCTTGATCGTATCTTTCTTGAGTGGTGATCCTTTAGCCTTAGTAGTCTCTTTTAATCCTGTAGAAGGCAAAGTGGTAATATTAGCAACAGATTTTAAAGGTGCCTTACTTGATGGTGCCAGTGACGGTTTTGCTCCTGGAGTCTTATTGAATGGAGTTACAGCAATGGGCCTATTAGTAAGTAGTGCAGAGTCTGGTTTACCTATGTATTGCAAGTATGCTAAGCAATATTGAAATCGCTTAATATATTCATGAGCCGAATAATAGTAGCTACTTGAGGGATCTAAGGCATAAAGATCGTCTAAAATATCCCTAACAAGATCTACATGCTTAATGGCATTCCTCATATAATCATCGTAGGTAACCGGGTTTCTCTTATGAAGCGGGTTCTTATAAAGCACTACTGACTTGGTTGTTGGAGCACTAGTGGACGGTGCAGAGTCGGTAGCTAAGTTATCAACAACTTCTTGTCGGGTGAGAAGAAGTGTCTCCTTTAACTCGGCCAAAACCATGTTTTTGTCAATGAGCAGGATGTTTAAGTCAGAGATTTCCTCACACTTTTGGTTCAGTTGTTCAACATAAGATTGTTGCTGTGCCGCATTAAAAGCGAAGCGTTCTTCTAGTGAACCATAAAGAGCGGATAGTCCCTGTCTTGTCCGATCCATCTCCCCTAGAACAGACGAAAGTCTAATTTCTAAGACCTGGTTTTTAGACTCTGCAGCCTCTAGTTCCAATTTTAGTGTTTCATTTGATGACACATCTCTCTTCAATCTCATAATCTCTTCCTCTAATGCCTTAACTATTGCAATCATCTTGTCACTCGTCTCAACACCGTTTTCACAACTATTTGTTATCAAAAGATCCTCATTTTGAGTTTGTTGTTTCAGTTCTAAAGATATACAATGTTGTTCTAGTTGATTAAAGCGTTTTGAAAGTAAATTGTAAGAATCTTGTAGCTTTAAAAACTCAGCCTTAGATTCGTGACAAGAATGATTATCTACCTCATTTACAGTATCAGCAACATTTACAGAGAGATCACACACATCATCACAATTATTCACAGCATCACAATTAATCATAGCAGATGTAAGCTCATTCGAATAATTAACATTTACAGTAGTAAGCACATCACACGAGATTACTTCGGACAAGAATCGGTCATATTCAGATAAAATCTTTTCCTTTTCAATTAGTTGTAGTTCGTAAGCGGTGTCCATTTCATAAAACACTTTTTGAACTTCTCCAATTTCAAACTAAAGATTTTCCTTAAGAGATGCAAAACTTCCTTTTAGACTTTCGACAAATGGATTGATCTCATTTTTAAACACCTCGTTCATGTGTTCGAAAGCCCATTCTCCAGCGTTTAGGCCATTTGAAGTCATACATTCCAAAATGACCTTGTCAAAATTAGTAAAGTATTGATTAATCTCTTGCAAGTTTAACCATACAGTGCTAACAGGTGGAAGATCCTTTGGAATTTCCTTAGGACCTTCCATGTTGACAAGTGTAGGAAATGTACTAGGGTTTTCTTCATTCAACATGTAGGTTGGTGCTGTAATGAGATCTTTGTCCATATGGAAGCGAATTCTAAAATCCGATTTAGCAAGCTCCTTATTCATTTTAAAATAATCACACTCGGGATATTTTGCAGAATTGTATGACCGATCCTCATCAACTAGATCCTTACTTGTTCGATCATCGAAAATAACAATCGGGTCTAAGACCAATCCTAATTGGGTTGCATTATAAAGTCTTGGACTATGTCTTAAAGCTTGTTTTGCATACCTTGGGTTAGGGGAAGGCCTTTTTGACGTGATAAGTTAAATTCTCTAAAGGAAGCATCAAATAAGTGCACTAGTTGAGAAGCAGCGTATTGTCTTAAAAGCAAATAATCTAGACTTCTAATCTTATTAGCAGCATTAATCTCCATTTCATTCTTCTTAGACTCGAGTAAATCAAAATCCGTTTGAAGTTTTTGAAAATTAGTGACCACTAACTCTTTTTCGCTAAGTTCTTTAGAAAGATCTGCTCTTAAGGTTTCGATTTCTTGCAAGTGACCCATTTGTTTGTTTCTAAAATGATCATATTCGGGATTTGTTAGAACACTAGACGAAGTCACTAATTCCAAAGTGTGAACTTTCTCGTTGATTAAGGCAAGCTCATCACACAAATTCTTATTCTTAGCTAGGGTTTCTAAGAGTGCAGCATTCATTTGGCTAAGTAATGTAGCAGGGACCATGACCAAATCTTGTTGAGCAGGAGTATGCGAATGCGAAATGGCTCCCGGTTTTGATTCACTCAAAGTTTGGGGACGCACATTGATATTACTATCATTGATTGTCTCCTCATTTGAAAGACTCACCACCGAAGATTCATTCGAATCAGCACGCTCTTGCGCAGCTTGATGTGGTTGAATACTAGCATCAGTGGTATTATCAGTGGTATTAATAAGTACCTCAGATCTCTTTTCTGGCCCTAAGCTGGAGATAGTTGCCATGAGAGCAGCCTTTGTAGATTGAAATTCATCACAGTCTGAGTCATACGCATCGAGGTCATCTGCTTGGTATGCTGCATTCTGTGTGGTGACAGTGTCTTGTTCAGCAATCCCTGGATCAGCAAGAAATGCAAGCTCCTCTTCATCAAGTTCCCTTCCTTGTGCCTGAGCATTCACCAGATAGATCTTATCTGCAAACCATTGACCATCCCTTCTCTTCTTGGGTTTCTTGCAATCCCTGGACATGTGTCCTTCTTCCTTGCAGTTGTAGCATGTAATCATTCTCAACTTGCCTGTGGAATTAGCCCGTGGAGGAGTGTTGACCATTGGAGCAGGATTGATCGTGCGAGCATTGGTGTTTGATGTAGTAGGTCTCCCCTGATAAGGTTGAATAGGTTGAACCATTACCCTGCCATTCTTAATAGTAGCTTGTTGGCGAGAATTGGATGAATTCCTCAACTGATTGTTAGTTGGAGCTGATCCTCTAAATCCTCGTTTGCTTAATGTCCTTGTGAGATAAGCAGACATAGTGGTTAACACTTCAACTGGGTCAGCACCTTGTTTGAATACAGGAATGGGGACTTCCTCATCATCACAGTACATTGCTTGGCCTTGATGAACTGCATAATCACTAGAAGGAATACTCATTTGATCAGGGTAGCTTGTTGGATATGCTGCATTCTCTTGATAAGAAGAATATGAAGATTGAGCATAAGGTGCAATACTTGTTGGGTGATGTTGTGAAGCATAGTGTGGTGAAGGTGCATTGAACCGATATTGTTGCTGATGTGAGGTGGGTGGTTGTGGTAGAATGGAGTATTGGGGAAAGGTTGGTGTCATGTAAGGTGATGGATGATAGGCTTGATGTCCCAAGATATAAGGAGTGTTGTTGTGTAACAAGCTTGGTTGATTCGCCATCAAAGCTAATGAATCAGGGTACATACCTCGTGGAGAACGGTGCATGATCACATGTTTCTTATGCTGCTGAAGAAAAGCATATAGTTGATCCAAATTGCACTTATGCAAATCCTTGGTTAACTTAACATCGGTAATATACTCACCCCATTCAGCTTGAGGTAAAGTATTCAAGAATTTGGTGTTAACCTGGAATGGAGCAATCACGAGATTATATACATTCAGATCATTCATGAGTGTGGTGAATCTGAAGTAATAATCGTGAAGCGTTTCCCCTGGGTTGTACGTGAATCTATCAAACAGATCATACAACTGACATTCCCTTTCCTGTTTGGTGAGAGACGTACCTTGTAGCAACACCTTAAGACGTTCCCATAAATCCTTTGCCACTGTATACTACTTACCATTCGATAAATATCATGTGGAAGTGCTTGGAGAATGGTTTGAAGAGCCTTTTCGTCTGCATCGGCAACAAGTTGTTGAGCTGGTGTAAGTTCTTCAAACTCCCTTGGTCGAGTCACGTTGTTAACCACGATGGTACCATAGTCAAGTGGACCATTTAAAATTGACTTAACCATAAGCCTCCCATAAACCGGTTTTCCCTTAAGGTAAGACATCATCCGGCCTTGCCATGCTTCAAAAACTTCTTTGATGAGCATTGGCGGGCGATTATCCGTTCCCGTAATGACGGAAATATTTGTAAGTGATGTCATCTGAGGCATTACTGAATTCGGATTCATTTGGTTCACTTCAAAGAGACAAAGATTATCGGTTGATCGAGCAGTGAAGTAAAGCTTGTGAATTGTGTTGAGTTTTTGTTGTAAGAAACCAAGATTAAATCCTCTAAAAAATCGTCGAAAAAACAAGTAAAATAACCCTTGATTCGGAACTTTTTGTTGATTCGGAAGTTTGATTCGGAAGATTTGGCTTGGAATACCTTGATTCGGAACTTTTGGTTCGGAAGTCTTGATCCGGAACTTTCCCTTGATCCGGAACTTTTCCCTTGATCCGGAACTTTTCTTGATCCGGAACTTTCTCCTTGATCCGGAACTTTCCTTGATCCGGAACTTTTGGTTCGGAACTTCCTTGATCCGGAACTTTCCTTGATCCGGAACTTTTGGTTCGGGACTTCCTTGATCCGGAACTTTTGTTGATCCGGAACTTTTCGTTCAGAACTTTTGGTTCGGAACTTTTGTTGATCCGGAACTTTGGTTGATCCGGAACTTTTTGGTTCGGAACTTTTTCGTCCGGAACTTTGGTTGATCCGGAACTTTTTGGTTCGGAACTTTTGCTGGGTAATCAGAAACTTGTACGATGAACAGTCGATCAATAAAAGATGAGATAAACCCAGATTTTTTACCAAATAACCCAAAAAGTTTTGTGATTTCTACAATAATAAGTAAAAACAAATACTTATCTACTAATCCCAATCACAAAAACACCAAAAACACCAAGAATCAAGATGGATCTTCTTAAAGAACACTAATACAATCAAAAACTAAAAAACCACACAAATCATTACCTTAAATCACCCCATAGCTCTGATACCAAATGTAGAATCTTGATAACCTATGAATCTATGAAGTGGGTTGATGTTTTCTAGAGAGATAAACTAGACAGAGAAAGAGAGAGAAAACTATGTGTATTTTATTAAGTGAAAACTAGAAAGTGAACAACAACCAACCCCTTTCCAAGGAGGAAAGGGGTATTTATACTTCCAAGTCTTATGTGGACTTGGGCCGGCCCATGACAAGCCCATGGACCGGTTATTACTTAACTAAATAAGTAACTATTAACTACGAGCTATTACAACATTAATAATATTGTGGAGTGACTTATACTTCTAATATACGTAAAAACGTATTTCTAACAGGTAACAATGTCATGCGGCTTGTAATAATCCAATAAACGAAGTACTGCTTTATGCATTGAATTACGATACATTGCCTGACTAGCAATACAAGGTCTTATCATGGATATTATGTTCATGTTTTGGTTTTATATAACCATATTCATATAACGGTTTTTATTTAATCTATACAACGTCATAAAACGTATTGTATGATGTTTTTAACGACAATGGTTCGTATAATGATTTTGAAGGCGAAAGCCTATATTATGATTTTTGATAAGGATTTGTATAAAATGACTTTGGCTATTTTATGGCCTATTACAATGATTTGTACAAAATGATTTTCGGTAATAATTTTATACCGATGTTATATTGATGGATTTTATTAAACTCTATGAATTCACTCGGCGTTATCGCTGACCTTTTCTTTTAACATGTTCTATCTCAGGTACTTGAAGGTAATTCTCGGGAAGACAACAAGAATTCATGGCTCGCACTTAAATAATAATTTCCATTCAAGTTCTTTGTAAAACTTGTATGAAATACAATGACTTGGGACCTATGTAAATTTGATATTTATGAATGGAAATGCTTTATTTATAAACGACGCGATTTTTTTAAGCGTTGTCTATGATGTGAGTAATGTGCTATCCCGTAACACCAACGAGTCTTCCGCTGTATTGAGTTGTATAAATTTGGGAGTGTTACAGTTTGGTACCAGAGCTCTCGTTATAAAGAAACGAAAGATTTTTAAGACCAAGGTTTTGAATAAAACATTTCAAAATCTTTTAACTATAAACATTTTTCTTAAAATGTCTAAAAATCTTTTGACTATAACGGTGCCGAAGAATTCACGAGTTACCGACAAGGCCAGACTGAGAAGTGTTATTTTAATATATATATAACTTGGATTTTATATATATATATATATATATATATATATATATATATATATATATATATATATATATATATATATATATATATATATATATATATATATATATATATATATATATATATATATATATATATATATATATATATATATATATATATATATATATATATATATATATATATATATATATATATATATATATATATATATATATATATATATATATATATATATATATATATATATATATATATATATATATATATATATATATATATATATATATATATATATATATATATATATATAAATACTAGCCTTTAGACCCGTCCGGTGGACGGGCTAGCTTTAAGTATATATTTTTTTAATAAAAATAAAATTTATGTGTGTTTGTATTAGAAGTATCATATATATATGTAGTGTTAGTTATGGCATTGATATTTTAATAATGTAGCATAGAATAGACAAAAATAACGTAATTTAAGATATTTTACTTATTTAAGAATATTATGAGTTAATTGAATTAGCATACGTTAAAAGTACGAATAAGTTTGTTGCATTAATTTTTTTAAGAATTTTAATAATATTGTATAAATATTTTATGTAATTTTGAATTTTATGAGGTAATAAATTTTGTATATGTTAATGTTATGAATAACGTTTTTACATTAATTTTTTTTGAAATTAATATTATTGTTGTGCATTTTTATAGAATTTTGTATTTAAAGCATTGTTTCACCATCATTCCTTACATATTTTTATAGAATTTTGTATTTAAGGCATCATTTGTAATTCCTATATTTATTTTTATAGAATTTTATATTTAAGGCATCATTTGTAATTCCTATTTTATTTTTGAAGCATTTTATGGAATCATTTTTATAGAATTTTGTATATTTAAGGCATTGTTTCACCATCCTTCCTTATATATTTTTATAGAATTTTGTATTTAAGGCATCATTTGTAATTCCCATATATATTTTTATAGAATTTTATATTTAAGGCATCATTTGTAATTCCTATTTTATTTTTGAAGAATTTTATGGAATAATTTTTATAGAATTTTGTATATTTAAGGCATTGTTTCACCATCCTTCCTTATATATTTTTATAGAATTTTGTATTTAAGGCATCATTTGTAATTCCTATATATATTATTATATAATTTTGTATTTAAGGCATCATTTATATTTCTTATTTTATTTTTAAAGCATATTATGGAATCATTTTGATAGAATTTTGTATTTAATGCATTGTTTCACCATCATTCCTTATATTTTTTATAGAATTTTTTATTTAAGGCATCATTTACATCCTAAATATATTTTTATATAATTTTGTATTTAAGATATCATTTGTAATTCCTATTTTATTTTTGAAGCATTTTATGGAATCATTTTTATAGAATTTTGTATTTAAGGCATTCTTGCACCATCCTTCCATATATATATTTTTTTAAAATTTTGTATTTAAGGCATATAATTCATATATATATTTTTATATAATTTTGTATTTAAGGCATCATTTGTAATTCCTATTTTATTTTTGAAGCATTTTATGGAATCATTTTTATAGAATTTTGTATTTAAGTTATTTTTTCACCATCCATCCTTATATACTTTTATAAAATTTTATGTTTAAGGCATCATTTGAAATTCTTATATATATTTTTATAGAATTTTTTATTTAAGGCATCATTTGTAATTCCTATTCTATTTTTGAAGCATTTTATGGAATCATTTTTATACAATTTTGTATTTAAGGCATTGTTTCATCATCCTTTTTGATATATTTTTATAAAATTTTGTATTTAAGGCATCATTTGTAAATCCTATATATATTTTTATAAATTTTTTTTATTTAAGGCATCATTTGTAATTCCTATTTTATTTTTGAAGCAATTTATGGAATCATTTTTATACAATTTTTTAATTAAGGCATTGTTTCACCATCCTTTCTTATATGTTTTATAGAATTTTGTATTTAAGTCATCATTCGTAATTCCTATATATATTTTTATTAAATTTTGTATTTAAGGTATCATTTGTAATTCCTATTTTCTTTTTGAAGCATCTTATGGAAACCCTTTAATGAATTACATGTGTCATTTTTATAGAATTTTGTATTTAAGGAATTGTTTCACCATCCTTCCTATATAAGGGTTTTTGATTTGATTTGATATATATATATATATATATATATATATATATATATATATATATATATATATATATATATATATATATATGATGTAATTTGATTACATGATTGTTTGATGATTATTTTGATATTTAAACGAGGTATTTATACGACATAGATTATCACAAGGAACCCTAACTCCCCTAGCAAATCAATGGAAGCTATTCTCGTAGGAATTCTAGCTATCCTAGATCTAAACCAAGTTGTGGATATTTATGATCCCAACAAATGGTTGATATTCGTAGAAATGTTGATATTAGTTGATTGTGATATTAAAGAAGAATTGGCTAGATTAAATCTGATATCGATGTCATGACGATATTTCCTTATAGAGTGGAGTTTGACAAAACCTTACCACGTGGAAAGGTGTCATCTGATTCGTTGTCACCCAATTCTTAAATTTGAAATCTAAATGGTGAATGTTTCACTTGAGGCTGTCATTGGAACCATTACCCAAAAGCCTCATGCCACTAGTACCTTTACGATAAGTTTAATTGAATGATCGAGTCATTTTATACTAGTGACTCATTTGATAACTATTGATGAAGAAGTTATAGAATCGGAAATTAAGTGTTGTTCATATTGAACGTTTATTGCCCTTTTAAGGTATAAGAATAAGATTGAAAGTATTGGAGAATGAGATAGTATGTCGCATTGAGTATAAGTTGATTGAAACTTGAATGAAGTGAAATTTAACCCGTATGGAATATGATATTGTTAAGAGGAAGTCATTAAGTCCTGTGATTGAATTATAAGGTTTTAAATGATTGTTAATTCGTGTTAAGGGTTGTTCCTAGGCCATTGTCCACTAATGAGGATGCCCAGTGTCCAAGAAATAAAATGAAGAAATATTCTTCTGAAATTGGGACCGATGGATCTTTCGGGACATGTGAAACACCTAATGACTGATGTAGATTAGTATTCATTGTGGTATCTTTTAAAAATCCCTAACATAACTGAGACAACAGTTGGTAGGATGAGTTCTTGGAATTGTATGACATAGTGACACGTAATGTGTTACGGTACAATTTTGACTTGTTTGTGATTAATGAAAAGGCTACCTTTGATTGAAAAATTCTACATGTATCGATGTTATCTTTCTTTTCTTTCTTGTTCCTAATGTTCGCATTAGTGATGCAACCATTGAACAAGTACTCATCTTTAATTGAGTTACGTTGTGGATTATTCTTTTTGAGTGCCATCGAGGTCATGCACCTCATGATTAATTGGCTAAGCTCATTTCCTATTATATTGTGGTTAGTTCTTGGTAAACAACTTTTCATCACTCTTTTGTAGATCACTCATTGTTTTTATAAGATAAAACAGTATCCTTTGACAAAATTGAATTTTCATCACTATATGGATTATTTAAAGTGAGACTTATAAATAATCATTATTGAAATAAAGTTGATTATGAAATACCTTGGAAAACTTATTTGTTTTCATAACAAAGAAAATCTTTGTAAATTTATTTTTGATTCTTATTTAAGAATTACGCATGAAAATGTTTTTATTATAAACATGATGATAAAATTTTGTCGAATTGAGTATTGCATCGTTAATCCTAAAATTGTATATAGTTGCGCGTCTACATACAATTTGGAAGGGACCATGCAAGGCTGATTAGTAGTCACCATGAAATTATTAATAAACACAAAATTTTCTTTGAAGTTATGAAAGATGAAATTTTATGAGATCTGCAAGAAGTGCAAAGATAGGGACATATTGTTAGAGACACCTACATATGTGCCCGTACCATTCATTCTTCTGAGTCGAATTTACTCATCTGTGGATATTGTCTTATTTGACAATTGACAACCCTTTCTTGTCTTATTCTTTCATGGCAAGATTCTTTAGAAAGTATCTGATTATCGAGTGTTGATACCTGACTGGATGTATCGATGTTCCTATCATTTCTTTTGATTTGATTTCATTTGAATGACCTGGGTAACGATCCGAGGAGCTTTCAAATGCGTACTCAAATTCATGAAAACATGGGATATACTCATATTCGTTAATGTATTCGTCTGTATCTGATTTGAAATTGTCTCACGTAGATTATGCGTTGACCTTACTCTTTTAAGGTTAATTATGTCTCCTGCTATCCTTGAATTTGTGAAGGATTATGAATTATTATTAGTCTTTTGAGAAGTTCACATCTTATCAACGATAATGAAACTGAAAAGCTGGTAGTGCCAGTAGAATGGATTGATTGATTATGACATGACGACATTGTCTTAATTGATGGGAACTCGAGTAGAATTTCCCTAAAAGATAAGATGTTGATTATCAAAAGTGATCTAAATAATTCCCGATTGATGACCATATACTGCTTTTAGACTTGAAATTTTACCATGAATGGTTGTGAACTAGTCATAGATCTTGCAATCTAGAAAGAACCTAATATGAATTTATTAAAAGATGTTTCTGTTATCTGAAACTTTAGGAGGTATTTATTGGTGAATTACCTAGACTTTTGCCATTAAGGCAAGTTGAAAATGGTATTGATTATATTCCCGGTGCTGCACCTGTGGCTTGTGCACTGTACGTCAGCACCATCTAAATTAAAAGAATTACCGTACAACTGAGAGAGTTGTCGGAGAAAGCTTTTATTCTACCGAGCTCGTCATTATGAAGAGCTATGGTGTTATCATTCCTTATATTTTTTAATTACCGTGAACTAAGTAAATTGACGATTAAAATCTATATCCACTACCCAGGATGATAGATTTGTTCAATCATTTACAAGGTTCTAGCGTATATTTAGAAATTTGATCCACGACATGGTTATTATCAACTTTGCGTCCGCGAAAAGATTATCTATTCCAATTACTACATCTAGAAATTTTAATGAACATTATAAGTTTCACGTGATGTCGTTTGGATTGACCAATGCACATGTAGCATTCATAAATTTGGTGAATCACCTGTGTAGGCTTTAATTTGATAAATTCATGCTCGTGATCATTAAGGGCTATTTGTTTGTTTATAAGAATAAGAATGAGTTAATAATTATTTATAGATTGCCCTGAATTGGCCGAACAATAAAAACCTGTACCTTGAATTTTTAACATGTGATTTAAGACTTAATCCTTTACATGATTTGACCATGTGGTTAATAAGATAATGGGATCTATATTGACTTTTCAAAAGTTAGAGACATTAAGACTTTGGGTTTTACCAAAAAGAAAGTGAAAATGTGTTTTGACAAATGTTTTATCGAAAAGAACTTTTGAGGGATTATTCCCTTATACCCAGAACATTTAACTAAACTCCTGTTTAGGGGTAAATGTTCGTGTATACCTCAAGACAACCTAACAGGGATCGAGGAAACCGTTAAACCATGACTTAAAATTTGAAATGACAATTTTTGCTTTTCAACTAAGAAAATTTTTACCAAAGAATAAACGAAGGTTTTTCGAACATTTATCGATCTTATTAATTATTTTAATTGTTTTCGATAAATCAACAAAAATCTTTTTAATTAAATTCAAATTTATTTTGAACATTTTTATAATTGGTCGAATTAAGGAAATTAAAATTTTTACGTTATGTTTCATAAAAAATAAATATTTATTATTTAATTAGTTGTAATAATTATCGACGCTTTAAACGTCGGATTAAGCAAAACTGATAAAAATGATAGCTGAAACGAAACTGAAACTTAGAAAATATGAAGAAAGGTGAACGTAATTACTGACACATTATGTAGAAAATATAAAGAACCAAATAGGATGTGTTTCTTAGTAATGATGGTGCAAAATAACTTGCCCAAACAATTTAAAATATAGCCGATGCTTGTGAAAAGGAAAATATAGATAATAAAAAGGGTTTGATGTGAACCATTAGAATTGAGAAGTCGATGGCGTTAAATGTATAAAAGGCCGCTTGTGGTTGTCTAAATATGAAGGATTTTGAGATTTAGTCATGTTGAAATCTTATAAGATGAAGTATTCGATTCTTGTCATTTCTGATTAAAAGTATCTTGGTCTGAAGAAGTTGTACTGATGGCAAATTATGAAGGCAGACATCGCCTCATACATTAGTAAAAATCTAACTATTGCAAAGGTCATCATCTGAATTTGATTCGATTTGGGTCATCGTCGATAGACTGACCAAATCTACTAATATCATTCCCGTTAATGATAGATTCTCGATGAAGAAATTGACTCTTTGTATTTAAAGGAGTTGTGTAAACATAGTGTGCCTGTATCGATCATCTCTATCAAGATCCTCTCTTCGCATCGAATTTCTAGAGATTTGCTCAGAAGTCACAAAGAACAAACCTTGATGAGAATATTGTTTACCACCCCAATCGAAGGGACGAGGTAAACTAATGATACAAAACACTAAAAGTGTTGTTTTATGTTTGAACGATTGACCTTTGGTAATAAATCGTATAATCGTTTTCCTTTGGAGAGATCATCATTGATAATTATCGTATTAGGATCGAGATTGAATCTTGTGATGATCTATATGAGAGCATCTGTAAGCAGGAGTTGGGATGAAGACACCCGACATACACCCACTGTGAGTTGGACATGTCTTTTAGGTTTAAGGTTTTCAATGACAACAAACCTAACCTTACAAAATACCCGACGCGCGAGACCTGAAATGATTGTTGAAATTAGGATCTGATTATTGACTGCCGGTAGTGGGCAGGAGGTTATGTGAATATGAAATGTAGATCTTGAAGTGCAGGATGGGTAGCGAAGTTATGCCACAAAATTTCACCATAGAAAGATGAATTGAAAATCTGAAAGATCATGGGAATTAAGTCCCCGTTGTATGGGACCATTGAGATGATGTAAAAGTTGGTTTGAAAGGCATATAAGCTGGATCTACCCTATGACTTCAAGGGATGCGTGAATTATGTTTCGTATATCTAACTTGATAAAATGTCTATCGAGTGAAAATCTGATTACTTCTTGATGAAGTTTAGATCGGCGAAAAGTTGCATTCATCAAAAACCCGTGAACATCATGGATAGAGAAAGTAAGTCAACAATAAGCTTGATCTTATTCCCGTAGTTATGTCTGATGAAACTCGCGTATTGTAATGAATTACACTTGTAAGAAAAGACCGAATGTGGAGGAAATACCCACATGGCTTTAACTCTATAATAAGCGAGTAGTAAGATAAGATGATCTTTGAGGACAAAGATCCTGTTTAGGGGTAAATGCTGTGACAATGCGTCAATTTATGGTTGATATTTTATTCTCAAGTATTATTTAAAAACATTATTTTAATGTTATATTATGAACTCACTCATTTTTGGGAAGAAATTTGGATTTACGTCTTGAAGTAGCATCAACTACCTCTAAACCGGAGGACTCTACATTACGTGCTTACGTTTACATACACCGTTTTTGGTGACAGTCCGACATTTCAGGAAAATAAATTTATTCGTGAATATTATTTTGGAATTTAAATTTGTGTTGGTTCATAAACTCACAAATTTACGACAAGAGATTAGGACTTACGTGCATAATTTAACGTCCTTTACGACTAAACCGGAAACCTTAGGATTACGTATTTACGTTTTTGAACTCCGTTTTTATGAGACAATTTTTATTAGATTCGTTTTGTGCCGTTGATTCATAATTTATAAAAATGTTTTTCGTAAAACGACCCGAGGGTACGCAAATCGAGGAAACTAGAATCGAGGAATACCCGCAAATAAATAGGGATGAGACAAGATAACTCTTGTCCCATCCCCACTAAATAAAAGGGCAAGCTTAAGCTACACACCTTTGAGGTGTCAACTTTACATGACTAGTTACGACACTTGTCTTAACTTTCTCTCAAACTAGCAACTACACAAAACCACCTACACTAAACCATTTCCTCACTTTGTTACATGCAAAACTCACACTCTCTCTCTCTCTCTCTACTCTCTATGAACGTCCATCTTCATCAAAAACACCACCATTGATCAAAAAAATCAACCATAAATCATATGTATAATTTACATATGATGAAAACCCATTGAAAAAATGAAGATTGGAGGTGGTTATAACATGTGCAAAGGAGTTTCCATGGAGTTCCCAGGCTGATTTTCATGAAGATATTCATCCATTTGAAGGACCCAAGAAGTTCATTTACCAAGTTGAAGGTTTGGTAACAAGGAACCAAGCCTTGTTCATCATAAACCTCATCTTTTCATCACTATTGGTGGTATAGAGATTGTTTCTTCCTATCCTCTTGTTATTTTGATTATGTAATCTTGTATTTTCTTTCTTATTGTATATGTATATGATGAATATATGATGATAAAAATGTTGTGTGGGGATCAAGTGTTGATAAATATGATTAAAAAGATGAAAAACCATAAGAAACAAGGCTAAAATCTTGCTTAAATTGTTGGCTGTATAAAAATAGTAAGTAACCAAGTCATAAACTGATAAAATTGCATGGTGGAATCAATTTACAGTAAGTGTTAGATGTCATACACATGTGAGAGTTGGCCATGCAATGGAATCATCAAAATGAGTGAGATATGATCAAAACAAGATTAGTGTACCAATCTGAATAGTCTGTTTTGTAGGAACTGTTAAGGATAGTTAGACATAGAATGAGCAGTAGCTATAATTAAGTTATTTGTAGCACATAATATTAAGTTTATGACATCCAAAAATGAGATTCTATCTCCTTATATAACTCAAGATATGATAAAAATGGTGAAGATGAAACTAAAAATCAGATTTTGAAGAATTAATGTTTAATAGTATTATATAAGCACTCAAACTAATATAGTATAAAATGTGAATTAAAACCCACTAACTTATAAATTTCATTTATATAAATATGTATAAGGTTAAATAAATGGACACTTTATAAAAATGGTAGTTGAATAAGATTTATAAGTTATAAAAACTATAAACATGATTTTTACGACTTTTTCGGCTATTACCGTAAAATTAACGTTTTTCGCCAATTAAAACTTAGACGATCAAACCCGTCTAATGTAATGTTTTTAAAAGTCATATACTGATATATTAGTACCTAATACAAGTAAAAACCGATAAAACCCGAACTATATAACATACGGACATTAACGAGCTAAGTTAGCATATTTGGACTAATAATTTAAGTAAATGAGTTAAACACTTATAAAAATTACTTATTGGGCTTAACCCATTTGGGCCCAACATGTAAAGTGTAAATACTGATAATACAAGTATAAAGTGGATTACTACAAGTTAATGAACTTATAATAGGCTTATTGGACCTAAAACATGTAAATAGGTAAAACTAGTAAACTAGTAAAAAGTTACCAATACATAAACACTAAAATGAGTAAATAAGAATGTATAAAACCAGTTGATCATCATCATATATATAAAATCATCATATGTATACATAATTGTTATTTTTATAAAGTCATTGGACAAAAGTCTAAGACGAGTATTATTTGTCTAGGTTTCCGTGATTGAAGCACGTACCGTACATCCGAATTGCCGATAACCCGCCTTCCCACATCAACGTAAGTTCATAGCCTCACACTCTTTTAAATGTTTTTATGAAATGTTATATAAACCCGCGAGGGAGATAACATGTTAGTTTTAATAAAATAGGACACCATTTGTCCCGATTGTTTGTTTATTGATTTGGACCCGAATGATTGTATGACCCGATGAATGATTATATGACCCGATGTATGAGATAAAATGGATTATTAAAGTTAGGTTATGTCACTAAAAGTCCCATTAGCATGAATTGTGAACTACCGGGATTTGGTAGACGCTTATGCATATAATAGTACTATTTGGGGACGATCACCCCAGTTCGCGCCTTGATGGTTGATCCCCGTCGTGCCACATTGATTGGTAAGCGAATTTATGTATGAGAAGATTTATACAAGCGTGATTATTGTGACGACATGCTAATTTAGATGGGCAAATTAAGTTTCGGGCTAGCTACCCGTTGTTTGTTGTAGTAAGGTAACAATGTCATGCGACTTGTAATAATCCAATTAACGAAGTACTGCTTTATGCATTGAATTACGATACATTGCCTGACTAGCAATACAGGGTCTTATCATGGATATTATGTTCGTGTTTTGGTTTTATATAACCATATTCATATAACGGTTTTTATTTAATCTATACAACGTCATAAAACGTGTTGTATGATGTTTTTAACGATAATGGTTCGTATAATGATTTTGAAGGCGAAAGCCTATATTATGATTTTTGATAAGGATTTGTATAAAATGACTGTGGCTATTTTATGGCCTATTACAATGATTTGTACAAAATGATTTTCGGTAATAATTTTATACCGATGTTATATTGATGGATTTTATTAAACTCTATGAATTCACTCGGCGTTATCGCTGACCTTTTCTTTTAACATGTTCTATCTCAGGTACTTGAAGGTAATTCTCAGGAAGACAACCAGAATTCATGGCTCGCACTTAAATAATAATTTCCATTCAAATTCTTTGTAAAACTTGTATGAAATACAATAACTTGGGACCTATGTAAATTTGATATTTATGAATGGAAATGCTTTATTAATAAACGACACGATTTTTTTAAGCGTTGTCTATGATGTGAGTAATGTGCTATCCCGTAACACCAACGAGTCTTCTGCTGTATTGAGTTGTATAAATTTGGGGGTGTTACAAGCCATCTCCCCAGTAACCCCATCATGCCGGACAGTGGTGAGATCAAAGAAGATGGACAATGACCGCTCCTATGCAGCTAGAGCAGCATGGGCCTGATGCTGCAGACCCTCCCTGACCTGAATGCGCTGGTGGAGGCGGTAGTTCTCATCCAATAACCACTTCAGTGCCTCGTCCGTCCTAGCCTGGATGCCTTTTGCAGTATGGGAGTCTCCCCTCATAGTGCGGAAAAGAGTGTCGATATGCTCATAAATGACGGCATGGCTCTGTTGACTGACTGTCAACTGGCTGTGGAGGTCGGATATCTCTCGCTCATGGCATGCAGCCAATGCGGAGATCTAGGCCTGGATGGAATCGACACGTCCTGCCCTGGATCCTTCCCCGGTCTCATAAGTGGAGACAGGTGCGGGTCCGGAGAAATAGCCGGATGAAAAGGACAGAGGCATAGAAGATGGTATGCTAGAAGGGGCCCGGTCCTCCTCCATAGAGGTTGGGGCCAGTGTGGCTGATGCTGAGATAGAAAATGGGTCCCCTGGGAGTACAGCTTCGGTGGCTAGGTCATCCTCTGAATCCGAGGCTGACAACCACCCACACTGCGTCGATCGTGGGGATGAACAAACAACTGGAGTAGGGGCTACTCTGGGTGGAAGAGTCGTAGATGCAGTAGGCGGAGTCATGATGCTATGAAATAGTATTATTTTAAGTTTGAAGTGAGTATAAGCTTACAAACAAAGAACAATATTATATAGATTACATGCTTTATGAAATATATCCCCTTTTAAACAATTATTAGAATGCTTTAAGGTTACAGATATTTATACTTATACATATATATGTACTATCATGTAAGTAGTTCATTTATCAGTTAGTAAGTGTGTAGTTTAGTTTAACATTACTCATATTCGCATTTCAGTATTTTACTATATAGTGTAAAATTTTCAAGTTTAGCACGTCTATCATATAGCAACACCTTACTAAGCAGTATTAATAATTAAGTGTAGTAAACATGTATATATATACATACAGTTAGTTCACATAGCATAAAATGCCCTAAGATCTATATGCTTAACTAAGACGGTCCCAAGTTAAAATCCCCAAAAAGTGTTTTATAAGTTATAGTCCAGTTTTTAAATAAAAGAAAATAATTTTATTTTTATTTTATTTAAAAATTTATCTGGTTCTCTATAACTAATGCTCTGATACCATTCTCTGTGACACCCCGGGTAGGGTCAACATATGCGGAAAATATCCACGGAGATGTCACAAGGGTGGATCGATAGCATATAGTCCATAGAGCATAAGATAAAGAGTTAGTGTAAACATATTACATGTTTATTTAAACAAATAAATAAAAATTGTCTTAAACATGGTGAAGAGTGTTTGTTTAGTTTCCCAAATAGAACCCCGGACGAGTCCTACAATGCAGATTACTAAGATGCTGGAGACCATGCACACACCACGTACTAACTTCATATTCCTGTGCAAAACATTCTAACGGGTCAACATAAAGTTGGTGAATTTACAGATTTTAACAGTTAATTAGTTTGGACATACAATAATCATAGAAGTAATAATGCACAAAGCATTCTTACTAAAATGTAAATAACATTTGTTAATTATTAGAAACTGAAGCTTAACCCCGTAGTCCTCAATAGATGAGGACGTAGCGTCTTACAAAAAGACACCCATTCCAGTTCCAACATGGTATACGTCTGTTGTCCCGGCCAAGGCACAGTGAGCATGACTCACCCAGACGGGGATGGTCAATCCCTAATAGATCTATTTATAACATTTGGGCGATTTACAACAATTTAACAGTTTCAATAGTAAGCAATCATAATCCAGTTTATACAATCCAGTTATGTCCAATATATGTTTGCATATTTTCTTTCCCAAAATGGGAAAGTTTTATCAAAGTTTATAGGGGGCTGTAAACTCACCTGGGAGTAGGCAATTTCTTGTTTAACACGGGTATCCAAATAAAGCTCACACCAAAGTTATGCCTAATCAGATAATACAGTCTAAATAGATAGTACAAAGAACATATAGGTATGCTTATACGGATTTTATTCAGTTCATTCATACTATGGTATTTATCTAAATAACCATAGTTCAAGTAGCAGCAATATTCATTTAACTTATTTATATAAGTTTAATTTCTAAGTTCACATCACATGTTTAACTATAAATATTAGTTAGCATACATGTATTTATAGTAAACATTCAATTTCCAATTAAGTTTTACATTTAAGTAAACATAAAAGAAAATGTTTCACTTAAGATATTAATCTATGTTTATAGTACTTGTACCAATAACATCCCGTTAAATTTTATAACCACGTTCTATATTTGAGTAAACATAAGGGTTTTACCTATAATATCTACGTAGTAACATTTAATTTAATTAACGTTCACATAATTTTATTTCTTAAAAGTATATGAGCACACGTATTGACAATACATATTCATAATTGTTTATACAATTATTTCCTAAAGTAAATATAATGTTTTATTTAAAAAAAATATAATATTTTATTTAACTTTAAAGTTTCCATAAATTATTTTTAAAATTTATAAAATAATTTAAACTTAAGAATTTATACCTTAATTCTTATGGTCTAAGTATTTTAATTATGTTTTATTATAATTAAAATAGATTTTAGGGTTAGGGCTTGGAAATGTTTCGGGATATGACAAAACTAGTCCTTCTATATTTTTAAAGGAGTGTAACTTTCGGATTTTACATATTTTGTACCTAGGGCTTGCTAGAGTTTCGGATTATGGTAGATTTGGTCCCCCTAGTATTATCTAGGTTTTTGTAACTTTATAAAAATTTCAAAAACAGCCCCTAGGGATTCTTTAGGTTTCGGTATTTGACAAAATAGTCCTTAGGGTTTTAAAATAGCAATACAACTTTTACAAACTTCCCAAAATGGTCCCTAGGGTTTAATTTACCACGTGTAGTCTTTATTTATACCCTACACTTTTGTATATTTACATTTTCAGTCCTTGTGTTTACTAGTTTATCAAAACAAGTTTCATAAGTCACGGTTTTAGTCCTTAAGCTTTGTAAATTGTCAGTTCATCCAAAAAGTTTTTATAAGTTATATTTTACTATAAAAACTTTCATTTTAACATTTAAACTTTATATGGGCTCATTAAATGGGCTAAACATCTAATGGGCTATTTTAGTGGGCTTAAATATATTTCAAGTCCACTAATTTGTTTAAATGGGCCCTTAAATCATCTATTGGGCTTAATACATTTTTAAGTCCTTTAATTAGTTAAATGGGCCTAATTGTGATCTTAAGACCATTTAAGTTACTATAATTTATAAAATGGGCTCATTGGGTCCATTTAAGTTTTGAATTAACATTTCATGGACTTAATTAGTCCATTCACATTAATTTACATTTTATGTATATTTTTACTTAGGATATTCTTATAAGCTTATTATGAGCTTATTAATATTTACTTTCCCAATCTAAATGAATAAAACTTACCTTTTGTTTGATGTGTTATACCAAATTAGATCTAAGTGTGTCATAAGGTTACAAGTAAGTCATAAGCTCTAGTAGGAGCTTATAACCTACGGCTATAATTAGTTATAGGTTATTAACATAAGTCAAGTCTCCCTTTTAAGTTGCATGTATATTTATAAGTGTTACAATAATAGATCTAACTATGTACATATCAAATAAATAAGTTACAAGTCCAAAATAAGATCTAAACTATGTCTAGACCTAAAAATCAAACATAGATCCATGCATATTCATCTACAGCTCACGACTATATTTTTAGATCTTGATACTTCCAAGATGAACACTATATCTAGTTTCTAAGTCTTGTAATTATAAAAAAATACAATCATGATTATCTAGTTTACATGCATGTTTCCAAGGTTACTATTTTTCCAAGGAGACTACATATAGCCCACGGCTATATTGTCTCTTCCCAAGGTTCCCATAATCTTGTTTTATGTTTAAAATACTCAAGTTAATCTTTGTCATTAGATCTATGGTTTATAATAGCATGCATGTACATTTAACCTATTTTAAATCCTATGTAACCCACGGCTACATTTATACACATAAGTTGTATTTGTGATTTTTAATAGTCATCTTAACATGTATCATTTCATATTCCATCATTTAAACATAACACATAAATCACATACACATTAACCGTTTATGTCGTGACCTTTAAGGTCATGGTCTTCAAGACTTTTAGGTTACACACATCCATTTTATGAGATCTATGACTATTGGTTTAACCATAGTCCCATTAAACAAGATTTGTAACTCATGCCACCTTTAGATTTACGAAACGTCTCATATGGTTTTTAAATCTAGTTCAAAATATGGAACATAAAGCATGTGTTTCTTAATAAAGATTTTTAAATCATGAACATGATTTTTATAAATATGTCGTGACCTATAATGGTCATAGCTTTATCAAACTTTGATCTTTAACATGTTATTTACTTGTGTTTATAGATGTATGATGATGCATGCATGAAGAAATGGAAGAACAAGTAGTCTATACCTTTCTTTCTTAAAAGTTACCAATGAAGATCTACATGAACAAGAATATTAGAGATCTAATCAAGAGGATGATGGAAACCCTAACTATAACCAAGCCGTGACCTTTAAGGTTTTGGCTAGGGCTTGTTATAGTGGTTCCAAAGATGATGATGCTACCAAATGATTAATAGTTAATATGAGACAAGAATTTAGTAGATTTAATGAAAAACTTTGGATTTTTGTGGCTTAATGCCGAATAATTTGAGAGAGAAAGATATAGAGAGAATGAGATTTGGTTTGCATAAGAGGTTGAGAGAATGTATGTGTGTGTTTCGGCTTAAAGGGGAGAGAGAAGGGTGAGGGCAAATGCATGATTGCCTTGGTAAGAACCATTGTGCCATGTGTTGGCTTTTCCAAAACCAAGACAACCCTTCTTCTTCCACATATCGAGTGCCGTGTCTAGCTAGTCAAAAAAAGGGGGGGTAATGGGCTTTGGCTTGGGCTCATGTTGGGCTAGTACCTAAGGAGTATAGTCTTGGGCTAGTTCAAGGAGGTTAAAACGTGTTTGTGGTATACACACTTGCACACATACACGGCTACATACACCATGTAGTTTGTTTTTTTTTCCAACCTTGATTTAGTGTTGTGTGTATAGCCAAGTATTGATTTTTACATTTTTATCATTTGTTCTCCTAGTCTTAAGTACAAGGTTTGAGCTATGTAGCTTATTTACAACAAGTATGAATGTAAAGGTATAAGTACCTAAATGAACAAGTTCACACACAACCTATAGGAATATACATATGAGTATGTGTTCTAGGATTAATGGGTGCAACTTCATTACATAAAATCATGGTAAAATCATGGATTTTACAAAATGTTCGTTCGTTGTTCCGGTCTTATCGAATTGATTACAGTTGAACGTGTGACACAGTTGTTCTTGGTGAAAGGAAAAGAAAATGATTATCTATTTTAAAATAAAAATGAAATGTAAATGTCGTTGAGTAAGTGTAAAAATAAGTAAAAATGAAAGCTTGAAAATATTAAACTAAGAATTAAGACTATAAAAATAAATTGACAAAATTTAAAGTTTTAAATAAAAATAAAACTAAAAATACAATAAAATAAAATAAAATAAAAATAAAATTTTGACTAACTATTTCGGAAAAACTAAATTTTTTGAAAAACAACCTAATTTCGGAATAACAGACAAGTTTGGATAAAAGACCTATTTTCGGAAAAACCATACTTCTTCGGATAAACTAGCTAATTCGGAATAACTACAAATCTTCGGATAAAACATAAATTTTCGGAATAAACAAATATTTTCGGAATGAACAAGATCTTCGGAATAGAAGTGTTTTTCAGAATATGGCATATGAATTCAGGTAAACTGAATATTTCAAAACAAAGCCAATATTTTCGGAAAAATGAATATTCGGAAAAAGATGTTAATTTCGGATAAATGAACTAATTCAGAATATATGTAAATCTTTGGAATATTAAATTCGGAGAAAGGGGTATTCTTCGGAATAACAAAATCCTTTTCCGAAGATCTAAAAATGGATGAATAGTATCTGAAAAAAAATAAGCTACGAATAAGCACAATTCAAATAAGAAATCAACCAAAACTTAATCTAAAGAAACTTTAAGAAAAACTAAATAAACCACAAATTAAAAACTTGAAAAACACTAATTAATCTATAAATTAAAATCAACTTTTTATAAAATAAACTAATAAAAACATTTAATCCAAAATAAGTAAAATCAAACAATAAGCACCAAACACAATAAGCTATAAAAACCAAACACATAAAAACCAATAAGCATAATCAATCAAACACATCAATAAAGCAATAAGCATAAAGATTAAGCTAAATACATGATTATCTAAATCAAGAAAATAGATTAATTATAAGAAAGGTAGAATGAGAATGATTATCTAAAAAAAGCTTGGATTAAAGATGATTAAGATTCAAATACAAGATTTAAATTATAAAAGCTTGAAAAACATGAAATTAAATCTAGAGAGAGAAAGTAAATTTATTCTACTCCTAAAACATGAAAAATAAAACTAACTAAAAATTAACTGTTACTTCCTAATGACATATTAGGAGGTATTTATAGGAGGAAATGGAAGGAGTGTTGTTTTCTTCTTTCTTTCTTCTCATATCGACTCGATTTAAATTCTTCGTCTTTCTCGATGTTGTCTCGGGATTTGTCAATATGAATTGAACTCGTCTTCTAAATTTCTTCTTTTGTTAGATTTGGTTCATCGACTTCATAAAACTTCTGTCTTTATACTTTTTCTTCGATAAATCTTCAGAATAAGCCTTGGACTTTCGTTCTTTTTTCACTCTTGATCTTTCGACTTCGTCTTTTGTCTTTTTCTTCGATAAAAGTCCGTGAAAGCCCGTGTTTTCTTCCCTTTTCACATTTTGGTCCTAAATCACAACAAAAACACAAACCACACATAATTCCGACTTTTATGACATTAATTACACGTTTTGGCTTGGTTATTATTATAATTAAGTGGTAAAAGGATGGGTGTTTTCACACCTATCATGGGTCGTTTTGAAGTGAAGACTTGAAGTCAAAGGCCTCCGAAGACATCATCAGCATTAGACGCTTCATGAAAGCTCTTATTCTTAATCATTATGTACTTGTTAGGAAAAATATTGTAAAGAATTCACGTCGTCCCATGGGGGAAGATTGTTGGAAATTCACTTTATGTGACGACATTTAAGAATTCCCATTAGTTATCATAGTCACTCACGCAAAGACTAGACTAGGAAACTATGTATAGTGTAGGAGCGTGAGTGACTATATATACCCCTCCAAGGCATGAGGGGTTGCTGATTGTGTTTTTCCCATTTTTCATTTTAATACGTTTTTCCTTTCTTTCTCTTTACACACACAACCCTCTATCTCTCTCCACCATGGTTGTCCATCTTTAGCTCCACCTAAGACCACCGGATCTAGTAAATAGCAAACCTATAGAAAGGAAATCAATAAAATAAGGATTAAGGTTTATGAATATAGCGTATGCGTAATGCTTAAAGACTTATGAAAACGAACACAACCGTACCAAATTAATGATCAACCAAAATCTTTTTCCCTTTTATTTTTTGGTGAAACCGACGGCCAAAGGAGAAAGAGAGAGTAGGGTTTGTTTTATTTTTTGTAAAATGGTAAAATTGTTTCCCTGGGATGTTTTTGGTGCATGTAAAATAGTTAATGGCCGGGATTGGCCCGTTTGTCTTTCTTTCTTGCTATGCCTGCCAAACACACCCTTATTATAGTTTTCGTGTTTTAACTTTATTCCCGTGTTTCAACTAATTATCGTGTGTGTTCGTGTTTTAATCTCGTGTTTTGATTCTCGTCATGCTATAAGTATTATATGTAAATACTTATCGTGTAATAATTCATATACGTAATAATTATCGTAATTAATTAATATATGTAAAACTTACATTAAATGTTCATGATACATGTCATATATTAATTAATTGTAAAGTTTTAATTTATCCTTGTTTTCATGTTATTAATGTTCTTATGTATTTTATGCGGGTTTTACACTGGCAATCCACAATGAACCGAAATCAAAGAATTTGACTGCTTGACAATTTCTCCCCCTCAATTGTTGACGCGTGTTCTATCTAAAGAGTTGTAGTCGTCGTTTGAGTAGTTGCATCGTCGAGTATGTAGATACCAAATCGTAGATCCTCGATTCGTAGAGATGATAACTTTGTAAAAAACAAGATTTCTCTCATTTTAACAAACAAATGCACTGAAGCGTACGTCTATTTGTGTTAGATCATGATACCAAATGTAAATATGGACACAATCCCTTACATGGTTATAAAGTAAACATGCCTGAGAAAATTAATTACCGTTGTTGAGCAATAGCTTTTCGAAGAAATACTTGACTTGAATGTGAAAAGCGGGTTACTATATGAAATAATAGCAAGCTATATAGGCATGTTTTATGAAATATTTACAACTTTTGTACGAACTCTATTTATGGCATTGTCACAATATTAATCAACATTTCTAAGGCTGTAAATATTATCGTCCCAAAAGACATGTTTTTGAAAAATAAAGTAAAAATATTTTTGTATTTTTCTGAAATTTCAATTATTAGGGTTTTTAAATGGTTTTATATATTTATATTCTTCTTTTGTTGATATGAATATAAAAAATATATATATTTGATCACAAAGGATAAGGAGAATAGTTTACCACCACTATTGTTTCTCTTCATATGCCAATGCCTTAAGAGTCTCAGGCGAGAAGGTTTTCATTCCTAGCTTGTTGGCTAAAAATTCAATTCGAGCGTGATCTAAGGCCTTCGTGAAAATGTCCGCCAATTGATACTGTGATTTGACAAAGTAAAGCTCGATCACTCCAGTTTCCACTTTCTCCTGATAAAATGGTAGCAAATGTCAATATGCTTCGACCGGGAGTGTTGGACATTATTGCAGCATAGAGCAATTTCACTTTTGTTGTCGCCGTACATCAGAATTTTGTTGAAACCTAGATCATAGTCGCTTAATTATGATCTCATCCAAAGAATTTGAGCACAGCAACCGGACATAGCTATGTATTATGCCTCCGTACTTGAATTTGCAACACTTTTCTGCCTTTTCGATACCCAACTGATTAGTCGATCTCCTAGTAGTTGCAAACTTCCACTTGTGCTACACCTTGTGTCTTGACAACCCGCATGATCTGTAATCTGCATATGCCATTAGTGAAATCGAGGAGTCCTTCGAGTACTAAAGTCCCCAATTAACGGGTCCTTGAGATATTAAATTCTCCTTTTAACAGCAACTATGTGTAACTCATTAGGCCTAGTTTGATACCGAGCACACATACATATAGCAAATTGAAGGTCATATCTACTACCTGTAATATATAGAAGGGTATCGATCAATCCATGATAAAGTGAATGATAATTAAGAATCCCATCTGGATCAACATCTAGTTTGGTTCTTTCCACCATTGGAGTATCCACGGGGTCGCAAGATTCCATCTTATATTTCTTAAGCGATTCAAAGGCATATTTGGATTGGTTGATAAAGATGCATCTGGGACTTTGAGGTATCTGAAGTCCAAAGAAAAATGATACCTTACCCATCATCGACATCTTGAACTTTGAAGACATGAGTTTCCCATATTGATCCGATAGAGTTTGGGTCGAGGCTGCAAATATAATATCATCAACATATATTTGTACCATAATCATATCTTTCCCTCTTTTCTGAAGGAACAACGTTGGATATACCTTGCCTTTTGTGAAGCCTTCTGCAATGAGTAATTGTGACAATAGATCATACCACGCGCGTGGAGCTTGCTCTAACCCATAGACAGCCTTCTTAAGCCGATACACATGATTAGGATATTTAGGATTTACAAAATCATGCGGCTATTGAACATAGACTTCTTCCTTGATTTCACCATTTAGAAATACCGTCTTACCATCCATCTAATAGACGATCATATTCATATGAGCTGCATAAGCGAGGAATAGTCTAATTGATTCCAAACAGGAAACAGATGCAAAGGATTCCATAAAGTCGATACCCAATAATTATCGATAGCCACGAGCTACAAATCGAGCCTTGTTCTTCAATATTCCGCCTAACTCGTCGAGTTTCACCTTGTAAACCCATTTCAAAGTGAGTAACATCACTTTATCCGGGTATGGGACAAGTTGTCATACATCAAGACGTTTAAATTAATTAAGTTCTTCTTGCATAGCTTCTATCCAACATGATTGTGTAAAAGCTTCTTGCCACGTCTTAGGTTCAACTTTAGTGAGAAAGGCATCAAAATGGCAAAATAATGCACTTTCTTGTAGTTGACTTCGTGTAGATATCGAACGATTAGGGTCACCAATAATAGTATCTATAGGATGATCCTTTTTCCATTTTTTGTCATGTTCACGAATCTTGGGGTTGAAGTAGACCATAGTAGGAGCTTCCTCTGAGGTGGACGACTCGACTTGATTAATGTCGGGAATAGGTACACCAAAGAATGTAAGTTCATGCATCTGAGCGAGATCTATATAGTGATCATCATCCTATTCATCATCAATAGGCATAAATAAGATAGGTAATTGATTTGGATGTTTGTTGGAAATTACTCGTTGAAGGTGTATCTCGACCAATTGTTGTTGTAGACACATCTGATTGTGCTTCATGTGTTGGAGCTACAACTTTGTTAACCAGAGCTATTTCTTTAGGTTCTAGAGCTACAATACTTGGAGGAGTAAAGAATTTATCAAAGAACGGTTGAAACAACATATCTAACTCATTCCTTGTAGGTGGTGTAAATGATGATTAAGTAGGGTTATTTGGGACAAGACCAGAGCTAATGTTACTGGGTCCCTTTTCATGAAGTACGGGTTCGGAGCTGATTTGCTCAGAAGCCATTGTTGTCAGCTCATCAAAATCAACATTCATAGTTTCAAGATTTTACAAGAATTTCGATTGTAGATTTGGAAAACCTTCTTTGTGGGTGCGTAGCCAATAAAAATACCAATATCAGCTTTTGGTTGAAGTATTCCCAAGTTTTCACTATCATTGTTCGGATAGCAAAGTGCACCAAACACATGAAGATATGATAAATCGGGTAATTTTCCATGAAGAAGCTCATAAGGAGTTTTACCATGGCGCTTTCAAATTAGTGATCGGTTTTGGGTGTATACTGTAGTAGATACTGCTTCTGCCCACAAAAACAATGGATCCTTTGCATAAATTTACATCGTTCAGGAAGCTTCCATAAGTGTGTGATTTCGCCTTTCAACGATACCTTTTGTTGTGGAGTTCGAGCAACGGATGTTTCATGAGATATACCAACTTCTTCATAATAATTACGCAAGGTTTGATTAACAAATTCGATTCCATTATCTGTATGATGTTTCAGATAGTATTATGGAGACGCACTTAAATCATCTTAAGAATCCGATGATGAATTTAGGTTCCTCATATTTTGTTGCGAGAAATTTCACCCATGTAAACCGAGAGTAATCATCCACAATGACGAGGATTTACTTGTTACCACTAAGACTTTCAACACGCATTGGCCCACAAATGGTCCTTGTGAAATTTATGTTTAGGAAGACCACAAAAAAGTTCGTTTTTTCGCCACATGATTGATAGCATCAAAGTTAAGATGAGACAATCATCGTTGCCATAACCATGACTTAGTCTTCAATGCTTTGGAGAGAAGACATAGTGGAGAAGCGGTCATCATGTCTTGTAGAGCAAAGTATACAAATTATTCCCTAGAGTATCTTTCAACAAATCAACCCCTTCTAAATTACGAATGAAGAAGGTATGCTCTCGAAAAGTAACTTCTAGGTTTGCATCACAAAATTTTCCCACAAAAAATAAGTTGTGACCGAGTCCTTCCATGTAATACACTCTTGAAATCGTAACATTCCCAATTTGATATTCACCGTAACCCATTATATTTGCAATATGATCATTTCCGAATCGAACAATACCAAGAAACTGGCTGATGAAATTTCTGAGCTGAGCGCGATCTCCGGTCATATGTTTGGAGCAACCGGAGTCCAAATACCAGAGGACGATTTGGACAACCTGTTTTCAACAACAATAGTAGACAATGCATTGGAAACTATTAGTTTTGTAGTGTCAGCAGATACAAATATAATATCAGAGTTGCTAACATTTGTGTCATCCTAGATTACCATCATTTTTTAATTGGTTTATACACAACCGGTATATTAGTTCCAACTTCCAGAGGTAATGGATTACTGAAGGGCACTACATTGGGACTAGAGCTATTTAAAGGGCACTTGGTTCCTACAGTACTGTTGGTCTTCCTAGTTAAAGGATACGCTTGTTTTTTGGTAGCCTTAGTACTCCTAGTTAAAGGGCACGTGTTCTTTGCTTTAGTGGGAGTGATCATAGTCAAAGGGCACATATTTCCTACTATAGTGATGGTTCTACCAGTAGGGCGCCACATCCATCCAACTTGGGTTAACACTTTCCCAGTCGGTTTCTAATCTAAGTTGTGCTTTTGCAGATTTATCTCGTTCACATGGTCGATAAGGCAAGAATCATGGCTATTAGAAAACATTCATTCATTACAACTCCAACTTCTTAAATTAGAACTCATAATAGGCTTAGAACGCACCGCAACCGTAGAGCCTTTAGTTTTAACTACATGATTCTTTTTATTCAAAACATAAACAACATTCCTAGGGTGGGCTTCTACTTTATTCTTCACTTGACTACTAGAGGAAGGCAAGATCCTATGTTTCTTTGTATTTCCTTTAAGCTTAGATCTTTGAGCCTTAGTAGTTTTGCTTAATCCTGTAGAAGGAAACACATGAATACTAGAGGCTTGTTTTGATTTTGCCTTTTCTTTTGTGACCAATGGTTGAGATGATTTGGTCCTAGAGCCCTTGTTTACTGATGTGACGACAATAAGATTAGTCTTGGTTGATTTCACTTTAGGAGGACTAAAGGACGATGCTGAAATGGAGACTATATTATCAACAACTTTCTTACCTTTTAGAGTACAAAGTGTTTCCTTTAACTCAGCCAAAGCAATATTTTTATCCCGAATTTGCTCACTCAAATCAGATACTTCCATAGACTTTCAATTCAATTGTTCAATCAATGATTGAGTCTGTGTAGTGGTATTAGCATGTGCGGGCTTTACTAAATCAAAAACTTGTGTATTTTTTTGTTTTAAGTGATCAACTTTGGACAAAAGTTTTGAAACTCGATTTTTTAGATCAAGTTTAAAATTCTCAGCGGCCTCAAGTACGTTCACATGGTTTAGCTCCTTAAATTTCTGAACATCTATCGAATATGATTTAGCAACCTTGTCAGTTGTTTGACGTTGTTTTGGATAAACCTTTTGAAAATTTGGATCATCTATATTAACACCTTCGTGTGTCATTTCAAAATTTTCTTGAATAAATTGTTTTTCACATTCAAGCGAAATACAGTGTTTTTGAATCTCATCAAAATGTTTTGAAAGCGAATTATAGGAAATCTTGAAGCTTTAAAAATTTAGCTTTAGATTTGTGACAATTAGTATGTACATTATTATCCACATATTCTACATTATGCACAATAGAATCATTATCAACACAATTATTTACACAAACGGATACAATATCATGCGACATCACTTGCTTCAAAAGTTGATCATTTTGGCATAAAGTTCGTTCCTTTTCAACTAAACCGTTTTCATAAGCATCATCCAATTCAAGAAAACTCTTTGAACTTATTTAATTATCTAAAGCCAAATTTTAATCAAGATTACTAAAACATGCTTCAATATTTTTCACAAACGGCATAATTTCATCATGAAACGCAACTCTAGTGTGTACAAAATTCAATTCACCTTCAGTTATAGTCGTAGCCATCGTATGTTCCTTAATGACCTTGTCGAATTCGGTAAATTGTTGGTTCAGCGCATTCAAGCTTGTATACACTATACTTACTAGTGGAATTAACTTAGGTAATTCCTTCTCGACGAGTGTAGGAGACATACTTGGAAGGTTATCGCTCGAAGAACTTTGAGACACATTTACTGGTACGTGATCAATTTCCTTTTGTGTTTTAAAGCAGGTCTTAAAATCAAAAGCTAATTTATTATGCTTCTCATAATCAAATGGTTTAATATTTTTCTAAATCATTTTAAATTGACTTTCTTCTATAAGTGACATCGTCTCTGCATCATCACGAAAATATGAAGCCTCTTTCTATATACCAATTAGGGTCGTATCATAAAGACTTGGAATATGTTGCCGAGCTTGTTTTGCATAACCGTAGTGGCAGATATTAGCAACGAGGACATCTTGGGCTGAGCGAAGCTCATCACAATCTGAATCATATGCATCAAGATCATCCGCTTGATATGCTGCATTAGAAGTAGAGACTACGGGAATGACTTCATTTTATGTCACCCTAGGTCTGTAAGAAATGCTAATTCCTCTGAATCTGAAATCTTCCTATTTCCTTGAGCATTGACTAACAACATCTTCTCATTAAACCATGTTGCATCCCTTCTTCGGCTGAGCACATTGCTTAGACATGTGACCTTGTTCGCGGCAATTATAACAAGTCACCATTTTTTGAGGACCATTGAAACTTCCATTAGTCTCAGCATTGATGGTTCTTGTATTTGGTCTAAATGAATTTTGCCTTCCTTGAATGGATTGGACCGTCACTTGACCATCTTTAGTAGTGGCTCGTCGACGAGGATTGGAAGAAGTCTGAAGCTGATTGTTAATAGGTGGAAATCCTCTAGTTGCAACAAGTTTTAACAAGTAGGAAGTGAAATGGTTCAAAACATCAGTTGGGGTATCATTTTTACTGAGGACCGATACTTAAATTGCTAGAAGTTCATTGGAATGAAAGGCTTGTGCTTGTGGTGCTTCAATTGGAAAATATCCTTGCTGAGGAATATACATTGGAGATGTGATAGCTTGAGATGAAGATGCTTGATTAGTTCGTTGTTGTGTGTAAGGTTGTTGTGGAACTCTTGGTTGTTGAAATTCTTATTATGGCTTCATTGGTGGTTGATATGATGGTTGCAGTGGTTGTTGATAGATATGTTGTAGTTGTTACTGATATGATGGTTGTTGATAAGAATAAGCCAAGTTGTGTTGAGGAGTCATTTGATGAGAAGCAATCATGGCAAGTGAATCATAGACTTGAGACTTTGACAATCGAATCTCTTACACATGGCATTCATGTTATTGAAGATAAGATTGAAGTTGATCCACGTTGTTTTGATGCAAATCCTTAACCAACTTAAGATCCATCGGGAGGAAGAGTATTTAGATACTTAATGTTGAGCTGAAACTACGAAATCTTCATGTAAAATATATGCACATTCAACATTAAAGTGAATCTCAGATAATATTCATGAAGAGTCTCCTTGGGAACATAAGAAAACTTATCGAACGCGTCATATATCTTAAACTCTCGTTCTTGTTGAGTTAACGAGGTGCCTTGCATCAATATGCGAGTTCTCTCCCATAGCTCTTTGTAATGACTCATGAGTTTGTAGACATCTGGAGGAAGACCTTGGAGAATGATGTTTGTAGCTTGAATATCACACTTAGCTTGAATTTTAGTATCTCTGGTCAACTTGGCCATTGTGTGAGCACGAGTGATCGTACCCTATGTGACGGTACCATAATCTAATGGTCTATTTGAACCGGTGCCAAAATGAGATGTACATTATCGCGATTCATCATATAAAGTTCCATTCTAGACGTCCATGCCTCGTACATTTCCTTCACCAACACTGGTGGATGATTATCCGTACTTGAAAGGATGGACTTATCCGTAAGAGAAGTATACTCCGGTAATAATTAAGATTTACAAATGATGATCGAACAATGATAGAAAGTAAATGTGCTTATCATCGAAAGAACAATTACAGGATTTTACAAATTGTGGAGAAACCAATAAATAAATTCGCGGGATTTTACAAACCACCGAATCGTAAAATTATTGAGTCCTTGATTGGTGATTAACATGGTTGATGAAAATAATCTTGGTTCTTGAACACTGAAAGACATGGCACAAATCCGACACCAAATTCTTGAATAATATCGGCACCAAAAAAATAATTTTGGCACCAAAAAGCATTAGCAGTGGCAAACTAACAATAACAGTGGCATCTCCGGCAGTGGTAACAAAACACTAGCAGTGGAAAATATTTTATTTTCTCGGCAGTGCTAAAACTAGGCAGTGGCAAAACTCGGTATTGGCAAAACTCGGCAGTGGCAAAACTCGGCACTGGCAAAACTCGGCAATGCCTAGAATGTTTTTGGCAGTGTTAAAACTCGGCAGTTCCTAGAATATTTTGGGCAGTGTCAAAACTCGGCAGTGCCTAGAATATTTTTGGCAGTGTCAAAACTTGGCAGTGCCTAGAATATTTTTGGCAGTGGAAACTTGGCAGTGCCTATAATATTTTCGGCAGTGGAAACTCGGTAGTGCCTAGAATGTAAAACCTTAATATGCCGAAAATGTTTGATTTTTTGCAATTTTTTACAAATTCTTGCAACATCAAAAAGATGAACTTTTTGAATGAATCCTACAAACCGGCTTGTACTAGTATACCAACTAAAGAACCATAAAAATACAAACTTTTTCAATTTTTTGACGAAAAAATTTAAATCAAGATTTGTACTTTTTAATATAGATTTTCACCAAAAATCAAACCAAACAAGATTTTTTTTGTGTTTTTAGCCAAAAGATGAAACTCAAATCAATACTAAAAGGTAATAGATGATTTTAGAGAATATTTAAGCATGAAAAACAAAAACAAAATTTGTTGTGGCCTATGTGGTTTAAAACACACGAACCAAATAAGAAATTGTTGTTCCCATTCAATCCATAACACAAGATTTAGAAGAGATATTTAGAGAGAGAAAGAGAAGAAAAGTAGAGAGAGAAACAAGAGAGATTTGGAAGGTTTATGTTTACTAGAGAGAGAAAGTAAAATGAACCAACACCCTCTTTCACATGTAAAAGAGGGTTATATACCCCACGGCTCTAAGGCCTTTGTGGGCTTCATCTTGGGCCGGGCTTGGCTTACTTTTGGGCTTACGCCCCTAACTTATACAATATTAGCTTAAAGTCCAAGCCCGGTTTTCCCGACTAACCTATTACAATACAAGACCTTTTAACGACTAAGATGACCTATTACATTCTTGTTCGACTATATAAAATATAGGGCTAACAATCTCCCCCAATGTATCGGTCATCTTAAAAAGCTTAACAAGCATAAGATGATTGAGAGAATACATTCTTGTAGAGGAGATCTTCCTGCTTTGGTCTTGTATCTTGGTCTTGATCTTGTTTGTAACAGCTTTGTTCCTTCATGCTTTCGTGATCTTTATCTTGAGCCTTTGTCATTTGACTTTGAGTGCTTGAGATCTTCATCTGTACTCCTTGTGACTAAGATGACCTATTACATTCTTACATTCTTAGGTATCTTGATCATCGCCATCTTGTGCTCTTGTGACTTCTGAATCGACATCGGTTGAACAGCTACGCCACCTTCTTGATATGCAGCAACATATATAGACACGGATGAAATGGCTTTGAACATTTCACCCTAACTCGGTAGCGTTTTACCTCCGGTCGGTGAAGACCGTTAAACGGTATTTAAATACCGTACCTGTGATCAGGTAGATTCGATTAAGAACCTCCTTGACAGGGTTTCCCGGCGGTAGTAGCCAGTTCTCTTTACTCGACCGTCTCAAAGCAGACTGCGAACGTAAAGAGTGAATCATAAGGATAAATTATCCGTCTGATTAGAGTCGTCAATTCAGATTTCCTGGAACAAGTTTGATTCTAAAAGAATCGCACCATTGTTGCTTTCCAGTTTGTCACAAGCTTGATTCATAGAGAATCTTGCGAGTTACCTACCGCAGTGCTGTTTGATGTTGACACTGGAAGGATTTCCATTCGTCACTGTGAACACTAATGAGTGTCACTCTGAATGTTCTGGCAAGATCACATGGATTTTGCGAAGAAACCTGGAATCAAGTTTGAATCAATTAAGAATCGAAACTTAGTTGCTTTCCAATTCTCACAAGTTTGATTCGTGTAGAATCGCACAAGTTACCTACCATGAGCTTGTTTGATGCTGGCTCAAGCAGGATTTCCATCTTCATTGTGAATCGTATCACTCAGATGTTCTGGCAATATCACATGGATAATGCGTAGGACTCGATTGTGTCCTAATGAGATGATAGATAGATCTCGATTGGCTCTAGACTCAATAAGTGCATTTTTTGGTAATCGGAGGCTGGAGCAGACTGCCACCTTTTTAATATTAACTAACTCGGAGTGAGACAGTCAATAGATACGTGTTGATCTCCGTGACAATGAGACAAGTTTCTTTTAAGAGAAACTCGAATGGCTGGGGAAGGGTTGTGCATCGCATCACTGGGTCCATGACACTTGTCTTCAAAAGATGTGTTAACCCGGTTTCTACCTAAGTTGCATAGAATATTCAACTCCTTCAATGCTTACCAATACGTCATCATTAGCACCTTGTTGTGATTGTTCCAGTGCTAACTTAAGTACTTGGTCCGCATTCAGCTTCATTCCACTCCATCTTTCCTAAGGACAACTATTTCTAGCTATGGAATGTCCTTGGGTAGATCCCTCCGGTTCTGGTTGGATCATAGGACTTAGTTTCCTATCCTAAACCACCTTTTGACTCCATCGTTCCGTCGTGGATAGTAGGTTGTTTTGGGTATAGATCGTAACCATAAACCATTGAAAACCATTCAAAGTGTTTGATAAAAATCAAAACTTTTAACACTTGAAAGTTTTACATTTCCGAAAAGCTCCCCCTACACACATGCATCGATATACGAAATAGTTTGGCATGTGAAGGAAAGAGTTGCACTTGAGTCTTTAAGATCACTTGTTGCGATATATTACATTTTAATCACATTTTCTCCCCCTATCTCTAATATAAAAACATCATATTAGAGATACTAATTGATTAAAATATGACAATTTCTGAAAACCGATTGGGAGAGAAACATGTGTGCACGAATGAAGCATGGAACATTTTCAGTCGGGTCGCTCCCCCTCAACAATATATGTGTGTCTTGAGACAAAAATTGACAAAAATTTTAGAAAAACGACACCACAAAATATGTTGAGGTACGGAGTTGAGATGCCTTTTCCGATATAATATATTACATTTGACAATTTCATATCATTTTCGGAATGTGTTGGATACATAAAATGTGACAATTTTAGAGATGTACCCAACAACATTAAAAGGCTTGATTTTAAAACGCTCCCCCTCAAAATTGATCAAAATAACATATGACAATTTTGAGATATAAAAACCACTTATGAGGAAGGGAGTGTTGAACACACAATTTTGAAAGATTTAGAAAAACCTTTTGAGAAATTCTTGAAAAATTGTGTTCAACGGTTTTAAAATAATCAGGATAGAAGACTTCTCTTCTATTGATTAGGAAAGCGCACTGAAATGTACACTCCCCTTTCGGGTCCGTTTTTCATGAGCTCAAAACATTGATTGTTTTGTGACAAGCTCATGACCGAGAAAAATTAATTTCCCGTTGTGAAGGATAAGTTATCATCCGTGATAAACTTTCCTTAAGTGGAGGTACGAGTTCTAAGCTGACATTTACTTAGAAGTCGTTTTTCATGAACTTAAAAACTTTGAATGTTTTTATCGGAAGCTCATGACCGAGAAATATTAATTTCTCGTTGAGAAGGATAAGTTATCGTCCGTGATAAACTTTCCTTATTTGAGGTCCGAGTCCTAAGCTGTGATGCGCTTAGAAGTCATAGTGAGAGAATATCAAGCAGCTTCATTTGCCAAAACCTCCAAGTCTTCTGGAGTCATATACTTCATACCAAGACGACCAACGAGATACGCAAACCTATCTTTCGATAGAGCTTTTGTAAACAAGTCTGCCAGCTGGTACTCAGTTCTGACAAAGTATAATTCCACGATGCCGCGTTCCACTTGTTCCTTGATGAAGTGATATCTGACATCGATGTGCTTGGTGCGGGAGTGCTGAACCGGATTGCAGGATATGGCTATGGCCGACTTTGAGTCACAATACATAGGTATTTTATCAAAGTGGAAGCAATAATCCGTAAGTTGAGTTCTCATCCAGAGGACTTGAGCACAACACGCGGATAGAGCCACATATTCTGCTTCAGCTGATGAGAGCGAAGTGCAGTCCTGCTTCTTTGACGACCAGCTGACAAGCTTGTCTTCCCCTAGAAATTGTATGCTACCAGAAGTGCTTTTACGACTATCAAGACAACCTGCGTGATCAGAATCTGAAAAAGCCGTTAGATGAAAACCGGTTTCCCTCGGATACCAGAGTCCCATGTGAATGGTATTCTTAAGGTATCGAAAGATCCGTTTAACCTCTTTGAGGTGCTTTTGAGTAGGTCTGGCTTGATATCGTGCACAATAGCATGTGGCATGATGAATATCAGGCCTGCTGGCTGTAAGGTACATAAGTGACCCGATCATACTGCGATATCGCGTTTGATCTACGGGATATGAGTACAAGTCAGCGTCTAGGGATGTGGTCGACAATGGTGTACCAACGCGAGCACATGAGGTCATACCATGCTTTTTAAGTATCTCTTGAGCATACTTAGCTTGGTTAATGAAGATACCACGTTGGGATTGATGAATCTAGAGGCCTAAAAAGAATTTTAGCTCCCCCATCATTGACATTTCAAATCTGCTGTGCATTAATTTTTCAAAACGTTTTGAAAGTTTTGGGTTCGTAGAACCAAAAATAATGTCATCAACATAAACTTGCACCAGCATTATGTCATCCCCATATTTATTTGTAAAAAGAGTAGGATCAATAGAACCTTTGGAGAATCCTTTGGACACCAAGAAGTTTGAAAGTTCTTCGTACCATGCCCTTGGAGCTTGTTTAAGTCCATATACAGCCTTTTTGAGACGATAGACTTTGTCAGGATGATGAGGATCGATGAATCCTTCCGGCTGATTCACATACACTTCTTCCTTCAAATGACCGTTGAGAAAAGCAGTTTTAACGTCCATCTGAAAAACCGTGAAGCCCTTATGTGCAGCATAAGCAAGGAATATCCTGATTGCTTCCAAACGAGCAACTGGAGCGAATGATTCATCGAAATCTATTCCTTCTTGTTGACGATACCCCTTAACCACAAGACGAGATTTGTTTTTGATGATGGTTTGTTCTTCATCCAGTTTGTTTTTCCAGATCCATTTGAAATCTAAAATTGACATTCCATAGGGTCGGTCAACAAGTTCCCAAACATTTAGGCGTTCAAACTGATGAATTTCGTCTTGCATTGCTTCAATCCACGCATGATCAGTCATGGCTTGTTTGATGTTTGTAGGTACAGTTGAACTCACGGTGAGTTCATACATACACACATCGCCATCGGTTTCGAGTTGTCTGCGTGTTCGAACCGGTTGTGAAGGATTTCCAATGACTTGCACCAATGGATGATCACGTGTCCAATGGTGAGTGGATGGATATGGTTGGTAGAATGTATGCATGTTGGACGGATCAACATGTTGAGTAGAAGACTCTCCGACTTCGTGTACCGGTGTACCGAACGGATTGATAAATTCTTCTTCGTTAGGTTGTGCATCGGCTGCTTGATTGTTGTTTCCTCCTTCAGCATTGACGGTTGGTGATGTTGGTTGTATGACAGTTTCTTGAGTTTGTTGAGTAACCACTGGAATTGTCTCTTGAGCAACGGTTGCTGAAGTAGAGGCAGTTGTGTTTTGTTGATTTTGTTCAGGTGCATCAGCAGTATTGACAGCGGAAGGCTTTGACACAACTTGATTGTTTCCATAGTAATATTCATCAAACATAGGATCATATAAGTCAACCAACTCATTCATATGTGTTGTATCCGTCGAGTCTGCTGTAGGAGTACTTTGTTGACATTCTTGCATGGGACGTACACTGTTTTGTGTAGGTGCCATAGCTGGACATTGAGGTGCGGGACTTGAGCTGTTGTGATCAAGTACCATATGTGGCAATTCGTCAAAGTTCACATGAATTGTTTCGACAATGATCTTTGTTCTCTTGTTATAGACCCGATATCCTTTCGACAATGTCGCATACCCCACAAAAATACATGCATCACCTTTTTCTTTCATCTTGTCGAGATTCTCACCGTCTTTAAGAATGTAGCATAAAGATCCAAATACGTGAAAGAATTTGACAGTAGGTTTCCTGCCATTGATGATGTGGTAAGGTGTCTTTTCATGTCTAGGGATAACGAGAGAACGATTCTGAGTATAACAGGCAGTTGCAATTGCTTCAGCCCAGAAGAATAGTGGTAATTTTGAAGCAGAAAGCATTGTTCGAGCAGCCTCAACCAAAGTACGGTTCCGCCTTTCGACAACGCCGTTTTGTTCAGGAGTTCGAGCAATAGACGTTTGATGTTCGATGCCTTCTTCTTGAAAATAAGATTGCAAGGTCTTGTTCAAAAATTCAGTACCCCTATCCGTTCTTACGGTTAAGACCTGAGCTTGAAGATTGCGTTGTATCATCTTGAGAAAGTTTTTGAGAACCTCTGGTGTTTCATCTTTGGACCTTAAGAAGAAAGTCCATGTGTATCTAGAGTAATCATCAACAATCACTAGAATATACTTTTTTCCGTTAATACTCTCTACACGCATGGGACCACATAAATCCATGTGTAGAAGTTCCAATCGTCCTTTTGAGCTTGGGGTAGTCTTTGATTTGAAAGACTTCCGTTTTGCTTTCCCCAACTCACAAGAAGAACAAAGATGGTCTTTGACGAATTTCAACTTAGGAAGACCGGTCACAATATCATTCTTCGATAGTAAGTTGATGGTGTCAAAATTGAGATGTGACAATCGTTGATGCCATAACCATGCTTGAGATGATGAGGCTTTAGCCATTAAGCAAATCGGATTTGTTGAAGATGTGTCTTGAAGAGTTACTGTGTAGAGATCAGAACCACGAGAACCTGTAAGAAGGTCATTCCCATCGTAGTCTCTAACATAGCAAGTAGATTTCCGAAAAGCCACTTCCAAATCCGCATCACAAAATTGACCAACCGAGAATAAATTGTGATTCAGTCCCTCGACGTAATAAACCCGTTTTATAGTGATATTCCCTTGAACCAAGTCTCCATATCCGAGTATCGGTGCAAACTGATCATTTCCAAACCGTACCGTACCCAGAAACTTCTCCACGAAGTTAATGAGAAGCTTGAGATTTCTCGTCATGTGCTTTGTGCACCCGGAGTCCATTATGAATAGGATGAGTTCGACGAGCTGCAGAAGAATTAGAAGACAATGTAGCATTTGACAAATGGGAGCCCTTGATAGAAACGGGTTCCAAAATAGTAGTGGACCTAGATTCTAAAGGCAAGCTAACATTCATAGTCCCAATTAGAATGGGGGTTGTCTTAGGTACCCATTTGTATCCGGGTGGTGTAAATCTTGAATACCCCCGTGTACATGTCCTAATCATGTTCTCATAAAGCTTCTTTAACCTGCTTTGTTTACGTAGAGTAGTGGATTCTAACGCACTTAGTTTCTTAAGTGGTTGCTCAGTGGATTGGTTCAAAGTTCTTGTGGGTTTACTAGTACTAGTGGGGCATACGAATAGGCTTCCTAGTTCTAGTATTCACGCCATTATAGTTAAGAGCACAAGCATCATGATTGAAAGTACGAACACATTTGCCACATTCAACACAAACAAATTCAACATTCGAGGTCTTAGCATTTAAACTGTCATTACAAGCAGTTACAGACGTTTTATTCTTAGAAAACTTAAAATTCCTACGGTGATCTTCTACTTCATTCTTCTTCCCTTGACTATTGTTAGGCATGACTCTATCTTCAACTCTAGTGCTCTTAAGCTGTGGTCCGCTAACACTAGTAGTGGGATTTACTCCTGTAGAAGAAGACACACGTTGATTAGTTTTCCTAGTATTCTGAGGTAACTGCGTTGTTCCAGTTTGAGTGGACCTAGTGTTCATCTTATACATTCCAGGTGCTATCACATTAGTGCTCTTATCATTTCCTATCTTAGGAAAAGTCTGTGGGGATTGTCCCAAAATAGATGATTTAGGGCATTTAACCGCATTTGGTTGACGAACAGCGGATGGTTTACCCAAAACAGACTTTCCTTTCATTTTCTCAATGAGTTTCTGTAACTCACTGATGGCTATGTCCCTTTCTTTTAGCTGAGCTTTCAAATCATTTATTTCGAAATCCTTTTCATTTAGTAAACGAAACGAAGAGGCTGACATTTCTTGACACTTTTTATGATTATGAGATTTTTCACCTTTTTGTAAAGCAAGTTCAAGAGAAATGGAGTGTTTCTCAAGTTGAGAAAAACTTTTCGAAAGTTTGTTATATGACTGAATTTGTTTTGAAAGCTCTACTTAAAGATTGCGACATTTCGCGTCCGATTCTGACACAAGACATGCTACATGACAATATTGATCAAGATCGGTATACACACCAAGTATAGCATTCATATGGTCAGCATAAAAATACTCCTTTGAAAGTCGATCAATTTCGTTAGAAAGTTGGTGTTCTTGTGTCTTTAATTTAATTTGAAGAAAATCAACTTCATCTTCAAGAGATTTGACATAGCTTAAATCAGTTAACATTTCTTCAGTGAGAGCATTATAAAACATTTCCACATTTTTTGAAAGATCATCAATGGTTGGAACAATGCATTGTTGAATGACGACTTCTACTTGTGGGTTAGGTTTAATATTCCAAATGGTATCCCTAGAAACTTTTTCATAGTCGACGACACCTTTGTACAAATTTAAAACCCCTTGTTTTATAAACTCAAATTGCTGAACACTTTTGCTTTTCGCATCCCATTTATGTTTTTCATCCAAAATTCGCTTTTCTAACAAAATTGATTGCTTTTTGAAACTCCTTTTTAAAGAAACTTTCTTTTGTGGTTCATCATTTGGTGGTGGAACACTATTATACATCTTTTGTTCTTTTGAAATTTCTTTTTGAGGGACAAACTTAATATGATTGTTAGAATCAGAAAGGTTTATTAAATCACTTAAGTTTGATCGACTTTCTTCTTGTTGACGAATGATTTCGTCGCAGTCAGGGGAAAGCATAAGAGCAAGATTATCAACATAACAACCGATATCATAAAGAGCAGGCTTGGTACTTTGAGCTTTCTTGAGATATTCAGGCTTGACAAAACTCGTTTTCATATTTCTATTGAGCATATTCATAGTTTGAATAGACTGACCCGTTTTGTAAACAATGTTGTTTAACGTGTCGACTCTCTTTTCCAAAGCAAGAATTTTTTCAATATCCTTTTCTTCACGAGTTTATAAAGCTCAGTTTGTTCTTTGTTAACCGACTCTAATTCAGTAATTTGGAGTTTATGTAGCAGTAGTTGTTCTTCAAGTTCCGATATCTTCTGTTTTGACATATGAATTTCGTGTGTTACTTCAGAACAATATTGTTCGTTGAGCACCTTACGTTCATATACCAAACCATTAGCTATTGCAACTCGTCGATCAGCTTCTTTTACATAATCACACACTTTAAGCCTGTCTCTATCTCCTCGGCTAAGGATGTGTTTGCTTGCTTCAAACGTTTATTAGCATCTTTGTTTTCCTCAATTTCATGTTTTAAAGAATCAATTATTGACGCAAGCAAATCACGGTCCTCATCCGAGTCAGTATCCTGAGTAGCATTACCGTCATCATTACCCATATGCTGTGAATCCGTAGAGATATTGCTATCCTCCGTGTCCATTACATATGTGTCATTGATGCTTTCGGGTTGCTCAGGATGCCGTCGTTCATTAGCAAACACATTATAGTTATCATTTGTTGGTACCTTTTCAATTGGCTCAGTATCAAAGATAGGTCCAGAAGTATCAGCAGTCTCTGGAAGCACTTCTTGAATCTTTGCCATGTACACATAATGTGCCTCAAGCTCTTGATCATCGGCTTCATCATCAGTGTCATCACGCCAGTCAACTTCATCTGCTGTAAGTGGAATTCCTGCTTCTTCTTTCTTACACAGCAGCATCTTTTCCTTGTGATACCCTGAGTCCTTAACCCGTTTTGGCTTCTTGCATTCCCTAGCCATGTGCCCAAATCCCTTACAGTTGAAGCATTGAATCCCAGTCTTCTGCACAACCGGAGTGCCTACAGTATCTCTAGCCCCAACTTGATTCAGCATCCTCTGATTATCATACCTAGCATCACGATCATACCTAGGTGCATGATCAACTTCCTTATATCTAGCATTGGATGATGATCTGAGGTTGTTGTTGGTAGGTTTGTAGATCTTCTTATAAGTTGTGGTGAGTAAAGACATGAGTTCTTCAATCTTCTTGTCCCTTGAAGTTTGTTCATCATCACTGTCTCCATCTGACTCGGTGTCATACTTTGGAGGTGGAGTGGGGACAATTGCTTTTGCTTTGTGTTTAGCAGCAACTAGAGGTTTGGTGGATGAGCTTGATGACTTTGAGGAATGAGTAGGTGGTTGTTGACGGGGAACGGGTTTTGTTGAAGTAGCAGCCACAAAAGCGATAGAATTAGCAGACCGTTCTGCCTTTTCAGCCCTTAGTTCATTCACTTCATTCTGATGTTGTTTCAAGATATCATAAAGTTTGTGGTAAGATATAGTCTTGATATCCTCCCTTTGTTTGACCAAAGTCACAAACCTTTGCCATTCCGGTTTGAGTTGAAGTAGAAACTGAACATTGGCATGATGATTGGAGATGGTGCACTGATTTCTTACAAGCTCATTCATCATTTTGTAGAATCTCGAGTAATATGAGTCAATGGATTCACCATCTTCAGATGTGAATTTTCCAAACTCCCAAAGTAGATTAGTCTCGAGATCTTGAACATTGATTGACTCACCTTGCTTCAATCGATGAATTGCATTCCACATTTCCATAGCATTAGGACATGCATCAATTGTGGAATAGATATCGTTATCAATTCCAGTGAGTATGAAATTAACAGCATCAGCTTCAGCTTGGAGGAGTTTCTTTTTCTCAGCAGAACATGTGTCAAAATCCTCCATAGCTCGTATAGTTGATGAAGTACCATCCTCTGCCTGTGTTGTAATTGGTTTGAATTCAAAAACTGGAGGTGGGTTCTCAAGGCAGTGACGAAGAGCAGTTCGGTTTTCTTTTCCATCGAGAAATCTAAGAAAACGAGATCTCCATTGAACGTAGCAACCGGCAGTGAGCACAGGTGGATTACCGTTGCCACCTTGTTCCAAACGAATTTGATTAGCAGTTGCAATGTTGATGTTGTTGTTAGACATGGTGAATACTTGTGAATGAATTGCAGATCTTAGTGGATTTGTTGTGATGATGTGTGGTTAAAATTGAAATTCCGAAATTTCCAGAAAATTTTTTTTTTTTTTTTTTCTCAGTCCGACAATAAATTCCTCAGTCTGACAAAACGGTAAGCCGAAAAATTTTGTATCGCCAAATTTTGAATTTGAGTTAGAAATAGCCAAAAACTAATAGGGAAAAAATTTGATTTTACTTGACCTAAAATTTGTCATCATGTTTAAAAATATATATTCATGTTTAATTAGGAAATAAAAATAAAAATGATTTTACCGAAATGTTCATCATTATGAAGGCATTTCCATTTACAAGATGTTTAATAAAAACTTTATTTCGATCGTAATTACAAATAGTACTGATTTAAATAACTCGTATGAAAGTAAGAATTTCATATTTTCCCCAGAAGGTATTGTTTTACTTATAAAAACAATGAGTGATCTGCAAAAGAGTGATGAAGAGTTGTTCACCAAGAACTAACTATGATATGATAGGAAATGAGCTTAGCCAAATAATCATGAAGTTCATGACATCGTTGGCACTCAGGAATACGTAAGAATAATTCACAACGCAACTCTATTCAAAATGAGTATTCACTCAATGGTTGCATCACTAATGCAAACACTAGGATGAAGCAAGAAAGGATAGATAACATCAATACATGTAGAGTTTAGCAATCGAAGATAGTCTTTTCATTAATCACAAACAATTCAAAAGTTGTATCGTCACACATTACATGTCATCATGTAATGTTATACAATTCCAAGGACTCGTCTACCAACTGATATCTCAGTTAAGTTAGTGATTTTAAAAGATACTATAATGAATACTAATCTACAAGAGTCATTAGGTGTTCCACGTGTCCCAGAAGATCCATCGGTCCCAATTCAGAAGAAGATTTCTTCAATTTATTTCTTGGACACTAGGCATCCTCGTCATTTGGACAATGGCCTAGGAACAACCCTTAACACGAACCAACAATCATTTAAATCCTTATAATTCAACCACAGGACTCAACGATCTCCTCTTAACAATCTCTATTTATTACGAGTTAAATTTTACTTTATTCAAGTTTCAACCAACTTATACTCAACGCGACATTCTACCTCATTCTCCAATAGTTTTTTTTTTTTTTTTTTTTTTTTTTTTTTTTTTTTTAATCTTCGTGTAAACGATGTTCCTAAACTAGTCTAGATAGTGGCTAAGTCTAAAAATTGCTCAAACAAAAATATCCATCAGAATGCCCATCGGAATAACCTTGTCGGAATGACCAATCTGAATGAGTGATCGGAATACCCAATCTGAATACCAATCGGAATGTACCAAATCTGAATACCAACCAATCGGAATGTCGATCTGAATGCCAATCGGAATACCCAATCTGAATATCAACCAATCGGAATGCCGATCTGAATGCCAATCGGAATGCCCAATCTGAATATCAACCAATCGGAATGTCGATCTGAATGCCAATCGGAATGCCCAATCTGAATATCAACCAATCGGAATGCCGATCTGAATGAGTAAACCCTTTTCCTATTTGACCAGATCGGAATATTTTCCACTTTTCTCGGACAAAACTCAACCAATTCGTGATTTTAAGCCAAAAAATGATCAAAACACCCAAAAATTTTGTGTTTTTAGCCAAAGTAACTATACCAAATCTCTACCACAACTATGTAGAAGATTTGTATCAAGAAGAAAGCATAAAAAACACAAGAAAAAAATTTTTTTGAACGTGATATAAAGATCAAAATGATCACGAAAAATCAAGAACACACCACACTAATCTTCAATCACCTATCCACTATAGGCTCTTGATACCAAATGTTGTTCCTGTTTAATCCATAACACAAGATTTAGAAGAGATATTTAGAGAGAGAAAGAGAAGAAAAGTAGAGAGAGAAACAAGAGAGATTTGGAAGGTTTATGTTTACTAGAGAGAGAAAGTAAAATGAACCAACACCCTCTTTCACATGTGAAAGAGGGTTATATACCCCACGGCTCTAAGGCCTTTGTGGGCTTCATCTTGGGCCGGGCTTGGCTTACTTTTGGGCTTACGCCCCTAACTTATACAATATTAGCTTAAAGTCCAAGCCCGGTTTTCCCGACTAACCTATTACAATACAAGACCTTTTAACGACTAAGATGACCTATTACATTCTTGTTCGACTATATAAAATATAGGGCTAACAGAAATCAAGCACATAAACAATTCTAACATCTCATGGATCTTGATACTATTTGCTAGTTTATGTAAATTTATATATCTAGAGAGAGAAAGTAGAGAGATAAAGGGTTACACACACCCTTAGAGAGACAAATAAAGAAGAAAAAACATTAGATGTGTGTGAAATTATGAGAGCAACCACCCCTCTTCCGACTAAGGAGAGAGGTTATATACCCAAGCCTTGTGATGGGCCTGGGCTTAAAATATGGGCCGCCACCTATATGTAAATAGGTGGGCTTTGCCTGTGTTTACTTGACTTAACTTAATAACTACGAGCTACTAACTATATATTGTTGAAGTGACCGGTCCTTCCTAAATACGTAAAAACATATTTCCAACACAACGGGGATCATCACGGGGTTTGGAAATTGTGGCAAAGATAAAGTCAAGGTCGGCAAGAGGAGTATCATAGGGACCATCATCATTAGCCGTAAGGAAGGAGTCAAGCCTTCATGCATCGGTGAACCGACATTGGCCTACATATTACACTCGGAGGATTTGACCGAATTCGGCAAGGGAGTAACGAATGGGTTGACCACGAATGGAGAAGTTAACAAACACTCCATTTTTATTAGTGAAGATAGAATATGTGCTAAAGAACTCAAGAAGAAATTAAGGGTAGATCACCTCATTGATTTTGAGTAGGCAATCAAAGCCATTATTCCCAAACATCATTCCTTAGTAATAATACCGATCATATCCGTGAACACAACACGACCCTCATGAAAACAACGAATCTCAAAGGAACGAAGCGTATTTGCGAGGTGAGGGGATGGACAAGTTTCAGAAAGGTTAGGAATAAATTTACTAGTCTTCTTGTGGCCATTTGAATTTCCGAAGGCATGATAAGTACCTATATTAAACAACATATATCCACAAATCAGTCTATATTAAACAACATATACCCACATTCCTACTTTGTTTCTAATTTAATTTAATTTTAGAAATCCCTAATTATGAAATTAAGAACCCTATAACAAATTAGATGAAATTTAATGGAAATACTTACAATTGAAATTCTTCTTCCCGTCGCACCAACATGTAAGGGAGATGGTGGGTTATATTTGAAAAAGTGTAAAATTATAAACCCATGTTATTTTATGTCTGGTGAAGCCGCGGTTCGATATCGATGAAGAACCGCGGATAACACTGCCACAATTAAAGAACCGCCGGCAGAGCCCATGCTAAGTTCTTGAAAATGAAAGAAATTTTTCAAACAAATTTTTCCTAAAATACTTAAAACATACTTTAAGCCCTTTGAAATTCACTGGATCACTTGAACATTAGGTTATAATGCCTTAATGAAGGATTACCAGTGGAATCGAGACCAAAAAAGATCGAATTAACAAAACAACTACTCGCGAATGAAGATATGAAAGATAGAAACAAAGAAAAATGAATCAAGGCCATGTATCAATGTTCAAGAGATGAATGACGATCTTCAAGTGTTGAATTGAAGAGCTTGTGTCATATATAGTGGTTCATGACGTGCATTTCTAGTGTAAGACGAAACGGCTTTGGTTATGAACAATAACAAGTTCTTATTGTTTTATAGATTAAGAACACTAAAAATAAATGTCTTAAACCTTTACAAAAGATGAGAAAAGATATAAATTTAATTTCTTTCCCTCATGATCAGATTTAGAGCATTGTTTACGATTATAGACGAGCTCAATTACACACACTACACATGATATAGGGCTTACTTGTCGTATAAGGTTGCAAACCATGAAAATCATGCTCGATACTTTAAGCTTCAACTAACTCACCCTAGTGAGTTAAGTACTCGAGACCATGAAGGTATGAGAGGGTAAAAGAAGAGAAGCACATAACACAAATAAATGTCAAGGCAAGGATGCCAAGATCAAACACATAGTCAAGCGATGATCAAATGAATGATCAAAGGACGTGTGGAAAGACGAAAGCTTCATGGCCGCAAAGTTCATCCCTAGTCTTTTGTGGACTATCACATCTGCCAAGCTTGACCATAAGATGCTTATTGAGTCTTCTATGGACTAGTAGAATATACACCAATCTTGATATCATCTTCCCATGATTTTGAAGATCAAAAAGAGATGAGTCTTCAACAAGTGTAAGTAACTCATGATCACCAATCCATAATTAAGTTAGTGATTAGCCTTCATGAATCCCTACACAAAAGAAAGATGCAAACTAGTTGATACATTTAAAGAGTAAATCGAAAATGCATAAATACTTCTAATAAAATCATTATCAAGATGAGTTGATATAGCATCAATTTTTAAGGTCAGCTTTTAAAAAACGAGGTATTGACCAAAAAGGAAACTTTAGTACAACTGACCCTTTTAAGTAGTAGAGACCATAGATCGACTCAGGATTTAAAGCACAATATACTTCAAATATCCTGAGTAACCTGGCTCTGATAGCAATAGTAGAAACTAGAAGGGGGGTTGAATCGTTTCTTTAATTAAAATTATGTTCTTCATTAGAAATGACTATTACTTGAAAACTTGTTTCATAATAGTTAGGCCAATTTCTAATATTTCGAAACATTTTCTATATCGAGTGAATATGATAATGGAATGCTAAATGTAAAGACAAGTATAAGTGAAGAGTAAGGAAAGAACAAACTAAGGAAAGACACCAAAGATTTATAATGGTTCGACAACGAAGTTCTCTCTTCGTTCCTACTCCAGTCCTCGCATACACCTTACTCGAGATTTACACTATATTTACAAGCTCACTTATTGTCTTAGAAAACCTTACAACGTTACTTACAATGATTACCGACACTAAGATAAATGCCGAGTTCTAATCCTAGCTAGAACCAATCTATTGTTCGTCGCCCATCTTATTTACCGTCACAAGGCTAGGTGTCGAATTCTAATCTTAACTAGAACCAATCTACACTCGTCGCTCATTTTCTTTAGCGACACAAGGCTAGGTGTCGAGTTCTAATCTTAGCTAGAACCAATCTACACTCAACTCTCATACTCACATCAATTTCTAGTTAAATGAGAACTAAAACACTCATACTCACAATTAAATCACTTTTTAGTTTAGTGAGAACATACACACAACCCACTAACAACTACATTGTAACACCCCAAATATCCACATTTCAAATCAGTGGAAGAGTCGTTGGTGTTACGGGATATCACATTACTCAAATCATAGACAACGCTTAAAGATCGCGTCGTTTAATAACAAAGCATTTTTCATTCATAAATATCAAATTACATAGGTCCTCATGTCAAAGTATATCTTACAATTTACAAAACATTTGAATGGAAATTTTTTATTTTATTGCGGGCCATAAACTATTGTCGTCTTCCCGAGAATTACCTTCAAGTACCTGAGATAAAACATGTTAAAAGTCAGCGAAACGCTGAGCGAGTCCATGGAGTTAAATAAAACCATTAACATAAAACCGATATATAATCATTACCGAAAAGCATTTTGTATAATACTTGGTCGTAGACCATAACATCGGCAAAAAATATTTTATACGAATCATTGTCGTAAATCATAACTTTGACCAAAAGCATTTTATACGAATCATTGTCGTAAATCATAACTTAGGCCAAAAGAATTTTATACGTTTTATAACGTTGTTTGTAATATAATAAAAACCGTCATATAAAACAGTTATGTAAAACCATAACACATGTATAATAATAAATAAGACCCCATATTGCTAGTCAGGCAATATATTATAATTCAAATCATATATCGTACACTATTCCTGAGACCGCAACCTTAGTGTTACCATTATCATTACTATTATCAGATTATTATAAGGAGCATGACATTGTTACCTTTCTATAATATATCGGGTAGCTAGCCTGGAACTCATTTTCCCATTTAAAACAGCATGTCGTCATAAAAATCACGCTAAATATACCACTCCCATACATAAATTCGCTTGCCAATCAATGTGACACAACGGGGATCAGCAGTAAGACGCGAACTGGGGTGATCTTCCCCAAATAGTACTATTATATGCATAAGCGTCTACCCACTCCTGGTAGTTCCCAATTCATGCTAATGGAACTTATAGTGACATAACCTAACTAATAATAATCAATTTCAATCATTCATTGGGTCATCAAATCAATCGGGTCCATATCAATAAGCATATAATCAGGAGCACTTGTGTTCTATTTTTATTAAAACTAGCATGTTATCTCCCTCGCGGGTTTATAAAACATTTCATAAAACATTTAAAAGAGTGTGAGGCTATGAACTCACGATGGTTGGGAAAGGCGGGTTATCGGCAATTAGGATGTATGGTGCGTGCCTCGATCACGGAAACCTAAACAAATAATACTCGATCTTAGACTATGTCGAATACTATTTAAAAAAAGTTTTTATCTATATGTAATGATGTCATAACATGATGATCAAGTGGGGTTTTATTTTCTTACACAACATTATTAGTTGTTGAGTACTAGTTGAATTAGGCTAATCATACTAGTTTTAACCCATTTACATGTTAAGGCCCAATAGGCCCATTAAGAGTCCAATATATTATATTAGTCCATTTATTCATTTAAGACCAGGCCCATACTCATATGTTGGGACCAAGTGGGTTAAGCCCATGAGTAAGTCCAATAATATTAAACCAAACTAGTTGGGCCTAGTGGTCCAACAAGGATAATTTGGCCCATTATGGTCCATAAGTCACAAAGCTCGGTTTTGTCAATTCTTACTTGTAAAATGTGTTTACATATCAGTATATGTTTTATAAAAATGTTACATTAGACGGGTCCGACCATCTAAGTTTTATTTGGCGAAAGCGCCATCCTTTCGGTTTTAGCCGAAAAGACGTAAAAATTTATATATAGTTTGTAGTTTAGAAAACACTTGAGTTTTATTTTTATAAAATGTAATATTTACTTATTATAGTATATAAACTTATTTTATAATAGTTATTATCATTTATTAACTTTTATATATTTATTTTATATAATATTTTACTTCAAGTGCCTTTTTTAATATTATATACTTTAAGTCAAATCTGATGTAAAATTTCAAGTCCACCATTTTGATCATATCTTGAGTTCTTCAAGGAGTTGAGACCCCAAATTTTTAATGTATAACTACATGATATGTGCTACAAATAACTCTCCTATAGCTCCTTCTCAAACAGCCTCTAAATTTTTTTTAAGTCGTCCAAAACAGACTAGACAGATTAGTACCATAAAAGTGTTTTGGCCATATCTTGCTCATTTTTAACATTCCATTGTATGGCTAATTCTCCACTTATGTAAAAATCAATTATCTATCATTATATAAAATAATATAATCCATTTAACCAAGTAAAAATATTGAAAGTTTCTATTTATTACAGCCTACTTGTTAGATATAATTTTATCAACCTTTACTTGTAGTTTTTAGCCTTTTTAACCTAATCTGATAACACAAATTCCCCATGGAATACATTGATCATCATTTATCATCATCATACATATACATTTTAGAAGAAAATAGATGATTATATTTACAATACTAATAGGATGATAGAAAGAATAATCTCTATACCAACCAATTTTTTATGAAAAGATGAGATTTATGATGAACAAGACTTGATCTTGTCACCAAATCTTATGAACTTAGCAAGACCACTTTTAGAAATCCCCAAGTAGATGAACAAGTTCTTGAAATCAGCCCTTGAACCTCATGAAAACTCTTTTTCATAAGTTTTAATCACCTCCAAATAGCCTCCTTTCAAGTAGTGATCAACATATGTGAATTATAGATGAACTTGTAGGTTAAATTTTTGATGAAATGGTGTATGGTGGTGGTGTTTGGACGGCAAGAGAGGGAAGAAGAGAGAGTGGGAGAAACTTGTTTAGCTAGTTTGCATGTGTATGTGAAGAATGAGAGAGTTAGATGGTTTTGGGGTTAGTGGTTTGGTGCATGTATGAGACAAGAGTCTCATACATGCATAAGGTTTTGACAATAAGGGTGCCACCCTTTGGTTATGCTGCCACATGTATGGGGGGTGGGACTAGTGTAAACTTGTTTCATCCCCATTATTTTACGGGTACTTCTCGATTCTACTTTCCTCGATTTTCGTGCCCTCGGGTCGATTTATGAATAACGTTTTTATAAATTATGAATATACGGCACAAAACGACTCTAATAAAAATTGTCTCATCAAAAATGGAGCACAAAAGCATAAATACGTAAACCTAGGTTTTCCGGTTTAGTCGTAAAAGACGCTAAATTATGCACGTAAGTCCTAATTTCTTCTCGTAAATTTGTGAGTTTATGAACCAACACAAACTAAAATTTAAAATAATATAAGAGGATAAATTTACTACTTGAAATGTCGAACTGTCACAAACACGGAGTATGTAAACGTAAACACGTAACGTAGAGCTCTCCGGTTTAGTCGTAGACGATGCTACTTTAAGACGTAAACCCAAATTTCTTCCCAAAAGTGAGTGAGTTCATAAATTAACAATAAAAAATGATTATAAGTAATAATTGAGAATAAAATAACGACCTCAAATTGACAGATTGTCACAGCATTTCCCCCTAAAAAGGATCTTTGTCCTCAAAGATCAATTCATCTTACTACTCGCTTCTTATAGAGTCAAAGACATGTGGGTATTTCCTTCACATTCGGTCTTTCCTCTCAAGTGTGATTCATTATAATACGCGAGTTTCATCAAACATAACTATGGGAATACGATCATGCTTAAGTTGACTTACTTTCTCTTTCCATGATGTCCACGGGTTTTCGATGAATGCAACTTTTCGCCGACCCAAACTTTATTAGGAAATAATCAGATTTTCACTTGATAGATATGTTATCAAGTTCGATATACGGAACATATTCCATGCAGCCCTTGAAGTCCTAAGGTATTCTAGCTTATATGCCTCTCGGACTAATTCTTTAAATTATCTCAATGGTCCCATACAACGGGGACTTAGCTTCCCACGATCTTTCAAATCTTCAATTCACCTTTCCACGGTGATAATTTTTTGCATAACTTTGCTACTCATCCTGCACTTCAAGATCTACTTCTCACATTCACATAACCTCCTGCACACTACCGGCAGTCAATAATCAGATCCTAATTTCCACAATCATTTCAGGTCTCGGGGGTCGGGTATCTTCATCCCAATTCCTACCTACAGATGCTCTTAAACTTTTCTTTATATAGATCCTCACAAGGTTCGGTCTCAATCCTAATGCGATAATTATCAATGATAACCAATCCGAAGGTAAATGCTCATCCTTGACAATACCAAATGTCAATCATACAAGCATAAAACAAGCCTTCTAGTATATGTATCGTTCCTTCACTTGGTCCCCTCGATTGTGGGTGGTAAGCAGTAGTCCCATCAAGATTCGTTCCCAATGACTTCTGAGGGGATCTCCAGAAATTCGTTGAGAAGCGAGGATCTTGATAGAGATGATCGATACAGACACACAATGCTTACACAACTCAAATCGAGTCAACTTCTCCATCGAGAACCTATCATTAATTGGAATGATATGAGTAGATTTGGTCTGTCTGTAGACGATGACCCATATTGAATCAAACTCAGATGATGACCTCGGAAGATTTTTAATAAAATCCACGGTGATTCTATCCCACTTCCAAACAGGAATAATAAGATGTAGAAGTAATCCTGATGGATTTTGGTGTTCAGCCTTGACCTTCGCAAAAGTTAGATATTTTACTAACATATGTGGCGATGTCTGCTTTCATATTTGGCCATCAATACAACTTCTTCAGATAAAGATATATTTTACCAGAAATGGCATGAATAGAATACCTAAACTTATGAGATTCTAACATGTGTAAATCTCAAAATCCTCTATATTTAGGCCACCACAAACGACCTTTTAAACACTTAGCGCCATCGGCTCCCATCTCTAATGGTTCTCAATAGCCGCGAAACCCTTTATTACCTATATTATCCTTCTTACAAGCATCGACTATTTCTAAATGGCTTGGGCAAATTATTCTGCACGGTCATTACTAAGGAACATATCCTAATTGGTTCTTCATCCTTTCTACATAATGTGTCAGCAACTACATTCACCTTTCCTAATGAAATAAATATCTTGACCATAATCACTCAGAAATTCTTTCTTCATATTTTCTAAGTTTGAGTTTCGTCTCAACTGTTATCTTTATTAGTTTTGCCAAGTCCGACGTTTAAAACGTCGATGAATATTACAAGTAATTATACAATAAATATTTAATTTATGAAATGTAAACGTAATTTTTTTTTTAATTTCTCAGCTCGTCCAATTATAGAAAAATGTTCAAAATAAATTTGAATTTAGTTAACACGATCTTCGTTGATTTATCGAAAATAATTAACAAGATCCGTAAATGTTCGGAAAAATCTTTGTTTAAACTTTGGTCAAAATTTTCTTAGTTGAAGAGAAAAAACCACCGCTCCAAATTCCAAGTCATGGTTTAAATGGTTTCCTCAATTCCTCCTAGGTTTTCTTGAGGTATACACAAACATCTACTCCTAAGGGATTTCAGTTAAATGATCTGTGTATGAGGGAATAATTCCTTAATAATCATTCGATAAACATCTGTCAAACCCAAACATATTCACACTTCCTTCTTGGTATAACCCAAAGCCTTAATGGCTCCGATCTTTGAAGAGTCAACATAGATTCCACTACCATTAATCACACGGTCAAAGAATGTAAGGCATCAAGCCTAACATCCCACTGTAAATATTTAACGCACAATGTTTCACACCTCAGCTAGATCAAGGTAGTCTACAAATGATTACTAAGCTTCTTCTTATTTTTGGAAATAACCAGATGGTCCTTAATGATCACAAGCATGAACTTATCAAAATACATCTTACACACGCGATTCATCAAATTCATAAATGCGACCAGTACGTTGGTCAATCCAAATAACATCACATGAAACTCATAATGTTCATTACGAGTTCTGGATGTAGTGATTGGAATAGATAATCTTCTTTGCGGACGCGAATTTGATGATAACCATGCAGTAGATCAAATTTTTAACTATACGCTAGAACCTTGTAAATGATCGAACAAATCTTTCATCTTGGGTAATGGATATCAATTTTGATCGTTAATTTATTCAGTTCACTGTAATCAATAAATATAAGGAATGATAACACCATAGATCTTCATGATGACGAGATTGGTAAAATAAAAGCTTTATCCGACAACATTCTCAGTTGCACGATAACTCTTTTGATTCAGATGGTGCTGACGTATAGTGCACATGCCACAAGTGTAGTGCCGGGAATATAATCAATACCAAATTCAACTTGCCTAATTGGAGGACGTCTAGGTAATTCATTAGCAAATACTTCAGAAAGTTCAGATAGCAGGAACATCTTTTAATATAATCACCTTAGGTTCTTTCTAGATTACAAGATCTATGTCTAGTTCATAACCATCATGGTATAATTTCAAGCCTAAACGCAGGATACGGTCACCCATCGGAAATTATTTAGATCACCTTTGATAATCAACATTTTATCTTTTAGGGGAATTCTACTCGTGCTCCCATCAATTAAGGTAATGACATCATGTCATAATCAACTAATCCATCCTACTGACACTACCAACTTTCCAGTTTCGTTACCGTTGATAAGACGAGAACTTCTCAAAAGACTAAGAATAACTCATAGTCCTTCACAAATCAAGGATATCTGGAGACACAGCTAACATTAAAAGAGTAAGGTCAACGCATGATTTACGCGAGAGAATTTCAAATCAGATAAAGACGAAAATATTAACGAATATGAATATATTCCATGTTTTCATGATTTGTTCACGCATCCCAAGGCACCTGGGATCGTTACTCACGTTACTCAAGGGAAGTCTATTTTAAAAGACAATATAGGAATGTTGAAACCCCAAGCCGGATATCAACAACCGAAAATTAGAAAATTTTCCAAGGAATCTTATCATGAAAAAAAAATTGAACAAGAAGGGGATGTTAATTGTCAAATAAGACAATATCCATGGATGAGTAAATTTGATTCAGAAAAATAAATGGTACGGGCACATATGTGGGTGTCCCTAACAATATGTCCCTATTTTTACACTTCTTGCAGATCTCATAAAATTTTAACCTTTCACAATTTCAAAGAAAAATGTAGTGGTTATTAACAATTTTACGGTGACTACTAATCAGCCTTGCATGGTCCCTTCCAAATTGTACGTAGGCGCGCTTCTATGTACAACTTAGGATTAACGATGCAATACTCAGTTCGTCAAAAATTTGTCATCATGTTTAAAATATATATTCATGTTTAATTAGGAAATAAAAATAAAAATGATTTTACCGAAATGTTCATCATTATGAAGGCATTTCCATTTACAAGATGTTTAATAAAAACTTTATTTCGATCGTAATTACAAATAGTACTGATTTAAATAACTCGTATGAAAGTAAGAATTTCATATTTTCCCCAGAAGGTATTGTTTTACTTATAAAAACAATGAGTGATCTGCAAAAGAGTGATGAAGAGTTGTTCACCAAGAACTAACTATGATATGATAGGAAATGAGCTTAGCCAAATAATCATGAAGTTCATGACATCGTTGGCACTCAGGAATACGTAAGAATAATTCACAACGCAACTCTATTCAAAATGAGTATTCACTCAATGGTTGCATCACTAATGCAAACACTAGGATGAAGCAAGAAAGGATAGATAACATCAATACATGTAGAGTTTAGCAATCGAAGATAGTCTTTTCATTAATCACAAACAATTCAAAAGTTGTATCGTCACACATTACATGTCATCATGTAATGTTATACAATTCCAAGGACTCGTCTACCAACTGATATCTCAGTTAAGTTAGTGATTTTAAAAGATACTATAATGAATACTAATCTACAAGAGTCATTAGGTGTTCCACGTGTCCCAGAAGATCCATCGGTCCCAATTCAGAAGAAGATTTCTTCAATTTATTTCTTGGACACTAGGCATCCTCGTCATTTGGACAATGGCCTAGGAACAACCCTTAACACGAACCAACAATCATTTAAATCCTTATAATTCAACCACAGGACTCAACGATCTCCTCTTAACAATCTCTATTTATTACGAGTTAAATTTGACTTTATTCAAGTTTCAACCAACTTATACTCAACGCGACATTCTACCTCATTCTCCAATAGTTTTTTTTTTTTTTTTTTTTTTTTTTTTTTTTTTTTTAATCTTCGTGTAAACGATGTTCCTAAACTAGTCTAGATAGTGGCTAAGTCTAAAAATTGCTCAAACAAAAATATCCATCGGAATGCCCATCGGAATAACCTTGTCGGAATGACCAATCTGAATGAGTGATCGGAATACCCAATCTGAATACCAATCGGAATGTACCAAATCTGAATACCAACCAATCGGAATGTCGATCTGAATGCCAATCGGAATACCCAATCTGAATATCAACCAATCGGAATGCCGATCTGAATGCCAATCGGAATGCCCAATCTGAATATCAACCAATCGGAATGTCGATCTGAATGCCAATCGGAATGCCCAATCTGAATATCAACCAATCGGAATGCCGATCTGAATGAGTAAACCCTTTTCCTATTTGACCAGATCGGAATATTTTCCACTTTTCTCGGACAAAACTCAACCAATTCGTGATTTTAAGCCAAAAAATGATCAAAACACCCAAAAATTTTGTGTTTTTAGCCAAAGTAACTATACCAAATCTCTACCACAACTATGTAGAAGATTTGTATCAAGAAGAAAGCATAAAAAACACAAGAAAAAAATTTTTTTGAACGTGATATAAAGATCAAAATGATCACGAAAAATCAAGAACACACCACACTAATCTTCAATCACCTATCCACTATAGGCTCTTGATACCAAATGTTGTTCCTGTTTAATCCATAACACAAGATTTAGAAGAGATATTTAGAGAGAGAAAGAGAAGAAAAGTAGAGAGAGAAACAAGAGAGATTTGGAAGGTTTATGTTTACTAGAGAGAGAAAGTAAAATGAACCAACACCCTCTTTCACATGTGAAAGAGGGTTATATACCCCACGGCTCTAAGGCCTTTGTGGGCTTCATCTTGGGCCGGGCTTGGCTTACTTTTGGGCTTACGCCCCTAACTTATACAATATTAGCTTAAAGTCCAAGCCCGGTTTTCCCGACTAACCTATTACAATACAAGACCTTTTAACGACTAAGATGACCTATTACATTCTTGTTCGACTATATAAAATATAGGGCTAACAGAAATCAAGCACATAAACAATTCTAACATCTCATGGATCTTGATACTATTTGCTAGTTTATGTAAATTTATATATCTAGAGAGAGAAAGTAGAGAGATAAAGGGTTACACACACCCTTAGAGAGACAAATAAAGAAGAAAAAACATTAGATGTGTGTGAAATTATGAGAGCAACCACCCCTCTTCCGACTAAGGAGAGAGGTTATATACCCAAGCCTTGTGATGGGCCTGGGCTTAAAATATGGGCCGCCACCTATATGTAAATAGGTGGGCTTTGCCTGTGTTTACTTGACTTAACTTAATAACTACGAGCTACTAACTATATATTGTTGAAGTGACCGGTCCTTCCTAAATACGTAAAAACATATTTCCAACACAACGGGGATCATCACGGGGTTTGGAAATTGTGGCAAAGATAAAGTCAAGGTCGGCAAGAGGAGTATCATAGGGACCATCATCATTAGCCGTAAGGAAGGAGTCAAGCCTTCATGCATCGGTGAACCGACATTGGCCTACATATTACACTCGGAGGATTTGACCGAATTCGGCAAGGGAGTAACGAATGGGTTGACCACGAATGGAGAAGTTAACAAACACTCCATTTTTATTAGTGAAGATAGAATATGTGCTAAAGAACTCAAGAAGAAATTAAGGGTAGATCACCTCATTGATTTTGAGTAGGCAATCAAAGCCATTATTCCCAAACATCATTCCTTAGTAATAATACCGATCATATCCGTGAACACAACACGACCCTCATGAAAACAACGAATCTCAAAGGAACGAAGCGTATTTGCGAGGTGAGGGGATGGACAAGTTTCAGAAAGGTTAGGAATAAATTTACTAGTCTTCTTGTGGCCATTTGAATTTCCGAAGGCATGATAAGTACCTATATTAAACAACATATATCCACAAATCAGTCTATATTAAACAACATATACCCACATTCCTACTTTGTTTCTAATTTAATTTAATTTTAGAAATCCCTAATTATGAAATTAAGAACCCTATAACAAATTAGATGAAATTTAATGGAAATACTTACAATTGAAATTCTTCTTCCCGTCGCACCAACATGTAAGGGAGATGGTGGGTTATATTTGAAAAAGTGTAAAATTATAAACCCATGTTATTTTATGTCTGGTGAAGCCGCGGTTCGATATCGATGAAGAACAGCGGATAACACTGCCACAATTAAAGAACCGCCGGCAGAGCCCATGCTAAGTTCTTGAAAATGAAAGAAATTTTTCAAACAAATTTTTCCTAAAATACTTAAAACATACTTTAAGCCCTTTGAAATTCACTGGATCACTTGAACATTAGGTTATAATGCCTTAATGAAGGATTACCAGTGGAATCGAGACCAAAAAAGATCGAATTAACAAAACAACTACTCGCGAATGAAGATATGAAAGACATAAACAAAGAAAAATGAATCAAGGCCATGTATCAATGTTCAAGAGATGAATGACGATCTTCAAGTGTTGAATTGAAGAGCTTGTGTCATATATAGTGGTTCATGACGTGCATTTCTAGTGTAAGACGAAACGGCTTTGGTTATGAACAATAACAAGTTCTTATTGTTTTATAGATTAAGAACACTAAAAATAAATGTCTTAAACCTTTACAAAAGATGAGAAAAGATATAAATTTAATTTCTTTCCCTCATGATCAGATTTAGAGCATTGTTTACGATTATAGACGAGCTCAATTACACACACTACACATGATATAGGGCTTACTTGTCGTATAAGGTTGCAAACCATGAAAATCATGCTCGATACTTTAAGCTTCAACTAACTCACCCTAGTGAGTTAAGTACTCGAGACCATGAAGGTATGAGAGGGTAAAAGAAGAGAAGCACATAACACAAATAAATGTCAAGGCAAGGATGCCAAGATCAAACACATAGTCAAGCGATGATCAAATGAATGATCAAAGGACGTGTGGAAAGACGAAAGCTTCATGGCCGCAAAGTTCATCCCTAGTCTTTTGTGGACTATCACATCTGCCAAGCTTGACCATAAGATGCTTATTGAGTCTTCTATGGACTAGTAGAATATACACCAATCTTGATATCATCTTCCCATGATTTTGAAGATCAAAAAGAGATGAGTCTTCAACAAGTGTAAGTAACTCATGATCACCAATCCACAATTAAGTTAGTGATTAGCCTTCATGAATCCCTACACAAAAGAAAGATGCAAACTAGTTGATACATTTAAAGAGTAAATCGAAAATGCATAAATACTTCTAATAAAATCATTATTAAGATGAGTTGATATAGCATCAATTTTTAAGGTCAGCTTTTAAAAAACGAGGTATTGACCAAAAAGGAAACTTTAGTACAACTGACCCTTTTAAGTAGTAGAGACCATAGATCGACTCAGGATTTAAAGCACAATATACTTCAAATATCCTGAGTAACCTGGCTCTGATAGCAATAGTAGAAACTAGAAGGGGGGTTGAATCGTTTCTTTAATTAAAATTATGTTCTTCATTAGAAATGACTATTACTTGAAAACTTGTTTCATAATAGTTAGGCCAATTTCTAATATTTCGAAACATTTTCTATATCGAGTGAATATGATAATGGAATGCTAAATGTAAAGACAAGTATAAGTGAAGAGTAAGGAAAGAACAAACTAAGGAAAGACACCAAAGATTTATAATGGTTCGACAACGAAGTTCTCTCTTCGTTCCTACTCCAGTCCTCGCATACACCTTACTCGAGATTTACACTATATTTACAAGCTCACTTATTGTCTTAGAAAACCTTACAACGTTACTTACAATGATTACCGACACTAAGATAAATGCCGAGTTCTAATCCTAGCTAGAACCAATCTATTGTTCGTCGCCCATCTTATTTACCGTCACAAGGCTAGGTGTCGAATTCTAATCTTAACTAGAACCAATCTACACTCGTCGCTCATTTTCTTTAGCGACACAAGGCTAGGTGTCGAGTTCTAATCTTAGCTAGAACCAATCTACACTCAACTCTCATACTCACATCAATTTCTAGTTAAATGAGAACTAAAACACTCATACTCACAATTAAATCACTTTTTAGTTTAGTGAGAACATACACACAACCCACTAACAACTACATTGTAACACCCCAAATATCCACATTTCAAATCAGTGGAAGAGTCGTTGGTGTTACGGGATATCACATTACTCAAATCATAGACAACGCTTAAAGATCGCGTCGTTTAATAACAAAGCATTTTTCATTCATAAATATCAAATTACATAGGTCCTCATGTCAAAGTATATCTTACAATTTACAAAACATTTGAATGGAAATTTTTTATTTTATTGCGGGCCATAAACTATTGTCGTCTTCCCGAGAATTACCTTCAAGTACCTGAGATAAAACATGTTAAAAGTCAGCGAAACGCTGAGCGAGTCCATGGAGTTAAATAAAACCATTAACATAAAACCGATATATAATCATTACCGAAAAGCATTTTGTATAATACTTGGTCGTAGACCATAACATCGGCAAAAAATATTTTATACGAATCATTGTCGTAAATCATAACTTTGACCAAAAGCATTTTATACGAATCATTGTCGTAAATCATAACTTAGGCCAAAAGAATTTTATACGTTTTATAACGTTGTTTGTAATATAATAAAAACCGTCATATAAAACAGTTATGTAAAACCATAACACATGTATAATAATAAATAAGACCCCATATTGCTAGTCAGGCAATATATTATAATTCAAATCATATATCGTACACTATTCCTGAGACCGCAACCTTAGTGTTACCATTATCATTACTATTATCAGATTATTATAAGGAGCATGACATTGTTACCTTTCTATAATATATCGGGTAGCTAGCCTGGAACTCATTTTCCCATTTAAAACAGCATGTCGTCATAAAAATCACGCTAAATATACCACTCCCATACATAAATTCGCTTGCCAATCAATGTGACACAACGGGGATCAGCAGTAAGACGCGAACTGGGGTGATCTTCCCCAAATAGTACTATTATATGCATAAGCGTCTACCCACTCCTGGTAGTTCCCAATTCATGCTAATGGAACTTATAGTGACATAACCTAACTAATAATAATCAATTTCAATCATTCATTGGGTCATCAAATCAATCGGGTCCATATCAATAAGCATATAATCAGGAGCACTTGTGTTCTATTTTTATTAAAACTAGCATGTTATCTCCCTCGCGGGTTTATAAAACATTTCATAAAACATTTAAAAGAGTGTGAGGCTATGAACTCACGATGGTTGGGAAAGGCGGGTTATCGGCAATTAGGATGTATGGTGCGTGCCTCGATCACGGAAACCTAAACAAATAATACTCGATCTTAGACTATGTCGAATACTATTTAAAAAAAGTTTTTATCTATATGTAATGATGTCATAACATGATGATCAAGTGGGGTTTTATTTTCTTACACAACATTATTAGTTGTTGAGTACTAGTTGAATTAGGCTAATCATACTAGTTTTAACCCATTTACATGTTAAGGCCCAATAGGCCCATTAAGAGTCCAATATATTATATTAGTCCATTTATTCATTTAAGACCAGGCCCATACTCATATGTTGGGACCAAGTGGGTTAAGCCCATGAGTAAGTCCAATAATATTAAACCAAACTAGTTGGGCCTAGTGGTCCAACAAGGCTAATTTGGCCCATTATGGTCCATAAGTCACAAAGCTCGGTTTTGTCAATTCTTACTTGTAAAATGTGTTTACATATCAGTATATGTTTTATAAAAATGTTACATTAGACGGGTCCGACCATCTAAGTTTTATTTGGCGAAAGCGCCATCCTTTCGGTTTTAGCCGAAAAGACGTAAAAATTTATATATAGTTTGTAGTTTAGAAAACACTTGAGTTTTATTTTTATAAAATGTAATATTTACTTATTATAGTATATAAACTTATTTTATAATAGTTATTATCATTTATTAACTTTTATATATTTATTTTATATAATATTTTACTTCAAGTGCCTTTTTTAATATTATATACTTTAAGTCAAATCTGATGTAAAATTTCAAGTCCACCATTTTGATCATATCTTGAGTTCTTCAAGGAGTTGAGACCCCAAATTTTTAATGTATAACTACATGATATGTGCTACAAATAACTCTCCTATAGCTCCTTCTCAAACAGCCTCTAAATTTTTTTTAAGTCGTCCAAAACAGACTAGACAGATTAGTACCATAAAAGTGTTTTGGCCATATCTTGCTCATTTTTAACATTCCATTGTATGGCTAATTCTCCACTTATGTAAAAATCAATTATCTATCATTATATAAAATAATATAATCCATTTAACCAAGTAAAAATATTGAAAGTTTCTATTTATTACAGCCTACTTGTTAGATATAATTTTATCAACCTTTACTTGTAGTTTTTAGCCTTTTTAACCTAATCTGATAACACAAATTCCCCATGGAATACATTGATCATCATTTATCATCATCATACATATACATTTTAGAAGAAAATAGATGATTATATTTACAATACTAATAGGATGATAGAAAGAATAATCTCTATACCAACCAATTTTTTATGAAAAGATGAGATTTATGATGAACAAGACTTGATCTTGTCACCAAATCTTATGAACTTAGCAAGACCACTTTTAGAAATCCCCAAGTAGATGAACAAGTTCTTGAAATCAGCCCTTGAACCTCATGAAAACTCTTTTTCATAAGTTTTAATCACCTCCAAATAGCCTCCTTTCAAGTAGTGATCAACATATGTGAATTATAGATGAACTTGTAGGTTAAATTTTTGATGAAATGGTGTATGGTGGTGGTGTTTGGACGGCAAGAGAGGGAAGAAGAGAGAGTGGGAGAAACTTGTTTAGCTAGTTTGCATGTGTATGTGAAGAATGAGAGAGTTAGATGGTTTTGGGGTTAGTGGTTTGGTGCATGTATGAGACAAGAGTCTCATACATGCATAAGGTTTTGACAATAAGGGTGCCACCCTTTGGTTATGCTGCCACATGTATGGGGGGTGGGACTAGTGTAAACTTGTTTCATCCCCATTATTTTACGGGTACTTCTCGATTCTACTTTCCTCGATTTTCGTGCCCTCGGGTCGATTTATGAATAACGTTTTTATAAATTATGAATATACGGCACAAAACGACTCTAATAAAAATTGTCTCATCAAAAATGGAGCACAAAAGCATAAATACGTAAACCTAGGTTTTCCGGTTTAGTCGTAAAAGACGCTAAATTATGCACGTAAGTCCTAATTTCTTCTCGTAAATTTGTGAGTTTATGAACCAACACAAACTAAAATTTAAAATAATATAAGAGGATAAATTTACTACTTGAAATGTCGAACTGTCACAAACACGGAGTATGTAAACGTAAACACGTAACGTAGAGCTCTCCGGTTTAGTCGTAGACGATGCTACTTTAAGACGTAAACCCAAATTTCTTCCCAAAAGTGAGTGAGTTCATAAATTAACAATAAAAAATGATTATAAGTAATAATTGAGAATAAAATAACGACCTCAAATTGACGGATTGTCACAGCATTTCCCCCTAAAAAGGATCTTTGTCCTCAAAGATCAATTCATCTTACTACTCGCTTCTTATAGAGTCAAAGACATGTGGGTATTTCCTTCACATTCGGTCTTTCCTCTCAAGTGTGATTCATTATAATACGCGAGTTTCATCAAACATAACTATGGGAATACGATCATGCTTAAGTTGAATTACTTTCTCTTTCCATGATGTCCACGGGTTTTCGATGAATGCAACTTTTCGCCGACCCAAACTTTATTAGGAAATAATCAGATTTTCACTTGATAGATATGTTATCAAGTTCGATATACGGAACATATTCCATGCAGCCCTTGAAGTCCTAAGGTATTCTAGCTTATATGCCTCTCGGACTAATTCTTTAAATTATCTCAATGGTCCCATACAACGGGGACTTAGCTTCCTACGATCTTTCAAATCTTCAATTCACCTTTCCACGGTGATAATTTTTTGCATAACTTTGCTACTCATCCTGCACTTCAAGATCTACTTCTCACATTCACATAACCTCCTGCACACTACCGGCAGTCAATAATCAGATCCTAATTTCCACAATCATTTCAGGTCTCGGGGGTCGGGTATCTTCATCCCAATTCCTACCTACAGATGCTCTTAAACTTTTCTTTATATAGATCCTCACAAGGTTCGGTCTCAATCCTAATGCGATAATTATCAATGATAACCAATCCGAAGGTAAATGCTCATCCTTGACAATACCAAATGTCAATCATACAAGCATAAAACAAGCCTTCTAGTATATGTATCGTTCCTTCACTTGGTCCCCTCGATTGTGGGTGGTAAGCAGTAGTCCCATCAAGATTCGTTCCCAATGACTTCTGAGGGGATCTCCAGAAATTCGTTGAGAAGCGAGGATCTTGATAGAGATGATCGATACAGACACACAATGCTTACACAACTCAAATCGAGTCAACTTCTCCATCGAGAACCTATCATTAATTGGAATGATATGAGTAGATTTGGTCTGTCTGTAGACGATGACCCAAATTGAATCAAACTCAGATGATGACCTCGGAAGATTTTTAATAAAATCCACGGTGATTCTATCCCACTTCCAAACAGGAATAATAAGATGTAGAAGTAATCCTGATGGATTTTGGTGTTCAGCCTTGACCTTCGCAAAAGTTAGATATTTTACTAACATATGTGGCGATGTCTGCTTTCATATTTGGCCATCAATACAACTTCTTCAGATAAAGATATATTTTACCAGAAATGGCATGAATAGAATACCTAAACTTATGAGATTCTAACATGAGTAAATCTCAAAATCCTCTATATTTAGGCCACCACAAACGACCTTTTAAACACTTAGCGCCATCGGCTCCCATCTCTAATGGTTCTCAATAGCCGCGAAACCCTTTATTACCTATATTATCCTTCTTACAAGCATCGACTATTTCTAAATGGCTTGGGCAAATTATTCTGCACGGTCATTACTAAGGAACATATCCTAATTGGTTCTTCATCCTTTCTACATAATGTGTCAGCAACTACATTCACCTTTCCTAATGAAATAAATATCTTGACCATAATCACTCAGAAATTCTTTCTTCATATTTTCTAAGTTTGAGTTTCGTCTCAACTGTTATCTTTATTAGTTTTGCCCAGTCCGACGTTTAAAACGTCGATGAATATTACAAGTAATTATACAATAAATATTTAATTTATGAAATGTAAACGTAATTTTTTTTTTAATTTCTCAGCTCGTCCAATTATAGAAAAATGTTCAAAATAAATTTGAATTTAGTTAACACGATCTTCGTTGATTTATCGAAAATAATTAACAAGATCCGTAAATGTTCGGAAAAATCTTTGTTTAAACTTTGGTCAAAATTTTCTTAGTTGAAGAGAAAAAACCACCGCTCCAAATTCCAAGTCATGGTTTAAATGGTTTCCTCAATTCCTCCTAGGTTTTCTTGAGGTATACACAAACATCTACTCCTAAGGGATTTCAGTTAAATGATCTGTGTATGAGGGAATAATTCCTTAATAATCATTCGATAAACATCTGTCAAACCCAAACATATTCACACTTCCTTCTTGGTATAACCCAAAGCCTTAATGGCTCCGATCTTTGAAGAGTCAACATAGATTCCACTACCATTAATCACACGGTCAAAGAATGTAAGGCATCAAGCCTAACATCCCACTGTAAATATTTAACGCACAATGTTTCACACCTCAGCTAGATCAAGGTAGTCTACAAATGATTACTAAGCTTCTTCTTATTTTTGGAAATAACCAGATGGTCCTTAATGATCACAAGCATGAACTTATCAAAATACATCTTACACACGCGATTCATCAAATTCATAAATGCGACCAGTACGTTGGTCAATCCAAATAACATCACATGAAACTCATAATGTTCATTACGAGTTCTGGATGTAGTGATTGGAATAGATAATCTTCTTTGCGGACGCGAATTTGATGATAACCATGCAGTAGATCAAATTTTTAACTATACGCTAGAACCTTGTAAATGATCGAACAAATCTTTCATCTTGGGTAATGGATATCAATTTTGATCGTTAATTTATTCAGTTCACTGTAATCAATAAATATAAGGAGTGATAACACCATAGATCTTCATGATGACGAGATTGGTAAAATAAAAGCTTTATCCGACAACATTCTCAGTTGCACGATAACTCTTTTGATTCAGATGGTGCTGACGTATAGTGCACATGCCACAAGTGTAGTGCCGGGAATATAATCAATACCAAATTCAACTTGCCTAATTGGAGGACGTCTAGGTAATTCATTAGCAAATACTTCAGAAAGTTCAGATAGCAGGAACATCTTTTAATATAATCACCTTAGGTTCTTTCTAGATTACAAGATCTATGTCTAGTTCATAACCATCATGGTATAATTTCAAGCCTAAACGCAGGATACGGTCACCCATCGGAAATTATTTAGATCACCTTTGATAATCAACATTTTATCTTTTAGGGGAATTCTACTCGTGCTCCCATCAATTAAGGTAATGACATCATGTCATAATCAACTAATCCATCCTACTGACACTACCAACTTTCCAGTTTCGTTACCGTTGATAAGACGAGAACTTCTCAAAAGACTAAGAATAACTCATAGTCCTTCACAAATCAAGGATATCTGGAGACACAGCTAACATTAAAAGAGTAAGGTCAACGCATGATTTACGCGAGAGAATTTCAAATCAGATAAAGACGAAAATATTAACTAATATGAATATATTCCATGTTTTCATGATTTGTTCACGCATCCCAAGGCACCTGGGATCGTTACTCACGTTACTCAAGGGAAGTCTATTTTAAAAGACAATATAGGAATGTTGAAACCCCAAGCCGGATATCAACAACCGAAAATTAGAAAATTTTCCAAGGAATCTTATCATGAAAAAAAAATTGAACAAGAAGGGGATGTTAATTGTCAAATAAGACAATATCCATGGATGAGTAAATTTGATTCAGAAAAATAAATGGTACGGGCACATATGTGGGTGTCCCTAACAATATGTCCCTATTTTTACACTTCTTGCAGATCTCATAAAATTTTAACCTTTCACAATTTCAAAGAAAAATGTAGTGGTTATTAACAATTTTACGGTGACAACTAATCAGCCTTGCATGGTCCCTTCCAAATTGTACGTAGGCGCGCTTCTATGTACAACTTAGGATTAACGATGCAATACTCAGTTCGTCAAAAATTTGTCATCATGTTTAAAATATATATTCATGTTTAATTAGGAAATAAAAATAAAAATGATTTTACCGAAATGTTCATCATTATGAAGGCATTTCCATTTACAAGATGTTTAATAAAAACTTTATTTCGATCGTAATTACAAATAGTACTGATTTAAATAACTCGTATGAAAGTAAGAATTTCATATTTTCCCCAGAAGGTATTGTTTTACTTATAAAAACAATGAGTGATCTGCAAAAGAGTGATGAAGAGTTGTTCACCAAGAACTAACTATGATATGATAGGAAATGAGCTTAGCCAAATAATCATGAAGTTCATGACATCGTTGGCACTCAGGAATACGTAAGAATAATTCACAACGCAACTCTATTCAAAATGAGTATTCACTCAATGGTTGCATCACTAATGCAAACACTAGGATGAAGCAAGAAAGGATAGATAACATCAATACATGTAGAGTTTAGCAATCGAAGATAGTCTTTTCATTAATCACAAACAATTCAAAAGTTGTATCGTCACACATTACATGTCATCATGTAATGTTATACAATTCCAAGGACTCGTCTACCAACTGATATCTCAGTTAAGTTAGTGATTTTAAAAGATACTATAATGAATACTAATCTACAAGAGTCATTAGGTGTTCCACGTGTCCCAGAAGATCCATCGGTCCCAATTCAGAAGAAGATTTCTTCAATTTATTTCTTGGACACTAGGCATCCTCGTCATTTGGACAATGGCCTAGGAACAACCCTTAACACGAACCAACAATCATTTAAATCCTTATAATTCAACCACAGGACTCAACGATCTCCTCTTAACAATCTCTATTTATTACGAGTTAAATTTGACTTTATTCAAGTTTCAACCAACTTATACTCAACGCGACATTCTACCTCATTCTCCAATAGTTTCAACCTTATTCTTAGACCTTGAAAGGCAATAAAAGCTCGACATGAACAACACTAAATTTTCAATTCTACAGCTCCTATAGCAACAATTATCAAGTGCGTCACGAGCAGGAAATGACTCACACATTCAATTAGACTTCTCGAAAAGGTACAGGTGGCATGAGGCTTTTGGATAACGGTTCCAATGACAGCCTCAAGTGAAACATTTACCTTTTTGATTTCAAATTTAAGAATTGGGTGACACCGATTCAGATGACACATTTCTAGGTGGTGAGGGTTTGGTCAAACTCCACTCTATAAGGAAAGATCGTCATGACATCGATATCCGATTTAATCCCGACAATTCATATTCAATATCACAATCAACTAATATCAACATTTCTTGGAATATCCACCATTTCGTTGGGATCATAAACATCCACAACTTGGTTTAGATCTGGAATAGCTAGGATTCCTACAGAAATAGCTTCGATTGATTTGCTAGAAGAGTTAGGGTTCCTTGTAACAATTTACGTCGTATAAATATCTCGCATAAGTATTAGAATAATCATTAAACAATCATGTAATCAAATTACAAAATATATATAATCCAAGTTATATATATATTAAAATAACACTTATCAGTCTGGCCTTGTCGGTAACTCGGGAATTCTTCGGCACCGTTATAGTCAAAAGATTTTTAAACATTTTACTCAAAATATTTATTTAAAAATATTTATAGTTAAAAGGATTTTGAAATATTTTATTCAAAACCTTGGTTTTTAAAAATCTTTCGTTCTCTATAACGAGATCTCGGGTACCAAACTGTAACACCCCCAAATATTCACATTTCGAATCAGCGGAAGAGTCGTTGGTGTTTCGGGAGAGCACATTACTAAAATCATAGACAAAGCTTAAAAATCGCGTCGTTTAATAAAAAGCATTTACCATTCATAAATATCAAATTACATAGGTCCTCAGGTCAAAGTATGTCTTACAATTTACAAAACATTTGAATGGAAATTTTTATTTAAATGCGGGCCATAAACTCTTGTCGTCTTCCCGAGAATTACCTTCAAGTACTTGAGATAAAACATATTAAAAGTCAGTGAAACGCTGAGCGAGTCCATAGAGTTTAATAATACCATTAACATAAAACCGGTATATAATCATTACCGAAAAGTATTTTGTGTAATACTTGGTCGTAGACCATAACATCGGCCAAAAATATTTTATACGAATCATTGTCGTAAATCATAACTTTGACCAAAAGCATTTTATACGAATCATTGTCGTAAATCATAACATAGAGCAAAATCATAACGTTGTTTATAATATAATAAAAACCGTTATATAAAACAGTAATGTAAAACCAGAACACAGGTATAATAATAAATAAGACCCCGTATGCTACTTAGGCAATATATTATAATTCAAATCACATATCGTACACTATTCATGAGACCGCAGCCTTAGTGTTACGATTATTATTACTATTATCGGATTATTATAAGCCGCATGACATTGTTACCTTTCTATAATATATCGGGTAGCTAGCCCGGAACTCATTTTCCCATTTAAAACATCGTGTCGTCATAATAATCACGCTAAATATACCACTCTCATACATAAATTCGCTTGCCAATCAATGTGACACAACGGGGATCAGCCGTCAAGACGCGAACTGGGGTGATCTTCCCCAAATAGTACTATTATATGCATAAGCATCTAACCACTCCTGGTAGTTCACAATTCATGCTAATGGGACTGATAGGTGTGAAAACACCCATCCTTTACCACTTATTTCTTGCTAAAACAAGACCAAAACACGTATTTAATGTCATTTGTTTGGAATTATGCGTGGTTTGTGTGTTTGTTGTGTTTTCAGAGCCAACCGGATAATTATTGAAGAAAACATGGGATTGCACGGGTTTTATCGAAGAAAAAGACAAAAGACGAAGTCTATAGTCCAAGAGATGCAAAAGATTTGAAGTCAATGGGCCTATTTGAAGATTTATCGAAGAAAAGGACCAAAGATGGAAGATTTACATATGTCGAAGAACTCAAGTCTATTAAACGAAGAAATTAAAAGACGAGTTGAATTTATTCGTCGACAAATCCCGAATCGAAATCGAAAACGTCAACTTTTCTAAAAAGACGAGATGACAAGAAGAAAGGGAGAAAGCCCACTCACCAACCAACTTGAATACCTATTAATAGGAGTCCCTTCACACATTTTAGAAAAGCTTTTCATTTTTTTTTTCCAGTTCTTTCTTTTTTCTTGTTTTCGTAGGAAACCAACACCATTAAGGTGTTGGTGATTTTTCATTTTTGTTGAATCAAGGATCTTGTAAGTTTTTAATCTTCCCTTTTGTTTACTTAACCTTAATCAATCAATATCATCTTTCCTTTAATCTTGTTCATCTTTCTCTGTTTGATTCAAAGTCTTAAGTTCTTATTTGGTTGATTTTAATCTTTAAAAGTAAATGGGTTTTGTGTTTTTATTGTTTTGGATTGATGTTTATCATTTGGAAATGATTAGTGGTTAAATTGGTTTAAGTTTTGGTTAAAAACTTGGTTGATTTTGGTAAAAATCGTATGTTATTGTTTCCCTGTTCTTCGCACTTCTTCAACAGCCCAGATTTCGAATGAACAAAATGTTCCGAATGAAGCTTTTACATTAATTATTCCAGATAAAGTTTTTGTTCCGAACGAAGCTTTTACATTATTTTATTCCGAGTCAGCAAAATGTTCCGAGTGAAGCTTTTTGTTGTGAGTATTCCGAATCAGAGTGTTCATCCGGAATAATCAATATTCTGGATGAGTAGCTGAATTCTGAATCAAGGTTTATCAAGTAATATTCCGAATCAGTTGTTCCGAATCAAATTTCATTCAGTTGTTCTGAATCAGTATCTTTATCCGGAATAATCAATATTCCGGACGAAGGGATATTCCAAATCAGCATTTTTGTTTAAATATTCCGGATGAAGGAAATGTTCTGAATGAACATATATTCTGGATGAGTGAGTTTGGCAATTTATTCCGAACGAAGTAAAGATTCCGGATCAAGCTTTTCTTTTTATTCCGCATGAAGCCTATTTCTAGTCAACATAAATATTCCGAATGAAGGTGGCTGTTTAGTCTATTCCGGATCAAGCAATTTAATCCGAATCAGTTGTTTTTCTAGTAAGGGTATTTTACTGTTTACTGTTTAATTTTAATTCAATTTCAGTCTTATTTTATTAACTGCTTTTAGTTTAGTTTTATATCTTTGTGCATTTAAACCTTTTTAGTAGAATAGAAAACCCAACCCCTTTTTAGTAACCAAGAACAACTATTCTACTTTGAACCGTGATCGATTCGAGAAGATACCGAGAACTTAAATTGAACCCCATTCAAAAGCCTTGTATCAAATGGCGCCGCTGCCGGCTCTTTTCGTTAAGATTAAAGGTTTTAAGTGAGAGACGCGTTGGATTTTGGGATCCGTTCATCTTTGAACGTTATTTTCCTTGCTTTAAAATTTTCAAAAATCCAAAAAAATATAAAATTCTCAAAAAATACAAAAAAATTAGAAAACCATAAAAACCAAAAATATTTCTGCTTTGTTAGTTCTTTTGCAGGTGTATGCGTACACGATCAACGTCTTATCCCGAGCCCGAGACTCTCGATAACTTAGACATGGCCGGTGTACACAACAACAATAATAATCCACCTCAAAACAACATGAATAATAACAACAATGAACCTCTACCGGACAATCGTCCAATGATCAAACTTTTGCAAGCACATGTAGAGGGCAACAACGATGCTATTGTCATACCCGCGATTGGAGCCAACAACTTTGAGCTCAAATCCGGCTTTATTCAAATGGTCTCTGCTCAACCATTCTTGGGGCGTACCATTGATGATCCTCATGACCACATCAAAAGGTTCCTTCAACTCACGAATACGGTCAAATTCAATGGTGTTCCACAAGAGGAAATCCGATTACAACTTTTTTCTTTCTCCTTAGAGGGACAAGCCTGGCATAGGCTTGCAAAGGAACCGCCACAAAGTATTATGACGTGGACGGACTTAGAGACCAAATTCATAAACTACTTTTTCCCACCCTCTCGTACTACCGCTTTGCGGAATGAAATTATTAATTTTGAACAAAAGTACGATGAAAGTTTTAGTGAATCTTGGGACTGTTTTAAAGACCTTTTACGAAAGTGCCCACAACATGGTTTTACAAAAGTGCACCAAATTAATACCTTTTACAATGATTTAAGCATGAATGATCAAGATTCACTAAATAGTGCCTCGGGGGGTAATATTATGGTTAAGAGTTCTAATGCCGCTTGGGATATTATTGAGAATAAGTCTAGAGTGCAAACCAAGAGTGTTCGGACCAATGCCGCTAGTGCTAGTACTAGTGACAACGACAAGAGACTTGACAAAATTACTTCGCTTCTTGAATCGCTTGCTGCCCAAACCGCTAACAACACCAAAAGAATCAACGCTCAAAACGCTCAATTCAATGTTGTAAGCCAACCATGTGAAATATGCAGGGGTCCTCACTCTTACACTACTTGTACCTCCACCCAAGACTATCCTTGTGAGAATGTTAATGCAGCATACGGTACCTATCCTCTGGCCGCCTATCAAGCTCGTCCTCAAGGTGACCGCAACTTGCTCAGCTATCGCTCAAACAACTTTCTTTCCCCGCCCGGTTTTCCTCCAACCAATCAAAACCAACAACAAAAGCTTAACCGAACCAATCAAAACCAACCTCGAGCACCTTACCAACCACCTCAAAGAAAACCATATCCACCTCCAAATCCTACTCAAGTTTACCAACCCGCTCCTTACCAACCACCTGCTTATCAAGCACCTCCTCCTACTCAAACCACCGTTTTCAACCACGAGGTCGAAACGTACATGCGGACGAATGATGTGTTGGTGAAGAATCTGCAGACCCAGATTATTAATTTGAAGGGCGATATGGTGAAACAAGGGAACGATCTTAGAGCCGATATGAGAAACTCTTTGAGTAGTCAAACGAATGACCTAAGGGACATGATGGCTGGTTTCTTCCAAGGTAATCAAACCTCTTCTTCGGGTACTCTTCCGAGTAACACCGTTGCTAATCCAAGAGGGGAGATGAAAGCAATCACCACTCGGAGTGGAAAAGGTACCAAGGAAACCGAGCTTCCTATACCTACACCGGTGATTGTGACAAAGGAAAACGAGTCACCTACGCATATTCCTCAACTTTCCACTTCCCACCTCTTACTTCTACCCCTCCTCCACCCAAGGATGTGAGTGATCCTACTATCTCAAAGACTTCCTCTTCTTCCGATATACCTTATCCCTCAAGGTTGAGGAAAGAGAAGCTCAAAAGCAAGGACGATATTCAAGTTTCAAACTTTCTCAAAATGTTTAAACAATTGAATTTCAACATCTCCTTTGCTGAGGCTCTCGCTCACATGCCTAAATATGCGAAGATGTTTAAAGATCTTCTTAGTGACAAGGAAAAGCTTCTTGATATCGCTAACACCCAACTTAACGAGAATTGCTCCGCGGTTCTCTTAAGGAAATTGCCAACCAAACTTGTTGATCCGGGTCGCTTCTTAATCCTTTGCAACTTCCCGGGAGTAGAGAATTGCATGGCCCTAGCCGATCTAGGTGCTAGTATTAACTTAATGCCATTAAGTGTTTGGAAGCAATTATCTCTCCCCGAGCTAGTCCCCACCAAAATGACTTTGGAATTAGCTAACCGTACGGGTGCTTATCCAGTGGGGATAGCCGAAGACGTTTTCGTCGGCGTTGACAAATTCACCTTCCCGGCGGATTTCATTGTCGTTGACTACGAGATGGATCCTCGTGTTGCATTAATCGTTGGACGTCCATTCTTGAGGACCGGTCGCACTCTCATCGATGTAGAAGCGGGTGAGCTTATCATGACAGTTGGTGACGATCAAATTGTCTTCAACATGGGTAAGATTTCTAAACAGCCTTATTCATACAGAGAGTGTTAATTGTATCGACGTTCTTGATGAGTCTTGTGAAGAACACTTTAATGATGCTTGTAAAAGTAGTATTACCTCTCTTCCCAATGTTGAGACCGTTGCCTCTGTTGCTTCATCACTAACTCCATTTGGAGAAAGTGATTTCCTTCTGACTGAATTTGAAGCAACTCTGGGAGATGTGAACTTACAATATGACGATTCTCCCACCGATTTGGAGGAAGACATTCGTACCATTGAGAAACTTCTCAGTGAAGACCATATTTCTCCACCATCTCCCAAGGATATTGCTATCGATGAACCGAATTTGAATACGCCTTCCATCGAAAATCCTCCGGATTTAGAGCTTACGGAGTTACCATCCCATCTCGAGTATGTGTTCCTTGAAGACAAGAAGAAGCCGCCCGTCATCATCGCTAAGGACTTGAAAGAAGAAGAAAAATCTCGCCTTATCGTCGTGCTTAAAGATCATAAGAAGGCAATTGCTTGGAAAATTTCTGATATCCTCGGAATTGATCCAAACTTTTGTACTCACAAAATTCTCATGGAAGATGACTTTAAACCCGCAATCCAAAGCCAAAGAAGGGTGAATCCTCGAATTCACGACGTCATTAAACAAGAGGTTATCAAACTTCTTGATGCCGGCATGATTTACCCTATTTCGGATTCGCCATGGGTAAGTCCCGTCCATTGTGTGCCCAAGAAGGGCGGAATAACCGTTGTTCCCAATGAACACAACGAGTTGATTCCTACTCGTCTCGTTACTTGGTGGAGAGTTTGTATCGACTATCGCAAACTCAGTGATGCCACGAGAAAAGATCACTTTCCTCTTCCTTTCATGGATCAAATGCTCGAGCATCTAGCGGGTAATGATTACTATTGCTTCTTAGACGGTTTCTCCAGGTATTTTCAAATTCCCATCGATCCCAAAGACCAAGAGAAAACCACATTCACTTGTCCCTACGGAACATTTGCTTACAAACGCATGCCTTTCGGTTTATGTAATGCTCTTGGGACGTTCCAAAGGTGTATGATGGCTATCTTCCATGACATTGTTGAAGAAACTATGGAAGTCTTCATGGATGATTTCTCGGTTTATGGCGATTCTTTCTCTGCTTGCCTTGCAAATTTAGAACGTATGCTTAAGCGGTGTGAAGACACTCGCCTTGTTCTTAATTGGGAAAAATGCCATTTCATGGTAAAATAGGGCATCGTGCTAGGACACAAAATCTCCAAAGCCGGTCTTGTGGACCGTGCTAAAGTCGATGTTATTGCAAAATGGCCTCCGCCTTCAACCGTGATGGGGTGTGAGAAGTTTCCTCCGTCATGCGGGCTTCTACCGTCGATTCATCAAAGATTTTGCTAAAATAGCTCGCCCGATGACCCACCTCTTGGAAAAAGATACTCCTTTTATCTTTTCCAAAGAGTGTATTGACGCCTTCAATCTTCTTAAGGATAAGCTAACAAAGGCACCGGTCTTGGTTACCCCTAATTGGGAGCTACCTTTTGAGTTAATGTGTGATGCTAGCGACTTTTCTATTGGAGCGGTTTTAGGCCAAAGAGTGAATAAACACTTCTAACCAATCCATTATGCTAGCAAGACAATGACAGGGGGCTCAATTGCATTACACGACAACCGAAAAAGAGCTTTTAGCTATTGTCTATGCATTTGAAAAATTTCGCCCCTATCTTGTCCTTTCCACTACCATCGTGTACACGGACCATTCCGCGTTGAAGTACTTGTTAACTAAACAAGATTCTAAACCAAGACTTCTCCGTTGGGTTTTGCTACTTCAAGAATTTAAAATCGAAATTCTTGATAAGAAGGGAGCCGAAAACCTAGCCGCGGATCATCTCAGTAGACTTGAGGATCCTTATCAAGTGGATCATCCGAACAAAGAGATAAATGACTCTTTTCCCCTTGAGACCTTAATGTCTATCAACTCGAATTTTGATGAAACCCCGTGGTTTGCGGACATTGCAAACTACTTGGCGCGTGGAATTCTCATTGACGGGTTAACATCCCAACAAAAGAAAAAGTTCTTTAAAGATATTAAGACTTACTTTTGGGATGACCCGTATCTCTTCAAACAATGCGCTGATTTGATTATTCGCCGATGTGTTGATGGACCGGCAGCTTTAGACATTCTCGAAGCTTGCCACAAAGGACCCACCGGTGGTCACTTTGGTCCCAACTTCACTGCAAAGAAAGTGTTTGACTCGGGATTTTATTGGCCCTCCATTTATCGTGAAACTCATGAAATGGTGAAAAATTGTGATGCTTGCCAACGACAAGGCAAGATCACACATAAAGATGAGATGCCTCAAAATTTCATACAAGAATGTGAAATCTTTGAAATATGGGGCATCGACTTTATGGGGCCATTCCCTTCATCTAAAGGAAACAAATACATCCTTGTAGCCGTTGACTACATTTCTAAATGGGTTGAAGCCAAAGCTTTACCCACTAACGACGCAAGGGTGGTTTGTAACTTTTTGAAGTCGCTATTCGCTAGATTCGGTGTGCCTCGTGCCATTATTAGTGATCGCGGGACTCATTTTTGCAATGATCAATTCGCAAGAGTCATGGCTAAGTATGGTGTAAATCAGCGTCTTTCCACCGCATACCACCCACAAACTAATGGCCAGGCTGAAATCTCTAACCGAGGGTTAAAGCGAATTCTTGAACGAACCGTGGGAGAGCATCATGCCTCATGGGCCGATAAACTTGATGATGCTCTATGGGCTTTTCGTACCGCATACAAGACTCCAGTTAGTTGTACACCATATCGTCTCGTGTACGGAAAGGCATGCCACCTCCCCATTGAGTTGGAGCACAAGGCTTACTGGGCCTTGAAGTGGGCTAACTTCGACATCAACAAAGCCGGTGACCTACGCAAAATCCAACTCAATGAGCTTAATGAACTCCGGAATGAGGCTTATGAAAATTCCTTAATCTATAAGGAAAAGACTAAGCTCATTCATGACTCTAAGATTAAAACCCGAGAGTTCCAAGTTGGAGACAAAGTTTTACTTTTTAACTCTCGGTTGAAAATCTTTTCGGGCAAGCTGAAATCTCGTTGGTCCGGCCCATTCACCAATGCCCAAATTTTTCCATATGGTACTCTCGAGCTCGCTCAACCTAATGGACCTATATTTAAGGTGAATGGCCAACGAGTGAAGTTGTACTTTGGTGAGGACATCTCTCATGAGATGATTCCATCCCTCACCACGTTTCCCATGAACTAGTTTTGGGTCGAGTCAGGCTCGTGACTCGGTTATCAAAAACAAGCGCTCCTCGGGAGGCAGCCCGAGTATCTATCTCTTTCCGTTTTACCTCCTAAGTGTAGGGGGACCTATATAGCTTGTTTGTGTTTGTGTGGTGATGTGATTACAGGGATGAATGCACTTTTGGAACCTTTGAAGAACCGTGCTCTCGTGTTATCCGAAATCCGGTTCTATCTCTCTACTATCGTGATTCAATTTTCTTCATACTCACATTTGAAATTGATCACTTTAATAAAGTGATTAATATGTATATATCCCGCAATTAAGTCAAAAGTATTAATAAAGTGGTGTAGCAAATTTAGAAGTCTTTGACATATTAGGCCCGTTGCGATTATTTTGACTCAACCCGAATAGACTTATCCAAGTTTATTCTAGCAAATATCCTTAACCATGTAGACCTTAATTGGTTTATTAGGCTAAGCATACACGAGTCTCATTACTTGAGATTTTAAATTGTGGAGAACGAGAAATGATATAGCCAATTATAAGTCGGTATTCTTGCACAAGCACACTTGGTGTGATTATAAGCCTATTCTCCCATCGCTTGCTAATAATTTATCTGCAATAAGTAAGGTCGTACGATTTTATTGAATAACTTAGCTTCTAGCCCAAGATCGTTTAAAAGTTGCTCGGTAATGATAAGAGTTCATAGCAAAGGCATAACTAATGAAGCGGGGCGCGAAGATTGGCGAGTCCGAAAAGGCCCTAACAAGGCATGAGGATTCAATTTTATTGCTAAAGATCCAAGGTGATGTGAAAAGCATTATTCCCAAAATCAATATGAAGGATCATGACTCACGACGAAAAGCAAATCAACTCCCATAAAGATCATGGAGAAGTCTATCCGAAAAGACCCTAACAAGGTATGAGGATAAATAGATCCAAGTCCGAAAAGGAGGCGGATCGTTGTATCTCAAAATCCCAATTAACGATTGAAGAAATAATGATGAAGTCGTGGTCAACAAAGTTGGAGTATCCCTCAAAAGTCTCCAAGTGAAGAAACTCTATTAATGAAGAGGAAGACCATTATCTCAAGAACGTCTCTCAAGATATGAAGTATGAATTACATGCCAAATATCGGCCCGAGAAAGGTCTCAAATCGTGAAGCGAGTTATGCCAAGATATGAACTTTTTGATATCCCGAGAAGCAGTTTTAAGAGATTTTGTCCTTTAGCTAACTATTTATCAAATCGTCCTACTTTGCTTTCAGCCTAAATAAACTATCGCAATAAGTCCAAAAATGCATCTTCATGATCATTCTAAGACACAATAAAATATAAGAGATACACCTAGGAATAAGGGAGTTTAAGCGTATAATTAAGCCATGTGTGTAAGTGTTTGTTTTGCTAACTTATAATAACAATGATCTCGTTTTTTAGCTTAGTTTGGGGAACGTGAAACTTGAGGGTGATAAATCTTCGCAGCACCGAAGCCCTAATGTAAGTCTTAGATCTCTTTGCGAGTTATTTCCATATAGCTATTTTCAAGTGAAAATGGTTTTCTATCCCTTTTGTTTCCTTTAAAGCTTTATTTCTTCATAGTAGTTTAAATTTTGTTTCATTAGTATATTAATAAGGCCAAGGTTGATTGATTATAAGAAAAATGTAAATTTGCTTTATCACTAAGCATTGCATGAGGGCATGGCAATGGTTAAGTGTAGGGGATTTGATAGGTGTGAAAACACCAATCCTTTTACCACTGATTTCTTGCTAAAACAAGACCAAAACGCGTATTCAATGTCATTTGTTTGGAATTATGCGTGGTTTGTGTGTTTATTGTGTTTTCAGAGCCAACCGGATAAATATTGAAGAAAACATGGGATTGCACGGGTTTTATCGAAGAAAAATACAAAAGACGAAGTCTATAGTCCAAGAGATGCAAAAGATTTGAAGTCAATGGGCCTATTTGAAGATTTATCGAAGAAAAGGACCAAAGATGGAAGATTTACATATATCGAAGAACTCAAGTCTATTAAACGAAGAAATTAAAAGACGAGTTGAATTTATTCGTCGACAAATCCCGAATCGAAATCGAAAACGTCAACTTTTCTGAAAAGACGAGATAACAAGAAGAAAGGGAGAAAGCCCACTCACCAACCAACTTGAAGACCTATAAATAGGAGTCCCTTCACACCTTTTAGAAAAGCTTTTCATTTTTTTCCAGTTCTTTCTTTTTTCTTGTTTTCGTAGGAAACCAACACCATTAAGGTGTTGGTGATTTTTCATTTTTGTTGAATCAAGGATCTTGTATGTTTTTAATCTTCCCTTTTGTTTACTTAACCTTAATCAATCAATATAATCTTTCCTTTAATCTTGTTCATCTTTCTCTTTTTGATCCAAAGTTTTAAGTTCTTATTTGGTTGATTTTAATCTTTAAAAGTAAGTGGGTTTTGTGTTTTTATTGTTTTTGATCGATGTTTATCATTAGGAAATGATTAGTGGTTAAATTGGTTTAAGTTTTGGTTAAAAACTTGGTTGATTTTGGTAAAAATCGTGTGTTATTGTTTCCCTGTTCTTCGCACTTCTTCAACAGCCCAGATTCCGAATGAACAAAATGTTCCGAATGAAGCTTTTACATTAATTATTCCGGATAAAGTTTTTTGTTCCGAACGAAGCTTTTACATTATTTTATTCCGAGTCAGCAAAATGTTCCGAGTGAAGCTTTTTGTTGTGAGTATTCCGAATCAGAGTGTTCATCCGGAATAATCAATATTCCGGATGAGTAGCTGAATTCCTAATCAAGGTTTATCAAGTAATATTCCGAATCAGTTGTTCCGAATCAAATTTCATTAAGTTGTTCCGAATCAGTGTCTTTATCCGAAATAATCAATATTCCGAACGAAGGGATATTCCGAATCAGCATTTTTGTTTAAATATTCCGGATGAAGGAAATGTTCCGAATGAACATATATTCCGGATGAGTGAGTTTGGTAATTTATTCCGAACGAAGTAAAGATTCCGGATCAAGCTTTTCTTTTTATTCCGCATGAAGCCTATTTCTAGTCAACATAAATATTCCGAATGAAGGTGGCTGTTTAGTCTATTCCGGATCAAGCAATTTAATCCGAATCAGTTGTTTTTCTAGTAAGGGTATTTTACTGTTTATTGTTTTATTTTAATTCAATTTCAGTCTTATTTTATTAACTGCTTTTAGTTTAATTTTATATCTTTTTGCATTTAAACCTTTTTAGTAGAATAGAAAACCCAACCCCTTTTTAGTAACCAAGAACAACTATTCCACTTTGAACCGTGATCGATTCGAGAAGATACCGAGAACTTAAATTGAACCCCATTCAAAAGCCTTGTATCAGGGACTTACTGTGACATAACCTAACTAATAATAATCTATTTCAATCATTCATTGGGTCATCAAATCAATCGGGTCCATATCAATAAGCATACAATCAGGACCAATTGTGTTCTATTTTTATTAAAACTAGCATGTTATCTCCATCACGGGTTTATAAAATATTTCATAAAACATTTAAAAGAGTGTGAGGATATGAACTCACGTTGGTTGGGAAAGCCGGGTTATCGGCAGTTAGGATGTACGGCGCGTGCCTCGATAACGGAAACCTAAACAAATAATACTCGATTAGAGACTATGTCGAATAATATTTATAAAAAGATGTTATGTATGTGTAATGATGTCATAACATGATGATCAAGTGGGGTTTTATTTCCTTACACAACATTATTAGTTGATAAGTACTAGTTGACTTAGGCTAATCATACTAGTTTTAACCCATTTACATGTTAAGGCCCAATAGGCCCATTAAGAGTCCAATAAATTAAGTTAGTCCATTTATTCATTTAATACACGGCCCATACTCATATGTTTGGCCCAAGTGGATTAAGCCCATGAGTAAGTCCAATAATATTAAACCAAACTAGTTGGGCCTAGTGGTCCAACAAGGCTAATTTTTCCCATTATGGTCAATAAGTCACAAATCTCGGTTTTGTCGATTCTTACTTGTCAAATGTGTTTACATATAAGTATATGTTTTATAAAAATGTTACATTAGACGAGTCCGACCATCTATGTTTTATTTGGCGAAAACGCCATCCTTTCGGTTTTAGCCGAAAAGACGTAAAAATTTATATATAGTTTGTAGTTTAGAAAACACTTGACTTTTATTTTTATAAAATGTAATATTTACTTATTATAGTATATAAACTTATTTTATAATAGTTATTATGATTTATTAACTTTTATATATTTATTTTATATAATATTTTACTTCAAGTGCCTTTTTTAATATTATATACTTTAAGTCAAATCTGATGTAAAATTTCAAGTCCACCATTTTGATCATTGATAGTTGTAAAATCACACTCTTTTAGGAAAAAGAGCGTAAAAATATAGGGTAAGCACGACGATTTAGGAAAACCGTGTGTAAATGACCCTAAAGTGAGTTCGTTCTCGAGGAGGCTAGTGCGTTGTGTAATTAATTGATTTTGATTTGTTATTATATTGAGAAAAAGAAAATAGAAATGGGGTAAGAAGAGAAAGACGGTTACGAAGACGGATTAAGCTACGACGAAAAGGTCGATCACGTAAAACCGTAAAAAGCTACAAATTAAAAAAATTTAAACCTAAAATTAATTAAAAGCTAAAACTAAGTCTAAAATAATATAAATAAGAATAAAAATCCAACAAAAATAGTTTAAAACCTTTTATTAATTAAATATTCAATTTTAAATGCTAATTAAAGCCCTAAAATTAAATATAATTAACAAAATGTCCAAAATATTATTTTATTGAACAAATAACTTACTTATATTATTTAAAGACTAAAAGATATTTTTCCTAAATTTTCAAAACAGTTTTTCTATTTTTAAAACACTAAAAACTATTTTTAAACTAAAATAATCATAAAAATAATAAAATAATGCCAAAAATAATTTGACAATTTTAAAAATTCTAAATTACTCTAAAGAACAGTAGAAAAATGAAAAAGTTTGAAAAATATAAAATTTTGCACTAAAAGACAAAACAGTTAGTAAATAAAACCCTAATTAAACTAAATTAATTATAAAAAATAATTAAAAAGTGAACGGTAAAAACTTTTTGAACTAAAAATCTTAAATTATTTTTCTAAATCCAAGAAAAATCTTAAAACTGAAAAATAATTATTTTTGTAACTAAAAGACAAAAATAGAAAGTAAAAAGTTAATTAAAATAGCTATTTAATCTAAAATATTAAATGAACAGTAACAAAAATTCTAATTAATCAGAAAAATCAAAAATTAAATAAGAAAAATAATGCAATTTGTTTGAAACCCTAATTCCTATTTTAGTCCACAAAAGACAAAAAAATGCAAATCTGATAGTGACATGTGACAAGGATTTGTCCTTATGCTGAGCAGTGGAAACTTTAACACAGGCAATGGGAACTTGGTTCCCACTGGTAGTACAAAATTTTGGTCTGGTGACTGTTTAAGCTTAGGAAAGCTTATGGCTTGCTTATTTTTGGAAAACAAGGCACCCCTACACTCAGTTGAGTGTAGGGAGTCAGAATATGCAAGAAAACACACAACCATAAAGCAAAAATCACACACAATAAGCCCTAACAAGTTACTGATATGGTGTGCATGTTTCTGATGAACAGTTGCTGATATATAATGCACAAAAACGAATTTCAAATGCTCACAACTTGTACACAATGCATCCAAATCACATAAAACTGATAACCAACCCTAGATTAGCCTATTATCTAACAATGAGCAAGATTTGGAGCCAAATTAATAGAAAACAGTCACTAGGGCTCTTACTGATTTTTGACTACTTTTACCCAATTTTTAACACTCAAACTTCTGATTTAAACTCACCAAGCTAACAAGAACCATACACTTTAACCAAATAAACCAAAGAGAGTGAGTGTGAGTGGTTTTTAACAGGTTTATAAAGCTTTAACCCTATTAGATCCCTAATCCCAAACACCCCTTAAATTTTAGAAATTGATTTTTTTTCAAACCAAGCCAAATCAAATTCAAACCAAACTAGTTATAACTTAAACTAACATGTAGAAATCCTTAAAACAACATGAACAAACATATAAACTTACAATTAGACCAATTTCACCAAATCACACAAATCACCAATTTTAAAACTGAACCCAAGGTATAAGATAGTTACCTTATGGGACCCACATCCAGGTCCCACAATGGCTGAAAAGCCACCTCCAAACAAGCCCGGGCTTGTGCAGAACCTTTTGGATAACAAGCTTCCAATGATTTCTGCTAAGATCAACACGAGAACATAATATCCAATAATCTGAATTTTTTTCTTTTTCTTCTTCTCTTTTAAAAACTTTTTCTTACAATGATCAAACCTCAAACAAACTTAAACATATTTTTTTGGAATAGAATAATACTTTTACCAACTTTTTAAGTTTATAAAAAAGGAATTACAAGATATTTTTCAAATCTCAACCATTAACATAAATGATGATGGAACTCAGAATTCTTGCCAACACAACACCAACTTTTAAAAAATAAAAAGGAATTACTTTTAACACAAAATACCAACTTTTATATGATAAAAAGGGATTACAATGGTTTAGCAAGAAAAACTGGAACAAAGGAAATGGGACACAAGCCGTCCCATTTATACAAGCTAAAAGAAAATTCTAGATGCTAAAACCCTAATAGCATGAAATTCCTGAAAAGCCCTTGGTCTTCTTGGGGAATCTTGGTCAAGAGTTGGCCTCATGTGATCTTGTACTAGATGACAACTTGATAAAATGATCTTGGACCCTCCATTTGTGCTTGGGGGACAAGTAGAGGTATATGGTACGTTGATTTAGTCAAGGCCATGTGATGGGTGTAGCAGGGGAGGGGAAAAAAGGTGGAGTGGTCGTTTTCTGGGTTGTGGGGTGTGTTGGGAGTGGGGTAGGGAGTAAAAACCCTAATCTTAATTAGGATTTAGGTTAGAAATTAAGGTGATTAGAACTGGGTTATTTTAGGGTTTGTGGGGATGAAAGTGGTTAAACAGTGTCATTTGATTCGTTTGGTGGTTTAAAAGTGTGTTTCCCACACTTAATCCTTTCATTAAACTGATTTAAAAAATCAGTTATTACTTAATCTGAGTGGGAAAGTGACGTGGATGGAGGTGAGGAGGTGATTGGCTAATAGTTGATAGTGGGTGACGTGTTGGCTAGGGAGTGGAGGAAATGGTTTTGGTTGTCTGGCCAGTTTGGCCCCTTGACTCTCATGATGTTGTCTCTTTGGTAAATAACTTTTTCAACGCCCAAATTGCTTATAACAACTTTCAGCCACTTGCTGAAAATGGCCCATCATAGTTTCAAACTTTTTCCAAGGACCACTTATGTAATTTAAGCATTATTCAAGGGCTAGATATGCATACTCTTGGTAATTTAGGGACCCTAATGTAATTTATGAGTTTTACAAGGGTATAAATTGCCAAGTCTTCAATAGTAGAGGGACCATTCTTGCCAATCTTCAAAACTTCAAGGTCATTTTTGGAAATTCCATTCTTGGGCACGGTTCATTGTGCGGCTTCGTTTCTCGTGTTCGTTTTTGATTGATTCTTGTGATCTTTTTATCTTTTCCTCAATATACGTACCTAAAATACACAAGCAACAAACACGAGCATATATTTGGCAGTTTTAATGATATTTAATGCATTTTAAGCCAAATTTGGACGATGAGACTATGTATAAAAGCAGTCTCATCACTCCCCCATACTAAACCATTACCGTGCCCTCACGCAATGCTAGAATAAAGTATCGTAGCACCTCCAAAAATTATGTTTATTCACTTTATTGAACGATAAACTAGCTACACTACTACTATTGCTACTACTACTTGCGTTTTAGACATAATGTATGATTTTCATCGCAAAATGGGACGTTTAGGTTCATAGAATAAGAACACGTGAATGCTTCGTTAGAAATAATTTCATCGTCCTCGATTTTTATCCTAATTCCATGCCAAGCGTGCAACGAGATCATTGTCATTATAAGTTAGTAATGCTAACACTACTCATATGCCCTAATCACGTACTTATCCTCCCATTATTCCTAAGTTGTATCTCTTATATTTTATTTTGTCTTGAATGTTTCGCGAGGATACATTGTTTGACTTATGCGATAATAGAGATTTAGGTCTAAAAATAGAGTCTTAACGGTGTAACTAAGACCATCAAATCAATAACCCCTCCTAATAGACAACGATATCAAAAAATTAAGTTGACAAGAAGAATCGATAAACACGGTTTTATAACGGTTTTGAACATGAGACTTATTACCAAGACTTTTATACGCCCCCTAACGGAAGGGCCTTATTATCTTTGGTTTACCTCCATCTTTTATTCAACTCCGCCATGGAGCTTTTATTATGACTTCGGTCTTGCCTTGCCTTTTATTATCCGCCTCATCGGTGGTTTTATTAGCCAAAGACGTATATCCTCACGCTAAAGCAAATTTTGGATCTTTAAAGCTTCGAAGATTAAGGCTTGATTCACTTTCAATTTTGCATAGATTTTTCGGCCTTGTGGGGCTTCAAATTGTTTGCTTGATTTAGGTGAGCACTTGAAATCTTATTATTGGGTGAAGCTTTCGATTATTAGGGTGCCAATACTTCAAAACCGTGACGCTGGCGATACCTTAATGTCTTCCCAATTTAATTACAGAAGCTACTAGAAAATACTAGAAACCCAACAATCCTAACTAAACCGCTAAGTCAATATTTATTAAGCAAAAAATATTTACATGCGAAGGGAGAATAAGCAAACAACGAGAACACATGAGTTTTTGAAAGAATAGAGTACTCTACGTTTAGCATAGTAACTTATAGTTAACTCTATCATTTCTCGTCCTCATTTAAGAGACTTAGCCTAATGTGTAGTAAAGGAATCAAAGTTAAGTGCTCAACACGCACGGTCGAGTCAAAAATTACTCTTATTATCGCCATCGGAAAACCTACATTCGTGTCTTCAAACACTTATAAAACATGACAAAAATTTTAAAATTTGGCCATTTTTAGACTTATTTTGCAACAAAACGATAAACAAAAAGATAAACTTTGGAAAGCGTGAATGTTTAGCAAGGTAAGTATCTATTCACCCCCCATACTAAAGTTAAACATTGTCCTCAATGTTTCGAGTCTAGGGGTGCAAATACCCGCATACTAGAGACGTAGTCGAATGCCTAATCTAGCATGGAAAGGGTGTAACCAATAAGTAATAGCCGTTTATGAAGTGTGTTATAAACCTAAGGTTAGAACATCAAAAGGATATATCATTTGGATATTGAGAAAGTCTTCAAAGCAAACGATCGAGTGCTCCCATAAAACGAACACGAGAGGCTCCAATCGTGAAGATCATGATCTAAAAACCAAAATTCACAAACAACCACGGAACAAAGGTTGGAAGGGCACAAATCCCCTCACATTAAACTAATTAGTTAGCAATAATATGTACATGGATAAGCATGGGTCTCCCCCACGAGGCACCTTGTTTTTTATAACCGAGTCAAAAGCTCGTCTCGAATCCCCATAAATGTGATCATTTAGGGATTATCTTGGTATGGTCAATTTTTAGTGGGGCTTACATGATAAACAAGGCCCAAAAACAACCGGTATTAACGACTAAGTCCTTTGATGGTGCAAAATACCGGGATCGAAGATGGCGTTCTCGTTTTCATTGGAAAAACAAATCAACGCCACTTCATGATGTGCCAACAAAAACCCAAAGGGTTTCAAGAAAATAGATGAGAAGAAATAGAAGGGTGGGACAATGGGTAAGTCATAAAAACATTGAGCTACTCGAGGTAGACTCGCACCAATCAAATAGAAAGATTTTCCATTTATTGCATCGGTGGAAGACCGAGATTTTTCTTTATAAGCAATTCCGGGATCAAATATATCGTCCTCGGTGGAGAAAGGGGAGGGAACATAAGGGGTTTCCCCCACACTAAGTCCACACAAAGCATCGTCAAAAGGAGAAGACGAGCTTGTAGCACTCAAAACATGAGGTGATGACGGAGTTAGCATTGTAGAAAAATCTTTTAAATCCATTTTAAAATCTTTCCCTTTTTCATCTTTTAAACTCTCCTTATGAAAACCCGACTTAATTATGTCAAAAATATTTGGTGTTTCTAAAGCAATATTAGTCACACTAAAAATTCTCACATTTGAAAACCGTTTTCGTAAAGGTGGTGGTAAGTTCTCAAAACGTTTGTCAACAAAGAAAACTTCCCCATCAGGATTAACATATTCATCATCCGAAGAATCATTCGTGATTGGAATCGTAGGCTTAACACTCTTAACCTCCACCGGCGGAGGGGACGGAAAATCGTTTTTATCATCAACTTCTAAAACTCTTCTTGAAATCTTTTTGCAAATGTTTTTGATGGGACTAACATTGTTCAAAGACGTGATAGAATACACATGAGAAAGTGGGGAGTTTTGAGTTTCATTAATGACGAGTTCTTCCTCATTGAAACGAAGAGTGATTTTTCTTGCATGCACATAGATAAGTGCTCTCGAGGTATCCAAAAATGATCGACCCAAAATTAGAGGAACTTTAGGATCGATGGGAATGTCAACAACAATAAAGTCTACGTGATATTAGAACTTTCCAACTTTCACGAAGACGTCCTCGGCTACTCCACAAGCTAGAATCGTAGAATGATCGGCCATCTCGATTGACATTCTTGAAGGAGTGAGATTGGGAAGATTGAGCGACTTAAAAATCTCAAGAGGCATCAAATTAATACTAGCACCAAGATCGGCCAAGGCGTAGCATTCTTCCATATCTTGTATAGCACATGGGATTAAAAACTTGCCGGGATCACCGACTTTTTGAGGTATGCGGCTAAAAAAAAACCGATGAACAACTAGACAAATTTTGCAATTTCTCTTTGTTATTCAACATACTTTTGAAGTTCGCGGCAAATCGAGGCATCATGACCAAGGCGTCGGCAAAACTTATATTAAAATGCAAGTCACGAAACATTTTCATAAAGAGTTCAAATTGATAATTATTTCGTTCTTGTGCCTTTTCCTTGTTTCGTCTTGAAGGGTAAGGTGAGGGTGGTGTGGGTTGGGGCGTAGGCATCGGCCTTGGAATCTCGGGTTCCATGATTGGTATTGGTTCAACCGTAGGTGTGGTTTGAGCGGTACTTTGTGGGCTTGGAATTTGCTCCTTTTCGACCACCACCTCGGGTTCTTTCTCTTTTTCCTTCTCCGTAGAAGTACTTGGACGAGAAATGGGTTCTTTGAAAGTTTTACCACTACGAGTAGTAATAACCTTCAATTCTCCTTTCGGGTTTATGATGGTATCACTAGGAAGACCACCCGAAGAAGAAGGTTTACACATGATAGCTTCAAACATTTTTCCCATTCGGTCTTCAAACTTAGATTGCCTAGCATCCGCTTTTAACAACTCTTGCTTAATCTCATGTTGACCTTGCTCCATTTTTTGTTGATTCTGTTGGAGTCGTTGAACATTTCCTTCCATTTTATTAGCATGAGTCTTAAGTGCATTAGCAAGTTCATTTTTAAGCTCGTTTTTCAACTCGGATCTTAAGCTAACTATTTCACGTAACTTAGCATCGTTTGCTTTAGCATAATTCAAAAATTCTCCTTGAAGATTTTTGGTGTGATCATTTTTAAAACCTTGTGTGGTAGTTTGAAAATCACGGTTTTGGTTTTGGTTTGAAATTTCTCCCATTTCCACTTTGATAATTACCCTTGTTGTAGTTACGTTGATTGCCTTTATACTTACCACCTTGATTGTTGTTTCGATAGTTATTAGTGATATTATGCTTTTGCTATGGTTCAATTTTTAATCTCGATATCCTCTCGAATTGATCTCGGTTCTAAGTGGAATGATTGTTCTTGGTTACTAAAAAAAAGGGGGGTTTAGTTTTCTAATCTACTAAAAAGTTTAAATGTATTAAAATGAGAACTTAAATCAAAAATAATTAATTTAATGACATTTAATGACAATTAATAAAACTAGAATTAAAATTAAAATAAAATGAAGAGTAAGAAACAGTAACCCAATAACACAGAAACAATAACACAATAACACAATAACACAGTAACAGAAATAACCTTGATTCGGAATTTTATTGATCCGGAACTTCGTTCGGAACCTTCACTCGGAAGTTGACTCGGAAGCTTGATTCGGAACTTTACTCGGAACTTTCATTCGGAAGTTTATTCGGAACAATCAACTCATTCGGAACTTTTTAGCTCATTCGGAACTTTTAAGGGAAAAACTCATTCGGAACTTTTCAACTCATTCGGAACTTTTAAAGGAAAAAAACTCATTCGGAAATTTTGGAAATAACATTAATCCGGAACTTTTGTTCATTCGGAAGATTTAAAAGGAAGTTTATTCGGAACTTTTCAAAAACACATTCATTCGGAACTTTAAACTCATCCGGAACTTTCAGTTCATTCGGAAGATTTGTTCATCCGGAACTTTCAGTTCATCCGGAACTATTGGTTCATCCGGAACTTTATGTTCATTCGGAAGATGCAGTTCATCCGGAACTTTCAGCTCATCCGGAACATTTGGTTCATTCGGAACCTGGGGAACTCAAAAACAGTTACTTCACCCGAAGAACAAGGAAATCGATTTTAAGCTAAAAATCACCATGTTTTTCACCAAAACTTAAATAAAGCTAAACACAAATGATATACTAACCAATAACTACAAATCCCATCAATAAAAACACAAAACCCAATAACTTTTAAAGATTAAATCAATCAAATAAGAACTTAAGAACTTGAATAAAAAGAGGATGATGAACAAGATGAAATGGAAAGATTAAACAATAACTTGTATTGATGATTAATGTTAAACAAGATAAAACAAAGATTAAAATTACAAGATTTGAAAAACAAAGATCAAAATCACCAAACACCCTAGTGGTGTTGGTGATATCTACGAAACAGAAAAGGAGAAAAAGGTGGGGAGAAGAAAAAACTAAAAACTGGATGCAAAGTGTGCGAGGGGAACCCTTTATATAGGTGTTCCCTTTGGTTGGTGAGTGGGCTTTCTCCCGTTCTTCTTGTCTTCTCGTCTTTTCAGAAAAGTTGACGTTTTCGATTCTGATTTGGGATTTGTTGTCGATTAAATTCAACTCGTCTTTTAATTTCTTCGTTTAATAGACTTGAGTTTCTTCGACTTATGTAAATCTTCCATCTTTGGTCCTTTTCTTCGATAAATCTTCGAATAGGCCCAGTGACTTCAAATCTTTTGCATCTCTTGGACAATAGACTTTATCTTGAGTCTTTTTCTTCGGTAAAACCCGTGCAATCCCATGTTTTCTTTAATATTCATCCGGTTAGCTCTGAAAACACAATAAACACAAAAACCACGCATAATTCCAAACAAATGATATTAAATACGCGTTTTGGTCTTGTTTTAGCCAGAATTAAGTGGTAAAAGGATGGGTGTTTACACACCTATCAAATTCCCTACACTTAACCATTGCCATGCCCTCATGCAATGCTTAGTGATAAAGCAATTTTACATTTTTCTCATAATTAATCAACCTTGGCCTTATTAAAATACTACTTAAACAAAAATTAAGGTACTAAAAGAAATTAAAACTTAAACGGAAACAAACGGATAGAAAACCATTTTCACTTGAAAATAGCTACATGGAAATAACTTGCAAAGAGATCAATGACTTACATTAGGGCTTTGGTGCTGCGAAGATTTATCACCCTCAAGTTTCACGTTCCCCAAACTAAGCTTAAAAACGAGATCATTGTTATTATAAGTTAGTAAATCAAACACTTACACACATGGCTTAATTAAATGCTTAAACTCCCTTATTCCTAGGTGTATCTCTTATATTTTATTTTTGTCTTAGAATGATCATGAAGATACATTTTTGGACTTATTTCGATAGTTTATTTAGGCTGAAAGCAAAGTAGGACGATTTGATCAATAGTTATCTAAAGGACAAAATCTCTTAAAAATGCTTCTCGGGATATCAAAAAGTTCATATCTTGGCATAACTCGGTTCACGATTTGAGACCTTTCTCGGGCCGATATTTGGCATGTACTTCATACTTCATATCTTGAGAGACGTGCTTGAGATAATGGTCTTCTCATCGTTCATAGAGTTTCTTCACTTGGAGACTTTTGAGAGGTACTCCAACTTTGTTGACCACGACTTCATGATTATTTCTTCAATCTCTATTTGGGATTTTGAGATACAACGATCTGCCTCCTTTTCGGACTTGGATCTATTTATCCTCATACCTTGTTAGGGTCTTTTCGGATAGACTTCTCCATCATCTTTATGGGAGTTGATTGCTTTTCTTCGTGAGTCTTGATCCTTTATATTGACTTTGGGAATAATGCTTTTCACATCACTTTGGATCTTTAGCAATAAAATGGAATCCTCATGCCTTGTTAGGGCCTTTTCGGACTCGCCAATCTTCGCGCCCCGCTTCATAAGTTATGCCTTGGCTATGAACTCTTATCATTACCGAGCAACTTTTAAACGATCTTGGGCTAGAAGCTCAGTAACCTTTCAAATCGTACGACCTTAATTATTGTAGATAAATTATTAGCAAGTGATGGGAGAATAGGCAAATAATTACGCCAAGTGAGCTTGTGCAAGAATACCGACTTATAATTGACTCTATCATTTATCGTCCTCCACAATTTAAAATCTCAAGTAATGAGACTCGTGGATACTTAGCCTAATAAACCAATTAAGGTCTACATGGTTAAGGATACTAGCTAGATTAAACTTGGATAAGTCTATTCGGGTTGAGTCAAAATAAACGCAACGGGCCTAATATGTCAAAGATTTCTGAACTAGCTACACCACTTTATTAAAATTTGACTTTATTGCGGGATATATACATATGAAAGCAACGATAAAAATTTAAAAATTACGACTAAATGGCCAAAGTTAATAAAAAAATTGAAAAATGTTGAAAAATAGGATTTTCCGGTTAAATGAAGGCATTTTCATGGAAAAGTCCACTTAAAACTTCGATAGAAGTCCCCCCTACACTTAAGATAAACATTGTCCTCAATGTTTAAGCATGTGGGAAAAGTCTCCCCTACACTTATGACATTGTGCACGATGGTTAACTCAAGTTAAGGAAGAGACGACTAAAGTGATCAATTTCAAGTGTGAGTATGAAGAAAATTGAATCACGATAGTTGAGAGATAGAACCGGATTTCGGATAACACGGGAGCACGGTTCTTCAGAGATTCCAAGAGTGCACTTATCCCTGTAATCACATCACCACACAAATACAAAGAACCTATAGAGGTTCCCCTACACTAGGGGGTTAAACGGTAAAAGATAGATACTCGGGCTGCCTCCCGAGGAGCGCTTGTTTTTTATAACCGAGTCACGAGCCTGACTCGACCCAAAATTAGTTCATGGGGAACGTGGTGAGGGATGGAATCACCTCCTGAGAGGTGTCCTCACCAAAGTACAACTTCACTCGTTGGCCATTCACCTTAAAATTAGGTCCATTAGGTTGAGCGAGCTCGAGAGTACCATATGGAAAAATTTGGGCAATGGTGAATGGGCCGGACCAACGAGATTTGAGCTTTCCCGAAAAGATTTTCAACCGAGAGTTAAAAAGTAAGACTTTGTCTCCAATATGGAACTCTCGGTTTTTGATCTTGGAGTCGTGAATGAGCTTAGTTCTTTCCTTATAGATCAAAGAATTTTCATAAGCCTCATTACGGAGTTCATTGAGCTCATTGAGTTGGATCTTGCGTAGGTCACCGGCTTTGTTGATATCAAAATTAGCCCACTTCAAGGCCCAGTAAGCCTTGTGCTCCAACTCAATGGGGAGGTGGCACGCTTTCTCGTACACAAGACGATAAGGCGTACATCCGATCGGGGTCTTGTAAGCAGTACGGAAAGCCCACAAAGCATCATCAAGCTTATCAGCCCATGAGGCACGATGCTCTCCCACGGTTCTTTCTAGAATTCGCTTTAGTCCTCGGTTGGATATTTCAGCCTGGCCATTAGTTTGTGGGTGGTAGGCTATGGAAAGACGATGATTTACACCATACTTAGCCATGACTCTAGCAAATTGATCATTGCAAAAATGAGTCCCACGATCACTAATAATGGCACGAGGCACACCGAATCTAGCGAAAAGAGCTTTTAAAAAGTTACAAACCACCCTTGCGTCATTAGTTGGTAAAGCTTTGGCTTCAACCCACTTTGAAACGTAGTCAACGGCTACAAGGATGTATTTGTTTACTTTAGAAGAAGGGAATGGCCCCATAAAGTCGATACCCCAAACATCAAAGATTTCACATTCTTGTATGAAATTCTGAGGCATCTTGTCTTTATGTGTGATCGTGCCTTGTTTTTGGCAAGCCTCACAACGTTTAACCATATTGTGAGCATCACGATATATGGAGGGCCAATAAAATCCCGAATCAAACACTTTTTTGGCGGTGTAGTTGGAACCAAAGTGACCACCGGTGGGTCCTTTGTGGCAAGCATCAAGGATTTTCAAAGTTGCCGGTCCATCAACACATCGGCGAATAATCAGGTCGGCACATTGTTTGAATAGGTAAGGGTCGTCCCAAAAGTAAGTCTTAATGTCGGTGAAGAACTTTTTCTTTTGTTGAGACGTCAATCCTTCCTTGAGAATTCCACCCGCCAAGTAGTTTGCAAAGTCTGCAAACCACGGGGTTGCATCAGAATTCGAATTTATAGACATTAAGGTCTCCAAGGGAAAATAATCATTGATTTCTTTGTTCGGATGATCCCCTTGGTAAGGATCCTCAAGTCTGCTGAGATGATCCGCGGCTAGGTTTTCAGCTCCTTTCTTATCGCGAATTTTGATTTTAAATTCTTGGAGTAGCAAAACCCAGCGAAGAAGTCTTGGTTTGGAATCTTGCTTTGTCAACAAGTACTTCAACGCAGAATGATCGGTGTAAACGATTGTGGTGGAAAGGACAAGATAGGGGCGGAAATTTTCAAAAGCATAGACAACAGCTAAAAGCTCTTTTTCGGTTGTCGTGTAATGCAATTGTGCCCCCGTCATTGTCTTGCTAGCGTAATGGATTGGTTGGAAGTGTTTGTTCACTATTTGTCCCAGAACCGCTCCAATAGCAAAATCACTAGCATCGCACATCAACTCAAAGGGAAGCTCCCAATTAGGGGTAACCAAGACGGGTGCCTTAGTTAGCTTATCCTTAAGCGAGTTGAAGGCTTCAAGGCACTCTTTGGAAAAGATAAAAGGAGTATCTTTTTCCAAGAGGTGGGTCATCGGGCGAGCGATTTGAGAAAAATCTTTGATGAATCGACGGTAGAAGGCCGCATGACCCAGAAAACTTCTCACACCCTTCACAGTTGAAGGTGGAGGCAACTTAGCGATAACATCGACTTTAGCACGGTCTACTTCAAGACCGGTTTTGGAGATTTTGTGTCCCAGCACGATGCCTTCTTTTACCATAAAATGGAATTTTTCCCAATTCAGAACAAGGCGAGTGTCTTCGCACCGCTTAAGCATACGTTCCAAATTGGCAAGGCAAGAAGAGAAGGAATCCCCGAAGACCGAGAAATCATCCATAAGACTTCCATGGTTTGTTCAACCATGTCATGGAAGATAGCTAACATGCACCTTTGGAAGGTCCCGGGGGCATTACATAAGCCAAAAGGCATCCTTTTGTACGCAAATGTGCCATAGGGACAAGTGAATGTTGTCTTCTCTTGATCTTGGGGATAGATGGGTATTTGGAAATAACCCGAGAAACCATCAAGAAATCAGTAATATTCATTACCCGCTAAACGTTCAAGCATTTGGTCCATAAAAGGTAGAGGGAAATGATCCTTTCTCGTGGCATCATTGAGTTTGCGGTAGTCTATACAAACTCTCCACCCAGTAACGAGACGAGTGGAAATCAACTCGTTGTGTTCATTGGGAACAACGGTTATTCCGCCCTTCTTGGGCACACAATGGACTGGACTAACCCATGGTGAATCCGAAATAGGGTAAATCATACCCGCATCAAGAAGTTTGATAACCTCTGTTTTCATGACTTCATGGATTTTTGGATTCACCCTTCGTTGGCTTTGAATTGTGGGCTTAAAGTCTTCCTCCATGAGAATTTTGTGGGTGCAGAAGTGAGGATCAATTCCACGAATATCAAAGATTTTCCAAGCAATAGCCTTCTTATGATTTTTCAACACGGTGATAAGTCAGGTTTTTTCTTCTTCCTTTAGGTCCTTAGCAATGATGACTGGCGACTTCTTCTCTTCTTCAAGGAATACATACTCGAGATGGGGCGGCAACTCCTTAAGTTCTAAATCCGGAGGATTTTCGACGGGAGGCGTATTCAAAGTCGGAGTATCGATAGCAATAACCGTGGGAGATGGTGGAGAAGGATTGTCTTCGTTGAGAAGGTTATCAAAGAAATGCATGTCTTCATCCTCATCGGTGGGAGAATCATTAGTAGCTAAATACACATCTCCCATGGTGTCTTCAAGATTGTTCCAAAACAAATCACTATCTCCAAATAGAGACAATGAAGAAGCAGTAGAGGAAACGGTTTCAACATTGGGAAGAGAGGTAGGAATACTTTTACAAGCATCTTTGAAGTGTTCTTCACAAGCCTCATCCAGAACGTCAATACAATTAACACTCTCGTATGAATAAGGTTGTTTAGACAACTTTCCCATGTTGAAGACGATTTTATCGTCACCCACTCTCATGATAAGCTCACCGGCTTCAACATCGATGAGAGTGCGACCGGTCCTCAGGAATGGACGACCCACGATCAAGGGAACACGAGGGTCCATCTCGTAGTCGACGACGACGAAATCGGCAGGAAAAGTGAATTTGTCGACTCCTACAAAGACGTCTTCGGTTATCCCCACTGGATAAGCAACCGTACGGTTAGCTAATTCCAAAGTCATTTTGGTGGGGACTAGCTCAGGGAGAGATAATTGCTACCAAACGCTTAGAGGCATGAGATTAATACTGGCACCTAGATCGGCTAGGGCCATGCAATTCTCTACTCCCGGGAAATGGCAAGGGATTAAGAAACGACCCGGATCACCAAGCTTGGTTGGCAATTTCCTTAAGAGCACTGCAGAGCAATTCTCATTAAGTTGGGTGTTGGCAATATCAAGAAGCTTTTCTTTGTCGCTCAGAAGATCTTTAAACATTTTCGCATACTTAGGCATGTGAGCGAGAGCCTCAAAGAAGGAGATGTTGAAATTCAATTGTTTGAACATTTTAAGGAAGTTCGAAACCTGAATATCGTCCTTGCTTTTAAGCTTCTCTTTCCTCAACCTAGATGGATAAGGTATATTGGAAGAAGTGGAAGGCTTTAGGAGAATAGGATCACTCACATCCTTGGGTGGAGGAGGGGTAGAAGGAAGAGGTGGAGAAATTGGGGAAGGAGAAGGATGAGGAATAGGAGCAGGTGACTCGTTCTCCTTAGTCACAACCACCGGTGGAGGTATAGGAAGCTCGGGTTCCTTGGTACCTTTGCCACTGCGAGTAGTGATTGCTTTCATCTCCCCTCTTGGATTCGCAACGGTGTTACTCGGAAGAGTACCCAAAGAAGAGGGTTGATTACCTTGGAAGAAACTAGCCATCATGTTCTTCAAGTCATTCGTTTGACTATCCAACGTGTTTCTCATGTCGGCTCTCAGATCGTTCCCTTGTTTGACCAGGTCTGCTTTCAGGTTGAGCACTTCTCTCTGAAGATTTCCCACTATCACATCGTTAGTCCTCATATAAGTTTCCACTTCTTGGTGAAGAGCGGTGGGTTGGTTGGGAGGAGCATTATATGCGGGTGGTTGATAAGAAGGTTGGTGGTAGACTTGGTTGGTTCGTTGAGGTGGTTGTTGCTGCTTGTGAGGAGGGATGTATGGTGTACGAGGTTGTTGTTGTTGTTGAGGAGGGTGGTTGAGGTTTTGTTGTTGGTTTGGGTTGGTAGGAGGAAAACCGGGTGGTGAAAGATAATTGTTGGAGCGGGGAAACGAGGCGGCGCGAAGCACTTAAGAGCCTTTTTCCTTAGGATATATTTTATAATATCCGCCTTATACCCACCTTATAGTTTGTATTTTCAAAATTGAGCTTCAGGAAAGTATTTATCTATTTTTGCCTTTTTCTTTGGTTTGAGATTCAAATACAATGATTGGGTAATGACCTCCCAAGTCAAGGTTGTGATTTCTCACGTATTTGGAGTACTTGTGAATTTATTGTTCTACGTATACACTATAGTAATAGTATTCACACAAAAACCAAAAACCGATTATACGTATTAGTAGAGTGCTACTAATACAAATACTAATTATGGTTAGTAAATAAAAACAACAATTTCAATCAAAACACAACACGCCTCCCCGGCAGCGGCGCCAAAGTGATAGTTGTAAAATTAGCACTCTTTAGGAAAAGAGTACCAAAATATAGCGTAACCACGACGATTTAGGAAAACCGTGTGTAAATGACCCTAAAGTGAGTTCGTTCTCGAGGAGGCTAGTGCGTTGTGTAATGAATTGATTTTGATTTGTGATTATACTGAGAAAAAGAAAATAGAAATAGGGTAAGAAGAGAAAGACGGTTACGAAGACGGATTAAGCTACGACGGAAAGGTCGATCACGTAAAACCGTAAAAAGATACAAATTATAAAATTTTAAACCTAAAATTAATTAAAAGCTAAAACTAAGTCTAAAATAATATAAATAAGAATAAAAATCCAACAAAAAAATTTTAAAACCTTTTATTAATTAAATATTCAATTTTAAATGCTAATTAAAGCCCTAAAATTAAATATAATTAACAAAATGTCCAAAATATTATTTTATTGAACAAATAACTTACTTATATTATTTAAAGACTAAAAAGTATTTTTCCCAAATTTTCAAAACTATTTTTCTATTTTTAAAACACTAAAAACTATTTTTTGGTTCCATTGCCGGGAATCGAACCCGGGTCCTCGGCAGCGGCGCCAAAATGATAGTTGTAAAATCACACTCTTTTAGGAAAAAGAGCGTAAAAATATAGGGTAAGCACGACGATTTAGGAAAACCGTGTGTAAATGACCCTAAAGTGAGTTCGTTCTCGAGGAGGCTAGTGCGTTGTGTAATGAATTGATTTTGATTTGTGATTATATTGAGAAAAAGAAAATAGAAATGGGGTAAGAAGAGAAAGACGGTTACGAAGACGGATTAAGCTACGACGGAAAGGTCGATCACGTAAAACCGTAAAAAGCTACAAATTAAAAAATTTTAAACCTAAAATTAATTAAAACCTAAAACTAAGTCTAAAATAATATAAATAAGAATAAAAATCCAACAAAAATATTTTAAAACCTTTTGTTAATTAAATATTCAATTTTAAATGCTAATTAAAGCCCTAAAATTAAATATAATTAACAAAATGTCCAAAATATTATTTTATTGAACAAATAACTTACTTATATTATTTAAAGACTAAAAAGTATTTTTCCTAAATTTTCAACACTATTTTTCTATTTTTAAAACAATAAAAACTATTTTTAAACTAAAATAATCATAAAAAATAATAAAATAATGCCAAAAATAATTTGACAATTTTAAAAATCCTAAATTACTCTAAAGAACAGTAGAAAAATGAAAAAGTTTGAAAAATATAAAATTTTGCACTAAAAGACAAAACAGTTAGTAAATAAAACCCTAATTAAACTAAATTAATTATAAAAAATAATTAAAAAGTGAACAGTAAAAATTTTTTGAACTAAAAATCTTAAATTATTTTTCTAAATCCAAGAAAAATCTTAAAACTGAAAAATAATTATTTTTGTCACTAAAAGTCAAAAACAGAAAGTAAAAAGTTAATTAAAATAGCTATTTAATCTAAAAAATATTAAATGAACACTAACAAAAATTCTAAATAATCAGAAAAATCAAAAATTAAATAAGAAAAATAATGAAATTTGTTTGAAACCCTAATTCCTATTTTAGCCCACAAAAGACAAAAAAATGCAAATCTGATAGTGACATGTGACAAGGATTTGTCCTTATGCTGAGCAGTGGAAACTTTAACACAGGCAGTGGGAACTTGGTTCCCACTGGTAGTACAAAAATTTGGTCTGGTGACTGTTTAAGCTTAGGAAAGCTTATGGCTTGCTTATTTTTGGAAAATAAGGCACCCCTACACTCAGTTGAGTGTAGGGAGTCAGAATATGAAAGAAAACACATAACCACAAAGCAAAAATCACACACAATAAGCCTTAACTAGTTACTGATATGGTGTGCATATTTCTGATGAACAGTTGCTGATATATAATGCACAAAAACGAATTTCAAATGCTCACAACTTGTACACAATCCATCCAAATCACATAAAACTGATAACCAACCCTAGATTAGCCTATTATCTAACAATGAGCAAGATTTGGTGAGCCAAATTAACAGAAAACAATCATTGGGGCTCTTACTGATTTTTGACTACTTTTACCCAATTTTTGACACTCAAACTTCTGATTTAAACTCACCAAGCTAACAAGAACCATACACTTTAACCAAATAAACCAAAGAGAGTGAGTGTGAGTGGTTTTTAACAGGTTTATAAAGCTTTAACCCTATTAGATCCCTAATCCCAAACACCCCTTTAATTTCAGAAATTGATTTTTTTTTCAAACCAAACCAAATCAAATTCAAACCAAACTAGTTATAACTTAAACTAACATGTAGAAAATCCTTAAAACAACATGAACAAACATATAAACTAACAATTAGACCAATTTCACCAAATCACACAAATCACCAATTTGAAAACTGAACACAAGGTATAAGATGGTTACCTTGTGGGACCCACATCCAGGTCCCACAATAGCTGAAAAGCCACCTCCAAACAAGCCCGGGCTTGTGCAGAACCTTTTGGATAACAAGCTTCTAATGATTTCTGCTAAGATCAACACGAGAACATAATCTCCAATAATCTGAATTTTTTTCTTTTTCTTCTTCTCTTTTAAAAACTTTTTCTTACAATGATCAAACCTCAAACAAACTTAAACAGATTTTTTTGGAATAGAATAATACTTTTACCAACTTTTTAAGTTTATAAAAAAGGAATTACAAAATATTTTTCAAATCACAACCATTAACATAAATGATGATGGAACTCAGAATTCTTGCCAACACAATACCAACTTTTAAAAAATAAAAAGGAATTACTTTTAACACATAATACCAACTTTTATATGATAAAAAGGGATTACAATGGTTTAGCAAGAAAAACTGGAACAAAGGAAATGGGACACAAGCCGTCCCATTTATACAAGCTAAAAGAAAATTCTAGATGCTAAAACCTTAATAGCATGAAATTCCTGAAAAGCCCTTGGTCTTCTTGGGGAATCTTGGTCAAGAGTTGGCCTCATGTGATCTTGTACTAGATGACAGCTTGATAAAATGATCTTGGACCCTCCATTTGTGCTTGGGGGACAAGTAGAGGTATATGGGACATTGATTTAGTCAAGGCCATATGATGGGTGTAGCAGGGGAGGGGACAAAAGGTGGAGTGGTCGTTTTCTAGGTTGTGGTGTGTGTTGGGAGTGGGGTAGGGAGTAAAAACCCTAATCTTAATTAGGATTTAGGTTAGAAATTAAGGTGATTAGAACTGGGTTATTTTAGGGTTTGTGGGGATGTAGGTGGTTAAACAATATCATTTGATTCATTTGGTGGTTTAAAAGTGTGTTTCCCACACTTAATCCTTTCATTAAACTGATTTTAAAAATCAGTTATTACTTAATCTGAGTGGGAAAGTGACGTGGATGGAGGTGAGGAGGTGATTGGCTAATAGTTGATAGTGGGTGACGTGTTGGCTAGGGACTGGAGGAAATGGTTTTGGTTGTCTGGCCAGTTTGGCTCCTTGACTCTCATGATGTTTTCTCTTTGGTAAATAACTTTGTCAACGCCCAAATTGCTTATAACAACTTTCAGCCACTTGCTGAAAATGGCCCATCATAGTTTCAAACTTTTTCCAAGGACCACTCATGTAATTTAAGCATTCTTCAAGGGCTAGATATGCATACTCTTGGTAATTTAGGGACCCCAATGTAATTTATGAGTTTTACAAGGGTATAAATTGCCAAGTCTTCAATAGTAGAGGGACCATTCTTGCCAATCTTCAAAACTTCAAGGTCATTTTTGGAAATTCCATTCTTGGGCCCGGTTCATTGTGCGGCTTCGTTTTCCGTGTTCTTTTTTATTGATTCTTGTGATCTTTTTGTCTTTTCCTTAATATCCGTACCTAAAATACACAAGCAACAAACACGAGCATATATTTGGCAGTTTTAATGATATTTAATGAATTTTAAGCCCAATTTGGACGATGAGACTATGTATAAAAGCAGTCTCATCAATCATATCTTGAGTTCTACAAGGAGTTGAGACCCCAAATCTTTACTGTATAAACTACATGATATTTTATACAAATAACTCTCCTATAGCTCCTTCTCAAACAGCTTCTAAATATTTGTTTTAATTTGTCTTAAATAGACCAGACAGATTAGTACCACAAAAGTGTTTTGGCCTTATCTTGCTCATTTTTAACATTCCATTGTATGGCCAATTCACCACTTATGTAAAAATCAATTATCTATCATTATATCAAATAATATAATCCATTTAACAAAGTAAAAATATTGAAAGTTTCTGTTTATTACAGCCTAGTTGTTAGATATGATTTTATCAACCTTTACTTGTAGTTTTTAGCCTTTTTAACCTAATCTAATAACACAAAATCCCCATGCAATACATTGATCATCATTTATCATCATCATACATATACATTTTTTAAGAAAATAGATGATTACATATAAAATATTAATAGGATGATAGAAAGAAGAATCTCTATACCAACCAATTTGTGATGAAAATATGAGATTTATGATGAACAAGACTTGATCTTGTCACCAAATCTTACGAACTTAGCAAGACCACTTTTAGAAATCTCCAATTAGATAAACAAATTTTTGAAATCAGCCCCTGAACCTCATGAAAACTCCTTTTCATAAGTTGTAATCACCTCCAAATAGCCTCCTTTCAAGTAGTGATCAACATATGTGAATTATAGATGAACTTATAGGTTAAATGTTTGATGAAAATGGTGTATGGTGGTGGTGTTTAGACGGAAAGAGAGGGAAGAAGAAAGAGTGGGAGAAACTTGTTTAGCTAGTTTGCATGTGTGTGTGAAGAATGAGAGAGTTAGATGGTTTTGGGGTTATTGGTTTGGTGCATGTATGAGACAAGTGTCTCATACTTGCATAAGGTTTTGACAACAAGGGTGTCACCCCTTGGTTATGTCGCCACATGTATGGGGGGGGGGGGGGTGGGAAAAGTGTAAACTTGTTTCATCCCTATTATTTTACGGGTACTCCTCGGTTTTCGTGCCGTCGGGTAGATTTACGAAAAACTTTTTTATAAATTATGGATCTACGGCACAAAACGACTCTAATAAAAATTGTCTCATCAAAAAGGGAGCACAAAAGCGTAAATACGTAAACCTAGGGTTTCCAGTTTAATCGTAAAAGACGCTAAATTATGCACGTAAGTCCTAATTTCTTCTCGTAAATTTGTGAGTTTATGAACCAACACAAACTAAAATTTCAAAATAATATACGAGGATAAATTTACTACTTAAAATGTCAGACTGTCACAAACACGAAGTATGTATACGTAAACACGTAACGTAGAGCTCTCCGGTTTAGACGTAGACGATGCTACTTTAAGACTTAAACCCAAACTTATTCCCTAAAGTGAGTGAGTTCAAAAACTAACAATAAAACAATGATTATAAGTAATACTTGAGAATAAAATAACGACCTCAAATTGACTAATTGTCACATACATCACTTTAGAGTTGAGTGAGAACTAACACACAAGACTCATCCAAGTATACACATATACCTTGGATCTATACAATACTAATCTAAGTATACACATATACGTTGGATTTACACAAGACTCAAATGAACAAATATGATGAACATGAGTAGATCTAAAAGAAACAAATGATTTCATCAAGGCTTCATCTTTCCTCACATCACAAGTGTGTGACTGATCTTCTCTCTGGACATATGAAGAAAGGGATCTAGGGGATAATCATAAATAAATATACTTAATATATTACGTGATCATTTACTAATGATTGAAATATAGAAAAGAGATTAGAAGCAGAAAGTTGTCCAAAAAGGTTAATTGGGAAATGGAGAAATGATCCACCATTTATATGATACAAGGTCCATCGGCTAGTGATGTGTCGTGGATTAACACATATACGTTATAGGACAAATTTAGGTAATTACCTTTAGGAAAAAGTAATTAACCAAAAATAAGTCAAAGACGAATACGATTAAACACGTGAGTGAACCAAGTTCGTTGTACACGAAGATCGAGTGAATTTGAAACGTTTCGTTTTGATTTAGACAATTGATTTGAATGAGTCGTTGGTTTTTAAACTACAATTAAACTCTACCAATTTTAAACTATTTAAAAATAATCCTAAGTGCATGAATCGTAACCCCCGCTAATTAAAAATCTACAAATTATTAACTACTTAAAAATTTAAACACTATTTAAAAATTAATCTATTTAAGAATCTATAAAAATAAATCTATTTAATTAAAATAAAAACTTTTAATCTATTTAAAAATCTAATAAACTTTTAAAACTAATATACTTTTAATAAAAATTATCTCTAAAAACAAATCTACTTAAAAACCTAATTTATTAAAATCTATTTTTTTTTTATATTTTTATTTTGATTTTAAAACTACTTTTAATTAAAAACTTACTTTAATTAAAACTTAAATTGAAAGTTAGTATTAAAAAAAACGGTTTAAAAGAAAATCGAATGTTATTTAAACTAATTCTGCCAAAATAAACTACACTATATTAATTAATTGTGGAAGAGTTAAATCAAAAAGGCTTGCAGCCCAAGTGGTTAACACGTTGGACTTACAAGCAACAGGTCTCGAGTTCGAGTCCCATGGTGGACATAATTTTTTGGAATATATTTTTTTTTTTTTGAACAGTTATGAAGAAGAGTCTCAGGAAAGACTTTTATCTGAACTTTTGGGACTGATAAGGGTATCAGTAAGTGAGAATCAACAGATCAAAAGGATCTGTAATTCATTTCTTCCAGCAATCAAACAACTTGATAATAAAACTACTTGAATCAAATAAGATTTCACACTAGCAAAACCATCAAATTCTTAACAAGTAATTACCAAGTTTATTCAGCAAAAGTAAATTTAACGACTTAATCTAACCAGTTCAAACTCATGACAGAATAATAACATAACTAAATTTACCAAAAAAAGAGATCAGTAAAAGAAATAGTTCAAGCAGATAACAATTACCTACGCGAAAGCACAATTAATTAACCCAAACGCAGCTAAACACATAACCTTGCACGTCTCGGATACAATCCCCAAAAAAAAAAAAATCAGTTATCTTAAACAATCGATTAAACTCATTTGAGCAGATTCAAGAAGGAGACAAATTAGAGCCATATTCCACTTATCACAGATTAGTGCAAAACCCTCTTCCTATCAGAAAACTGTACTCAACAGGTTTATTCATAACTAACTTATACCGATTTATCAAATCCTAATCTCAACGAATAGATCATTAACAGATATACTTACAACAACCAAATCAACTATTAACTCCTTAAGTAAAACAGATTAATCACTACAATTATCAAATTTAAAACCCTAAACCAATCAGAAATGCAATTCAAATCTCTTAAACAAGTTAGCAGATTATTCAAAACAGTAACATAACAAATCATTAATCTACTTACCACTAAAACAGATTTAAGAACACTTAAAAGAAACAGAAAATAAATGAAATCTAACCTTTAGTCGATAACCTTTGAGACGAAGGTGAGCGCTGTGCTACCTTAAACCAAATCAACACCACCAATTTATCACCGACCGAACCCAATTCATCACATCACCATCAAACATCATGGTCAGTGAGTGAATCACGAACCAAAACTCAAACATCAAACTATCAACATTCTTTCAATCAGGAATCACGAACCAAACAACTTATTTCTAAAATCTATCAGTAGGATAGAAGTATTCCCTTTCTTAGCATAACTTAATCCCAATAAGCTATTAACAAGCTATTGAGATCAACATTAATGTCACGATTATCAACAGTTATATAGGATAAGAAAAATAATCAGATCAAGTTTAATAAAAACAATAGAACGAGATTCAAAAGAAACTGAAATCGACTTTTATTAATTAAAAACTTAGATGATTACAAGATTAAATAAAGGATAACTACTCTATAACTATTTTAACATCATAACAATATACTAAAAAAGGGATGAATTACACATAAAAAATGGGGGTATTTATGCTTGAACCCGAGGGTGAGGGAGAGCATATTCGCATCTCTCGAAGGATATTCCAAATGATCTTGAGCCTTAGGATCTTTATTCTTCATCTTCTCTCTCTTTTCAGTTTCAATCCAAGGGTGGATAATTGATTGCCTTCACACAGATCGCCAGCGTGGCACATATTTGTGCTTGTTGTGTTTCTTTTTCAGCTTGTGATTGGTGGATTTAAGAGAATGATGTGTATACACCAATTAAAATCTTCCACGTAGCCTTGCCTTACCACTTCTTCTCTTCCTAGAAATTGGGGGTTTTTATTCCTTACTTTGTGAATTAATTGAATTGATAAAAACCCCCATGTAACTCTTATTGTTTACCCAACTAGGGTAAATGAACAGTGCAGGTTTAGGGTTAGAAAAGTTTGGGGAAGATGGAGTATAGGTTTTATCGAGTGTTTTAATATTGTGTGAGTGGAGAAAATAAAAGCGTTTGGTGAATAAATAAATGGGTGAGGGACAGTTGGGTGTGGGGATAAAATAAGAGAATAAAAAAAACGTGTGAAAATAATAAGTGGGTGAGGTAGGTTATTTATTATGGAATGACGTGTGGGTGATTAAACGGATGGTTGAAAAGAAGTTTACGTTTTAAAAACGTATCAAGTGAAACAAAAACCTAGGCCCATTTATGCTTCTTTTTTCTTAATTCCAGTAAATGGGCTTGAAACCCAATGCCAATATTCCAGCCGAATTAAATTCCTATTTTGGGCCTTTTGGACTTTGTCAAAGAGTTTTATTTCAACAATGGACTTTTTAGCCCACTTTCCCCATTGTGGGACCCACTTGGCTCGTTTCCTCGATAAATGATCAAATCCTTCAAAGTCGAGCTTGATTTTTGGCTTCTTAATCTTTTTCTCGTGTCGATTTTCGTCGGTTTTCACGAACTTGGTACCTACACACATTCAAACAAGAAACAAACAAATACAAGGCATATTTGATATGTTTTGTGCAATATTTCCTTGTTTTAAGCTATAAATGATATGAGTAAAAACACTCATATCAGCTAGTCTGAGCGCGGTTCATTAAATAAGCCACTGGTTCCTTATCAACAAGGAATTGCATGGACCTATAATGATCTGCGAGCTCTAGAGTCCGCTCTTTTTTGTCCTTTAGTGAGGAATGTCCATCTGGTGGAAAGTTTATCCAAAAAGAATAACATTTGGTCATTTGGAATATCCAAAATTCAAATTTCCATTTCCATTTTAATAAAACATTTTCTTAAAAAGAAAGTCTATTTAAAAAAATTCACATTTGAATAAATGTGAGTTAATGATCACTAAACATGTATGAGATATGTTTGTGTAGACTTAAATGATTATTACCTTAATGATAGTGTTCGTTGAATAATTCGTCTTACGGTTGTCTTTGACGATGAATGTTTTTACACTTTTCGTGATCAAAACCAAGAAAGATTAGTTATTACAAATAATATTTTTAGGCATCAGTTGCATTAACAGGGACCTTGTTTGGTATCTTAAAGGATATGATTTTATCGGTGCTAGAGGGTGGTGTTGGTGGTGTATCTTCAACAACCCGATGGGAGATTGTATTTGTTATTTAGGGTGTGGGAAAGACGTGGTGGCGATGAGGAGGGCGGGAGAAGAAGTCGTAGGTTGAGGAAAACAATTAGAAGATAAAGGCTGGTTTTGATACCATATTGGAGATTATGATATGCTTGATTGCCTTCAATAGCTAACCACCGAATATATGTTACACTTACATAGATTCTATAGTATGAGCTAGTCACGTAAGACAAAACTATAACCAAATATATACATATATTGTCTAATATAACCATCATCTTATTAAACGGAATCTAACCACAACCATCGTGAAAAAAATCACAAAGAAGGCGAACAACAATGACAATCATCAAACGACTTGCAATAACCGAATATAGATCTAAACCAACTTCAACAATCTTTCATCAAACCGAGATCACAAGTTCCACAATTCCAATCATCAACCGAGTAAAACCCTATAATCATTGAAACTAAAGTAAATTTCATTCGAATTCTATAACTATGGATACCCACATTCCTATTGGTTCTAATTTAGTTTAATTTCGGAAATATCTAATTATGAAATTAAGAACCCTATAAAAAATTAGAAGAAATTGAATGGAAATACTTACAAATAATTGATGATATATGAAGGATTGATGAAAATCTTGTCTTGAAATCAACAAATTTGAGTGATTTTAGAGGGTTTGAAGGTTATTAATAGAGGTTTTATTCTTATTCCCGTCGCACCAACATGTAAGGGAGATGGTGTGTTGTTTTTTAAAAAGTGTAAAATATTAAAACCCATGTTATTCTATGTCTGGTGGACTCGCGGTTCGATATCGATAAAGAACCGCCGATAACACTCATGGTTTATAAACATCATAACAATTTTATAAAACCCTAAACAAGATCAAAGCACACATATAGCGGAAGCGATTTAACAAGATCATAATAACACAATTATAATTAATCAAATTAGGGTTACATACCTTTACGCTAAATCAAATCCACAAGATAAAGAACGAATCACCAATTAGGGTTTATAACGATCACCACCAAATATAGTCTAAGGTAAGACTATATTACGTTCTTGTACACACGTAATACAACGAGCTAACCGTGATTCTAGCACGTGTAATCCGAGCTTCTACTCTAGTGAAAAATCTACCCAACAACCCTGGAGAGGGGCTAGGACTAGATTATAAGTAAAAATGAAAGAACACAAAAACCAACTGAAACCCTTTGTGGGTTATGTGTTGCGATCACAAGAGAGAAGAGAAGGGAGAGATTGGTGTGTTGAATTATAAGGGTGGGGGTTTGTTTATATAGACCTAATTCTTGTGGTCCAAAACAAATATAAGGAAAAAATTTCCCCTTCCCCTTTGCCTCCATAACCGACGACCCAAACACCCCCTTGGGGTGTTCCGGAACCTTCCGTTCTTCTTTCTATTTATTATACTTACTATTTCTTCCATAACGCTCGTTAATACTTAACTTTTAATTATTTAACGATCGTTAAATTCATAGCTCGGTTTAATTTAATAAATATAATAAATATATATTCATTAAATAAATTAATAAATATAATAAATATATTTATTAGATAAATTAACTCTTTACGTATTGAATGCAATCCCATAATCTCGAGTTCGATCCTATCACATGACTATTAAATATAAGCCCATAAACACATATTTCGAATATCGTGATTGCATTGACTAGTGTCTAGTTACAATAGCAATGTATCTAGTACAACTCGAGTAAGGTCTTCTGGATAAAACCTTTTAATGATTCATCATTATTATTATCCTTTTATTTCTAATACAACGTTAATAAGGATATGGATCTCAATCATTACTTCATTAACCATTCTGTTTCTCGTTCACTGATTAAGAAAGATTACCAAAACAAATTTGGGTCTGGCCACACAAACATCTTACTAATCCCATGAGGGCCCCAACTGTATTATACTCCAAAACAAAATTGTAGGAAATAAATTCCGTATTGACTACAAGCAAAACTTATAAATTTTGAAACACTTTTGAAAATAATCCTTATAGCTACCAGTATCGTTTAGCGGTAGATTATTCCATAAAAATGCACTAGATTCAATACCGTTTTCTGGTATCTTAGGTCTGAGGATAACTATTTATGATTTACTTGATGACAAAGATCCACAAAGTAAAATCATATAGTTGGGATAAGTCCAATTTTCAGTTCATCGAATATCATCCAAAATCGATCAATATACTTTCAAGTATACTCTATCGCAATTTTGATTTGTCTTTTCAATTTGTTCATGGATTCAGAAAAACATGTAAATAGGATACAAAATTAAATAATAAGAATAAACGAAACCCAATATTCATTTTATTAGATAATAATGTCTTAACATCCTTTATCCAAATACTAATCATAGATTTATTGCATGAGTTCGCTAGCTAGTTGTAGCCTAATAGCCTTGGCATGCTTAACTACCTTTGGTCTATGCAAAGCCTTAGTAAAAGGATCAGCTACGTTATCATATGTGTGAACTTTTATTAATTTGATTTCACGAGATTCAACTTGTTCTCGGACGTAGTGATGTCTACGCTTAAAGTGTCTGGCGCCTTTCATGACTCTAGAATCACTGTCGAATATTATTGCGGCAGAATTGTCACAATATATATCAATAGGTTCTTTAATTGAAGGCATCACTCCAAGATATCCAATAAACTTCCTAATCCAAACAGATTCCATTGCAGCTTCTGATGCAGCCATGTACTCAGATTGAGTAGCATGCATTGCAATCGTTGTCTATTTCTTGCTCTTCTAGTCAACTGCTCCTCCATTGATAACAAACACGTAACCCGTCTGAGACTTCATATCGTCTTTATCACATTGCCAGGACCCATCACAAAAACCTATAACATTCAGTTTTGTGTCTGGTTTCCGTCCAAATACCAAAAACATATCGTTCGTACTCCTGAAATACTTTAGAATATGTTTAACAGCAATCCAATGGAGCTTCCCTGGATTCTGTTGGTATCTATTGACCAAGTTCTGAGCAAACGCCACATCAGGCCTTGTGCATCTAACAACAGACATAATAGATCCTACAGCTGAAGTGTAAGGCACCTTCTCCATGTATGCCTCCTCTTCAGGAGTTGATGCATCCATCTCATGACTCAGATTGTGCTTAACTTCCATTGGTTTAAAGCCTTTCTTGGAATTATGCATATTGTACTTCCTTCAATATCTTATCTATATGAGAATCTTGACTTAGACCAATTAACCGTCTTTTTATATCTTGATAGATCTTAATTCCCAGAATGTATGCAGCTTCTCCTAAATTCTTAATAGAAAAACATTTACCAAGATAATCCTTAACAGCTTTAAGTCATGGAATGTTACATCCCATGATTAATACGTCATCAACATGTAGAACTAGAAATACTACATCACTCCCACTAGCTTTACTATATACACATGGCTCATCACGATTTTGAATAAATCCAAAAAAAAAATATTTTTTCATCAAATCGTTTATTCTATTGACGTGATGCTTGTTTCAAACCATAAATAGATCTTTGAAGTTAACACACGTGTTTTGGATTCTTAGGATCAACATACCCTTCTGGTTGTTGCATATAGATGTCTTCATCTAAGGGACCGTTCAAGAACGCAATTTTAACATCCATTTGGCATATCTCATAGACATAGTATGCTGTTATAGCTACGAGAATCCTAATAGCTCTTAAGTCTGCTACAGGAAAAAATGTCTCCTCGTAGTTTATGCCAAAAGTTTGAGTAAAACCTTTAGCTACTAAACGAGCTTTACAGGATTGTACTTTTCCGTCCATGTCGGTTTTCTACTTGTATATTCACGTATTTCTCACTACTGTAGCATTTGGTGGTGGATCTAAAAGAATCTAAACATCATTAACTGTTGGAAATACGTTTTTACGTATTTAGAAAGGATCAGTCAATCCAAAGATATATACGTAGTATGGGCTCGTGATCTAGTTATGTAACAATATAACCCATAAAACCCACATGTAGGGTGGGCTATATATACCCCCTCCCAGCATGTTAGGAAGGGTTGGTTCTCCTTTCACTTTTAATTAAATACATCTTTCTTTCCATCCTCTCCTTTTTCTCTCTACTTTCTCTATCTAGTTCTTCATATATCTCTCTCTTTAGATCATTCCAAGGTTTAGATAATCCAAGGATTACGTAGGCCTTCAGTTGGTATCAAGATCCATGGGATGATTGGTTTGTTCTTGTGTTTGTTTCCTTGATTTTCGTGTGTTTTGAGCACAATATCAAGATCCAAATATTTTTTTCGTGTTTTTGTTGTTCCAAGTAATCCACATATCTCCTACATAGTTGTGGTAGGGATTTGGGTGCTTTTGATTGGTTAAAATCACGGATTTCTACGCAAAAATCTCATCTTTTTACTTATTTATTTCGGATCAGTCGCAATATTGCGAAATCTTTCCATCGCAATAATTAAGGGTTTTCATATTGCGACATATCACATTTCGCAATACACTAGGGTTTATATATTGTGAAGCAGTATTCCTTTAGTATTGCGAAGGTTGTACTTATTGGACATTGCGAAGACTCTTGGTTGGACATTGCGAAGACTCTTGTTTGGACATTGCGAAGAATTGTTTGGACATTGCAAAGAATCTTTGTTGGACATTGCGAATACTCTTGTTTGGACATTGCGAAGAATTGTTTGAACATTGCGAAGGTTCTTGTTTGAATATTTCGAAGATTCATGTTTGAGTATTTCGAAGATTCATGTTTGAGTATTGCGAAGGTTGCATGTTTTTAAGTATTGCGAAATCCTTGATTTTAGACATTGCAAAATCTTTGCAAATATTCCGAGATTTTCAAAAAACGTGATTTAGAAAATTTCGTACAAACTTGCAGTTTTTTTAGTCTTGGAATTTTTGGTTTCTCAAGAACACATGTTTAGGGGATTTCAACAACTTTTCTCGTCTTCAACTCACGAAATTTGGATTATATACGGTTTAATCGGTGATTTGTAAAATCCCGCGAATTTATTTTTCGGTTTCTCCACAAATTGTAAAACTCCGAATTGTTATTTTGACAACAACAAACACAATTACTTCCTTTCATTGCTCGATCAACAAGTAATCCTTACTTTTATTTTCCATAAAATATTAAATGAAACCGTTGAATTCGACATCGCATGAGGGAGAATTGCATCAAATGCAAGACAAAGCTAGAAAAAGTGGTATAACCTTATTTCGACTACTTCAGTCTCATCTAGTAACCCTTTCACGGCTTCAAGGAGGAAGCGATATTGTGACACTCTTCGGTCAAGATCGTAACATATTCATCGACTCAATATTCCTCAACTTGAACCAACTAGCTGAGCAACTTCACAAATAAGACTTTAATCACTCTGCATCAGAATCTGCATATAAAGCTCTCGTGACCCAACTTACGCACTTCTTCAAATTCAACATTGCTAAGTCTGACAATTCAGGGATATGCCAGTCATTTTTTCAATACTCACATACCGAGGTTCAAGATTTCCATGGTACACTGTTGAAATTCATGACATCGGTCTCGTCTTCGATTTATGAAAGATCCCGACTTCAGCAAGCATATGATAGTGGATTGTAAGAATCTACGATGTAGATGTAAGAGGAGAATGGTCATACGGTTGACAAAATGGAGGCTAATAAAGATTGTAGTGGCATAGAATCACATCATGATACCAGCAGCACGTCAGGGAATGTTACAGACATCTCTTATGATGGAAACATACCCGTTTATGACGAAGAGCCTGTAGATACGGTACAATGGAATGTTGCATATGATGTATATGCCGATGAAATACCGCATGCTGAGCATTCTGAACTTATTTATGACACAAATGGGATGGAAACGGGTGATAGAAATATTACTTTTGATTCATCCGATGTGAGTCATAAAGGTGGAGAGATTGAACAAAATGCTTTAAGTAATCATGATAAATGCTGGATGACTGCTTCTTCTAACATTTAAGAGCTCGAAACGATTTTAGCTCAGAAATATAAAGATCTTGAGGATGCCAAACTAGAAATTTTTAAGAAAAATGGACAAGTTTGAAACATATTTTGAAAAACTTGAAAAGTAAAACGTTGATCTTGAACGAAAATTGGATCAAGAAGCTAGATTCTAAAGCTGAAAAGGATAATCTTTTTAAACAAATCAAGTTGTTAGAATCTAAGTTGGCATCCCAAGATAAATTTCTCAAAGAGAATGAGACTTTAAAGACTCAAATTCAAGAAAAGGTTTTTACAATAGCTGCTCTGAAAAACGAGTTGAGGACACTAAGCTTGAAAAACCATCAATCTTGGGGAAACCGCCTCAAAATCATTAAGTTAGACAACCGACTGCATTTAGATCCGAGCGACAAAAATCCTCGAGACCGCGGTTTTCCTCCTAAGTTGATTTGGTTAATCTTTCTAGACAAGTCACTCCATCAACTAGGACCAATGTGACTAAAACAGCTTTTGCAAGACCTAATCACATGATTGCATCTAGTCTCCCTAGACATAGTCCAAAGAACACGTCTCGAACTAGTTCAAATGACGTTCACCACAAATTTGGTCTAAGGGAAGCTAATCAAAAGATACATGTAAGAGATAGACAATTCAAACCTAGTCAGATGCCTTCTAGATTACCCAACACTAACCGTATCATGTCATATCATAGGAGTATCCATCAATCACATAGGAATTCTAGATCTTATTCGGACTTGAAACATGCTTTTTGTGAATGATAAGATGGCATTTATACATGATCTCATCGTTCTTTTCGGGCTTTAAATGCATTAAAATGTCATAAAATACCATATATATGCTTGTGTTTGTTTACTTGAGTATTTTAGGTATGATATCATGAAAAAGACAAAAGATCACAAGAAACAAGGAAAAACGAACACGAGAAACGAAGCCGCACAAAGAACCAGGCCCTAGTTCATGATTTCTTAAAGAAATAACCTTGAAGACTTGAAGACCTATAAGAATGATCCCTCATTTATGAAGAAATGACACTTAATACCCTTGTATATTCATAATTACAAGTTTGGTCCCATAAGTTTGTCAAATTACAAAAAGGTCCTCCAAGTTTGAAGAAATGGCAAGATTAGCCCGTCAATAATTCCAAATGTCAAGAATAGTCCTTCATAAAGTCCAAGATCCAAAGAAGCCCTTGAAGTTCAAGAATATTACACTTCTAGTCCTTTTAAAATGGATTAAATATCAAAAGGACTAAAGTTATAATTATGCCAAAGTGGAAAAAGCCCTAGAATCTGTTTTGCAAACTTTTCGTGGCCAAAGTGAGAAAAATGAAACTTATTTAACAAAGGAATCCAAGTTTCATGGCTGGAAATATTAATATACAAACTTTGCCAAAGAACAAGGGTAACTATTGCCATTTCCCAAAGTTTAAATCAGACAAACACGCGCCAAACAACTCTTTCCCCTAATTTTGGATCAAAATCTTTACTATTCACCATTCATCCACCCAAAATTACCACCCACTTAAACAAAGGGTAAAATCAAATTACCTTGTCACACGTTTGATTCACACGCCCAAAAACACATCCCACACAAAAAATCCCCAATCTCCACTCACAAAAGCACCCCACACCCAAACCCGTTCACCTATCACATGTATACTTCCCCTCCAAGAAAAATGACATGGCAAGATCAACGCATTAGGCTCATTACTTGGCCCCAAAGCATAAATGAACGATTTGGATCAAATTTGACAGTTCAAAACACAACAAGCATCTAGAAGACGCACGGGAAAATTTGGGATTTTCTAGCTAGGGTTTCTGTATTTTTCTCATTCTAGAATCATCCTTAGTCGTCTATAAAATGAGGCCTCAACATGTGAGAGCCCCTTTGTTCCAGATTTTAGCTAATTTTTTTGTAATTCCTTTTTATGAAATAAAAGTTCTGAAAATACTGAATTCTCTTTTGTGTTTTATGAAAGTTTGGTGTTTGATTAGCTAAGATCTGAGTTCCATTTACACGTTTGATTAATTTTGAGGAAAGGTTTTAAGGTTTTAAAACACTTGTTTTCAAAAATCAAGGTATAATCTGTTTTGGTTAACTTTTGTGGTTTGTTCTTCTTAGCAGTTGTGGAAGCTGGTGCTTGTTCTTGCTAGCACCTAAGCTCAAACAATACAAAGTGTGGATGTACATTTTGGAGGTTTGAATCTCTTATCTCTTTTATTTTTCTGAAATTTGTATGAAATTTGGTGATTTTGGATATTGGTCTGTGAATCGGTGAATTTGTGGTTGATTTGTGTTTCTGAGGTTTGATTATTGTTGTTAGGGTTGATTAGATCCTGATTTGAGGGTTAAAACATAACAATCCTTTGAAAATTTGAGAAATCAGATTCCAAAGGGGTGTTTGGGTTAACTGATCTATTAGGATTTAAGGCAACTTGAGTGGTTGTTTGTTATTGATTGTTGTTGGTATTTGTTTATCTGGTGAATTGGGTCATTTATCTACATGTTTTGAGGGTCTAAACACCTAAATCCATCAAAGGTCCATAAAATTTGTTTTACAAGGAAATTTTGGCTAAAATGTTAGGGACACCTAGATCTAAGGTAGACTAGGGTTAACAAGTGCTAAGTTTTAGTTAACATAACCAGGGAAAGGGATTTGAAGTTTTAAAATTGCATTAGAGGTCAAATAGATCAGAAAAAATTATTTTGGATAATCACCTTTGTTCATCAGTAACTGTTTGTGCTTGAATCTGCTTCTAATATTTGATCCAGTGTTTGAAACAAGTTTGATTGTGCTTATTGGACTTTATTATATCTTGTGTATGCATATGGTTCAATTTGGTTCGCTTATTCATGCTAAAACTGCTTTTTAGTTCATAATCTGGTTATTTGCAAGTCTGTATCATATATGGTGACTGTTTGCTTATTCTATGCTTATTGGTTGAACCAAATTGTGATTTCTTAGTTGATATTGACTCCTTGTGATCCACTGATTACAAGGGTGCCTTTGTTTTCCATTGAATCAAACTGGATCTCTCTAAAAAAGCAAGTCAAATAGTCAAAGTAGTGGGAAATCCTTTCCCCTGCTGCTAGCCACTACTAGTGTTATTTCACCTTGTGCTTATCAATAAGCTGTTCTAGCTTATTTAAACCTGCAACAACTTTGAATTTGTAATAGGTGTTACTTATTTGACCCATTTGTTCTTACTGGAGCATTTGAGGGGTTGACTTTGAGCTTTGACTAGAAAACCAACTACTTTGACGTTTACATAAGTGCTTATCAGCTTATTCAGCTTATTTGGCTTGGCTTATAAAACTTTTCTTTGTTGATTTGTCTTAATTAAGTTATTTAGAGTCTTTTGAAACTTAGTTCAAAGTCTGAGGTGGTCTAGAACTCCAAGTCGACTATTTTATCTTTTAGTGAAAACTTACTTTGCTTATTTCTGACTTATTGGTTGAGCTTATTTGAAATTTCTTTTCACAGATCTTTTAGGTATATCAAAAGAAGGTTGTGTATCAAACCTGATCTTATGGCGTTGGCTTATAGCTTAATGAGCCAAAAATCCAATAAGAATAAGCTGTTATACCATTAAGCTGTGATAAGCTCACTTTCAGCTTTTGGGCCTTCAGACTTACGTGTTTAGAATTGAATTTTAAGCTAGACTAGTGATTTTCAGCTTATTTGGTTAAGTTTCAACTTATTAGGCCCAAAAGCCCATTTCAATTGGACTGTTTTTGTTTTTAGCCCATTAGGGTATTTTGGTAATTTCACTTTCATTTTTCTGTTTATTTAGGTTAAAATAAACTAGTTTGCATGTTTTTAGAATTTTTTAGAATTTTTGGATTTTCAATAATATTTTAATAATATTTTATTATTAAATTTCATTTTTCACATTTTTGCAACTTTTATATTTTTCTTAGGTCAAATATAATTAAATAGGATTTTTAAAACTCTTAGATTAATTTTAGCATCATTTTCTTAATTTCTAGAATTATTTTAATATTTTAATAGTTTTTAATCATCTTAAATAGTTTTAATTAGTTTTAAAATTCATAAAAATAGTTTTTATTCTAATTTAGTCATTTTTGAGGTTTAAAAAGTGAAAAATCTTTATTCGGACTTTTTAATAATTAATTGGATTTTTAGGGCTTTAATTAGCATTTAAAAATTAATATTTAATTAATTAAAAGGTTTGAAAAAGTTTTGATCATTTTTAAACTCTTAGTTTATTTTATTTGATTTTTGGTAATTTTTTAGGAATTTTTAGAATTAATTTTTATTTTAGCACTTTTTACAGTTTTAATTTAGTCGTCGTAGTAATAATTTTCACGTATCCGTCATTCTAATTTCTCATCCCTTCTTTCTTTCAAATATTAATCTCAAATATCATTACATTTTAATCACACACATATACCTCCTTGGGAAACTAACTTTCACCTTTGGGTCATTAGTACACGGTTTTCCTAAACCGTCGTATTTAATACTTATCGCTCATATACGCTCTTTTTCCTAAAAGACGTATTTTACAAAAATCATTTTGGCGCCGCTGCCAGGGAGGTGTGTCGTGATTAATTTGTCATTTTGCTTTTAATTTTATCCATAAATAGTATTTGTATTAGTAGAACTCTACTAATACATATTATCGGTTTTTTTCATTTTTCTTGTGAAATTATTATTACTATATTGTATAAGTATCACAACAAATACAAAATATCTCCAAAAGTGTGCAAACACAACCTTAATTGGGATTTGATCTTCTAATTATTGTATTCGAATCTCAAACAAAAGGAAAAAGGCAAACATAGATAAATACTTTCGGGAAGCTCGATTTTGAAAAATACGAACTATAAGGTGGGTATAAGGCGGGTATTATAAAATATACCCTAAAGAAAAAGGATCTTAAGTGCTTCGCGCCGCCTCGTTTCTCTTATTGCTTGTGAGTATTTTGAGATTGAAATCTAATCGAGGGTTTTGCCGCCCAAAAGTATTATTATGTATCATATATATTTGCTTGGTTTCTTTGTGATTAAACCCTCTTGAAAAATTTGGTTTTCACCAAAGTTCTAAAGTCATTCGAAGGCGTTCACTCCACGTGATCGTTTTCATTCTTTTGAGGCTTCTTTAATCAAGCGTTTGATTCGTGGAGAGATTTGGTAGATTGTTGTCTACGAATACACACAAAATCCAAAAAAATTAAAAACAATCAAAAACAGAAAAAAATTGAAAATCCACAAAACACCCAAAAAGAATCTTCTTTGCTCACCTCCCATTCTACGTCAAGTTTATGCTAACTCGTAATCAAGCAAAACGAGCTCCTAAACGTCGTCAAAGTCAAGGAAATCAAGAGCCTTTGATTGAAGAACAAACTCCAATTGTCGAACCCGTTGTAGAACCAATAGTCACCATGGCTAATCGTACTATGATGGAGTTGCTTCAAGCACCCAGCGAGGGTTTTGGAGAAGCAATTGTGATTCCCGCCATCCTTGCGGAGAATTTCGAGATTAAGACGGGTTTAATGTCGATGTTGCAAGCAAATAAGTTTAGAGGTCATGAAAAAGACAACCCGCACTATCACATAAGGAATTTTAATCGTCTCACCGCAACAAGCAAGTTTAAGGATGTTCCGCATGACGCCATTAAGATGATGTTGTTTCCATACACGTTGGATGGACCCACAAAAATTTGGCTCGAGAAAGAACCGCCAAATTCGATTTTGACATGGGGTGATCTCGTCTCTAAGTTTGTGAACCAATTTTTTCCACCATCTAAAACAACACATTTGAAAAATGAGATTTCAAGGTTTACACAACGTAATAATGAAAGTTTTTCAATGGCATGGGAACGATTTAAGGAAATGTTACATGAATGTCAACACCATGATTTTTCGGAATTGCATCAAATAGATACTTTTTATAATGGGCTTAATGATCATGAACGAGATTATTTGAATGTCGCCGCGGGTGGTAATTTTTTGTGCAAAACGACCGATGAGTTCTTTAAAAATTATCGAGAATAGATCTAAGGTTTATAACCCTCGTAACACACCGAGTGTTGCCAATATGGGTTCGTCATCGTCGTCATCGTCTCGTAACTTTAATGCCTTACATGATGAAGCATATGAGGAAAATCGGTTTTTCGATAGGTTTTCGACGCTCATGACACATTGGAAAGCACAAGATGCTTTGAATTCCGCATCGGTTAAAACGGTTTAAAAGAGTTGTTTATCTTGTGGTGGAGCTCATGATCTTTCCGAGTGCATTACCGCCGGTGGTAACACTTCGAGTGCTTATGTAGCAACGGGAACTTACAACCAAAACGGCCAAGGTTCCCGCCCAAATCAACCTCCATCAAATCAAAATGCTAACAACTATCGAAACAACAATCAAAATGGTGGTTATCAAGGCAATTCACGTAATTATAACAAAGGGAATTATCAAAGTGGGAATGGACAAGTTTCAAATCAAAACCAAAACCGTGATTTTCAAAACACTACACAAGGTTTTCAAAATGCTCACACTAAAAATCTTAATGGAGAATTTTTGGATTATGCAAAAGCAAACGATTCTAAGTTTGATAATATGCAACGTGAGATGATTAGCTTAAGATCCGAGTTGAAAAACGAGCTTAAAAACGAACTTGCGAATGAACTTAAGACTCATGCTAATAAAATGGAAGGAAACGTTCAATGTCTTCAACAAAATCAACAAAAGATGGAACAAGGACAACATGAGATTAAGCAAGAGTTGTTAAAAGCAGATGCTAGGAAATCAAAATTTGAAGACCGAATGGAAAAAATGTTTGAAACGATCATGTGTAAACCCTCTTCCTCAAGTGGTCTTCCTAGTGATACCATTAACAACCCGAGGGGAGAAATGAAGGTTATTACTACTCGTAACGGTAAAACTCTCAAGGAACCAATCTCTCATCCAAGTACTTCTACGGAGAAGGAAATCGAGAAAGAGCCCGAGGTGATGGTCGAAAAGGAGCATATCACAAGCCCACGAAGTACCGCTCATACCACACCTACGGTTGAACCAATACCAAGTATGGAACCCGAGATTCCAAGGTCGTTGCCAAATGCCCAACCCACACCACCCTTACCTTACCCTTCGAGATGAAACAAGGAAAGGCACAAGAACGAAATAATTATCAATTTGAGCTATTTATGAAAATGTTTCGTGATATACATTTTAACATAAGTTTTGCCGACGCTCTTATCATGATGCCTCGATTTACCGCAAACTTCAAAAGTATTTTGAATAACAAAGAGAAGTTACAACAATCGTCTAGTTGTTCATCGGTTTTTCTTAGCCGCATACCTCTAAAAGTCGGTGATCCCTGTAAATTTTTGATTCCGTGTGCAATTCAAGATATGGAGGAATGCTATGCCTTGGCCGATCTTGGTGCTAGTATTAATTTAATGCCTCTTGAGATTTACAAATCGCTTTCGCTTCCGTCTCTTACTCATTCGAACATGTCTATCGAGATGGCCGATCATTCTACGATTTTAACATGTGGAGTAGCCGAGGACGTCTTTGTCAAAGTCGGAAAGTTTTACTATCCCGTTGACTTTATCATTGTAGACATTCCTATAGATCGAAAAGTTCCTCTTATTTTGGGTCGTTCATTTTTGGATACATCGAGAGCACTTATTGATGTTCATGCTCGAAAAATCACCCTTCTTTTCAATGAGGAATAACTTGTCCTCAACGCAACACAAAACTCCAAGCTTTCTCATGTCTATTCTATTGCAACTTTAAATCATGGTGACTCAACCAATGTCTTTTGCAAGGAATTTTCGCCAAGAGTTTTAGGAAGTGTTAACAAGAACGATTTACCATTTCCTCCACCGGTGGAGGTTATGAGTGTTAAACCTACAAAGAAGAAACCATCAATACTTGAAACGAAAAATCCTTCGCCTCACCCCGAACATTCATTTTTGAAAAGTGTTGATAAGTTGCCGGTTCTTACGGAAGATTTTTCGGATGACAAATATGTTGACCCCGATGGGGAGGTTTTCTTTGTCGACAAACGTTTTGAGAACTTACCACCAGCAAAACGGTTTTCAAATGTGAGAATTTTTCGTGTGACTAACATCACCTTAGAAACACCAAATGTTTTCGACATAATCAAAACGGGTTTTCATAAGGAGAGTTTAAAAGATAAAAAAGGAAAAGATTTTGAATGTGATTTAAAAGATTTTTCTACAAATCTAACTCCGTCATCACCACGTGTTTTGAGTACTACAAGCTCGTCTACTCCTTTTGACGATGCTTTGCGTGGATTTAGTGTGGGGGAAGCCCCTTATGTTCCCTCATCCTTGTCCACCGAGAACGAGATATTCGATCCTCGAATTGATTATAAAGGGAAATCTCGGTCTTCCACCGATGCAATAAATGGAAACTATATCTATTTGCTTGGTGTGAGTCTACCTCGAGTAGCTCAAAATTGTGACTTACCAATTGCCCCACCCTTCTACTTCTTATCTATTTTCTTCAAACTCTTTGAGTTTATGGCACGTTTTAAAGTGGCGTTGATTTGTTTATCCAATGAAAATGAAGACGACATCTTCGATCCCGGTATTTTGCATCATTTAAGGACTTAGTCCTTAATACCGGTTGCTTTTTTGGCCTTGTTTATAATGTAAGCCCCACCAAAAATTAACCATACCATGATTTTTCCCTAAATGTCACATTTAGAGGGGATCAAGTCGAGCTCATGACTCGGTAATAAAAAAACGAGGTGCCTCGTGGGGGAGATCCCATGCTTATCCTTTTAATGCTTTCTAATAGAATAATGAGAGAGGATTTTTGCCCTTCCAACTCGTTGTCTCATGGTTGTTCGTGAATGTGTTATCTAGATCATCATCATTACTACGATTGAAGACTCTCGTGTTCGTTTACGTGAGCCTCGATCATTTGCTTGAATAGATTTTCACGAATCCATGACATATCCTTTATTGTTCTAACAATTATCTTTTAGCATAATTCATAAACGGCTTTAGATGTATTGTTGATCACCCTTTCCATGCTATATCCTAAGCATTCGACTCTTCGTCTCAAGTATGGGGGTGCTCCACCTTTAGACTCGAAACATTGAGGACAATGTTTAAATTTAGTATGGGGGGTGAATAGATACTTGCTTTGCTACGCCCTCACGTTTTCCAACTTTCAACGTTTTGTTTTGTTTTGTTGCTAATAAGGCTAAAAATGGCCTAATTTTAAAATTTTTCTTAGTTTTTCATAAGTGTTTTTAAGACACGAATGTATATTTTCCAATGGGTAGAATAAGAGCTAATTTTTGACTTGATGGGCATTTGGATTCCTTTACATTCCTTAACCCGCTCGAATCAAGTTTTGCTAGACTTTTATATAGGGAACATTAAAACGCGAAAGTCTTAGCTCATTCGGGTTAAGAACAAGAACTTTTCACAAGTTCTTATAATTGATCCTAGAAAGTCACTTATCAAGGTAAGTATAAAATGCATTCTCTAAACTTGAAAAAGTCCAAGAAAGTGCAAGATCCTATAGGTGGCTTGAAAACCCAAAACTTTGATTTGATATAGTCTTAATGAAAGCTAATCCAAATTTGGCTTAATTTTGACTTGCATGGCTAAGTATTCACGAGTCTCTTTAATTAGAGGTCTTTAAATAGTGAAGAACGGGAAATGATAGAGTTAGACAAGTGATCATGCTAAACGTAGAACATGAAAATGTTCGTTCAAAAACTCATATGTTTTTAAATGCGGCTTTTTCTCCCATAAGATCAATGCATTAGGAATAAAAATAATTGCAATAAGTAAGGTCGTACGATTTGAAAGGTTACTTAGCTTCTAGCACAAGATCGTTTAAAAGTTGCTCGGGGTTGAATAGAGTTCATAGCCAAGACATAACTTATTGAAGCGGGATGCGAAGATTGGTGAAGATCCAAAAAGGCCCTAACAAGGCATGAGGAGCTCTATTTTGTTGCTAAACATCCAAGATGATGTGAAGTATCATTATTCCTAAATCAATATGAAGGATCGAGACACACAACGAAAAGCAATTATTCCCTTAAAGATCATGGAGAAAGAGTATCCAAAAAGACCATTACAAGGTATGAGGATAAATATATCCAAGTCCTAAAAGGAGGCGGATCGTTATATATCACAATCCAAAATAATGATTGAATAAAAATGATGAATTCGTGGTCCAAGTATGAAGAATCTCTCAAAAACGTCAAGTGAAGAAATTCCACAATATGAAGAGAAGACCATAATTTCAAGAACGTCTTCCCAAGATTTGAAGTATGAAGTAAATGCCAAATATCGGTCCGAGAAAGGTCTCAAATCGTGAAACGAGTTATGCCAAGATATGAACTTAAGTAGATACAGGAGAAGCCGTTTTAAAAGATTTTTGTCCTTCGGCTAACTATCGATTAAATCGTGCTACTTTACTTTCGGACTAATAAATACTCAAATAAGTCAATATGAATCACTTGTGATTCATGAAAAATAGTTAGAAAAATTTATAGAAACCCATTTCCTTTCATAATAACTAGGAATGCGGGGAGAAAAAGTATTACACAATTTGGACGTATGAGTAGTGTTAGCATTGTGACTTGTACCAACAATGATCTCGTTTTTGCACTTAGTATGGAATGTATGACAATCAAGGATGACAAACTTTTCTCTATGGGGCCTTAACTTGTTTCTATTCTTTCACCCTAAAAGTCACACACGTGATGAAAATCATACATTATGTCTTTACACATCTTCGTAGTATTGTTGCAAGTCTTTTACTTTTCAATAAAGGGTAAAAAATTTGAAATTTGGAGATGCTTAGATACTTTATTCTAGCATTGCGTGAGGGCACGACAATGGCTTAGTATGGGGGAGTGATGAGATGGATTTCGAGCTTTAAATGCATTAAAATGTCATAAAATACCATATATATTCTTGTGTTTGTTTACTTGCGTATTTTAGGTATCGATATCATGAAAAAGACAAAAGATTACAAGAAACAAGGAAAAACGAACACGAGAAACAAAGCCGCACAAAGAACCGGGCTCTAGTTCATGATTTTATAAAGAAATAACCTTGAAGACTTGAAGATGTACAAGAATGATCCCTCATTTATGAATAAATGACACTTAATACCCTTGTATATTCATAATTACAAGTTTGGTCCCTTAAGTTTGTCAAAATTACAAAAAGGTCCTCCAAGTTTGAAGAAATGGCAAGATTAGCCCTTCAACAATTCCAAAATCTCAAGAATATTCCTTCATAAAGTCCAAGATCCAAAGAAGCCCTTGAATTTCAAGAATATTACACTTTTAGTCCTTTTAAAATGGATTAAATATCAAAAGGACTAAAGTTGTAATTATGCCAAAGTGGAAAAAGCCCTAGAATTTGTTTTGCAAACTTTTCATGGCAAAGTGAGAAAAATGAAACTTATTTAACAAAGGAATCCAAGTTTCATGGCTGGAAATCTTAATATACAAAATTTGCCAAAGAACAAGGGGAACTATTGCCATTTCCCAATGTTTAAATCAAACAAACACGTGCCAAACAACTCTTTCCCCTAATTTCGGATCAAAATCTTTACTATTCACCATTCATCCACCCAGAATTACCACCCACTTACACAAAGTGTAAAATCAAATTACCTTGTCCCACGCGTGGTTCACACGCCCAGAAACACATCCCACACAAAAAATCCCCAATCTCCACTCATCAAAGGACCCCACACCCAAACCCGTTCACCAATCACATGTCTACTTCCTGTCCAAGCAAAATGACGTGGCAAGATAAACGCTATAGGCTAATTACTTGGCCCCAAAGCATAAATGAACGATTTGGATCAAATTTGACAGCTCAAAACACAACAACCATCTAGAAGACTCAAGGGCAAATTTGTGATTTTCTAGCTAGGGTTTCTGTATTTTTCTCATTCTAGAATCATTCTTAGTCGTCTATATAAGGAGGCCTCAACATGTGAGAGCCCCTTTGTTCCAGATTTTAGCTAATATCTTTGTAATTCCTTTTTATGAAATAAAAGTTAGTTTTCTGAAAATATTGAATTCTCTTTTGTGTTTTATAAAAGTTTGGTGTTTGATTAGCTAAGATTTGAGTTCCATTTACACGTTTGATTGATTTTGAGGAAAGGTTTTAAGGTTTTAAAACACTTGTTTTCAAAAATCAAGGTATAATCTGTGTTGGTTAACTTTTGTGGTTTGTTCTTCTTAGTAGCTGTGGAAGCTAGTGCTTGTTCTTGCTAGCACCTAAGCTCAAACAATCCAAAGTGTGGATGCACATTTTGGAGATTTGAATCTCTTATCTCTTTTATTTTACTGAAATTTGTATTGGTCTGTGAATCTGTGTATTTGTGGTTGATTTGTGTTTCTGATGTTTGATTATTGTTGTTAGGGTTGATTAGATCCTGATTTGAGGGTTAAAACATAACAATCCTTTGAAAATTTGAGAAATCAGATTCCAAAGGGGTGTTTGGGTTAACTGATCTATTAGGATTTAAGGCAACTTGAGTGGTTGTTTGTTGTTGATTGTTGTTGGTATTTGTTTATCTGGTGTATTGGGTCACTTATCTGCAAGTTTTGAGGGTCTAAACACCTAAATCCATCAAAGGTCCATAAAATCTGTTTTACTTGGAATTTTTGGCTAAAATTTTGGGGACACCTAGATCTAAGGGTAGACTAGGTTTAACAAGTGCTAAGTTTTAGTTAACATAACAAGGGAAAGGGATTTTAAGGTTTAAAATTGGATTGGAGGTCAAATAGATCAGCAAAAAGTATTTTGGATAATCACCTTTGTTCATTGGTAACTGTTTGTGCTTGAATCTGCTTCTAATCTTTGATCTAGTATTTGAAACAAGTTTGATTGTGCTTATTGGACTTTATTATAGCTTGTGTATGAATATGGTTCAATTTGGTTGGCTTATTCATGCTAAAACTGCTTTTTAGTTCATAATCTGCTTATTTGCAAGTCTGTATCATATCTGGTGACTGTTTGCTTATTATGTGCTTATTGGCTAAACCAAATTGTGATTTCTTAGTTGATATTGACTCCTTGTGATCCACTGATTACAAGGGTACCTTTGTTTTCCATTGAATCCAACTAGATCTCTCTAAAAAACCAAGTCAAATAGTCAAAGCAGTGGGAACTCCTTTCCCCTGCTGCTAGCTACTGCTAGTCTTATTTCACCTTGTGCTTATCAATAAGCTGTTCTAGCTTATTTAAACATGAAAAAACTTTGAATTTATAATAGGAGTTACTTATTTGACCCATTTGTTCATACTGGAGCATTTGAGTGGTTGACTTTGAGCTTTGACTAGAAAACCAACTACTTTGACTTTTACATAAGTGCTTATCAGCTTATTCAGCTTATTTGGCTTGGCTTATTGAGTTTTTCTTTTTTGATTCGTGTTAATTAAGTCATTTAGAGTCTTTTGCAACTTATTTCAAGGTCTAAGGTGGTCTAGAACTCCAAGTCGACTACTTTGTCTTTTAGTGAAAACTTACTTTGCTTATTACTGACTTATTGGTTGAGCTTATTTGAAATTTCTTTTCACAGATCTCTTAGGCATCTCAAAAGAAGGTTGTGTGTCAAATCTGAGCTTATGGCATTGGCTTATAGCGTAATGGGACAAAAAGCCCAATAAGAATAAACTGTTATACAATTAAGCTGTGATAAGCTCACTTTCAAATTTTGGGCCTTCAGACTTTTGTGTTTAGAATTGAATTTTAAGCTAGACTAGTGATTTTCAGTTTATTTGGTTAAGTTTCAACATATTGGGCCCAAAAGCCCATTTCAATTGGACTGTTTTTGTTTTTAGCCCATTTTGGTAATTTCACTTTCATTTTCTATTTATTTAGGTTAAAATAAACTAGTTTGCAAGTTTTTAGATTTTTTTATAATTTTTGGATTTTTAATTATATTTTAATATTATTTTATTATTAAATTTCATTTTTCACATTTTTGCAACTTTTATATTTTTCTTAGGTCAAATACATTAAAATAGGATTTCTAAAACTCTTAGATTAATTTTATCATCATTTTCTTAATTTCTAGAATTATTTTAATATTTTAATAGTTTTTAATCATTTTAAATAGTTTTAATTAGTTTTAAAATTCATAAAAATAGTTTCAATTCTAATTTAGTCATTTTTGAAGTTTACAAAGTGAAAAATCTTTATTTGGACTTTTTTATAATTAATTGGATTTTTAGGGCTTTAATTAGCATTTAAAAATTAATATTTAATTAATTAAATGGTTTGAAAAAGTTTTGATCATTTGTAAACTCTTAGTTTATTGTATTTGATTTTTGGTAATATTTTGGGAATTTTTAAAATTAATTTTTATTTTAGCACTTTTTACGGTTTTAATTTAGTCGTCGTAGTAATAATTTTCACGTATTCGTCATTCTAATTTCTCATCCCTTCTTTCTTTCAAATATTAATCTCAAATATCATAACATTTTAATCACACACATATACCTCCTTGGGAAACGAACTTTCACCTTTGGGTCATTAGTACACGGTTTTCCTAAACCGTCGTATTTAATACTTATCGCTCATATACGCTCTTTTTCCTAAAAGACATTTTTTACCACAATTAGTGAAACATGTAGGAAATGTGTCTTTAAGGCAAATCATGACTCTTGCGTCAAGAAATTCCTTAATGAGGTGAACTAACGGGCTAGAGTTAAATCCCAGTGGGTAGCTAGAATCAAACCCATTGGTAAAATGTGGCGCCCCACGAGTAGAACTTTCACTTTTGTAGGAAACAAGTGCCCTTTAACTAGGATAGTATCCAATTCTACCAAGTATACTAGGGAGGAAACTCAAAAGGATGATCAATTACTTAAGCCTAGTGATCGATCACTTCAGGTTGCCTCTGGTACAAGAAAAGACAACTGTGAACCCCCACATGGTTCTAAAATAGATATCACTAACCCATATGAATGAATACAAATTCCAAATGAGATTGCATGTACCAAACTCAAGGATCAACAAAAACAAACCGGTCTAATATTTGTATCCCGTTCAACTAAGGACACTCTCAGAGTTTGGTTACTAAAGAAGCTGATACCTAAGAAACAAGTGTCTCAGGGGACTCGCAGTTAAGCATACAACAGTGGTTCATTGTGAAACGACAGACGATGACCCGGAATTAAAATAAAGGAAAGTTCATCTATGCAACGATAACTTACCCTCAAAACGAGAAATTAACTTTCTCGGACACGAGCTTACATTAAAACTAATCAAAGGTTTTAAGCTCGTGTATACGGTTTGCAGTCACATGACATATTGTAACCCGAGTTTCAAAGAAAGGAAAGTTTATCGCCGATAATAAACTTATCCTCATTAACGAGAAATTAAATTTTCTCGGACACGAGCTTACATTAAAACTATTCAAAGGTTTTTAAGCTCGTGTATATGGTGTATAATCATATATCAGATTATGCCCCGGACTTCAACAAAAGGAAAGTTTATACCCGATGATAACTTATCCTTACAACGAGAAATTAATTTTTCTCGGGCATGAGCAAATATTAGAAACATTAGAAGTTTTTAAGCTCATGCACCATGACTTACAGTTAAATATCAGATTGTAACTCGGACCTCAATTTTAGGAAAGCTTATCTTTAATGATAACTTATCCTAGTAACGAGAAATTAATTCTTCTCGGTCATGAGCTTGTATTAAAATATTCCAAGTTTAAGCTCATATAGGAAATTGTATCTTTTAAATAAGAGAATTTTCTTCATAACGAGAAATTCATCTTTCTTGGTCATGAGCTTTACGTTAAAACATTCAAATGTTTTCAAGCTCATGAAAAATGACTTCTAAGTAAATATCAACTTAGGACTCGTTCTTCAGTTAAAAGGAAAGTTTATCGCCGATGATAAACTTTTCCTCACAACGGGAAGTTTACAACTTCTCGGACTTGAGCTCGTTTAGTAAGATATTCAAATTCTTAAGCTCTAGTAATTGGTTTCTCAAAATGTTCAACACAAATTTTCAAGAAATTTTCAAAATGTTTTTATATATCTTTCAAAATTGTGTGTTCAAATGTTTTGATAAAAAGAGCATGTCTTCAGGAATCGATAATATTTACGATCCTAGAAATGTCGTTCAATAATGACACGTGGTTGTAAATAAAGTTCGAACAGAAGATTAAATGATTTAAAACATGCTCAAAATGGCTTGCTATTATTTCAGATAGTAACCCGCCTTTCATATTCAAGTAAAGCATTTCACCGGAAAGCTTTGACTCAACAATGGGAATTAATTTTCTCGGGCATGGTTTATTTTTATAACCATGTAAGGGATTGTGTTTACGTAATAACACAATCTAACACGAATATATGTACGCATCAATGCATTTATTTGTTAAAACAAGAGAAATCTTGTTTTTTATGAAGTTATCATCTCCATAATCCGCAGCAATTTACAAATGGTATCTACATGATCGATGATGCAACTACTCAAACGGCGACTACAACTCTTTCGATAGAACACGGGTCAATAATTGAGGGGGACCAATTGTCAAGCGTTCAAAATCTTCGATGCCGAAAGTGTCAAGTTCAATAATTGGTGTCAAGACAACGATATCAATTGTACACGTGGTGTCATGAAAGATTACCGCTTTTCAAAAAGGAGGAGATAATTTCAGACGTTACGAGGGAGACCAACATTCGTGAACAAGAACCATGTGATTCTATCATATGATGTTCTCATCATTCAGGTCCTACCTCGTAAATTATTAGAAGTAATTAAAGTGATGGTCATATAATATATCGTTGCGAAGCTCGTGAAAAATGTTATTTAATGATGTCGAGAGTTCTTTATTAATATTGTTTATGTAACGGGAATTAATCCCGAATACACAAATGAGGAAGGCCTCCTAAACAATTAAGTAATAGTATAAAAGGCCCCTCCCCTCATTTGTGTGTGCGTGCTTTTTTCATTTTTGGTTAGTTTTAGATAGAGAAAGCCTTTAGTTTCTCTCACTAAGAAAACACCAACACTTTGTATTTTCTCTCTCCTCTTAATCTAATCTTCTCTTTTTAGTTTCAATCTTCATCTCTTTAATTCATCAATTTCATCATGTTATTTGTGTTTGGATAGTCGTGTGATTACATCTTACAAGTGGTATCATTCGCCTAGGGATTCGTAGTTAGCTTTGGTTTTGATTTGGTGTTGATTTCGGATTTGGATCTCGTGGGTTTTTGGTTTAGGTTGTTCGAATCAATTGGAATTGGTGGTTTAGGTGGTAATTGTCTCTTGGTTATTCGTTGTTTTTTGGGGATTCAATTTCTTCACATCGATCCGTGTTCTTCGTGGTTTTTGGTTTATGGCAATTTGTGGTTTTCAGAAACAATCTTCACAAAAGGGTTTATTATTCCGAAACTCACCAATTTTCTGAAAATTTTCATTTATCCAAATCTCACCCTTTTATCCGAAATCACATTTACCCGAATTCATTCTATTATCCGACAATCTCAATTATTCCAAAAACACATCCATTATCCGAAATCATTCATTTTATCCAAAGAATCCTATTTTATCCGAAAAGGTTTCTTTATCCGAAAACGATTATTCCGAATATTGCTGTTTATCCGAAAAACAATTATTCCGAATATTACCGTTTATCCGAAAACAATTATTCCGAATATTGCAGTTTATCCGAAAAAGCAATTTATTCCGAATATTGCCAATTTTTCCGAAAAAGGGCAAATATTCCGAAAAGGTATCAATTATCCGAATAAGTGACTTTTATCCGAACAATGGATTTTATCCGAAAAGATTCAGTTTATTCGAAAAAGTCAGATTATCTGAAAATTGAATATTTATCCGAAAATCTCCAATTATTCTGAAAAGTTGAAATTTTCGAAAAAACGTGTTTTTAGGGGTTTTAACCACATTTAGGGATTTAACATCACCATTCTGTTGTCTAGGAATTGAGATCCTGTTTTTCACACGACTTCTTCAATGATGTCTCAACAAGATATTTATGATGCGGGTACTGAGAATCGTCCACCCATGCTTACCAAGGAGAATTACACTACATGGGCTAGTCGTCTTATTCGTTATGCAAAATTTAAACCTTTGGGAAAGTTAATTGTTAAATCGATTAAAGAAGGTCCGTATGTTAGAAGAACAATTTTTATACCTAGGGATCCTACGAATGCTGCTAACCCAGTAGCTGCGTCTAGCCATGAGCAAATTGATGAAGAATTAACTGAAGCTGAATCAAAACAACTCGATGCAGATGATCAAGCAATTCAAGTCATTATTATGGGTCTTCCAGAAGATGTGTATGTTGTTGTAGATAGTTGTGAGTCCGCACACGAGATGTGGCTCAGGATTCAGAAAATGATGAAGGGAAGTGATGTTGGAAATACGTTTTTACGTATTTAGAAAGGATCGGTCACTCCAATGATATTGGGCTCGTGATCCAATATAGCCCATATAGCCCACATGTATGGTGGGCTATATATACCCCCTCCTAGCATGTTAGGAGGGGTTGGTCATTTGTATTTTACATATTCACTTAATCAACCTTCTCTTTCTCTCCTTTCTCTCTCTACCTTTCTCTCTCTAGTTCCTCATTCCTCTACTTCCTTTAGATCAATTAAACACATCTACAATCCTAAGAAACTAAGGACCTACAAATGGTATCAAGAGCCATGGTTGATTAGGTTGTTCTTATGTTTATTCATCATTGATTTGTCTATTTTGATTCAAAATCATTCGATCCAATTTTTTATTTTTTTTTATGGTTTAATCTTGATACAAATTATCTACTTAGTTGTGGTAGTGATTTGGTATTGTTTCTTTGGTTAAAAACACAAAATGTTTGGGTGTTTTGATCATTTTTTAGCTTAAAATCTCGAATTGGTTGGGTTTTATCCGAAAAAAGTGGAAAAAAGTGGAATTTGGGATAATTTTGTACTATTGCGACACTTTTTCCGTCGCAATAGCCTAGGGTTTGCATATTCCAACGCATATTGCGACGCATATTGCGACGTATATTGCGACAGCTTGTAAGTTTTGCGACAGTTTCTGAGCATATTGTGACAGCTTTGCGTCAGTTTTGCGACAGGTGTTGGGATATTGCGAAAGATCTGTTACTTTTTCAATATTGTGAGGGTCATTATTTTTTAATACATTGCGATACAAGTTTGTTTTTGTCTTATTGCGATGGAAATGATTTGTTTTGTCCTTTATTGTAATGGTGTGATTTTTTGTCCTTATTGCGATGTATGATATTCACATACAAAGTTCATCAAAAACCCAGACTTGACTCAACCAATCTCATCAACACTTCATCAACAAACCCTCATCTGACTCACGCCCTCGCCTCATCAGCCTCACAACCACAAACTCAAATGACTCTCCTTTCATCTACAAACTTCAACCAAAAACAAACTCTCAACCCAAACTCTACCACCTTCGACACCATTAAAACCCACAACACTTTCGATACAACTCGATCTCTCAAACCAACAACTCAAGACTCAAGACTGACAAAACTCGAAAATAAGAACTCACCTCTAAAACACTCGACACACTTGACCTCAAAACTCAAGATCTCAGTCACAAAACCATCATTGATCAAGAACTTAAAAAGATAATCACACCTACCTGAGACCATACGTTTCATGATCTTGTATCCTTCGAACAACTTCATAATTCGAAAAGGGTGTGGCGGGGATTGCAGTTTGATTTTTAGTGTGATGGTTTGATATTGGGAAATCAATAAGATTATTGTTTTATGTGATCTGTGATATAAGATGAGATTGGTTCTTTAGATTTAAAAGACGGAGGATTGTGGAGGCAATGGAAATTATTTTGGTGCCTGATTTGAGATGGATAGAAAAAGGGCGGATAAATATATATGAGATTAGGTTTATGTCATGCGCATAATTCGGGTAATGACTTTTATATCCGAATGTTGGATATAGTGGGCCGGTTACAATACAAAGTGAGATAAGATTTGTCATATTTGCTCTCAAGTTGCACGGATATGTGTTGGGCTAAGAAGGGTCGGTCGGTCATGTGCACCAAAGGATAATGAATATTCATTTTTTATAGATCAACCTTAGGCCATCCATATTGACTTAAAGTTTTATGATGGACACGTAATGTTGAATTTTGATACAAGTAATGTGGGCTCTAATTTGAGAATGGTGACATTAATCAAATGTTAACAAGTGTAATATTTTTTAATAGTAATTTTACTATTAGTAATTTTACTAATTTTTCTAGTACATATTAGACATCGGTCATTTTATCGGGGTCTAAACAGGATAAAGTGACGTGAAAAAGTGACAAGAATTATTAGACGAGACCGTGAAAAATTGGTTAATTTGAATTTTAGTGAAACATATTTTACATCGATAAGTTATCTTTACCTTATTTTTCATCAAACTTCAATGGATTCGTTGAGTTCGACATTTCAAGAGGGGGAATCGCGTCACATGAAAGTTAAAGCTAGAGATAGTAGAATGACTTTATTTTGACTACTTCGGTCCCATCTGACGAACATTTCTCTACTTAAAGAAGGAAGCGGATTTGTGACACTCTTCGGTCGAGATCATTCCATTTTCATCCACCCAAAGCTCCTCAAATTGAACCACCTACTAGAACAAATCTACAAAGAAGACATTAATCAAACTGAATCCTCACATTCACTCCAATTTCTAGTGTAACATTTTTCGAGGTTCTTTCAATTTGATCCTGCCAAGGTTGAAGCTTCAATGATCTGCCAGTCATTCCTTGAAGACACACAAATCGAAGTTAAAGACTTTAGGGATAGATTGCTCGAGTTAATGAAATCTATTGCACTTTCGATTTATAAAAATTCACAACTTCAACTAGAGCATACTAGTGGAATACAAGAATCTACGATGCAGATGACACAGGAGAAAAATGGTCTTACGGATGACTCAAAGGAGACCGCCTTGGTTAACGATGATAGCAGCGTCATTGCATCACGACAACGTGACTCAAGCATGCATGACGAAGAGCCAATAGTTGAGGTACAATTGAATACTGAATCTCACAATGATCAACAGCATGTTGGGAACTCAGAACCCACCTATGACCAACATGGGATGGAAAAGGGTGATTCTACTTCTGATTCGTCCGATGTGAGTCATAATGGGGGAGAGAATGATCAAAATGCTAAAAGTCATGATATATGCCTTTTGACTACTTCATTAACCAACTCTTCTTCTAGTATTGAAGAGCTTGAAATGATTTTAGCTCAGCAATCAAAAGAGCTTGAGGATGCCAAACTAGAATTTTCTAAGAGAACTGACAAGTTTGAAACATATTTTTAAAAACTTGAAAAGTCAAACATTGTTCTTGAACGAAAATGAGATCAAACAATTCTAGATTCTAAATCTAAAAAGGATAATATTTTGAAACAAATTAAGTTGCTTGAATCTAAATTGGCATCACAAGATAACTTGCTCAAAGAGAATGAGATTTTAAAGGCTCAAGTACAGGAAAAGGTCTTTGCTATAGCTTCATTGAAAAATGAATTGAGGAAAACCAAAGGAACTAGTGTGGACACTAAGCTTGAAAAACCATCAATCTTGGGGAAACCGCCTACAAATCAGTTCATTCGACAACCGACTGCATTTAGATCTGAGCGATCAAAATCCTCGAGACCGCGGTTTGCCTCGCAAGTTGATATGGTTCATTTTTCTATACCAGTCACTCCACTATCTAGGCCCAATGTGACTAAAACAGTTTTTGCAAGACCTAATCACATGATTGCATCTAGTCTCCCTAGACATAGTCCAAAGAATACGTCTCGAACTAGTTCAAATGACGTTCTCCATACATTTGATCTATGAGAAGCTAAGAAAAAGACACAAGTAAGAGATAGGAATTTCAAACCTAGTCAGATGCTGATATGTGTGTAAACACACATCTTTTCTACCACTTAATTACAATAATAACCGGACCAAAACGTGTATTTTATGTCTTTTATGTCGGAATTATGCGTGGTTTGTGTTTTTGTTGTGATTTAGGACGAAAAGGTGAAAAGTGGAGAAAACACGGGAATTCACGGGCATTTACGGACTGTTATTGAAGAAAAAGATGAAAGACGGAGTCAAGAATTCAAGAGTGCAAAAAGAACGGAAGTCAAAGACCAATTCTGAAGATTTATCGAAGAAAAAGTCAAAAGACGGAAGTTTACTTAAAGCCGAGGAACTCAAGTCTTATTTATCGAGAATTAAAAGACGAGTCCAAAGAAATCCCGAGCCAAAAGTCATCAAATTCCAAGATTAACAAAAAGATTAAGAAGGAAGGACTTAAGGGCGCAATTAAGAAAAAAGGAAGGAGGAGAGGAAGCTTCCTCTAACCACTCCCCTAATCACCTATAAATACTTCTTATTTTCATTTCATTTAGTTTTGTTGGATAGCTTGACAAACTATCTCTTCCACTTTTATTTACTTGCACCTTTAATTACTTGCACATTTAAATACATGTTTTGCACCTTAATTACCTTTTAATTTCAAGTAAGTGTTTCTTTAATTACTCGCACCTTTACTTTATCTTGTTGATCTCATTCTACCTTTCTCTAATCTTTGATTTATATGCTTTTGATCTTGTTTATTTGTTTAGAGATTTCATTTTTATGCTTTTGATTGTTTTAAATCCTTCATTTTCATAGCTTATTTTGTTATTTTCAAGTTTATATAGTTTTTATGAAAGTTATTTTCGTATAAGAAACTTGTTTTTCTTAAAGCTTATCCTTTTCGTGTTTAAAAAGTTGTTTAATTTCAGTTTAGTAACTTGTTTTCATACGGTTTACCTTAGGGATTTAGTCTTGTGCTTATTAGGATTATAGCTTATTTGTTTAGCTTATTTTTAGTTATTTCCTTCGTATTCCGATCTTACAATCGGAAAGGGTTTCCATATTCCGACCAGCGTTTCTTGCTTGGTCGGAAAAGGGTTTAATACATTCCGATTGGGGGTATTCAGCTCATTCCGATCGTGGGTAATGACGGTTATTCCGATCAAAGGTCAACGATATTCCGATTGGGGAGTCTAGTGGATTCCGATCAGTGTTCGGTGACAGCTTTCCGATCAGAGATCTTCTACACATTCCGATTGGTTATTCCGACCAGGTAGGTTCTTTGATATTCCGATCAGGGTAAGTGACAGGTATTCCGATCAGAATCTTCCGAGCAACATTCCGACAGGTTTGGTGATATTCCGATTGGGGTGATCGGAATATATTCCGATCTAGGTCACTTTTCATGTTTTGTCTTGTTTAATTGTTAAGTCATCATTTTTATACTTTGTCCAATTTTAATTCCCGTCGCGCTTTTATTTTTAGTCATTTAATTAATTTACTTTTCAAAGTTTTTAAATATCGCACATTTATCTTTAATTAGATTTAGATTAATTTCACGCCACTTTACTTTAAAAACAATTTACTTTTAAGTCTTTGCACATTTAAATTCAAAATCAACCAAAAATATTTGTTTTCACCAAAATTCAACTGAGTCACATAGAGAATCTAGATCAATTCGATTAGAACAACACGACGAACTTTAATCTGTATACGGGGTGTCAAAACCCAATTTCAAATGGCGCCGCTGCCGGCTCTTTTCGTAAAGATTAACGGTTTTCTGTGAGAGACGCGTTGCTTTTTGGGATCCGTTCACTTGTGAGCGTTATTTTTCTTGCATAAAAAATTCAAATCAATAAAAATTAAAAAATTGATAAAAATACATAAAAATTAAATTTCAAAAATCCAAAAAGATTTTATCTTTATTGTGTATATATATTGTCTTTGTGTTTGGTTTCTTTTTCTTTTGCATTTTCAGGTGTATGCGTACTAGATCTTCCAATTATCAAGAGCCCGAGACTCAGGAAGATTTAGCTATGTCAGGTGTAAACAACAATAATCCACCGCACCCTAATAATTACAACAATTTTCTTCCACAGCCCGATCTTCGGACCATGGAGGAGCTTTGTCAACCTACAATGTTTGGACGAGGAGGACCGATTGCGCCGATGCAAATCAACGCTCCTGAGTTTTCGTTGAAGCACCACATGATTCAGCAAGTAAAAACAAACCCATTCCGTGGATTGCCTGATGATGATGCCAACAAACACCTCGACAAGTTCATTACAATCACCCAAAGCATGAAGTTGGCTGGTGCCACAATGGATGAACTTCGCCTACAACTCTTTCCACATACTTTATTACATCATGCCGAGAAATGGTTTGATCGTCTCCCGAAGAATTCTATTCACACTTGGGATGACATGACTCAACGATTTTTGTCGCGCTACTTTCCACCATCCATGGTCACGAGCCTTCGCAATCAAATCAGCGGTTTCATGCAAGACCCTGATGAATCTCTTTTTGACGCTTGGGAGAGATATAATGTCTTGATCGATAGATGTCCAAACCACAACATGCTCCCTGTGACCTTAATTGATACTTTCTACAACGGTTTGAGTTTTCGAGATCGTGATACGATTAATGCAGCCGCCGGTGGCACATTCATGAAAAGGAGACCCGAGGAGTGTAGAGAGCTTATTGAGAACATGACTACTCACCACAAAAACTGGGATTCCTCTGCTTCTTCAAGGAACAATCCGAGAGTCAATGTTTCCTCCACCTCAGCAAACCCTGATATGACCGAACTCACCCGTGTGCTGACTGAAATGAGCAGAAGTATGCAACTCTTGGCTTCAAACCAACAACAACAACAAGTTAAAGCTGTTGCTACTCCTTGTGAAACATGTGGCGGTCCTCACTCATACACCGATTGTCCTTCTACACAAGGAAATCCGGAAAATGTGTATGCAGCTTATGGTAATTATTCACCGGAAAATTACCAAGCTCGACCTCAAGGGGATAGAAATTTGCTGAGTTACCGATCCAACAACTACCTTTCACCCGGTTTTTCTCCTCAAAACCAAAACCCCGCCAACAACTACAATAGAAGCAACCAAATCCCATTAACTCCGATGTTGAAGCCATCATGAGAACCCAAGGTGAGCAAATCAAGAACCTGCAGAGCCAAATTATCAATCTGAAAGGAGATATTACCAAGCAAGTAAATGAGATAAGATCCGAGCTTCGAGATAATATTCAATCCTCCTTCAGCAATCAAACAAATGATTTGAAGAATATGCTTGCTAGTTTCTTGGCCGCCGCTCAACCTTCTACTGCAAGTTCTCTACCTTCAAACACAGTCACTAATCCGCGAGCCAATGTGAGTGCTATTACTACCCGTAGTGGAGTCACCATCGTAGGACCACCAATCCCACCACCATCATCTACACCTCCTCCACCACCATTTATCCCTACTCCTCCTACACCTAGTATTAGTGCACCATTACTGTCTCCGCCTCGACGTGATGAAGTTCCCACAAATGACCCTTCAACATCTCAACCTTTACCTGCTACACCTACACCTTCACCACCCAAACCCAATATCCCTTATCCCTCTCGTATAGGCAAGACTAACATGCTAACCAAAGAGGACTCCGAAGTGTCACGCTATGTGAAGATGATTTCTCAAATGAACTTCAACATTAGCTTTCTGGAAGCACTTGTCCACATGCCCAAATTTGTTAAAGCATTTAGGGAATTGCTTAACAAGAAGGAGAAGCTGATTGAACTCGCCAACACACGCTTAAATGAAAACTGCTCTGCAGTTATTCTTAAAGAACTTCCGAAAAAGCTTGGAGATCTCGGTCGTTTTGTGTTGCCGTACGTGTTCAACAAAACTGAAGAATTTACTGCCCTTGCTGATCTCGGGGCTAGTATTAATTTGATGCCTTTGAGTGTTTGGAAAACACTATCATTATCCGACCTCACTCCAACAAAGATGACTCTTGAACTTGAAAATCGCACTCTCGCTTACCCCGTTGGTATAGCCGAAGACATGTTTATTAAAGTTGGCACATTTACTTTCCCGGTCGATTTTGTCATAGTTGATTATGAAATGGACCCTCGTATTCCTTTAATACTTGGTCGGCCATTCTTGAGAACCGGACGAGCTTTAGTGGATGTGGCCGAAGGTGAGTTAATCTTAAGAGTCGGGGATGATGCACAAGTTTTCAAAATGGGGAAGCTTACAAGTACAACCTTTGGAGGTCGCGAAGCAGTGAATATGATTAATGTGCTCGATGACTTTGTCGTTTACAACAATCCTCTATTCGAGTCTTGTGATGATAATCCACTTTTTGAAGATGATGTGGATGATTCTCTCCCTACTTTGGAAGTTTCTCCCATTTATGATTCTCCACCGGTCTTCGATGCTTATGATGATGATGATTCTAGCTCAGACTCGGATGATTATGATGACCTTACTTCTGAGTATCCCGAGCTGCCCACGTATGATGATTTCGATGAGGCTGATACTCTTTCGAGCGATTCTTCACATGATGAAGATCCTCCGCCATCACTCGATCCTACTTTGGACGATTACTCATTTGAGGAAGACTTCTCTGCATTCCTTAACACTTATTTCCCTCATGAGAGTGATGCTCCTCCTTTGGACTTTGAAGATTATCGTCTTGATCCTACTTTGGATTTGAAGCACATTATGTCAAAGGAGAAGAACCCGGTCGACACCAATATCCGTTGCACATATGATTTGACACCTCTTTGTCCCCCTTCTGAGGACGAGGTTGTGCTTCTTTGCGGATCTTCTTCACACTCGGCTGAGCCTGAGTGCTATTTTCCCTAAAGGAAAAGGTGTTCGACCCCGGTATTGATATTCTGCAGCCATCTCAGTATCCATCTGATGAAATAAAAGGAAAAATCTTTGGAAATTTTGAAGACATGCTTGCACTTCACCCTTGCTTCCACCGTGCTCCATCGCTGCTTAAGGGAACCTTGCCTACTCTTCTTTTGTTTGCCTTGTTCGCCTTAAGCTTGTGCTTTTTGATGGACGAAAACTATGTCTTCGATCCTGGTGGATATGTTTCATGCTTCTTCCGTTGATGATCAAGGTCGAGTCAGGCTAATGACTCGGTTAACAAAAATCAAGCGCTTCTTGGGAGGCAACCCATGCATCTATCTTTTCGCTTTCTTTATCATAAGTGTAGGGGAGACCCTTTGGTTTTCTATTTCCTCTCCTCTCTTAATCAGGGATTTGAGCTTCAAAGACACACTCTTGATGATTCTTGACGACCCGTGATTCCGTGTTCCCTTCTTCCCGGTTCTATCCTAAACTCTTTTCGATTCACTATTTTATATTTTCTCAATATTAAAATAGGAATCTCTTTAGTTGCCTTTCCCTTAGCGAGATTTAAACAAAGTGCACAATATCCTAAGCGTAGGGGAGTTTACTCTCACATGCTTAAACATTGAGGACAATGTTTATCTTAAGTGTAGGGGGGACTTCTATCGAAGTTAAGTGGTCTTTTCCTTGTATTTGTCCTCATTTTAACCAGAGAATCAATTTTTCGACATTTTTCAAAAATTTTGATCTATTTTGGCCTATTAGTTTTTATTTTTGTATAGTTATTTTCTTCCTTTGCTAGAATAAATCTTTGAATAAGTGGTTTTTATTTTCAAAATGTTGTGAATCTTTTTGACTCAACCCGAGTTTACTTATCTAAGTTACTCTAACTAGTATCCTTAACATGTTTAAGTCAAGTTTTTCTAGGCTTTTATATAGGGAGCTATAAAACGCGAAAGTCTTAACTCTCACGGGTTAAGAACAAGAACTTTTCGCAAGTTCCTATAATTGATCCTAGAGAGTCGTTTATCAAGGGAACTTTAAAACGCGAATTCTAAACTTGAAAAAGTCTAAGAATTTGCAAGATCCTATAGGCGACTCGAAAACCCAAAACTTAGATTTAATAGGCTAAGCATCCACGAGTCTCATTACTTGAATTTTAAACTGTGGAGAACGAGAGATGATAGAGCCAATTATAAGTTCGGTATTCTTTCATGAATTTATTTGAGTTAATTATGAGCCTATTCTCCCATCGCTTGCTTAATAATTTATCTGCTAATAAATAAGGTTGTACGATTTGAAAAGTTACTTAGCTTCTAGCCCAAGATCGTTTAAAAGTTGCTCGGTATGGATTAGAGTTCATAGCCAAGGCATAACTTATTGAAGCGGGATGCGAAGATTGGCGAGTCCAAAAAGGCCCTAACAAGGCATGAGGGCTATATTTTGTTGCTAAAGATCCAAAGTGATGTGAAGAATCATTTATCGAAAATCAATATGAAGGATCGAGACACACGACGAAAAGCAAATACTCCCCAAAAGTCATGGAGAAGTGTATCCGGAAAGACCCTAACAAGGTATGAGGCAAGTCATAAAAGGAGGCGGATCGTTGTATATAAAAGTCCAAAGTAAAGATTGGAGAAAAATGAAGAAGTCGTGGTCCAAGTATGAATCTCTCAAAACTACAAGTGAAGAAATTCCTATTATGAAGAGAAGACCATTATTTCATGAACGTGTCTCAAGGTTTGAAGTATGAAGTCGCTGCCAAATATCGGTCCGAGAAAGGTCTCAAATCGTGAAGCGAGTTATGCCAAGATATGAACTTTATGAGGTCCCGAGAAGCAGTTTTAAAAGATTTTGTCCTTTAGCTAACTATTGATTAAATCGTTTACTTTGTTTTCGGACTAAATAAACTATCGAAATAAGTCAACAATGCATCCTCGTGATCATTCAAGACAATAATAAAATATAAGAGATACACCTAGGAATAAGGGAGTCTAAGTGAGTAATTGTCCCACATGAGTTCGTGATAGTTTACTAACTTATAATAACAATGATCTCGTTTTTAAGCTTGGTTTGGAGAAAGTGAAAACTTAAGGATGATGATTATTCATGACATTTCCAAAACCCAAGGTATGCTTTTTGATTTCTTTACTTTTAATGTTTATAATTTTCTATCTCTTTAATAAAGGCCAACGTGGATTGATTATGATGAAAAATGTAAACGTGCTTTGTAACTAATGCATTGCATGAGGACATTGCAATGGTCAAGTGTACGGGATTTGATATGTGTGTAAACACACATCTTTTCTACCACTTAATTACAATAATAACCGGACCAAAACGTGTATTTTATGTCTTTTATGTCGGAATTATGCGTGGTTTGTGTTTTTGTTGTGATTTAGGACGAAAAGGTGAAAAGTGGAGAAAACACGGGAATTCACGGGCATTTACGGACTGTTATTGAAGAAAAAGATGAAAGACGGAGTCAAGAAGTCAAGAGTGCAAAAAGAACGGAAGTCCAAGACCAATTCTGAAGATTTATCGAAGAAAAAGTCAAAAGACGGAAGTTTACTTAAAGCCGAGGAACTCAAGTCTTATTTATCGAGAATTAAAAGACGAGTCCAAAGAAATCCCGAGCCAAAAGTCATCAAATTCCAAGATTAACAAAAAGATTAAGAAGGAAGGACTTAAGGGCGCAATTAAGAAGAAAGGAAGGAGGAGAGGAAGCTTCCTCTAACCACTCCCCTAATCACCTATAAATACTTCTCTTTTTCATTTCATTTAGTTTTTTGGATAGCTTGACAAACTATCTCTTCCACTTTTTTTTACTTGCACCTTTAATTACTTGCACATTTAAATACATGTTTTGCACCTTAATTACCTTTTAATTTCAAGTAAGTGTTTCTTTAATTACTCGCACCTTTACTTTATCTTGTTGATCTCATTCTACCTTTCTCTAATCTTTGATTTATATGCTTTTGATCTTGTTTATTTGGTTAGAGACTTCATTTTTATGCTTTTGATTGTTTTAAATCCTTCATTTTCATAGCTTATTTTGTTATTTTCAAGTTTATATAGTTTTTATAAAAGTTATTTTCGTATAAAAAACTTGTTTTTCTTAAAGCTTATCCTTTTCGTGTTTAAAAAGTTGTTTAATTTCAGTTTAGTAACTTGTTTTCATACGGTTTACCTTAGGGATTTAGTCTTGTGCTTATTAGGATTATAGCTTATTTGTTTAGCTTATTTTTGGTTATTTCCTTCGTATTCCGATCTTACAATCGGAAAAGGGTTTCCATATTCCGACCAGCGTTTCTTGCTTGGTCGGAAAAGGGTTTAATACATTCCGATTGGGGGTATTCAGCTCATTCCGATCGTGGGTAATGACGGTTATTCCGATCAAAGGTCAACGATATTCCGATTGGGGAGTCTAGTGGATTCCGATCAGTGTTCGGTGACAGCTTTCCGATCAGAGATCTTCTACACATTCCGATTGGTTATTCCGACCAATCATTCCGACCAGGTAGGTTCTTTGATATTCCGATTAGGGTAAGTGACAGGTATTCCGATCAGAATCTTCCGAGCAACATTCCGACAGGTTTGGTGATATTCCGATTGGGGTGATCGGAATATATTCCGATCTAGGTTACTTTTCATTTTTTGTCTTGTTTAATTGTTAAGTCGTCATTTTTATACTTTGTCCAATTTTAATTCCCGTCGCGCTTTTATTTTTAGTCATTTAATTAATTTACTTTTCAAAGTTTTTAAATATCGCACATTTATCTTTAATTAGATTAGATTAATTTCACGCCACTTTACTTTAACGACAATTTACTTTTAAGTCTTTGCACATTTAAATTCAAAATCAACCAAAAATATTTGTTTTCACCAAAATTCAACTGAGTCACATAGAGAATCTAGATCAATTCGATTAGAACAACACAACGAACTTTAATCTTTATACGGGGTGTCAAAACCCAATTTCAGATGCCTTCTAGATTACCCAACACTGCTAACCATAGCATGTCAAATGCTAGGAGCATCAATCAATCGTCCAGGAATTCTAGATCTTACTCGGACATTAAATATGCTACTTGTAAAACATGTATAAAATGTGTCTTTATGGCTAGTCATGATTCTTGTATCAAGAAACTACTTAATGAGGTGAACTCCCGTGCTAGACTTAAATCCCAGTGGGTGGCTAAAATCAAACCCGTTGGTAAAATGTGGCGCCCCACTGGTATAACTTTCATTCTTATAGGAAACGAGTGCCCTTTAACTAGGATAATCTCCGATTCTACTAAGACTGCTAGGGAGGAAATTGAAAAGGAGGATACATCACTTAAGCCTGAACTTAAGGTTTTCTATAAAAGGAAATGTTTACCATCTAAGATAAGTGAATCATGTCCTCCGGTCACCTCTAGAACAAGAAAATAAAACTATGAACCCCCACTTGCTTCTAAGATAGATATCGCTAACCCATGTCAAAGCATGCAAATTCCTAATGAGAATGTAGGTACCAAAGTTGATGTTCCAAAAGAACGAAGCGGTCCAATCGTTGTATATCGTTCAACTAAGGACACTCTTAGAGTTTGGTTGCTGAAGAAGCAGATATCGGAGAAACAAGTGTTTAAGGGGTTTCATGGTTAAGCTTACCACAAGGACTTATAGTCACATTACAGACTATAACTCGATCTGCAAAGAAAGGAAGGTTTATCGCCGATGATAAACTTATCCTTACAACGAGAAATTAATCTTTCTCGGGCACGAGCTATTATTAAATTATTCAAGGGTTTTAAGCTCGTGTAAAGGACTTATAGTCACATTACAGACTATAACTCGATCTTCAAAGAAAGGAAAGTTTATCGCCGATGATAAACTTATCCTTATAACGAGAAATTAATTTTTCTTGGGCATGAGCTTATATCAAAAACATTCCCAGTTTTTAAGCTCATGCATTATGGCTCCTCGTTAAATGACAGACGATGACCCGAACTTCAGAGACAGGGAAGTTTATCTACGCAACGATAACTTACCCTGAAAACGAGAAATTAAGTTTTCTCGGACACGAGCTTATCCTAAAACCATTCAAAGGTTTTAAGCTCGTGTATAAGGCTAATCATTAAATATCAGATGATGACCCGACCTTAAAATAAAGGAAAGTTTATCGCCGATGATAAACTTATCCTCATTAACGAGAAATTAAATTTTCTCGGACGCGAGCTTACATTAAAACTATTCAAAAGTTTTAAACTCGTGTATATGGCGTATAATTATATTTCAGATTATGCCCCGGACTTCAGGGAAAGGAAAGTTTATCACCGATGATAAACTTATCCTTACAACGAGAAATTAATTTTTATCGGGCATGAGCTAATATTAAAAACATTCGAAGTTTTTAAGCTCATGCACAATGACTTACAGTTAAATATCAGACTGTAACTCGGATTTTAATTTTAGGAAAGCTTATCATTAATGATAACTTATCCTCGTAACGGGAAATTAAATTTTAGGAAAGCTTATCATTAATTTTAATTTTAGGAAAGCTTGTCATGAGCTTGTAGTAAAACATTCCAGGTTTTATGCTCATTAAGGAAAGTTTATCTTTTAAATAAGAGAACTTTTCCTCCTAACGAGAAATTCACCTTTCTCGGTCATGAGTTTTACGTTAAAACATTCAAAAGTTCTTCAAGCTCATGAAAACGACTTCTAAGTAAATGTCAACTTAGGACTCGCTCGTCAGTTAATAGGAAAGTTTATCGCCGATGATAAACTTATCCTTACAACGGGAAGCTTACAACTTCTCGGACTTGAGCTCGTTTTGTAAGATATTCAACATCTAAAGCTCAAGTAATTGGTTTTCAAAACAATGAACACAATTTTTCGAGAATTTATCAAAAGGTTTTTCTAAATCTTTCAAAATTGTGTGTTCAAAAATGTTTTGATAAAAAGAGCATGTTTTCTGGAATCGATAATATTTACGATACTAGAAATGTCATTCAATAATGACACGGGGTTGTAGATAAAGTTCGAGCAGAAGTTCAAATGTTTTAAAACATGCTCAAAATGGTTTGCTATTATTTCAGATAGTAACCCGCTTTTCATATTCAAGTCAAGCATTTCACCGGAAAGCTTTGACTCTGCAACGGGAATTAGTTTTCTCGGGCATGGTTTACTTTATAACCATGTAAGGGATTATGTTTACGTAATAACACAATCTAACACAAATATATGTACGTGTCAGTGCATTTATTTGTTACAACAAGAGAAATCTTGTTTTTATGAAGTTATCATCTCCACCAACCGTAGCAATTTACAATTGATATCTACATACTCGACGATGCGACTACTCAAATGGAGACTACAGCTCTTTCAATAGAACACGGGTCGACAATTAAGGGGGAGCAATTGTCCAGCATTCAGAATCTTTGACGCCAAAAGTGCCAAGTTCACATGTTGGTGTCACGAAAACAATATCAATCATACACATGGAGTCAAGAAATAACTTCAGACGTGATGAGGCGACCAACATTCATGAACAAGAACCATGTGCTTCTTTCATATGATGTTCTGCATCATTCAGGTCCAACCTCATAAATTGCTAATCTTGTGAATACATTATCATATATGATCTTTGCACGTGATAAATACCTTACACTTGTGTTTAAAAGGTATTTAATTTACGTTTCAAGTACACCCTCATTAAATTGAGGGGGAGCTTGTGTAATTCATGAAGATAATTGGCTTTGCATTTTTCTTCCCAAAATTTCTTAAAATGCTATTAAATCAATTGATATTAAAAACATCGATTTTGTTAATATTTTTAATATGGGGGAGAAAATGTGATTTAATATGGGAAATGATTAATCACAAATGGTTTAACTTAACGTGATAGCTCATCCCGACATGTACGAAATGTTTTCGGATATCGTGGCATATGTTAAGAGGGAGCAAAATGGATTTTCACTTCAAAATGGATTTCATGGTGACATACACTTACCCAAAACATCTCTATTCACGACGGTGAAGATTGTGGTGACATAAGGATGGTAGGATAGGTTAAAGTCTAATGATTCCTCTAGAATCGGAGGAATCTTCCCAAGGACATTCCATAGCAAGAAATAGTAGTCCTTAGGGAAAGATGGAGAAAGATTATGAACGTAGCTGAATGCCGACCAAGTACTTAAGTTAGCACTGGAACAATCACAACAAGGTGCTAGTTATGACGTATTGGTAAGCATTGAAGGGGTTGAAGAATGAAAAAGAATTGTAAAGATAAAGGGTCTAAAAAAGAAGCCCTCCTTACAACCTTAGGCAGAAACCGGGTCAATACATATGCTATTGAGATTATTTTTAATGATGCTTGATATTGAAGACAGGCATCATGGACCCAGTGATGCAAGTCACAACCCATCCCAGCTAACTCAGATATCTCTTAAAAGATATTTGTTTTAATCACACGGAGACAACACATTATCTATTGATTTATTCACTCCGAATAAATTGGTATTGAAATGGTGGCACTCCTCTCCAGCCTCCGATCACTAAAAATCCAAAATGCACGATTGAGTCTAGAGCCATTTGAGATCATCAAATATCTCATTAGGACACACTTTCATATTTCCTTGCTTCCTCACACACTGTGAAAAGTAAGAAAGATCTTAAGAGTCCTACGCAAAATCTTCATGATCTTGCCTGAACATCCTAGTAATACGAAGGTATTTACAATGAAGATGGAAATCCTTCTTGAGCGAATATCAAAATGCTCATGGTAGGCGACTTGTGCAATTCTTTATGAATCAAACTTGTGATAACTGGAAAGCAACAGTGGTTTAATTCTTAAATGAATTTAAACACGTTCCAGGCCTCTACGCAATATCTTAGTGATCTTGCCAGAACACTCAGAGTGATACCTTAGTGTTCACAGTGATGAGTGGAAATCCTTCTAGTGTTAACCTCAAACAACACTTGGTAGGTAACTTGCAAGATTCTATACGAATCAAGCTCGTGACAACTGGAAAGCAACGATGGTGCGGTTCTTCATTGAATTTCACTTGTTCCAGGAACATGAATTGACGCTTCAAATCATGCGGATATTATTATCCAAATGATTCACTCTTTATGTTCGCAGTCAGCTTTGGACGGTCGAATAAAGAGAACGGGTGTACCCGCGAAATCTTGTCAAGGAGGTTCTTAATTGAAACTACCTGTCACAAGTACGATATTTTATATCATCCAACGGTCTTCATCGACCGGAGGTAAAATGCTACCGAATTAGAATGAAATGTTCAAGGCCATTTGATCCGTGTATATTTTTTGTTGCTAACTGTCTTAAGCAGCGTAACAAGGAAGGTGGAATTGCGGTGTACAATCCAGAAGAAGTTGTCACCACATGCTTATACTGTATGCACTTAATACTTCAACAAATTCAAGAAAGTCTAAAATTCAAGTCTTATGTTGTATCAAACTCTGAAGCTTTCAAGAATTTATAAAAGTATAAGTATGTGGAACATGAAGTCATGAGGAGGCAAATATCACAAGTGATGAATGCACAAGGTCAAAGCAAGGACACATGTTCAAGACCAAAGTCAAAGATCTCATCAGCATATTCACAAGAACAAGATCGAAGACTCAAGCATAGTATGCTAGGTTTAAGATTTTGTAAAATGGTGTGACCTCCCTTTAGGGGAGATTGTTGGAAATACGTTTTTCTAAGGAAAGTCTCGGTCACATCATTGTTAGCATAGATCACGAGCTATAGACTATTTAGGACATTGTAACTTGGAGTGACCTCCCTTTGGGGGAGATTGTTGGAAATACGTTTTTACGTATTTAGAAAGGATCGGTCACTCCAATGATATTGGGCTCGTGATCCCATATAGCCCATATAGCCCACATGTAGGGTGGGCTATATATACCCCCTCCTAGCATGTTAGGAGGGGTTGGTCATTTGTATTTTACATATTCACTTAATCAACCTTCTCTTTCTCTCCTTTCTCTCTCTACCTTTCTCTCTCTAGTTCTTCATTCCTCTACTTTCTTTAGATCAATCAAACACATCTACAATCCTAAGAAACTAAGGACCTACAAGTGAAATTATCTAACAAGAGAAAGAGACTAAGTTGCTTCGTGAATGGGAGAAATTTACGTCCACTGAAGGGGAACAAATTGAATCTTATTATCATCGTTTTTCATCCCCCATGAACCATCTTAGAAGAAACAAACATGAACCTGCACAAATTTCTGCGAACATCAAATTTCTTGATAATCTTCCATCTGAATGGTCCCGATATGTCACTCTTGTCAATCAAAACAAGGATCTTCATGTTGTGGACTACACTCAAGTATATGATTATCTGAAGATGGACCAAGATGAGGTAAATGAAGTGAGGGAGGAACGACGTGCGAAGACACTGTTGATCCCAAACTCAGATCGATTTAGCTTTATGTATACGAGATTAGATCAAGTAATACACTTAGAGAAACCTTTGTATATGTATATGACAATCTAAGTGTTATGCGGAATTAACACTTAAACAAGAACACACAAGATGTAAACAAACTTTCACTTTGATTAATGATATCAAACTTGCTTACAATGAAAGTAGTTTACGTATGAAAACTTATATTGAACATTAACCTAAAGGTCTTCTTTTATAGACATAAGAAGCCTTGTACAATAATCTACGTATCAACTATTCCAGGTAAAGATAAATATAGAAAATACATTATTGTTCCTATCTTTACTAGAAGTAATCTAGAATACGATAAACGCGTAGAGTATATCTTTCCATCAGTGCTTGTCTTCAATGTATCAACGCTTGACATTGTCTTGTCAACGCTTGAGCTGTCAGCGTTTGTTTTAGTCCTGTCAACGCTTGTTTTACTCTTGTCAGCGCTCAAGTAGATTGGCTATAATTTATTCCCAACAGACACAAGATCCATTGGCTTTTATGGCAAACTCTTCATCATCTATGTCATATCCCATGGTACCTTATCATCAACCCTCCTCAAGGAACTTCATGCCATAACAACAACTCATCCCTGCTCATGTGAACTACTTACAACAACCCATAGATTGTGTTGATGACATCACCGATCGCACTCATGCGATAAATATTGGTCTTGCTCTTCTTGCTAAGGCATTCAAATTCACAATTAACCCAACCAACAACAATTAGAGAATCTCCTCAAACATAAGAAACAGGCAGATTGCTCAACCATTGATGAATGTGAATCAAGATTGTCAATTGGTAGTTGAAGGGAACACTAGGAATCAATATGGTGGTCAGCATACTGATAATCAGTATGGTCACAATGTTGGGAAAACGGTTGGGAATGCAGGTAATCAGTTTGGACAAAACCATGGTCAGAATCAGGGTAATCAGAATGGGGTAATTGTTGTGCCAGCAGTTGGTAGACAGATGGGTAATATAGTTGCTGCAAGGGCTGAGAATACATGTACGGGGAATGCAAACAACAATCGTCAGGTTCAATGTTACAACTACAGGGGACTAGGTCATTATGCTCGCGATTGCACAACACGAAAGAAGAGGGATGCTGCTTACCTTCAAACTCAGCTTCTCATAGCACAAAAGGAAGAGGAAGGAATTCCACTTCAAGCTGAGGAATTTGATCTTATGGCATCTACAACAGAATATGATGAGGAAGAAGAGGTGAATTCCAACTACATATTGATGGCAAATTTGCAGCAAGCATCAACCTCATGAATTCATGATGACAAAGCTCCAGTCTATGATTCAGAGGGTCCCTCTGAGGTACACCTACATTTTGATGACAATGATATATATTGTATGTCTACTCAGGAGGAAGAGTATACTGAGCTACTTGAGCCCTATACTAAGACACATAGGGACACACGAATAATAGCAATATTGTTTTGGATGAGCCCAGTATGGACCTTAGCATAGGTCAAGTCTCTCAGCCTACAATCCTTCCTAACGTGACGTGTGCGTATTAAAAATTATTATTTGATAAGCTTGCTAAGGATGTTGCTCATGCGAATGTGGTTAATAATAAGTTTAGAGAAACTAATGTCAAATTGACCACTGAGCTTGCGGGGTATAAGGAAAAGGAGAAAAGCTTTGAGATCCGTCATGATAAAATTAAGGAACTTGAACAAGCTCATGCTACATCGGTTTATCACGAAAAATGTACAACTCAGAAATTAAATGCCTTACATTTAAGTAGTGCTAAAAAGATAAGCGAATTGAATGATGAAATCACAACTCTTAATAAACAGCTGTCAACTGAAAAATCTATCATTTCTGATCTAAAAGAAGAAAAGAAAAAGCTGAAACACGATTTCAAAATTCGAGAAGATGGAACTCTTGAGGATTTTTGCAATGCTCAGGATAGGATTAGAGAATTAGACAATCTTTTGTTAAAACGTGGTCAAACTATGCAGACGATTAACATGCTTGCACCAAAAGTTAATGAAATCAACTACACTCGTTATAAATTGACTTTAGGTTTCCCTCTTCCTCCTAATCCCGAATATTTAAAGAATGTTCAGACCTCTAATCAAACTCTATATAATGGTAGTGTGCTCTTGTCTGATTCACATTATCCTCCCACTGTGCATGATTCGGAGGAAACTGTTGACCTAGCTGAAGAGACACGCATAAGAATGAAACAGCTTAATAAAGAGGTCACACCTATTTACTATCCAAACGTTAATCACCCAACAACATTCGTTCGGTCTAAAATGAGTACTGAAATGTTTTTAATTCCAAGTGAGGAATTGTCGGATGATACTCTTAAACCGAGTGTTGCATGACGATTTCTTGACGAGCTAAAATATAATTTGTCATTCTGAAACGTGTTGTTAATGCTAAAATTACTAGAGGAAACTTCACTTCACCCGTTCAGACTGAGGTCGACAAAATTATTATAGAAGAAATTAATTCACTCGTTAATCAAGTAGACGCTAGGATGACCAGATTTGACAACGCTTTTCTGAAAGAAGCAGCCAACTTTGTTAAAGATTTTAATACCTTGGCTAGGTAGGCTGATGAATCTCTTGATAGGATTAATGTTTTGTAAAACGATCTAGGACATCTCTCTAATCTAAGTGATAGTGGTGAAAGTATAGATAGTAGTCCAGGTGCCTTAGAATCCTCTGTATCGAATAATGAAAACCTCCAAACTGAGCTTGATCTTATGAAAGAGAAAATGGAATCTTATGTCATTAAAAAGAATAATGAATTCATCGATATTTGGAAAATTTTGTTAAAAAGTGAAATGAATGCAAATATGACAAAATTTCATATGATAAAGCTTATAACGCAATGCAACAAACAGTTGAAAGCTTGCAAGCTCCGTTAGGAGGTATTAAGGGAAAGACTCTGGAGTCTACTGAGGTAGAGAAAGCTAGTGATGGGAATAGTCATAAGCTTAAGGCTAAGATTGCTGAATTAGAATCGGAGATAGTTTCATATAAGCGGGATGTAGAACATAGTAAGTCTGTCTATCAAAAACTTATCGATAAAATCTGTGAAAACTGCAAGTTAAAGGCCTTGTTAAACGATAAGACTTCTAAATCTAGTACTAAATCATCAACCTCGGGAACCACTCGTATTGCTGTAACACCTTTTCCCAAGGTTGTTGCGATAAAAGCTGATGTAATTTCCCCAGGAATGTTTAGAGTTAGTGCTTCATCTAAAAAACCTAAAGCAAGCAGTAGGACAAAACCGACCACTATCGCTCAACCACAAGTCATCGATTTAAAAAATGCTAATTCTAACAAGCATGCGTCTTTTTCTACAGGGATGAACAACTACACTAAGAGCAGAAGGCCACAGCCTAGGAGCAATACAAGGAATGATAGGGTCACTTTTGCCTCTTAAAGTGGTCGTCCCAAGGCTAATAATATGGAAGTAGAAGCACACCTTAGGAATTTACCATTTTTTATTCATAATCAGAAACTTAATTCATCTGAATGTAATGACTTTAAACTTGCTATTCGGAATGAAAAATCTGAAGTTATTTGTGCTAAATGTAATAAATGTTTTCTTTATTTGTAGTCATAATGTTTGTGGTTTGACTATGAATGGTTTGAACTATGGTGGTTACACTCGAATTGACAAGCTTTCTATCAGCGAACCACTTAGTACTCCTAAGCCTAAAGTGTATGTTCAGAAAAGTAAGAAGGTAGGGTCCACTAAAAGTCTTGCTACACCTAGAAGTCCTAGATGTACCTCTAAGTGGTTGCCTACTTGAAGATATTTTGCCTCTAATGGTCAGGATATTTATACTAGTAGATCTCATACTAACAGTGAAATGTCGCTATGTCATATGGCTTGTTTTTCACCTAACCCTACAGGAACCTATTTCATCGGTTGCCAAAAAAATTTCTTCTCTTATCATTGCCAGACTGTTGAAATTTCTCTCTGGTGCGTGGATTCGGGCTGTTCCAAGCACACGACTCGAATCAGAATCTCTAGTAGAACTTTGTTTGGAAATTCATGGGTATTATTAGATTTGGAAATGATCATGTCGCAGCTATTTTAGGCTATGGTGATCTTCATTGGGGAAATATCATAATCACCCGAGTCTCTTTTGTTGATGGATTGGGACACAATTTGTTCTCGGTTGGGCAATTTTGTGACTCAGACTTAGAGGTAGCCTTCAGAAGTCATACGTGCTTTGTAAAAGATCTTGAAGGAATTGTCTTGTTGAATGGAAATCGTACCACCAACCTATACACCATTGATGTCTTCTAAATGTCGGCTGCGTCTCCAATTTGTCTCATGGCTCGTGCCACGTCAACAAAGTCATGGTTATGGCATCAAAGGTTATCTCATCTTAATTTCGATGCTATCACCCAATTTGCAAAAGATGATCTCGTTACCGGTATTCCAAAGTTCAAATATACAAAAGACCATCCTTGTCCTTCATGTGAGCAAGTCAAAAGCAAAAAGAAGCCTCACAAACCCAAACATGTTCCAAACTCCACGAATAGGTTACACCTTCTACATATGGATTTGTCTGGCCCAATGAGAATCAAAAGCATTAATGGAAAGCGGTATGTCTTAGTGATTGTGGATGATTTTTCTCGTTATACATGGGTTCACTTTCTTGCCTCAAAAGATGAAGCCCCTGGTGTAATCATCAATTTCTTGAAGAAAATATCAGTTTTATTGCAAGCCCCTGTCATCATTGTACGAACAGATAACGACACAAAATTCACCAATCAGCAACTAAAAGCTTACTTTGATGAAGTTGGGATTTCTCATCAAACATCAACTGTAAGAACTCCAGAGCAGAATGGGTTTGTGGAACGAAGGAATACGTTAGTTGAGGCTGCTCGAACGATGCTTCTCTCCACTAGTGCATCGTTATTCCTTTGGGCCGATGACATTGTTACTGCATGTTATACTTAAAACCGCTCCATTATTCACACCCGATTCAATAAAACACCTTATGAGATCATTAATGGACGTAAACCAGATATATCGTTTCTACATGTATTTGGGGCATGGTGTTACCAAAAGAATGATCATGAAGATATCGGTAAAATTGAACCTAAAGGTGATATTGGTTTTTCATTGGTTATTCGTCAACTGCTTGTGCATATAGGGTTTATAATCGAAGGAAAAGAAAGGGAACGGGGAATATGAATGTTACCTTTGATGAACTCTCGGGAATGGCATCTCAACATAAAAGTTCACATCCCGAGCTTCAAGGTCAGACTTCTGGACACGTTAGTTCAGGATTCGCGCTTCAATTTGCACCGTCAGCGATATCATCGTTACAACCTTCGGAACATGATTTGGAAGTTTTATTTGGGCCAATTTATGGTGAATATATGGAGGGTCCTTCGTCATTTTGTGCTACTCATGATGCCCCAGCTGCACCTACTACGGTAGTTCAAGAACCTCCAATTGCATCTACACCAACGACATCTTCTTCTGCACCATCTACGTCAACATCAACCATATTGACTCCAAATATTCCAAACACTTCTCCGGCTGCTGATGCGACACAACAACATTTTCAGCAAATTCCTAATCATGTTCATCTTCAGAATGAAATAGTTGCTGAAAATGCAAACAATGCGATGCTCAACGAACATGAGTTTGTTAATTCATTTGAAGCTTCCACAAGTTCCACTCAGCCTTCAACACCATATGTGGATCCTTCGAGCATGCATCAAGTTTCTCATACAATTCCACATGAACACAAATAGCCTAAGAATCATCCTTTGGTTCACGTTGTTAGCCTCAAAATATCGAGTCAAACAAGAATGTTCGGTCAAAGGTTTTTATTGTAATATTTTTTAGAACGTTGTAATAGTTACTTAAAATAATCGTGACATTACGGGCTTGATGGCTAGCTTAAAAGGCCTCTTTTAAGGTACTAAGTATTTATTCAAGCCCGACCCAAAACAAATATTGTCCAATAGAAATCCCACATGTGGGTGGACTATATAAGCACCCTCCTAGCATGTTAGGAGGGTTGGATCTTTCATTATTCTCTAATTTAATTTCACATAGTTAATCACCTCTCTCTCTACTTTCTCTCTCTAGAAATTCATATCTTTTCTATCTCATTTCTTTAATCTATCATCATATAATTAGGAACAACAATTGGTATCAATCGCCATGGGGTAGATTTGTGTTTAGTTTGTGGTTATTGTTTTTTATTCGTGTGATTTTATCATCAAATCATCTCATCTAAAAAAAATTGTGTTTTCGAGCTCTAAATCTTCGTACAAATTTCCTACAAAGTTGTGGTAGGAATTTGTGTTAGTCATTTTGGTGATTTTCATAAAAAAAATGGAAGTTTTGGCTTGATTATTGGGTAAAAATTCGTCATATTAAGCTTTTGATTCAAGTAATTCGGAATTACAGGGTTTCTAAAGTCGGAATAAAAGGGTTTTGTGGTATTCCGACTTGTTTGTCATATTGGTTATTCCGAATTAGATTATTAAGCAGTATTTCGAATTAGCTCACTATTCCGAATTAGAATCTCCTAGATTTATTCCGGATTAGTTTACTAGGTGTTTATTCCGGATTAGCATTGAGAATTGGATTTCGGATTAGGTCTTTTATTTAGAATATTCCGAATTGTGTCACGATTTTGTATTCCGACTTGTTTGGTGATTCCGAATTAGTAAATTCTTCATATTCCGGATTACTTTAACAACCTTCATTCCGAATTAATTTCATATTCACATTCCAGATTACCTAAGAAACTTTCATTCCGAATAGTGGATTCCGAACAGTGGATTCCGAATAGTGGATTCCGAATAGTGGATTCCGAATAGTGCATTCCGGATTGTTTACACAAGTGGATTCCGACTTGTTCTTTGAAGATATATTCCATTTTTTGTGTTATAAAATTTTCAAAAACGTGATTTTGAAAATTTTTAACTCGCGAGTTTTTTGGTCTAAGAATTTTTGGTTTCTTATGAAGACATTGTTTAGGGTTTTTCACAAAGTTTCTCGGAATTTCAACCACAATCTACTCACAACACATCTACTTAAGATCCGTTTTCACTTCAACAATTGCAAGTTTCTCGAAATGGATTCTAATCAAGAGTATCGTGTCACAAATAACAACATCATGGTGGCAGGAAATAAAGAGAGACCACCAATGCTTGTGTCCAGTCGATATGGACAATGGCAATCATGATTTCTTCGATATCTTGACACAAAACCTAATGGTGATGTTCTTCGCCGTTGCATCACAGACGGACCATATAATCCCACTACAATCCCCATTCCTACAACTCCAGCAACTGACACGACGCCAGGTGCCGCTGAGCAGACGATTAAGGAAACATATGAGAGTACTTCAAAAGAGAATCGAGCTTGGATTGATGCAGAGAAGGAAGCAATCTATTTGATTCTAAGTGGGATTGGGGATGATATTTACTCAACGGTTGATGCATGCTCTACTGCTAAAGAGACGTGGTTTGCTATTGAACGTCTATAACAAGGAGAATCACTAAACAAACAAGATGTTAAGACAAACTTGTTTTGGAACTTTGGTAAGTTTACTTCATTGGATGGGGAATCAATTGATTCATATTACTCCAGGTTTTACAAAATGATGAATGATATGACAAGAAACAACTTGGAAGTCTCCACCATGCAAGTCAATGTGCAATTTCTGCAACAACTTCAACCAGAGTGGACACGATTTGTAACTTTGGTAAAACAACAAAATAAGTTAGACGAGGTCAACTATCACACGCTCTTTGACATTTTGAAACAATTTCAGAATGAGGCAAATGAACTTCGAGCTGAACGGGTAGCAAAGACTGCTAATCCACTTGCTTTGATGTCTACCACTCACCATGTCCAAGATCATCGCTCTCGTGCTCCAAAGTCATACTCTAATACATCCTCCTAACCAAGATACTCCACTATCTCCTCCTCACCAAGATACTCCACTTCATCTAGGCCTTCAGCTCCTACAAGATCACGAGACAAATAACCAAGAGCACCATCACCATCATCTGAGCCATCATCTGAAGAGGACAGTGATGAAGAACTAGCTCAGAAGGATAGGGAGATGAAACAACAAATTGCTTTCATTATGAAGACCTACAAGAAAATCATCAAACCCACCAACAACAATCTTCGAACATCATCTAATACAAGGAACCAATATGTTTAGAGTCCTCGAAGGTATGACACACGTCATCGTTGTGATAATCTAACATTTTCAGGTAGTAAATTATTTTCTCGTATATTATTTTGAAACTTATTTTTGTGTTGGTTGATGAACTCACAATTTACGGAGGGCTTATGTGCATAATTTAACGTACTATACGACTAAACCGGAAACCCTAGGTTTACGTATTTACATTTTTGAACTCCGTTTTTGATGAGACAATTTTTATTAGATTCGTTTTGTGCCGCCGTTGATTCATAATTTATAAAAACGTTTTTCGTAAAACGACCTGAGGGCAAGCAAATCGAGGAAACTAGAATCGAGGAGTAGCCGTAAATTAGTGGGGATGAGACAAGTTAACACTTGCCCCACCCCCACAGAGGGACGACCAAGCTTAGCCAACACCCCTTTGCTGTGTCAACTTAATAATAAAACTAAGGACACTTGTCCTTAGTTTTCACCAAAACCACTTACATCATAAAACAACCAAACCATAAACTAGCTACCCTTATTTGTTACATGCAAAACAAGCATAATCTCTCTCAAACTCTCTCTATTACCGTCCAACTCACCACCATAAACCACCATTTGATCAAAATTTAACCATGAATCTTGTGTTAAACTTGCACAAGATGAAAGCCTTTTGAAGTCTTGTTGATTGGAGGTGATCCTAACATCTACAAAGAAGTTTCCTTGGAGTTTTGGGCTGATTTTTCTCAAGGTGTTCATATATGTGGGTGATCTTGAAGGTGGTCTTGGTTTATCATAAGATTGGTTATCAAAAACCATGTCTTATTCTTAACTTTCACTATCTTGGTTGGTAACAAGATCATTTCTTCCATTACCTTGTTATTTTGTAATTGTAATTTTGTATTTTCTTTATGAATGTATATGTATATGATGATAAATGATGATCAAAGTATTATGTGGGGATCTTGTGTTGATAAATTTGGTTAACAAGACTAAAATCTACATGTAAAGATGTTAAAATCTTGACTAAAATTATAGGCTGTCTAAAACAGTAAGTAACCATATGATAACTTGATAAAATGACTTGGATTATTGAATATACAGTAAGATATATGATTTTTACATATGTGGAGAGTTGGCCACTCAATGGAATCAATAAAATGAGCAAGATATGATCAAAATACTATTAAGGTTTAAATCTGTATAGTTTATTTTGGACGAATTATTAGGGACACTTAGAGGATGAATGAGCGGTAGCTGAAGGAGTTAATTGTAGCACATAATATTTAGTTTGTGATGCTCAAATTTGAGCTTCTATCTCCTTGTAGAACTCAAGATATGGCAAAAATGGTGAAAGTGATTTTGATAATCAAATTTGGAAATAAAAGTATATAATATAAAATAAGCACTCAAGTAATATTATTATAAAGTACATATATAAAACCCACTAACTTATGATAATACTTATAAAATAAGTTGTATAATTTGATAAAAAAGTATTACATTTTATAAAATTACAAATTGATATGTTTTCTAAGTTATAAAACTATATATATAAGTTTTACGTCTTTTCGGCTAAAACCGAAAGATTAACGTTTTCGCCAAATAAAACTTAGACGGCCAGACCCGTCTAATGTAAACTTTTTATAACTCATCTACTGATATGTAAGTACATTTTACAAGTAAAAACCAATAAAACCCGAGCTTTATAACTTATGGACATTAACGGGCCAAAGTAGCCTTATTGGACTATTAACCCAACTAGTTTGGCTAAACACTAATGGACTTACTCATGGGCTTAACCCACTTGGGCCCAACATATGAGTCTAGGCCTGATATTGAAAGTATAAATGAACTAATATAATGTATTAGAATTTTAATGGGCTTATTGGGCCTTAATATGTAAACAAGTTAAAACTAGTATAACTAGACTAAAAATTTACTAACACATAACACTATAATGATTGAATAAAGATATAAAATCCCACTTGATCATCATTATACTTATAATATCATCATATATATACATAGCCATTATTTATATAAAGTCATTGGTCAAGACTCTAAGACTGAGTATTAATTATATAGGTTTCCGTGATTGAAGCACGCACCGTCGCCGATAACCCGTCTTTCTTAATCAACGTGAGTTCATAGCCTCGCACTCTTTTAAATGTTTTATAAAATGTTTTGTAAATCCGCGAGGGAGATAACATGCTAGTTTTTGATAAAAATAGAACATAAGTAGTCCCGATGGTATGCTTATTTATATGTACCCGAATGATGCTATGACCCAATGAATGAGATAAAAAGGATTATTAGTAGTTAGGTTATGTCACTTAGAGTCCCATTAGCATGAATTCTGAACTACCGGTATTTGGTAGACGCTTATGCATATAATAGTACTATTTGGGGAAGATCACCCTAGTTTACGCCTTGACGGTTGATGTAACACCCCCAAATTTAAACAATTCAATACAGCGGAAGACTCGTTGGTGTTACGGGATAGCACATTACTCATATCATAGACAACGCTTAAAAATCGCGTCGTTTTATAATAAAGTATTTCCATTCATAAATATCAGATTTACATAGGTCCCAAGTCATATTATTTCATACAAATTTTACAAAGCATTTGAATGGAAATTGTTATTTAAGTGCGGGCCATGAATTCTTGTCTTCTTCCCGAGAATTACCTTCAAGTACCTGAGATAAAACATGTTAAAAGAAAAGGTCAGCGAAAACGCCGAGTGAATTCATAGAGTTTAATGAAATCCATCAATATAAAATCGGTATAAAATAATTACCGAAAATCATTTTGTACAATCTTTTGTTGTAGGCCATAAAATAAGCCAAAAACATTTTATAGAAATCTTTGTCAAAATTATAATATAGGCTTTTGCCTTCAAAACCATTATACGAACCAATGTCGTAAAAACATCATACAATACGTTTTATAACGTTGTATAGAGTTAAATAAAAACCATTATATGAATATGGTTATGTAAAACCAAAACACGAACATAATATCAATCATAAGCCCCTATTGCTAGTCAGGCAATATATCGTAATTCAATGCGTATAGCAGTATTTTTGTTATTTGGATTATTATAAGCCGCATGACATTGTTACCTTACTACAACAAACAACGGGTAGCTAACCCGAAACTCAAATTTCCCATCTAAGTTAGCGTGTCGTCACAAATATCACGCTATGGAGATCTTCTCATACATAAATTCGCTTACCAATCAATGTGGCACGACGGGGATCAACCGTCAAGGCGCGAACTGGGGTGATCGTCCCGAAATAGTACTATTATATGCAGAAGCATCTACCAAATCCCGGTAGTTCACAATTCATGCTAATGGGACTTTTAGTGACATAACCTAACTTTAACAATCCATTTTATTTCACACATCGGGTCATATAATCATTCATCGGGTCAAACAATCATTCGGGTCCAAATCAATAAACAAACAATCGGGACAAATGGTGTCCTATTTTATCAAAACTAACATGTTATCTCCCTCGCGGTTTTATAAAACATTTTATAAAAACATTTAAAAGAGTGCGAGGCTATGAACTCACGTTGATGTGGGAAAGCGGGTTATCGGCAATTCGGATGTACGGTACGTGCTTCAATCACGGAAACCTAAACAAATAATACTTGTCTTAGACTCTTGTCCAATGACTTTATAAAAATAACAATTATGTGTACATATGATGATTTTATATATATGATGATGATCAAGTGGGTTTATACATTCTCATTTACTCATTTTAGTGTTATGTATTGGTAACTTTTATACTAGTTTACTAGTTTTACTTATTTTCATGTTTTAGGCCCAATAAGCCTATTATAAGCCCAATACCTTATATTAGTCCATTTTACACTTTTATTATCAGTATTATACTTTACATGTTGGGCCCAAGTGGGTTAAGCCCAATAAGTAAGTTTATAAGTGTTTTACCAAACTAGTCGGGTTAATAGTCCAATAAGGCTACTTTGGTCCGTTAATGTCTATATGTTGTAAAGCTCGGGTTTTATCGGTTTTTACTTGTTAAATAAGTTTATACATCAGTATGTGAGTTTATAAAAGTTTACATTAGACGAGTCCGACCGTCTAAGTTTTATTTGACAAAAACGTTAATCTTTCGGTTTTAGCCGAAAAGACGTAAAACTTAGGTATATAGTTTTATAACTTGGAAAAACATTTATACTTGTAATTTATATAACATGCCCCATTTTAATATCAATATATATATATATATATATATATATATATATATATATATATATATATATATATATATATATATATATATATATATATATATATATATATATATATATATATATATGTATATATATATATATATATATATATGTATATATATATATATATATACTAGCCTTAAGGCCCGTCCGATGGACGGGCTAGCTTTCATAAAATTTTTTTATAAAAAAATCATGTTATAGAATAAATAGTCAAATGCTGTAAAAAGTAATGTCATAATTTAGCAAAAATCATTAAAAAAACTTTGGATAAATGTTGAAGTTGTATAATTGATAAAAGCCCCTTTAAGCAATGTTGACCGTAATAATCTAAAACAAAAGAGCATTAAGTTATAGTAATAAATTAGTTTTATGTTGCACCAAAATAAATACCATGTTTTTACCCTTAATGTCAAATATATTACCTAAATTCTAATTTATATTAATATAAAATGATTAAATAATCAACAATACATAGATCACATTAAAACGAATATAATGTTAAAATGTAAAAATTAAGATCCTGTTGTTAATAAACGTAAAATAAAAATACGTACTTTATTCTTGATAAAAGAAAGCAAAGGTGTTAAACTTGTAGGATATGCGGAACTTCTTTTTACGCCCCACTTTGGTTTACACAACTTTCTTTGTATAATCACAATAATTCCCTCTCCATCACAACATGACACTTTAAGGTTATCCTCGCTTATAACGATTGAAATAATGTCTTAGAATGTGAGATAAACTATATCCTCGCTTTGTAGTTAAACACACAAGCATGATTGAAATATTACATATAGCATACGTAAAGACCACTCTAGATGATCAATAATTTTGAATAAAAGTGGAAGTTATATTAACAAATTTTAAAACAGAAATTAAATCGAAAATGAAATGCTAATGCAATTTAAAGATTAAAACTTAGTTTACAGAAATGACGTTTTAAATATTAGAACTTAGTGGGTGTTTGTGATTGTCTTTGAAATCAGATTATCTGTTTATTTCAGTTTGAAAATGGAGATAAGGTAAAATGAGTGTTTGGATAATAAATGGAAAAAAATGATTATTTGTGTTTAGAAGTTTCTAAAATGTAGTTTTGAAAAAGTAAGGGTGTGCTTAGTTGTGGAAAAATTTTCATATTTTTTTGTTTCCAAATTTCTAGAAAAGAGAAGAGTTTTTTTTTCTAAAAAAGAGTTGAAAATATTTAGAAAATGGTAAAATGGGGTTTTCCAATTTTTTATATAAATTTGGAAAATAAAAATTTTGAAATTTTAGAAAATTTTCGGAAAATAATGCTAGTAAACAACTTTTCTGTTTTTTAGTTTTCAAATGAAAATTTTTAAAAATAAATAGAAAAATTTTCACCAACTAAACAGGGCCTAAGTGAGGAGCTACTTATTTCATTTTCAAAATAAAGTTTTGAAAAATTAAGTTTCAAAAATAAGTTTTGAAAAAATAAAGTTTATTCTATTTATTTTTAGTTTCGTAAAATGGTGTATCCGATTAGTTATTTCCAATATTTACTTCTTTCTATGCCCCGGATGCACCGACCCTTTGATTTAGATACAAGATACTTTGGCTCAATTATAATTTAATGACATGAAGTTGTATATGTTTTATATTTTTTCTGTCACATCAGTTTTTTTTCTCCGACGACCTACAAAAGACCTAATAATCTTCACAACAAAATGACCAAGTTCAATAAAAGAACATTACATTAAATAAAAATATTGCATTAAATAAAAAACATTACATTAAATAAAAAAAAACATTACCAAAAATAGTAATAATAATAATAGTAAAATTTAAGAACCAACGCTTTCGTCTTTTCTTGGTACATACGTGTCCGAAACATATACCTAAGCTTTATATAAATCTACCTCCTCATTGGGAGTCCAAGATTCTTTTGATCCTATTTTCGTAGATGGTATAAAAATAATTTGATCTAAAATAAAGTTTAAAAAGTGTGAGAGAAATGATTTAAAAGGTTAGGTATTTATAGGGGTTAAGTATTTAAACTTAAAATTTATAAAAAAAACTTTTTTTTTCAATCTTTTTTATTTTTTTTTCCTGAAAGCATCGTCCCTTATACCGACTTCAAGTAGTCGACTGACCGCAACGGGATTGACCGAGTTCCAAAATTGATCGACCGACACCTCGAGTCGGTCGCCGCACCGGGGTTGACAGAGTTTGAAATCGGTCAACCAATACCTTGACCGATCTGTTGTCAGCAGCCTAACATAGAAAAGTGATCAAGTGGATGCCTTGTCTTAGGCAAATAAAAAAGTTTGACTTTTGAAAGAGAAACCACTCTCTATCTGGTTGATTTTAATCCCAAGATGAATCGTTACAATAAAATTACTCCTAATACTAAATCCTTTAAGGCTAATATTATCTTTAATTATCAATGTCATTTTTGTATTAATCTAATGGTTGAACACTATTCCACATTCAAGCTCAGAACTCACTAGGCATGTGTGTAATAAAATAAGCAATAACCCATGACAAGGAAAAGATCAGTTTCATGTGGTATAGAAAAAAAGTACGCAAAAGGCACAATCTCTTTCATAACTCTGCTTGAAACCTTTTTTTTCTTTTTGTACATGTATATGTCACCTCGTGCAAATACTACTCCGATAACTCCAAAATTCTTTTCTAATATAGTCAAACTAATAATAAAAAGTTTTCAACTCGGGACCTTTTTTGCTATATTTAAAGCTAAACTTCTTTACTGAAGTAGGCTCTAATTTTAAAGAAATAATAGTACCAACCACAGTCAACAACATGTAATCAAAATCCAACAACCTTCTAGAAATCGAGCATACATCTATGTTTTCATGCAAATATCATAGCATTTTCTCATTGAGTGTATCTAAATGGATGTCCAACCTAAATTCAACCTTCTAACCCATATTTGCCAAGTTCTTGGCCCATGATCGTCAAACCTTGAGCTCATGTTTAGAATAGGCTTAAAGATTTGGGTTGTATTTGATACCAGCAGTTCCTATTCTCAACAGGGGCATTTAGAAGCATTAGGAGTGTGACTAAACTACTAAATGTGATCTAAAGTGTCAGTAGCCAGATTTTATGATATCCACTGAAATCGCACATCCAAATATCCCCATAATTGCAATATTCTTGATAAAAAGACTAACCTTTGTATAGAGATGACACACTTGGAGCGAAATTATTTCTACACCACAAATTTCTGCATAATTTAAGTAAGTACAAGATGAACGTTAGAAGTTCATAACATCAGATGATGTTTTCTTCTAGTGGAAGATGCGCCCCTTTTAGGAATGTGTAAATTTCAACATATTAAAAGAGGATTACCTTAAATTGTGATCACTTGAACATTGACATCAGCATGGAGCTCATCAGTGCAACTTCCTCCAAAGCAATAGCCACCTGTTAGAAGCAGACCATCTAACTCATGAATATTCAATAAACGATAAAAACTATAAAGAGAAATGTTAATTGATAAAATTTGTATTTTGATAATATGAAAAAATTAAACCTTCGATCTAGGAAAGGGTAAATGTTTGGGTCATCATTATCTCAAATAAGCTAACACCTCTATTGACATTAGGGGATACTATAGGATTACCTTCATTACAGTGAAAATAATAGGCACAAATTTTCTATTGTTGTTGCCTGCATTGCCAATAAGCTCAAATTTTTCTTTGTTATAACCTTTTATTCCTACAAACTTGCATAAAAACTATAGATTACTCCTCAAATTACAACATCTTTCATCACAGACCAAAATTGTAAATTAAATACATACATGTTTCAGTGGTGAGTAGTATTTGGTATATTAGCACATAGTTTCTTACTCTTCTTCTGAGGTACCTATTAATAAATATCAATACATATGTTCACCTCATAACAATAAAAAAATAAATACCGACATACATGCCACATCCACCAGAAAAAACCATCAGCGTCTATGCGTTAGGTCTGCATGATCCTTTTCAAGGGTTTCTTACTTTCTGGATAGCGTACACTTGAATCTTCTAAACAATGACGACCATTGGAAAGCATGTAGGGACTATTGGATCCTTTAAGCAATAGCTACAAACCCATAGGATACATGATATAAAAAATAACAGGAATTAAGACTTGCTTTTCAACTCAAACACTCAAAGTTATTCACCTCTACATCTAGCAATTTTTTTGTTCCCTCATGAAGTATTTCCTAACACATATCAATTGGAGTGTCAGCACTTAATACAACAAAATAGCGTTTATTTTATTACTGTAGAATAGTACCATGCTGATTTTTTTTCAGACCTCAAGAACCTCCATCTTAAAATCTCTATCTAAGAACTTGTAAGCTAATCTGAGTATTGCTAATTTTTAACTACTAAAATTAATACTAAAAAGTTACAATTAAAATTAATAAAACATATAATAGTGATCATTATAATCATCTATTTCTTTCAACTCATTTTTTCTTTTAGTATCAATTAATAGATATTAAAAATAGTCTTACCTTATGATAAATTTAAACCTATAATACACGAAATATAAAAAAAACAGTTTACCTTAATAAATCCATTTATTCCATCGAGGCATCATCAGGAAGATTAGATGAATTGATATATACAAATATTTACATTGATTGATAAATGGATCAGTTGGTGTATGGGTGTATGAATTGATATATACAATTTTTTACATGAATCCAATTATTCAATCGAGACATCATCAGGAAAATAAAAAAAAAATAATTTATTAATCTTATTGTGTAATTCGATGGGTAATTTGATTGGGATCCGATTGTGATATTGATGGGATTTAGGATTTAGGAGAATCGACTGTCAATTTAATTTTTAGGGTTTGATATTGGGAATCTGAAGGTGATGATTTGTAGCATTTTTTAAAGAAAAAAGAGGCGATTGGTGATTTTAATTTGAGGGAGTTAATGATGTTTAATGAAACGATTCGGGGTTTAGGTATGGCATAAGAATAGGAAAAGAGGGCTATTTTATTGTTAAAATTTTTACTTCAGGGGAACACTGACCGAGAGGCGGGAGAATAATGAAGTAGTTCAGGAAATCTTTAGTGATTTACACGTGGCATTTTTATATAATTTTAAAAATAAGGAAATGTTTCACCATCCTTCCTATATAAGAGTTTCTGATATATATATATATATATATATATATATATATATATATATATATATATATATATATATATATATATATATATATATATATATATATATATATATATATATATATATATATTATGATTATTATCAACTAGTGGGTTTTATATATGTATATTTTATATAAATTTTTAGTGCTTATATTATATACTATTTATTTACAAATCAGTCATAAATTTTAAGTCCACTAAAATGTCCGTATCTAGAGTTCTATAATGTGATAGGACCTAAAATTTTCATAACAAAAACTACATGATATGTGCTTCATTTAACTCCTTTATAGCTATTGATGAATCAACATCTAAGTATTTTAATAAATTCGTCCAAAACAGTGTAGGCAGATTTGCACTCCAATCTTGTTTTCTCATATCTCACCCATTATAATGATTTCATTGCATGGACAACTCTCACATGTGTATAAGACTTATTACTTATTGTATATCAATTAATCTATGAAATTTTTACAAGTTATCATATGGTCATCTTCTGTTTTATACAGCATACTTGTTTGAGCTACATTTCATCATTCTTTTATATAACTATTAATCATTTTAATCATATTTATCAACACAAGATCCCCAAACAATGTTTTTATCATCATATATCAACCTATACATATACATTAAGAAGACAATATACATTGACATTTACAAAATAATCAAGGAAATGGAAGAATAAATCTTGTTACCAACCAAGATTGTGAAGATGATGATCAAAACATGGATTTTGATCACACAACTTGTGATAAATCAACACCAACTATTAAGACCACCAAAATTTGTAAACATCTTGTAGAAATCAGCCCTAGGACATCATCAAATCACCTCCTTGGATGTTATATGGATCACCAATCAACAAGGTTTCAAAGGAGCATCATCATATGTATATATAACACAAAGTTTATGGCGAAATTAATCAAAAATGGGTGTTCTATGGTGGATTTGGGACGGAATTGAGAGAGAGAAAAGGGAGGATGAGAGTGGTTTTGCATGTATGTGTTTAGGAGAAATGGTTTTGGCTTGGATGGTTTTTAGGAAGTTATACAAGTGTATAAGCTTCTAAGTGAAGCTTTTGACACCTAAGGGTGTTGGTGGAGCATTTGTGGCCGTCCCATATTAGTGGGTTGGGGCAAAACTTGTTTTGTCTCATCCAACTAATTTACGGGTATTCCTCGATTCTAGTTTCCTCGATTTGCGTACCCTCTGGTCGTTTTACGAAAAGCGTTTTTATAAATTATGAATTAACGGCACAAAACGAATCAAATAAAAATTGTCTCATCAAAAACGGAGTTCAAAAACGTAAATACGTAATCCTATGGTTTCCGGTTTAGTCGTAAAGGACGTTAAATTATGCACGTAAGTCCTAATCTCTTCTCGTAAATTTGTGAGTTTATGAACCAACATAAATTTAAAATCTGAATATAATAGTCACGGATAAATTTATTTCCTGAAGTGTCAGATTGTCACCAAAACGGTGTATGTAAACGTAAGCACGTAACGTAGAATCCTCCGGTTTAGACGTAGTCAATGCTACTTCAAGATGTAAAACCAAATTTCGTCCCAAAAATAAGTGAGTTCATAATATAACATTAAAATAATGTTTTTAAATAACACTTAAGAATAAAATATCAACCATAAATTGACGGATTGTCACAACATTTACCCCTAAACAAGATCTTTGTCCTCAAAGATCGATTTATCTTACTACTCGCTTCTTATAGAGTTAAAGCGATGTGGGTATTTCCTCCACATCCGATCTTTTCTCAAAAGTGTAATTCATCACAATACGCGAGTTTCATCCAACATAACTACGGGAATAAGATCAGGCTTAAGTTGACTTACTTTCTCTATCCATGATGTTCACAGGTTTTTGATGAATGTAAATTTCGCCGATCCAAACTTTACTAAGAAACAAACAGAGTTTCATTGATAGACATTTTATCAAGTTAGATATACAAATCATAATTTATGAAGTCCTTGAAGTCCTAGGATAGATCCAGCTTATATGCCTTTCAAACCAACTTTTACATCATCTCAATGGTCCTATAAAACGGGGACTTATTTCCCATGATCTTTCAGATCATCAATTCACTTTTCCATGGCGAACATTTTCGTCATAACTTCGCTACCCGTCCTGCACTTCAAGATCTATATTTCATATTCACATTACCTCATGCCCACTACTGGCAGTCAATAATCAAATCCTAATTTCAACAATCATTCAGGTCTCACGGGTCGAGTATTTGTAAGGTTAGGTTTGTCATCATAGGAAACCTTAGACCTAAAAGACATGTCCAACTCACAATGGGTATATGTCTAGTATCTTCATCCCAACTCCTGCCTATAGATGCACTTATATTTAGATTCTCACAAGATTCGATCTCGATCCTAATACGATAATTATCAACGATAATCTCTCCAAAGGAAAGCGATTATACGGTTTATTACCAAAGGTCAATCATTCAAACATAAAACAAGACTTATAGTATTTTGTGTCATTACTTTACCTCGTCCCTTCGATTGGGGTGGTAAACAGTACTCTCATCAAGGTTCGTTCCCAATGACTTCTGAGCAAATCTCTAGAAATTCGATGCGAAGCGAGGATCTTGACAGAGATGATCGATACGTACACACTATGTTTACACAACTCCTTTAAATACAAAAGAGTCGATTTCTTCATCGAGAATCTATCATTAACGGAAATGATATTAGTAGATTTGGTCAGTCGGCCGACAATGACCCAAATCGAATCAAATTCAGATGATAACCTTTGCAATAGTTAGACGTTTACTAATGTATGAGGCGATGTCTGCCTTCATAAATTGCCATCAGTACAACTTCTTCAGATAAAGATACATTAAATTAGAAATGACATGAATAGAATACTTAAACTTATGAGATTCCAACATGACTAAATCTCAAAATCTCCATATTTAGGAAACCACAAGTGGCCTTTAAATCATTTAACACTGTCGGTTTCTCAGCTCTAATGGTTCACATTAGCCGCGAACCTCTTTTATTTTCTATATTTTCTATATTTTCCTTTTTACAGGCATCAACTATTTTTAAATTGCTCGGCAATTTATTTTGCACAATCATTACTAAGGAACACATCCTAATTGGTTCTTTATCCTTTCAACATAATGTGTCAGCAACTATATTCACCTTTCCTGATGAAATAATTATCATGACCGTATTTATTCAAAAATTCTTTCTTCATATTTTCTAAGTTTTAGTCTCGTCTCAACTATCACTTTTATCAGTTTTGCTCAATCCGACGTTTAAAGCGTCGATAAGTATTACTAGTAATTAAATAATAAATATTTAATTTTATGAAACGTAAAAGTAAAAAGTTTTAAATTTTCTCGGTTCGTCCAATTATAGGAAAATGTTCAAAAGAATAAATTTGAATTTAATTAACACGATTTTTGTTGATTTACCGAAACTAATTAGTGAGATTCGTAAATGTTCGAAAAATCTTTGTTTATACTTTGGTCACAATTTTCTTAGTTGACAAGCAAAAATTGTCGTTTCAAATTTCAAGTTATGGTTTAAATGGTTTCCTCAATCCCTCTTAGGTTGTCTTGAGGTATACACAAACATTTACCCCTAAACAAGAGTTTAGTTAAATGTTCTAGGTATATGGGAATGATTTCTTAAAAATTCCTTTGATAAATTATTTGTCAAAACATATTTCCATTTTCCTTTTGGTATAACTCAAAGTTTTAAATGGCTCTAATCTTTGAAAATTCAATATAGATCCCATTATCTATTAATCACACGGTCAAATAATGTAAAGGATTAAGCCTTAAACCATATGTTAAATATTCCAGTTACAGGTTTTCATTACTCGGCCAATTCAGGGCAATCTATAAATAATTATTAACTCCTTCTTATTCTTAGAAACAAACAAATGGTCCTTAATGATCAAGAGCATGAATTTATCAAATTGAAGCCTACACACGTGATTCAACCAATTTTATGGATGCTACATGTGCATTGGTCAATCGAAACGACATCACAAGAAACTCATAATGTTCATTACAAGTTATGGATGTAGTGATTGGAATAGATAATCTTTTTCGCGGACGCGAAGTTGAAGATAACCATGCAGTCTTGGCGATGTCCTGCTCCTTAACCCGTAGTTGATGATAGCCTGACCTGAGATCAATCTTGGAAAAGTGTTTGTCCCCTTGGAGTTGGTCAAACAGATTGTTAGAAATACGTTTTAACGTATATTAGAAGTATCGGTCACTCCACAATATGACTTATGTTGTAATAGCTCGTAGTTAGTAATTAGTTATTAGTTGCTTATTAACTTAAGTAAGAACCGGTCCATGGGCTTGTCATGGACCGGCCCAAGCCCAATGTTAGGCTTGGACTATAAATACCCCTTTCCACTAAGGAAAGGGGTTGGTTGTTGTTCCATTTACACTTTCATATTAATAAAATCTTTCACATATTCTCTCACTTTCTCTCTCTAGTTTCTCTCACTAGAAAACATCAACCCACTTCATAGATTCATAGGTTATCAATATTCTACATTTGGTATCAAGAGCTATGGGGTGATTTAAGGTAAGGATTGTGTTGCTTTTTTAGTTTTTGAATCAATTAGTGATCTTTAGAAAAAATCAATCTTGAATCTTGTTGTTTTTGGTGTTTTTGTTATTGGGATTGATTGATAAGGATTGGGTTTAGCTTATTTTGGTAAAAATCATAAAACTTTTTGTGGTTTTGGATCAAAAATCGGGGTTAAAAGCTTCTTTTTAAGTCTCGGAAACATTTTTTCCAGAATTTTCCGAATAGGGATTCTGAATAGAAGTATTTTCAGTATAGAGGGTTTATTCCGAATAGGGATTCCGAATAGGAGAATATTCCGAATAGCAGAAGTTTCCGAATAGAAGAATTTTTTCCGAATAGAAGATTTTTTTTCCGAATAGCCGTTTTTTCCGAATAGCAAAAACTTTCCGAATAGCCAATTTTTCCGAATAGACACCAATTTTCCGAATAGCCAAAATTCTTTCCGAATAGACACCAATTTTCCGAATAGCCAAAATTTTTCCGAATAGGAAATATTCCGAATTGCCCATCATTCCGAATAGGAGGTGTTTTTCCGAATAAGCCAAATTGCCAAAATATTCCGAATTGAAGAAAACATTCCGCATAGGGGTTTTTCCGCATAAGGGTTATTCTGCATAGAGTTTATTCCGAATAGGGTATTTTCAGCATAGGATTATTCCGAATAGGCATTATTCCGAATAAGGGTTTATTCTGAGTTTGGGTTATTCCGTATAAGCAAGTTCAAGGGGTATTTGAGTTTTTTCGACGATCTTTAGTGGATTTAATCTTGAGTTCAACCAACACAACACAAATTCTCAACCTTTCTTCACTGCTCGATCAACCGATAATCTTTGAGTCTGTTAAGTGATCGCAATGAATCCAAGTTCATTAATGCCGCAGATGACATCTCTTACGGATATCTCGATCATAACGGGGACTGATAGTCGTCCACCGATGCTTATTAAAGAGGTGTTTGAGGCATGGCAAGGTCGAATGATGCAATATTTGAAGGGCAAACCAACATACGGAAGGCTTATGGTCAAATCGATTCTGAATGGTCCACTCGACTATGGTACCATTGTGGTTGACGACGTGACTCGACCACGAGAATTTGAAGAACTCACTCCAGCTCAACAACTTGTTGCAGATGCAGATGAAAAAGCTCTTCAAACAATTCTCCAAGCTCTTCCCCATGATATTTATCGTATGGTTAGTCAATATACTGTTGCCAAAGATTTGTGGGAACGTCTAAAGGTGTTGTTACAAGGCACGTCTCTCACCAAACAAGAAAGGGAGTGTCAGCTGTATGATTTGTTTGATAGATTCACGTACAGCCCAGGAGAAACACTACACGATTATTACTTCAGATTCACTACTCTAATGAATGATCTGAATGTATACAATCTTGTAATTGCTCCATTCCAGGTTAACACCAAGTTCTTGAATACTTTACCTCAAGCTGAATGGGGTGAGTATATTACCGATGTGAAGTTAACCCGGGATTTGCATAAGTGCAACTTAGATCAAATCTATGCTTTTCTTCAGCAACATGAGAAGCATGTGATTATGCACCGTTCTCCTCGCGGTATGGATCCAGATTCCTTAGCTTTGATGGCGAATCAACCAAGCTTGTCACACAACAACACACCTTATATCTTGGGACATCAAGCCTATCATCCATCACCTTATATGACACCAACCTTCCCACAATACTCGATTCTACCGCAACCACCCACCTCACATCAGCAACAATATCGGTTCAATGCACCTTCACCACAGTATGCTTCACAACTTCATCCAGCAAATGTTGCACCTTATGCTCAGCCTTCATATTCTTCTTATCAAGAGAATGCAACATATCCAACAAGCTACCCTGATCAAATGAGTATTCCTTCTACTGATTATGCAGCTCATCCAGATCAAGCACTGTATTGTGATGATGAGGAAGTCCCCGTTCCTGTATTCCAACAAGGAGCTGACCCAGTTGAAGTGCTAACTACTATGTCTGCTTATCTCACAAGAACTTTAAGCAAACGAGGATACAGAGGATCAGCTCCTACCAACAATCAGTTGAGGAATTCATCCAATTCTCGTCAACAAGCTACTATTGAGAATGGCAGGGTCATGGTTCAGCCAATTCAACCATATCAGGGGAGACCTTCCACTTCAACCAATGCTCGCACGATTAATCCTGCTCCTGCTCCAATGGTCAACAATCCTCCACGGGCTAATACAGGCAAGTTGAGAATGATTACATGCTACAACTGCAAGGAAGAGGGTCATATGTCCAGGGATTGTAAGAAACCCAAGAGGAGAAGGGATGGACAGTGGTTTGCAGAAAAGATCTATCTGGTAAATGCTCAGGCGCAAGGAAGGGAACTTGATGAAGAGGAGCTTGCATTTCTTGCTGACCCAGGGATTGCTGAACAAGACGTTGTCACTACGCAGAATGCAGCTTACCAAGCCGATGATCTTGATGCGTATGATTCCGACTGTGATGACTTTCAAACTGCAAAGGCTGCTCTCATGGCTACTATCTCCAGCTTAGGGCCAGATAAGAGATCTGAGGTACTTATTAATAACACCGATAATGCCACTGATGCTAGTATTCAACCACATCAAGTTGTGCAAGAGAGTGCTGATTCGAATGAATCTTCGGTGGTGAGTCTTTCAAATGAGGAGACAAACAATGATAGCAATATCAATGTGAGTCCCCAGACTTTGAGTGAATCACAACCGGGATCCATTTCGCATACGCTTACTCCTGCTCAACAAAATTTGGTCATGGTTCCTGCTACATTACTTAGCCAAATGAATGCTGCACTCTTAGAAACCTTAGCTAAGAATAAGAATTTGTCTGATGAGCTTGCCTTAAGCAATGAGAAAGTACAAACTTTGGAATTAGTGCCTTCGTCTAGTGTTCTCACAAATCTCGAATATGATCATTTTAGAAACAAACAAATGGGTCACTTGCAAGAGATCGAAAACTTAAGAGCAAATCTGTCTAATGAACTTAAAGAAAAGGAGTTAGTGGTCACTAATTTTCAAAAACTTCAAACTGATTTTGAATTACTCGAATCTAAGAAGAATGAAATGGAGATTAATGCCACTAATAAGATTAGAAGTCTAGATTACTTGCTTTTAAGACAATACGCTGCTTCGCAACTAGTTCACTTATTTGATGCTTCATTTAGAGAATTTAACTTATCACGTCTAAAAGGCCTTCCCCCTAATCCACAGTATGCAAAACAAGCTTTAAGACATAGTCCTAGACTTTATAATGCAACTCAATTAGGATTGGCTTTAGACCCGATTGTTTTTCCCAATGATCGAACAAGTAAGGATCTAGTTGATGAGGATCGGTCATACAATTCTGCAAAATATCCCGATTGTGATTATTTTAAAATGAATAAGGAGCTTGCAAAAACTGATTTTAGAGTTCGCTTCCATATGGATAAAGATCTCATCACAGCACCAACCTACATGATAGAGGAAGAAAGCCCTAGTACATTTCCTACACTTGTCAACATGGAAGATCCTAAGGAAATTCCAAAGAATCTTCCACCTGTTAGTACTGTATGGTTAAACTTGAAAGAGATTAACCGATACTTTACTAACTTTGACAAGGTCATTTTGGAATGTACGACTTCAAATGGCTTAAACGCCGGAGAATGGGCTTTCGAACACATGAACGAGGTGTTTAAAACTAAGATCAATCCGTTTGTCGAGAGTCTAAAAGGAAGTTTTGCATCTCTTAAGGAAAATCTTCAGTTTGAAATTGGGGAAGTTCAAAAAGTGTTTTATGAAATGGACACCGCTTACGAACTGCAACTAATTGAAAAGGAAAAGATTTTAACCGAATATGACCGATTCTTGTCCGAAGTAATCTCGTGTGATGTGCTTACTATTGTAAATGTTAATTATTCGAATGAGCTTACATCTGCTGTGATTATTTGTGATGCTGTGAATATTTGTGAGGATATTTGTGATGATGTTTGTAATCTTTCTATAAATGTTGCTGATACTGTAAATGAGGTAAAAAATCATTCTTGTCACGAATCTAACGCTGAGTTTTTAAAGCTACAAGATTCTTACAATTTACTTTCACAACGCTTTAATCAACTAGAACAACATTGTATATCTTTAGAATTAAAACAACAAAATCAAAATGAAAATCTTTTGATATCAAATGTTTGTGAAAACGGTGTTGAGAATAGTGACAAGATGATTGCAATTGTTAAGACATTAGAGGAAGAAATCATGAGATTGAAGAGAGAGGTATCATCTAAGGAAACATTACGAATGGAACTAGAGGCTGCAGAGTCTAAAAACCAGGTCTTAGAAATCAGACTATCAACTGTTCTAGGGGAGATGGATCGGACAAGGCAGGGACTATCCGCTCTTTATGGTTCACTAGAAGAAAGCTTCGCTTTTAATGCGGCACAGCAACAATATTATGTTGAACAACTGAACCAAAAGTGCGAAGAAATCTCTGACTTGAACATCCTGCTCATAGACAAAAATATGGTTTTGGCTGAGTTAAAGGAGACACTTCTTCTCACCCGACAAGAAGTTGTTGATAACTTAGCTACCGACTCTGCACCGTCCACTAGTGCTCCAACAACCAAATCAGTAGTGCTTTATAAGAATCCGCTTCATAAGAGAAACCAGGTTACCTACGATGATTATATGAGGAATGCCATTAAGCATGTCGATCTTCTTAGGGATATTTTAGACGATCTTTATGCCTTAGATCCCTCAAGTAGCGACTATTATTTGGCTCATGAATATGTTAAGCGAGTTCAATATTGCTTGGCTTATTTGCAATACATAGGTACACCAGGTTCTGCACTACTTAATAATAGGCCCATTGCTGTCACTCCATTTAATAAGACTCCAGGAGCGAAACCGTCATTGGCACAATCAAGTAAGACACCTTTAAAATCTGTTGCTAATATTCCCACTTTGCCTTCTACAGGATTAAAAGCGACTACTAAGGCTAAAGGATCGCCACTCAAGAAAGCTAAGATCAAGCCCTCCACTAGTAGTGCCACAAAGAAGAAAGTAGAAGTCCACAATAGGAATGCTAGTTCAGTTTTAAATAAAACGAATCATGTTAAGACTAAAAGCTCTGCGCCTGTGCAGCAGCCTAAACCATTCGTGAATTCTGATTTAAATTGTTTGAATTGTAATGAATGTATGTTTTCCCAGCGTCATGATTTGTGTCTGATTGATCACGTTAATGAAATGAATGCTATTAAGAATGGTCTTGAATGGAAGCCAACGGGTAGAACTCGTGCCCAAGTTGGCTGGCAATGGCGTCCCACTGGTAGGACCTTTACACTAGATGGTCAAATGTGCCCTTTAACTAGGAATGCATCCATTGAGGTTAGGTCTGAGCGTCCTTTAGTTAGGAACACTCGCACTCAAGTATGGAAACAGCGCCCTTTAATTAGGTCTGCCCCCACTATAGTGCCTATCAGTGTAGAAATACCTCAGGATTTGAGCCAACTAGAATCTACACCACCAATTAAGAAGAAGAAGGCTAGGAAGTCTAAGAAACCTAGAGTTAGCAAATCTAAGATTATTAAATCTGTACCTGCTAATAACAAGGAACACTCAGATTCCGATACCTCTACATTGTCTTTGTGTGGTGATATTTTCAGGTGGTCCAAATCATCCTGTGGTATTTGGACTCCGGTTGTTCAAAACATATGACCGGAAATCGCTCGATGCTTCGAAATTTCGTCAGCAAGTTTCTCGGTACGGTTAAATTCGGGAATGATCATATAGCAAAGATTATGGGATATGGTGAATATCAGATTGGAAACGTGACGATTTCTAGGGTATACTATGTAGAAGGTCTTGGTCATAACTTATTTTCAGTAGGACAGTTTTGTGATTCCAACCTTGAGGTTGCTTTTCGACAACACACTTGTTTCATCCGCAACTTGGAAGGAAAAGATTTGTTGAAGGGATCTCGTGGTGCAAATCTTTACACTTTGTCCTTACAAGACATGATGGCCGCTTCTCCAGTATGTCTTCTCTCTAAAGCTTCTAAGACCAAGTCATGGTTATGGCATCGCAGATTATCTCATCTTAATTTTGATGCTATTAATAATCTGGCTAAAAACGAGTTAGTTCGTGGTCTTCCCAAGCTTAAATTTCACAAGGACCATTTATGTTCCGCGTGTTCAAGGGGGAAAAGCACCAAGAAATCTTACAAACCCAAAGCTGAAGACACTAATAAGGAAAAACTTCATCTTTTGCATATGGATCTTTGTGGACCGATGAGAACTGAAAGTGTGAGCGGTAAGAAATTCATTCTGGTAATTGTGGATGATTTCTCAAGGTTTACATGGGTTAGATTTCTACGTACAAAGGATGAAGCACCGAAGGCTATCATCACTTTTCTGAAGTTCATTCAGGTACGTTTGAATACCACTGTCCGCCGTATTTGTACAGACAATGGTACAGAGTTCGTCAACCAGACTCTTCGTGATTATTATGAAGGAGTTGGTATATCACATGAAACATCCGCTGCACGCACTCCACAACAAAACGGTGTCGTTGAAAGACGAAATCGTACACTTATGGAAGCTGCTAGGACCATGCTTATTTATGCGAACGCTCCATTGTTCTTGTGGGCAGAGGCTATTTCTACTGCATGTTTCACCCAAAACCGTTCTATCATTCGGAAACGCCATGGAAAAACACCTTATGATCTTTTACATGACCGTAAACCCGATGTTTCATTTTTCCATGTGTTTGGTGCTCTGTGTTATCCAAACATCAATAGTGAGAACTTGGGTAAGCTTCAACCAAAAGCCGATATAGGTATTTTCATTGGTTACTCACCGTCCAAAAGAGCATACCGAATCTATAACCGTCGTCTTGGCAAGATTGTAGAAACTATGGACGCAGATTTCGACGAGCTGACAGCGATGGCTTCTGAGCAACACAGCTCTGAACCCGCGCTTCATGAGATGGGAACCGGTGCTATAAGTTCCGGATTAGTTCCCAACAATCCTACTTCTACATCATTTTTACCACCATCAAGGCCCGAGTGGGATAAACTGTTTCAACCGTTGTTTGATGAATTCTTCGATCCCCCGACTGATGAAGTTCCAGCACCTGTAGTAATTGCTCCAATACCTGAAGTGGTTGCTCAAGTTAATGAACCTTTATCTAATGCATCTACAATTCACATTGAACCGGATGCACCTTCACCAAGTGATTCTCAAACTACACCTGAATCATCACCCCTACTTGTGCCTAATGATGTGGAAGAGGATTCTACTGATCACGACTTGGAATGTGCTCACTTGCAAGAGCTTCCTTTCTTTGGTGTAGCGATCCCTGAAAACCCTTCAGCCGCGTCTACCTCAGAAGAAGCTCCTTCTATTGTTCACTCCAGACCACCTAGGATTGAAAAACATAGCACTAAATGGACAAAAGATCACCCAATTAGGAATGTTATTGGAGATCTAGATCGACCAGTCTCTACACGCCATCAATTACAAGAGAGTGCACTATATTGTTACTTTGATGCATTTCTCTCTGAAGTTGAACCCAAAAATTGGCAGCAGGCTATGACCCAATCATCTTGGATCGAAGCTATGCAGGAGGAACTCAATGAATTCAAACGACTTGAAGTATGGGAATTGGTTCCTCGCCCTGACAAGGTTAACATCCTTACTTTGTTATGGGTTTATAAGGTTAAACTTGATGAGATGGGTGCGGTATTGAAGAATAAAGCAAGATTGGTCGCTAGAGGATATAAACAAGCCTTGGGTATAGACTTTGAGGAATCTTTTGCTCCTGTGGCTAGATTGGAGGCGATTAGACTATTCCTTGCGTTTGCTGCTCATATGAACATGATCGTCTATCAAATGGATGTGAAGACGACATTTTTGAACGGTGAACTAAGGGAAGAAGTTTATGTTAGTCAACCGGATGGGTTCGTCAGTACGGAGTCTCCTAATCATGTGTACAAGCTTAAGAAGGCTCTCTATGGGTTGAAACAAGCTCCACGCGCGTGGTATGATCTCCTGTCAACATATCTCATGTCGGAAGGCTTCTCCAAAGGCAAAGTGGACCCCACTTTATTCACTCTCAAGGACGGCAACGACATGCTTCTGGTACAAATTTATGTTGATGATATAATTTTTGCTGCCACTAACATAGAATTGTCTAAACAATTTGAGAAGATAATGTCCACACGCTTTCAGATGTCGATGATGGGAAAAATTTCATTTTTCTTAGGATTACAGATTTCTCAGAATCCCAGAGGCATCTTTATTAATCAATCCAAATATGCTCTAGAATCTCTTAAGAAATATAACTTTGAGAATTGTGACCCCGTAGACACTCCAATGGTGGAGAAATCCAAGTTAGATGAAGATAGGGATGGGATTATTGTCGATCCGAAACTTTACCGTGGAATGATCGGCACCCTTCTCTATCTGACTGCTAGCAGGCCTGATTTGCAATTTGCTGTATGCATGTGTGCCCGGTATCAGGCTCGGCCTACCGAAAAGCACCTACATGTTGTGAAAAGGATCTTTCGGTATCTAAAAGGAACACTTCATCGTGGTCTATGGTATCCGAAAGATTCCTCGATTGCTTTAATATCATACGCAGATGCCGATCATGCTGGATGTCAAGACACGAGGCGTAGCACTTCTGGATCTGTGCAACTCCTTGGATACAGATTGATCAGTTGGTCTTCAAAAAGGCAGAAAAGCGCTGCAATATCAAGCACGGAGGCTGAATACATCGCCATGTCCGGTTGTTGTGCTCAAGTCCTTTGGATGAGATCACAATTAACTGACTACGGTCTTGGATTTAACAAAATCCCGATGTATTGTGACAACAAGAGCGCCATTGCCCTTTGCTGCAACTATGTTCAACACTCCCGGGCCAAGCACATAGACATTCGCTACCATTTCATTAAGGAGCAGGTGGAGAACGGAGTGATCGAGCTGTATTTTGTCACTACTGAGTACCAGCTGGCGGATATGTTCACCAAAGCCTTAGATCGAGGACGAATCGAGTTTTTGATCGACAAGCTTGGCATGAAATCATTCACCCCAGCGACTCTCAAAGAGTTGGCAGAAGAATCAGCTGAATAGTCGTGGTAAACTATTCAGAGTATCCTTTGTTCGTGATCATGTATATTATCGTAAATATATTAAACACAAAAAGAAAATACAAAAATATAAAACCAAGAAAAACCATAAAAAATATAAAACCTAGAAAAACCATAAAAATTATAAAATCAAGAAAAACCAAAAATATTTTTCGTTTTAAATCGGGCATGTCTTTTAGTACGGTAATATTTACGGCCTTAGAAATGTCGATCAATATTGACACGGTGCCATAAATAGAGTCCGTTTAAAAGTTGTACATTTTTAAAACATGCCTATAATGGCTTGTAGTTATTTCAGACTGCAACCCGGTTTTCATATTAAAGTCACGTATTTCCTTGGAAAACGTTGGCTCAGAACGGGAATTAATTTTCTCGGGCGTGATTTACAAGCCAAATCATGCAAAGGGATCAAGTTTACTTTACAACTTGGTCTAACACGAATTTGTGTACGTCTCAGTGCATTAATTTGTTAAAATAAGAGAAATCTTATTGACACCACGAATCAAACTTTTTCAAGATATCAATTGGGAAATGTTTTTCATCATCATGTGCCTCGTTAAACAATGACTACAGCTCTTTAAATAGAAAACGGGTCATCGTTTAAGGGGGAGAAAATGTTTCATCATCTTTCACATCAAAAAGATCTTCAAAAGTTTTCAAGGAAACTCACAAAGCTTAATAGTTAATGGTTGGATTGCTTTGGCATTTGTATTGTTGTTGCTTATAAGTTTGTTGTGGATTGTGCTTGTGTTAAGATAGGATAATCACAAAGGCTAGGGTAATTTACATAAGATAGGGTCAAAGTGTCAAGTATTAAAACTTGGTACACAAAAGAATGTTGAATGAAGCAAAAAGAAAAGTTGAGGGGGCAAAGTTGACAATATGTCTAACTTGTGGAAAAGTTGACCTAGTCAAAACCTTCCCCCCCGTTCCCACTCTTCTTTCACTGTTCCCCTTATCTCTTGCCGCCATTGATAATCACAAACACACAAAATCACAAACACTCACGCAAATCAACCAAGAACATCTCAATATCAGATCAAGATCATCAAAAAGGTATTAAAACGGATTAATCTTTCATGCACAACAAGTTAATTAACCTTTTAAATTGAAAAAACAATCGAAATCAGTTTCTGCTTCAATTAGGGTTGATTAATTTGGGGGTTTTGCTTGGGTTGTATTCGGAATAGGTTTAATTGCACTACTTTGGCCTTTAGATCAATTGAATCAAACGGAATAAGTGCTTAATTAAGAAAATATAAGTGTCGAACACTTTCCGCATAAAAGCAGTTTTTCCGAATAGAACAGTTTTTCCGCATAGGGCAAAAGTTCCGCATAGGGCAAAAGTTCCGCATAGGGCAAAAGTTCCGAATAGGGCAAATGTTCCGAATAGGGCAAATGTTCCGAATAGGGCAAATGTTCCGAATAGGGCAAATGTTCCGAATAGGGCAAATGTTCCGAATAGGGCAAATGTTCCGAATAGGACAAATGTTCCGAATAGGGCAAATGTTCCGAATAAAGACTTTATTCCGCATAGGCCCAAATGTTCCGAATGGAGAATTTATTCCGCATAGGCCCAGATGTTCCGAATAGGAAATTTATTCCGCATAGGCCAAAAGTTCCGAATGGGGAATTTATTCCGCATAGCCCAAATGTTCCGAATAGGGAATTTATTCCGCATAGACCAAAAGTTCCGAATGGGGAATTTATTCCGCATAGACCAAATGTTCCGAATAGAGTATTTTATTCAGAATAGGGATGTTTTTCCGCATAGGCTATATGTTCCGAATAGACTAATGTTCCGCATAGGACTTATATTCAGTATAGACCTATTATTCCGAATTGTGTGATTATTCCGAATAGAAGATGTTTGCATGGTTTCAAAGCTTAAGGGATTATGTCATATGTACAATGCTTAGGTTTAAAGTCATAATGATATTCATACTTGTTTGTATCAACCGTTGTGTTTTATCTTAAGCAGAGACGATGACTAACCCTACCGTACAACAACTACAACACAACAGAGCCGCCGCCATTGTTGAAGCCAAGACTCTAAAGTTTATTCCAAACAACTACCGTCTGAAGGAGGTATCTCACTCTACCCATAATGGCTTTAAGGTAGGTACAGCCATGCTTGATAAATCTCATTTCAAGCATGCGCTAAGGAGAAGTGCTTCAGTACCCTACGACTACCTTTACGAGTTCTGGGCTACCAAAGAGAGGACGTCCAACAAAATCACTTTTTCCTTGGACAACAAGCAGCAGACGCTTACTGTGTCAGACTTTAGGAAGATTTTTGGATTTCAGCCGACACTCAAAGACTTATCATACTCAGCCAACCCGACTAAGGACCAGATCATGGAGATGTTCACCGCCATTGGATGTCTTGACATACGAACCCCGTCTGAGTTTACTACTGCTAAAGTTGGTCAACCATGGAAAGCCATTTTTGGGATTCTAAGCCGATGTTTAACACCGAAAACAACTGGGTATGATGCTGTTCGTCCACCAATCATCAAGATGTTTTATGGTATGTTTAAAGGTATGGGTATTGATTATGCATCACTGCTGTGGGAGGAGTTTACTTTTCAACTCTTCACAAACACAAAGGGTAAGGTTAAAAGCTACCAGTACCCTAGGTTTATTAAGTTGATAATACATTACTTTATGGAAAACGATGCATCCATTAACAAGCGTGCAGGTAGTCGTCACCACTCGATTGATGTTGATGATTTGGTAGACTTAAGGCAGGAGACTCATTCGAATACGGTTATTCCTGGTCCCATTCCCGGTCATCTTCTAACCGATGAGATTATAGCATCTGAAGCTTACAAGAACTTGCTAACAGAAATTGAGAATCAACGAGCAAGTATTTTAGCAGGTGAAGACTCATCCACCACGGTTAAGAGCAAAGGTAAAAGGAAGCAAACAGATTTACCTGAACCCAAAACCAAGAAGAAGAAGACAGAGGGTAAGAAAGGAAAGGGTAAGGCTGATGAGATGCGTCTGCGTGACGAAGAAAATATTGCTGATCCTGCTCTTGAGAAAACTGAGAAACAAATAATGAAGATAGCCATTCAAAGGAGCAGGAAAGATACTGGCGGTAGTGGTTCAGGTGTAAGAGTAGACGTTGAGGATGAATACATGCAACCTGATGATGTTGATGAGTTTGGGTCACCTGAACATTATTCCACTTCGAAGGAGCCATCAATCCCTGTTTCAGCTGGTATTGAAAAGGCATCTACTCAACCTTTAACAACTCAACCTCCACCAACTCAACCCTTACCAACCAAACCGGTTTCTACACCACTTCCTCCACCACCAATAAAGCCCATCCTTAGTACCGCAGTTACAACCGAGCCTATTCCATCAACCCAGAGCAGCTCTGCAACATCTGCAATGGCAGCAATAGTGATGGTCGAGATGTTGGATAAACACGTGGATAATCAAAAGAGAGAAATGGATGAACTTCGCCAAGAGTTAAATAGAAGAACTCAAAGTGAAGAAGCATCAAGGAAAGCTCAAGAAGAGTTGATTGCCAAGTTCGCTGCAGACATGGAAGTTACACGTAAAGCTCATGCAGAAGAACTTGCTCAAGTTAAAAAGGATGAAGCTGATAGGCATAAAGCACGAATTGCAAGACTTAAAGCTATTAAGGATGACTTTAAAGAGCAAAAAGAAGCTCTTGAAGCTACTATTGAGCAAAGAGTGAAAGACTCCGTTGAATCCCTAATGCCTAAACTGTGTGATGATTTGAAGACGCTTGTTGCTGACAACTTGATGATCAAATCATCCAATCCTTCAGAAGCCGCCTACAAGATCGCATATGACTTGACGGATTTTGAACTGAAGAAGATCCTTAAGGCGCGTATGGTGGAACTTGGATCGTTTGATAAGTCTAGACTTCAACGGGCTCTCTACAAATCCCTGAATGATGCTATCATGGAGGATGATAGGTTATTCAAAACGTTTGGAAGTGTGGTACCCTACCACATTCTCCCTGAGGATGAAAGGGAAGAGAGTGACGAAGAAGAGGGTACTGGTGGAGAAGAGGAAGAAGAAGAAGAAGATAAGAATGATGAGGATGATGAGGATGATGAGGATCAGAATGATGATGATGAGAATGATGATGATGAAGATGAAAATGATGATGAGGATGAGGATGAGGATGATGATGATGAGGATGCAGATGATGATGATAATGATGGTAATGATGGTGGTGATGGTCACCAGGAGAGTGTTAGGGGAGCAATGCGGATAAAGGTGAACAGCGTGAGAAAGGGGATAAGGGTGCCAGCTCAAAGAAAGTGGTTAAGTCTGGCACCAAGTCAAAGAAAGATGCAGCACCAAAGGAGAAATCTACATCCACGGAATCCAGACGATCGAAGTGGCGCCATGATGTGAATGCCACTACAGGGTCATCTATTCCTGGTACATTTATACATGCATCAATACCTGTTACAACTAACCCCGTTAGTTCTTGTGTTGTTACCCCTGTGATTGCAGAATCGGTAACCGAACCAGAAGCTGCACAACACTCACCCGTCCATGACACTGCTGAAATGCCTGAATCTGAACAAGCAGATGTTCACGTCTCTACTCCTCTGCAACAAAACCCACAATCTACTATTCCTGAACCAAGTACAAGGGACTGGGAGGACACGTTGGAAATCGACGAGACTGCTCCACCACAGGCTTGGATCACGGCAGTGGCGCAGTATGATCCGATCACCGACGCCGACAAAGAGGTCTTGTATCTTCGTATCCGAAGTCCGATTGACTTATGTGCATTTCTTGCTCATGAGTATAAGACTTCGGTTACTCCATCTTTGGTGAAGAAAGTACTGAAAGATAAAAGACTTCGCGCCAAAACCCGGTTGACCCAAATGGAGTTCGAATATTATGCCGAGGAGATCCTGAAGGCTCTGAATACCGTTCAACGGCCAGGTCTTCATGAATCAGAAAGAGCTCCACCTCCAATGGATCAAGATAATCAGATTGCTCTTGATTTCTTTGTCACCAATGATCTGGTGTATCTACTGAAAGGGTCATCAAAGTACGCAACATCCCTGACCTTGCTGAAAGCTGCCAACTGGGGGACAATACCCTTTATCGAGGAAAAGGTAAACCGACTCTGGGTCCCTAAGATAAATCGTAATTATGATATGTATGCTGTCATAGGTGCATCTCATTGGGACGAACGAGTCAGAAGGGCGTACAGGGGTTGCTGCCTAGTCAATTCTGGAAGCTCAGTTAGATCCGATATCCGCATCTCCAGCATTTTAGGGATGAAAACAGAAGCCAAGAACGGCTATTATCATGTGACGGAGATTCGTTTGAAAAGGGAGGATGACAGGGAATACAGAATCCAGCAGGGAGATTTTTCCATCATTCGCCTTGAGGATATTGAAGATATGCTGCTTCTGATGACTCGAGATCAACTTACACATATTCCTCTTGAAGACCTGATTGCTTTGAATACAGCACTTCGTATGTTCACACGAAGCGTTGTCATCAAGACACGAGTTGAAGATCTTCAGTTGGGAGTCGAAAGCTATCAGAGGAAGCTCAATTTAACCCGTCCTGTGAATCAAGTGTTACCTCAACATGTAGAAAGATGTCCCTATACCGGCATTTCTGTCCCGAATTACGGCATTTTCTACTTGAACAGTCGAGGTTTGATGAAGTTTATGAGGGTGGGGGAGCTTCACAAGTATAGTGATGGAACTCTTATACAAGTCAGAGGAAAGTTGGAGCATCTGAACTCGGGTAGGACTTTGCCAGAAATGACGGAGGATTGGCATCCAGGTTACCGGCAGATGGCGAAATATGTCATCAAGAAGATCGATCAGAAGCTCCGTGAACGTAGATTGATGAGGAGCTTGGAAAGATTTGTGGGTGGTAGACCATATGGAGTGCACTACAGGACACTGCAACGATCCATCTAATGGGTCGTACATTTCAGGTCACTCTATTTTGGTACTATTTGTGAATATGTATATTTGTGAATAATGTGCTTTAATGGCTTGTTGTAGTGTTACGGTATGATAATTTTTCAAGAATTTCTCACGAGATTCTAAATCTTTCACAATATATCATACTAAAGCACTACAACTATCCCTTATTAATTTAAGGGGGAGCAATAACTTGTTCTATGGCCAACATCGATTTCATTTTTACCCAAAGACCGGTTAATCCATTCAATATCCCAAATATTAATGGTTAACATTTTGGATAAGGGGAGAAAATGGGATTAAGGAGACCTAAGTGATACTTGGCTAAAAGATGAAAAAAGACTTAACGATATTCCAACTTAATATGTGCTAAGCACGTGTTAAGGGGAAGCGTTTTTGATGAACAAAACACCTAAGGTACAAAACTTTTGATTTCAATATCACAAGTACCTTATGTGATTTTCAATGATTTTTCATGGTGGCAATTCCTTCCCAAAACACGCTTAATTCACGACGGATGTGGTGACAAAAGGGTGGTAGGAATAGGTTTAGTCCAATGATTCATCAGAACCGATGGAATCTTCCCAAGGACAATTCCCTAGATAGAATTAGAAGTCCTAGGAAAGATGGAGAAAGAATGTGAACGTAGCTGAATGCCGACCAAGTACTTAAGCTAGCACTGGAACAATCACAACAAGGTGCTAGTGATGACGTATTGGTAAGCATTGAAGGGGTTGAAGAATGAAAAAGAAATGTAAAGATACAGGGTGTAAAGAAAGAAGCCCTCCTTACAACTTTAGGCAGAAACCGGGTCAATACATATGCTATTGAGGTCATTTTTGTTAATGATTCTCGGTATTGAAGAAAGACATCATGGACCCAGTGATGCAATGCACAACCCTTCCCAGCTAACTCAAATATCTCTCAAAAGGTATTTGTTTTAATCACACGGAGATCAACACGTTATCTATTGGTTTATTCACTCCGAATAAACTGGTATTGAAAAGGTGGCACTCCTCTCCAGCCATCGCTCACTAAATCAAAACGCACAATCGAGTCTAGAGCCAAGAGATCATCAAAAGTCTCATTAGGACACTCTTCATTTATTCCTTGCTTTCTCACACACTGTGAAAAGTAAGAGATTTTCATGAGTCCTACGCAATATTCCTGTAATATTGCCAGAACATCCGAGTAATACGTAAGTATTACAATGAAGATGGAAATCCTGCTTGAGCCAACATCAAACAAGCTCATGGTAGGTTACACGTGCGGTTCTTTTAGAACCAATCTTGTGAAAAACTGGAAGGTAACAGTGGTTTAATTCTTAATTGAACTTAAACTCGTTCCAGGCCTCTTCGCATTATCATATGATCTTGCCAGAACACTCAGAGTGACTCTTTATTGACCACAATGACGAGTGGAAATCCTTCTAGTGTCAACATCAAACAGCACTTGGTAGGTGACGTGCAAGATTCTTTATGAATTGAGCTCGTGACAACTGGAAAGCAACGATGGTGAAAATCTTAATTGAAATTCACTTGTTCCAGGTTTCATGAATTGACGGCTTTTAATCACAAGGATAATTTATCCAAGTGATTCACTCTTTATGTTCGCAGTCAGCTTTGGACGGTCGAATAAAGAGAACGGGTTTACCCGCGAAATCCTGTCAGGAAGTTACTTAATTGAAACTATCCGTCACGGGTACGATATCTAATATCGTCCAACGGTCTTCACCGACCGGAGGTAAAATGCTACCGAATTAGAATAAAATGTTCAAAGCCATTTTATTCGTGTCGTTGCTGTGTACCTGCTAAAGACGGTGGCGTTGCTGTGTACCTGTTGAAGACGGTGGCGTTGCTGTGTACCAGTGAAGACGGTGGTGTTGCGGTATTCCGGTAAAAGTCGTTCCCACATGCTTATGTCTTTTGCAACAAAAATTCAAGAAAGTACAAGATGAAGTCTTCCGCTGTACCAAACTCTGAAGCTTTCAAGAATTCAACAAAAAGACGTAAGTGTGTGGAACATGAAGTCACGAGGAGGCAAAGTTCACAAGAAAGGCAAAGATCGCACGTGAAAGGCCAAAGAACAATGCTCTCAAGTCAAAGCCAAAAAGATCAAATCAACATATTCACAACAAAAGAAAGAAAAGAAGAAAAGACTACGAGCTAAAGAACGAAGACTTAGTATAGTATGCTAGGTTTAGAACTTTGTAACGTGGAGTGACCTCCCTTAGGGGGAGATTGTTAGAAATACGTTTTAACGTATATTAGAAGTATCGGTCACTCCACAATATGACTTATGTTGTAATAGCTCGTAGTTAGTAATTAGTTATTAGTTGCTTATTAACTTAAGTAAGAACCGGTCCATGGGCTTGTCATGGACCGGCCCAAGCCCAATGTTAGGCTTGGACTATAAATACCCCTTTCCACTAAGGAAATGGGTTGGTTGTTGTTCCATTTACACTTTCATATTAATAAAATCTTTCACATATTCTCTCACTTTCTCTCTCTAGTTTCTCTCACTAGAAAACATCAACCCACTTCAAAGATTCATACGTTATCAATATTCTACACAGATCGTCTATATGTGGCAGTGGATACCTATTCCTGATAGTAATCTTGTTGAGCTCGCGATAGTCTATGTAGAGACGCATACTGTCGTCCTTCTTCTTAACAAATAAGATCGGCGCACCCCATGGAGATGCGCTCGGTCGAATGAAACCTCGTTCTAGAAGTTCTTGCAGTTGATCCTTCAACTCCTTTAACTCTATAGGAGCCATGCGATAAGGAGCCTTGGAAATAGGTTCAGCTCATGGGATTAGCTCGATATTGAATTCCACTTCTCGTACAGGTGTTATGCCTGGAAGTTCTTCTGGAAATACATCTTGGAATTCCGAAACTATTGGCTGATCCTGAATTGATGGAGATTCAACATCCATGTCATGAACCATAGCTAGATAACCCTCGCAGCCATGTGACAGTAGTGCACGTGCTTGCATGGTAGATATGATTTGCACAGACCTTCCGGGTACGAACCCGTTATGAATGTACTCTAGTGCATTAACATCACCGAAGATGACTCGATATGAATGGCAGTCTATGTTAGCATGATGCTTGGATAGCCACTCCATGCCCAAAATCATGTCAAATTCATTCATGTCCAGTGGAAGTACGTCAACAGGACGAACCTTATCATCAAACTCTAGGGGAAGACTCTTGTATACATGGGTGACTAATACAGAGTCCTTCAAAGGCGTGGAAATACTGAGTCTATTATCTAGTGGCATGGGGAGCATCCTAATGTTCTTGGCATAAGCAGTAGAAATGACCGAGTGAGTAGCATCCGTATCAAATAGAACACACGCGGCTTGACCAAACATATACAAGGTTCCAGTGATGGTACATGTACACTTGTTGGCCTAATCTCGAGAGGTCGTGTAGACGCGTCCAGTGGTAGGAGGTGGCTTGGTATCAGCATGTCCTGATGTGCCTTCCATCTCGCCCTTACGGCAGTCCTTCATGCGATGGCCAGGAAGACCACACTTGAAGCATGCGTCAGTGTCGCGACGACATGGCCCTGGGTGCCTACGGTGGCAAGTATAGCAAAGAGGATGAGTATATCCTCCAGCAAGTGCTCTGGCTGGCTGAGAACCTGATAAAACATTTTACATGAGACATGATAATAGGGTACAAAGGACAATCCGAATAATCGTAAGATTGAATACCAGTGATAGCTGGACGGCTAGGCTGTGAACCTCTTTGGTTCTGGTCCCTACCGTTTCCTTGGTTCCTGGTAGAAGATTTGCTAAAGTGTCAGAATTATGAGTTATAACATGAAATCATAAGAAAACGCGTAAGTATTAGGACATGCTTCCGTTGGGGTGTCCAGCGTTGTTACGGTAATTATCATTACCGCCACGCCTATCCGTAGCAGAACGGTCATTAGTCTGACCGTTTCCCTTGGGCTGATTAGGCTGCTGCTGAGTAACCGGCTGAGACCGGTCCCTAGTCTTCTGCCTGGAAGATACAATTTAAAGAGATGAAATATTTGACATATATAGAAAGAATACGGATTGGTCACCGCTTGATTACGAATGTTTACCTCTTATCGGCTTTCTCTGCTTCCCCGAAGTCATCTCTCTCATGCAACATCTCCAGCTTACGTGCCGCATCGGCCACTTGTGCTACTGTGTTGAACGTAGCACATACCAAGTTGTTTGCGACCGATGTGCGAAGAGCCCACCTGAAGTGGTGTGCCTGCTCTTCAGGAGTACCTGTCGCTGCACCAAGGAAACCAGCTAAGCGGAGAAAGCGCTGCATGAACTCGTTGCTATTCTCCCCAGATCTCTGTCAGATCCCATGGTACTCTCTCTTCAGCTTGTGTTGCTCAGCCTTGGGAAAGAACTGATCCATCACCCTATCTCTGAACTGAGCCCATGTCAAACCAACAACCCAATTATCTCCTCCCTCAGACTGCTTCAATGCTAACCACCAATTTAACACATCGCCTTCGAACCGGTAACATGCCAACCTCGCCTTAAGCACGTAGTCACAACCCATAGCATCGAAGATCTTCTCGATGTGAGCCAACCAACTTTCAGCTTCACTGGGGCTATCTGTTCTCTCGAAAGCTCGAGGACGGAGCTTGTTGAATCTCTCCAGCCATATTGCCAATGTCACTGGAGGAGGAGGAGGAGCAGGTGCTTTGTTTTGCTTCTGATTGTTGGCATCCTGAACCTCAGCCCTGATGTCATTCCTTAGTTGAGGAAGCAAAGCTTGCATTGCAGCTTGGATTGCTGCATTGAGTTGTTCCTGCTCGCGTGTGAGAACCATCTGACAGTATAACATAAAACACATGATTAAACTGATCAAAACATAAAATATATACATGAAAAAAAATTATACCAATAAATCAAGAGAAAAATTTTATGCAAGAAAATTTGTACATGAATGCATGATGCTGTTTTATGAAAACTTTTGTATGCTCGAGAGTGAACGCCTATGGTCAGTTCACCCAAAATAAAAGACATGGAGAGGGGACGCCTATGGGTTGGTCCCAAATTTAAAAGTTTCGATAAAACACATGCGACTAAATAGGGCCAGTCCTGTACCAACCATTACTTAGTCATAAACCTGCGATAATGACATATATATGTATGCATGAAAATGATGAATGTATGAAAACCGACTGTCAGTTCTAGGAAGACCATAGTGACTACCCACTAATCACATGTCATGTTTTGAGAGCCTACAGGTCGAAGCCTTGGCTCTGATTGCATATTTGTAACACCCCATTTCGATAAATGGAATGTCACGCGTGATTATGGTGTGTCATCAAAGCATACAAGGATAAATGTCTAAAACATTACATGGCCATAAAAAGGAAATACCGAAATCAAACATCGGTAGTCCAAAAGTAAAGCTCATCACACACAAACATAAGTATTGTAAATGAAAGGACTAAACAACGTCCATGGAAAGAGTATCAAAGTATAGATAATGCATTAAATAAAGAAAGGCTAGAAAGCTTCTTGTCCATATGCACGTACGCTTAAAGTCTACGAGCGTCCCTGAGTACCTGGCGTTGTGGGAACATGAAAAGGAAAACGGCTGAGCAATACGCTCAGTGCACGGATGTACAATAAAGCATGAAATATATAAGCATATAAGCATATAACAGTAGAAGAAACTAAGTCCTGGATAACCCGGTTAATTCTTAGTAAAACTGGTTTTATAGTTTGAAAAGCCTTATGTTTATCTTATAAAAAACTGTTTAACATATTTTACCATTAGCCAATATAGGTCATGAAAATCAACGTGCATGAATACTTGGAGGGGTGACCTCATCATGCAAATTAGAGGGACTGCCTCTAATTTAATATACTGGTTTTTGGGTAGGAGGGATCAGCTCCTTGTGAAGGATGCAAGGAACACACCACATTCACACTGAGTAATCTGCTGAAAAACATGTAACTAGGATGCACCCATACGCCCCACATGATAAATATAATAATATGGCCAAAAGCTGAAGGGACGCCACGAGCAATCACTCTGCCGTGGAGAAGTCATAACACCAGTGCCTCTAGTGTTATGGTTATGGTACCTCCATAACTAGGTGAAACTGGTCATGCATTTATATGGCTTCAGGTATTCTAAATTAAACATAAGCAATCAAACATATAAATTTATACTATGGGGAAACAGTTGGCTGCATACGGGGAATCCTAATAAGGAAAGAATGTCCATACTGAAAGGACGGGAATCCGTACCTTATGTCCAGTGAACGAAGAAGACGAACGGAAGAGAGTCCTACTTTGGTATCACTAATGCTACATAAATACATACGTGTATAAGTATCTGATTACTGAATACGTAACTGGTTTTATATCATGTCTTAGCTTATTTTATATGTTCATGTCATGTTTTACTGTTTTAAGCTTTATACTGTGTTTATCTTATATTCTGTCTATTCTGATTACGTATTACTTGTATTTCATGTATTATTATACTTGTTGTGTAATATTAAGTAACTTTCTAAAAATAGCAGGTTTCCTAAAATAGAAAGTTTCTAAAAATAGAAAGTTACCTAAAATAGAAAGTTTCCAAAAATAAAAAGTTTCCAAAAATAGAAAGTTTCCAAAAATAGAATTACTGTTTAAAATAGATAAGTTTATAAAAATAGAAAGTTTCCATAAATAGATTAGCTGCCTTAATTAAATAAGTTTCTAAAAAATAGAAAGTTTCCATAAATAGATATAAGCTGTTTAAATAAGCTAATTATATAAGCTTAAGTGTTTTCTGATTATTATTCTAACTCATGTAGTTATAAAGTATAGTTTATTAATTATTACATGTAAATTAAATAAATTATACGTTAAAAGTATTTAATTAAATATATCATGATTTTAATTAAATAAAGGTAAAATACTTAGGTTAAAACATGTATTATTAACTATTACTAATATAACCTAAGTCATGTTAATTAATTAATTATAGTCTTGGTTTTAAATAATTAATTAATTATAAACTCTAATTATATATAAATACTTAGGTTAAAATTCATGAACTAATAATTAAAATTATAACCTAAGTCATGTACATTAAATTAATCATGTCATGTTTTTATTAATTTAATTTAAGTCTAAAACATAAAACTCATAAACCTTGAAAAAAATGATTCAAGAACCGGACCCGTGACTAAAAACCATGAACTGGACCCGTAACTAACACCATACCCGACCAAGGTCGGGTTTACCCTTTCCCCTTGCTACTGCCGTGACACCATCACCACAATACCGAGACCATATGGTCTCGGTGGTGTTAAATAAGCCAAGCCGAGACCCCTTAAGGGCTCGGTTAGGCATCGGCTACAACACAAACACCCCTAATACCCGTGTTTGATTTAACCCATGATCATTAACATGTTAAAATAATTGTTTTTAATTAGTTTTTAAAAACATCATGATTTTATGTGATTAGTTAAAATCAAACATAAAAGAAAAGGGTTAAAAAGTTATACCGAATACGTGGATCAAATAAGGATGAACACACACGAATCCTTGCACAATTTCCAAGATCGAAATGAAGCCAAACACCCCTTTTGGTGTCCTTGAATCCGGCGGCCAAAGAGAGAAGGAATAAAAGATTTAGGGTTTTTAATTATTTTCTTGTTTTGTGAAAAGTGAAACATGTTTTACCCCTAATTCCATAGTTAGTAAAATTTTACATGGTTTAAGCCCATGTTTCCCTTGTGTAGCCGCGGGTAGGGGCCCAACTTGGGGTAACCCGTGCTTTTCTCGTGTCTAAATATTATAGTGTGTTCTCGTGTTTTATCGTGTTCGTGTTTTACGTGTTCTAATTACTTATTGATCGTGACTTAATATATTTATTCGTGTTCCTGATAAATATATATACGTGACTAATATTAGCTCGTGATTAAATTACGTTCATTATTTCATGATCGCATGTTCGTGAATATAATTATTATTGGAATAATTATCGTGTGTTCATACGTAATAAATACTTATCGTGTTCTAACACGTACATAATACATGAAATTCTTATACGTGAAAGTAAACATGCTATAAAAGGAAAGTTCTAATCTTGTACGTACGATCTAAAGGGCACTATTCATGGTAAAAGCATGCGGGTTTTACAATACTAGTTTACTAGTTTTACTTATTTACATGTTTTAGGCCCAATAAGCCTATTATAAGCCCAATACCTTATATTAGTCCATTTTACACTTTTATAATCAGTATTATACTTTACATGTTGGGCCCAAGTGGGTTAAGCCCAATAAGTAAGTTTATAAGTGTTTTACCAAACTAGTCGGGTTAATAGTCCAATGAGGCTACTTTGGCTCGTTAATGTATATATGTTGTAAAGCTCGGGTTTTATCGGTTTTTACTTGTTATATAAGTTTATACATCAGTATGTGAGTTTGTAAAAGTTTACATTTGATGGCGTATAGTCCCCAGCCGGGTCATGAACCCGGCCCACGGGTACTACCCGTATCCGGCCCATAACGGATGGGTGTGAATAATGTTATTTGAGCTTATGGGACTGGATGAACAGTAACCGCACACACGTGTGCGACCCACGGCCCGGCATGCCCGGTGTAGAGTTAGACAAAATCATACTCCTACTATGATTAGGTTTTATCCCAAAGGAGAGGATATTCACTGACCATAATTAGAAGATAGCAATCAATCTAAATCTGGTAATTATCCTTTCCTTGGGGCCGAAGCATCAGTGAAAGCCCATTAGGGTTTCACTGCCTATATAAGGAACCCCCAAGGGTTCCACAAAGGTATTACATTCTACACACTCACATCTCATCCGATTCCTATAACCCTAACCGATTACTTACTCTCACGCCGGAGTCTAATCGTGGGAAACATTCCCACGGTAACCTAACACGTGTTGTTTTAGTGTGCAGGATCCTAACCAGATAATTCACTTGGTGCAGGAGCCAGAATCCAGCCAACCCAAATTAAGCCTAATTCGGGTCTAGCAAGGATCACCTAACTTTTGTATCAACAAGTTGGCGCCATCCGTGGGACCATTACAATAAGCTAGAGCAAAATCTCATCTCGATTTCTCAATGACGAAGGGACATCCGCAAGGAAACCCGAGGAACACAAATCCTGGGAATCGGAAGTCCCCAAGGGAAGGGATACTCATTCCCAATCGATCCCCTAGCAACCAAGCCGGCGGACCAAACAAACAAAGTGGTCTTCAGTCCATGGGTATGACAAGAACGTTCTCTGTAACCCCACCACCTACTTCGACCTTGGATAACCCTGATCCAGGGAGTGCGCCCAACCCCCTAACAAGGAGCCGCGCAGACCATCGACTGAGGAAGAAGTAGAGGTCGAACCACTCAGTAAGGAAGATATCACTCGAGTTCTCATGCAGAACTTCGAGAGGATCGTCCCAGGAATCGCATCAAGGTTGAACCTCGGGAGGGACCTCCAATCTAGGCTCAACTTTGGCAACGCCGGACCAGGCACCTCTTCTCAAACTCAAAGGAAGCAAAGGACACGACCTCAGGAGCGGAACCTCTTTAAGGAAACTCCCCACCCAAGAATGTGTTCGAACGCATAGGGGATCGTCTCATGCAGGAACTAATACAATCCCGTGAGGAGGGAGAGAGGTCTGACGGTTCACTCGAACGACCAGATCTGGAGCTAACCAGAACTAATCGCCGCACAAGCGTGTGGGATAGGATGAATACCAGGAAGAAGGCTCCTAGCTCTTCTCACAAGAGCGGTCCTCACCCAAAGGATGGGGCACCGCCCCTTCTCCCGATCCATTAGGAGAGGACTCGGATGACCATCCACCCAAGTGTCGCCGACCTAGGCGTACTCCTCCACCGCCACCAGACATTGAAGAGTACTATGGCGGCCCCTATTATCGATAGGCGGAAGCAGAAGATCTTTCCCGCTCGTGGTGTGACCCTAATCTCACCCGTCCATGGGCTGATCCCGGGGAAGATCCTTTCACTCTCCGCATATGGAATTACTCCGAGGATACAAAGCGTCACATGTCGGCGTGTGTCAAGACTTATGATGGGACTGGTGATCCGGATGATCACCTAAAGATATTTGACACGCAGGCGAAAATTGAACGATGGCCCATGCCTATATGGTGCCAAATGTTCAATTCAACCTTGATCGGCAATGTTCGTGATTGGTTTGAGGGACCTCCTCCGCGAAGCATTGATAGCTTCACTGAATTATGTACTGCGTTCAAGAATAATTATACTCAGCGAAAGAAGTATAATAGGGACCCGGTCTCATTGGCAACCGTCAAGAAACGGTCGGGGGAATCTACGGAGGCCTTCACTGAACGCTTCAATGACGAGTGCACACGCACAAAGACAATGCCAGAACTTCTGAAAATTTCTGATTATATGCACGCCATAACAGACAGGGAATGAATCAGAAGTCTCAATGACAAACGTCGGGAGAGGTATGACGACCTTATGGAAAGGGTCAGAAACTTCATAGAGGGAGAAACCGCGGTAGCCGCGGCTTACCCTTCAAAAGGAAACAGCTACCGATCGAACGACCAGTCCAGGAGACAGTCGGGCGGTCAAAACAACCAGAGCAATGGGAGGGGCTCAGATTACAAGAGCCAAAACAAAGGAGGACGGTCGGAGGACAAATTTACCCCTCTAAAGATGTCCTACCGTGAGATCTTGATGACAAAAGGGGCCAACTTCCCGAGACCTCCCCCGATAACGACTCCGCTGGACCATCGTCAAAGAAATCGCTTTTGCGAATTCCAAAACGACAAGGGCCACGGCACGGAGGAATTTATCCAGCTCAAGAAGCACATTGATTCACTGATCAAGTCAGGCAAACTCAAGCATTTCGTCAAGGATTAGAAGGATGGAAAAGACAACAAGAAGTATGACAAGAAGGATCCCCAAAAGGACAAACCTTCAACTATAAACATGATCCAATCCAGGCAGCGCCGTACAAGGCAGAAAATTAGTCAAAAATTTTCACGCGGCAGAGAAATCTCATTCCCTCCCATCACGGCAAGTGATGTGATTGACGCGCCTCTCACTATTGAGATACGCATTAGAACACACAATGTCCGCCGTATGTATGTGGATGGAGGGTCATCAGCATAAGTACTATACGAACACTGTTTCATACAGTTACGACCAGAAATAGGAAGCCAATTAGTACCGGATACGGCGCCGCTCATCGGTTTTAGTGGAGACACCATCTGGCCAATAGGACAGCTACGTCTGCTTGTAACCATTGGGAATGAAGAGCACTCCACCACGGCGTGGATGAACTTTATGGTGATACACTCACACTCTCCATACAATGGGATCATAGGCAGACCAAGTATCCTGGCCATACGGGCAGTACCCTCCACGGCACACGGGATGATTAAATTCCCTGTGGAAGGAGGAATTGTCACTATCTATAACACAATCATACCAGCATCCGAGTGACATGCCGTGACAACACCGGTTCCACCTGTTTCCCCTAAGGACGGATCACCACCTCCCAATTGGAAGGTGGCAATCCATCCTGATTATCCGGAACAAGAGGTATCCATAGGGGGAACACTCTCGGATAGCGGCAAGAGGGCCATGTGCTCTCTCCTGAAAGCAAACTTAGATGTATTCGCATGGGAGCCCAAGCATATGACGGGCGTACCGCGTGCGATAGTAGAACATAAGCTCGAAATCCGCTAGGGATATCCTCCCGTTAAGCAAAAGAAGCGCGGTCAGGCACCCGAACGCAGCCAAGTAATATTGGATGAAGTACGAAAATTGGTGGATGCAGGTATCATGCGCGAAGTATACTACCACGAGTAGTTATCCAACCCAGTCATGGTCAAAAAGCATGATGGGAGCTAGCGCATGTGCGTGGATTTCACGGATCTGAACAAAGCCTGTCCGCAGGACTGCTACCCGTTACCGGAGATAGATTGGAAGGTGGAATCCCTATGTGGATATCCCTTTAAGTGCTTCTTAGATGCATATAAAGGATACCACCAGATCCAGATAGCGGAAGAGGATGCAGAGAAGACGGCGTTCCATACTATTCAAGGCGTATACTGTTATACAAAAATTCCATTCGGACTAAAGAACGTCGGGGCAACATATCAGCGGCTTGTTGACAAAGCATTCGACTCACAGATAGGCCGCAACCTGGAGGTCTATGTTGATGATTTATGATGTAGTGTTTTTACCACTCTTTAGGAAAATAGGGCAAAATAGGGTAAGTACGACGATTTAGGAAAATCGTGCACAAATGACCCAAAGTGGGGATCGTTCTCAAGGAGGTTTGGTGTGTGTGTAATGAGATGATTAATTATGTGATTATATGATTATGATAAAGAAAATAGAAATGGGATAAGAAGAGAATGACGGTTACGATGACGGATTACACTAAGACGAAAAGGTCATACACGTAAAACCGTAAAAGCACCAAAATTAAAAAATTTATCCTAAAAATTCCTAAAAAATTGAAATAAATCCTAAATAATGTATTAAGAGTTTACAAAAAATCAAAATTCACTCAAACCTCTTATTTAATTAAATAATGATTTTTTAATGCTAATTAAAGCCCTAAAAATCAATTTAATTAAAAAAATCCCAAAATGAGATTTATCACTTTGTAAACCTCTAAAATACCCTAACTTAACTTAAAACAATTTTTAAAAATTTTAAAATTAATTAAAACTATTTAAAAACAATTAAAAATTATTAAAACTTAAATTAATTATAAAAATTAATCTAAGAACAATAAAAATATTATAAAGGTTGTAAAATTCCTAACTTAATGGGTTTAACCTAAGAAAAATATAAAAACTTGAAAAATCTAAATTTCATTTTTAATAATAAAATAATAATAAAATAATATTAAAAATCCAAAATTTATAAAAAATTTTAAAAACTTGCAAACTAGCTTAATTTAACCTAAATAAATAGAAAATGAAGTTGAAATTACAAAAATACCCCTAATGGGCCTCCAAATGGGCTAAAAGTCCAAACAGTCCCTTTATTGGGCTCAAATAGGCCCAATAAGCAAAAAGTTGTCCAATTAAGCCCAAAAGCTCCTATCTGACTCAAAATTTGATTTTAAACACAACTTTTCAAAGGCCCAAAAGCTGAAAATGTGAAATAAGCTGACTTATACCAAACAACTTATTCTTAATGGGCTTTTGGCCCATTAAGCTATAAGCTGATGCCATAAGCTCAAATTAGACACACAAGCTTCTTTTGAGTTGCTTAAGACTTCTGTAGAAAGAAATTTGAAATAAGCCAAAGGAATAAGCCTGAAAATGCAAAAAGCAATCTACAGAAAACGACAAAATAGTCGTTTTTGAGTTCTAGGCTATCCCAAGAGCTGATTCAAGTTTCTAAAGCTTTTAAATGACTTAAATAAGCTTAATCAACAAAAAATTTTCAAATAAGTTAACTCAATAAGCTGGAAAAAGCAAATAAGCACTTATGAAAAAGTCAAATAAGTTGGTTTTCTAGCAAAATGTCAAAGACAAAGTCTAATAAGCTCTAGTTCAATCAAATGGGTCAAAAAATGAAGATCTATCAAAAAAATAAGTTGTTGCAGGTATGGATAAGCCAAAATGGCTTATTGATAAGCTAACTGAAAATTTGTACTAGCAGGGGCTAGTTTTGGATGTTGAGCAGTGGAAACTTTTTCCACTGCTTGACTTCTTGACTTATTTGTCTTTAGTGACTTTTTTGGAGATTCAAGTTACACAAAGGAACCCAATTGATCAGTGGATCAAGAGGAGTCAAATACAACAAATAAATCACAATTAACAACAGCCAATTTGTACAGTTAATTCAATCAATCACCAGATCACTCACAGACATGAACACATAAGCAGTTGAGGTTCAATAAGCACTTATAGCACAATTCAGCCAGCCAAACTTAACCAAATGCATACACAAGCAATATTAAACTTAAATAAGCAAGTCTAAACCGGTTTCATGCACTGATTCAAAGTATTAAGCGTACTTAAAGTTACTGATGAACACTAAACATGTAGTTTTTTTCACTTTGCTGATGCAATTGACCAACAAGCCAGATTCAAACACTCAAATCTCTAAGATATGTTATGATAACAATGATTTAACAGCTTATATCCCTAAACATGCATATACTCTAAGTATTCCCAAATTTTGAGGTCAAAAACAGTCAAACTCAAGTAGTTATAGCACAGTCTTTGATTTCAAGGTTCAAGCCCAAAAACTTGCAGCAAATAGCACTCAACCAAGTCAAGGACAGATAACAAGCATAAACACAAACTTCTAACAACACAATAACCACTTATGATCTCAAACAGGTAATCCCAAACACCCCTTTAAATTTTCAAAACCAAAATTTTCAAATCAAAAGTATATTTCAAGACCACCCAAGCCCAAATAAGCAAAATAACAGATATATTAAGCAGATTTAAGCAAGATTAGACCATAAAATCTGCAAGAACAGAAGTAGCACATAAATTCACCAAAAATCAAGATTTTATCAGATTTTGGGTAGAAAGGTGTGTACCTCATGGATGTACATCCACACCCACGAATTTTTGAGCTTATGTACTAGCAAGAACAAGTACAAGCTTCCACAAACAACCCTGCTAAGAATCAACAAGGTTAAGAGCACAATATGAAAATCAGAAAAAGTAAAAATCCTTGATTAATGCAACCTTGGTTCCCTACACTTGATTATCCCCAAGTTATAGGCTTCACCACACCTTGATAACTTAATATCAGGATGCTATGATCAGCTTTATAGCCCAAGAATTCCAAGGTTTGAACAAGTCTTAGCAAAATGTCAAGAAAAGTGGATAATGTGCAAACTTTTGCACACTCCTTTTGAAAACAAGTTTTTGATTCAAGAACAAGTAAACATTAACAACAATAAACAGATTATAAGAATGGCACTTGAGCTATCTTTAACAAATTCAAACACATTTCATTGATATGAATATGAGATTTACAGATTTGTGAACAACTAAAAATTCAAGAGCAAAGTGCAAATGATGCACCCTAAGGCCTTTATATAGGCTACAAACTAACTACTGAATGCATAAAAACGTGTAACCCTAACTATGGAAGTTCCAAATTTGCCCTTTGAAGTTTGAACTCTTGGAGCATCATGTGACTGATTTTTCTTTGCTTGTTGTAGCTGGCAAGGAAAAAGTGAATCCAATGGCTTGTAATGAGCTTAGAAAGTAAGCTAGAATCACATTCGTTGGATGGCTGTCACAATTTTGGCAGTTTCTTCTTTGTTGTAGCAGGGGAATCATGTGTGGGACAAAGGAGTGATGTGGCAAGTATTTTCAAGGTTGGGTTATGATTAAGTCATGCTTAATCACTAATCTGCACAATATCAAAGCCTAATTACAATAGGATTAAGAAAACCCAATTGTGTTCTTGGAGTGAATAGTTGCAAGTTTAATATGAGTTTGGGTTTAAAAAGGTGTTTAGCGCCAGTTTTAAACTTAATTAAATAAGTTGTTAATCTGGTATGAGTGGATTGGTGAGGTGGAGCAATGAAGGCTTGTGATTGGTGGAAATGGGTGAGTGGGACAGGTGTCAAAGCATGAGTGGTCTAGGAAACTTTGTTTGTCTGCCATGTTTAGCCCCTTTCTTTCTAAACTTGTTTCACTTTGTAAATAAATACCACAAATCCGGATTCCTTTGTAAATGAAGTTTCACTTTTCACACTTTTGCCCCAAATACGTTTCCAAAGTATTTTCATGGGTATTTCTTGCCATTTTGTGATTCTTGAAGGACTGATTTGGCATTTTCTTGATTGATAATGGTCTTGACTTGTTTGTTTGACTTCTTGGAGGACTGAAATTGCCAAGTCATGATTAATGAGGGACCATTTTTACCATTTCTTCAAAGTCAAGGGTCCTTTTGGTAATTTTGATATTTTCAAAGGACCAAACTTGTAATTCTTGTAACTTGGAGTCCTTCTTGGTATGTTTGACTTTGAGGAGGATAAATATTGATATTTTAGTTTTGTTGAGTGACTAAAATTGCCAATTCTTCAAAGTGGAGGGCCCTTTTTGCAATATTGACAAACTTTAGGGACCAATCTTGTAATTATGAAGATACAAGGGTATAAAGTGTCAATTCTTCAATATTGGAGGACCCTTCTTCATAAATCTTCAAATCTTCAAGGGTTTTCTTGGAAAATTCTTCATTAGGGCTTGGTTTAATGTGCGGCTTCGTTTCCCGTGTTCGTTTTTGCATGATTCTTGTGATCTTTTGTCATTTTCTCAATATTCGTACCTAAAATACACAAGCAACAAACACAAGCATATATTTGGGTATTTTCATGATAATTAATGCATTTTAAGTTGATGAGATGGCATTTATACATGATCTCATCGGTCTTTTCGGGCTTTAAATGCATAAAAATGTCATAAAATACCATATATATGCTTGTGTTTGTTTACTTATGTATTTTAGGTATGGATGTCGTGAAAAAGACAAAAGATCACAAGAAACAATGAAAAACGGACACGAGAAACGAAGCCGTACAAAGAACCGTGCCCTAGTTCATGATTTATCCAACAAATACCTTTGAAGACTTGAAGATATGCAAGATTGATCCTCAATGAATGAAGAAATGACACTTAAAACCCTTGTGAAATCATAATTACAAGTTTGGTCCCTTAAGTTTATCAAAATTGCAAAAAGGTCCTTCAACTTTGAAGAAATGGCAAGATTAGTCCCTCATCAAATCTAATTTGTCAAGAATGGCCCTTCATAAAGTCCAAGATCCTAAGAAGCCCTTGAAGTTCAAGAATATTACATTTCTAGTCCTTGAAATATGAGTTAAATATCAAATGGACTGAAATTGTAATTAGCCTAAAGTGATAAAAGCCCTAAAATCCCTTTTGAAAACTTTTTGTGGCCAAAACATGAAGTCTGAAACTTCTTTAACAAAAGGAATTGAGTTTATTAGGAAATTAAACTTGTTATACAAGTTTGGCCAAAGACCAAGGACCATAGTTGCCAAGTTCAAACATTCAAAACAAGAAATGCGCCAAACAGACAAGTTTCCCCCAAATTCGGATCAAACTCACCACTGTTCACCATTTCACCACCCAGAAATTACTTCACTTAAACAAAGGGTAATTTTCAATTACCCTGGCACATGTGTGATTCACACATGCAGAAACACATCCCACACCAAAAACCCTCATCTCCACTCACCAAAGGGTCCCACCCATTCACCCGTCCACCTATCACATCATACCTTCCTCTCCCAGGCTTGCCACGTGTTAAGATCAACAGCTGAGAGCCTTTGCTTCATCCTAAAACTAAAATGAACGTCCTTGATCACTTTGGACAGCTCACAACCAAGAATCGTCTAGAAGACCTCAAGGATAAAATAGGAATTTCACTTCTAAGGTTTGTGAATAGTGCATAGCTAGCATTTGCCTATAAAAAGACTCCTCAACCTGTGAAAGAGCTTTTGTTCCAGTTTTAGGATATCAATCTTTGTAATTCCTTTTTAAGTTAATAAAATTTGATTTTCTGAATTTTGAGAAAACTTGTTCTTGTTTATTAAAAGTTGGTGTTAGAATAGCCTAATTCTGAGTTCCATTTTAATGTTTGAAGGTTTTTGTGGCAAGATTTTAATCCATAAGGCTTGTGCTTCAAAAATCAGAAAAGTGCTTGTTTATTGTGCATCACTTTTGTTTGTTCATCTTAGCAGGTACTTGGAAGCTGGTACTTGTTTTGCTAGTATCTAAGCTCAAACAATCCAGGGCCTGGATGTAGGTCTTGGAGGTTTGCATCTTCTCCTTTTTCAATTTCCTCTTTATTTTCTGAATTTTTGGTGAATTTGCATGATAGTTCTTGAATCTGTGTTTTTGTGGTTGATTATTATTCATCTGGTATTGTTTGATGTTTATGAGGTGTTGTTAGTTTGATTTATGGGTTGAATCTGGATTATCCTTTGAAAATTTGTCAAAACAAGTTTTTAAGGGGTGTTTGGGTTAACTGCATAAGCAGGTTTATTGGTTTGTTAAGTGGTTGTATTGTGTTGTTTATTGTTGGTATCTATTTACTTGGTGCTCTTGTTCATCTGTTTGCAGGTTTTGTGGTTTGAGAACACCTAGATCCATTAAAGGGCTCTAAAATCTTTGATACTTGGTAAATTTGGCTAGAATTTTGAGGACACCTAGATCTAAGCATAGACTAGGGTTAACAAGTGCTAGATCTTAGTTAAATACACCAGGAAAAGAGATTTGAAGCATTGAAATCGGATTTAGTGTCAATTAGATCAGCAAAGTTTCTGCATATTCACTTTGTCTCTTATCAATAACTGTATCTGCTTTGATCTTGTTATTTACTTTGATTCAGTGTTTGATTTAAGTTTGTTTATGCTTATTCATAGTTTATATAGCTTGTGTATGCTTCCTGTTGAATTTGGTTGGCTTATTCATGCTATATCTGCTTATTTGTGCATAACTGCTTATTTCACATGTTTGTGCAATATCTGGTGACTGTTTGATTATTTCTGGCTTATTGTGTGAACCAAATTGAGATTTTCTTGTTGCTATTGATTCCTTGTGATTCACTGATCACAAGGGTTCCCTTGTTTCCAATTGAATCCAACTAAATCTCTCTAAAAAGCTTGGTCAAATAGTCAAAGCAGTGGGAACTCCTTTCGCCTACTACTAGCCACTGCTAGTGTATTTTGGGTGTCAGCTTATCAATAAGCTATAATAGCTTATTTTAACCAGCAACAACTTGGATTTTGTAATAGGTGCTCTTTATTTGACCCATTTGTTCATACTGGAGCATTTGGTGGGTTGACTTTAGGGTTTGACTAGAAAAACAACCTAATTGACATTTTTCATAAGTGCTTATTGGTTCATTCTGGCTTATTGGTGTTGCTTATTGGATTTTTGTTGATTGATTTGGCTTATTGAGTTCATTTGTGACATTTTGCAAGTTAAATCAAGTTCTGAGGTGCCCTATATCTCAAACCTGACTATTTTGTCTTTTAGTGAAATTGTACTTTGCTTATTTCTGGCTTATTGAGTGTGCTTTTTCAAAATTTCTTTTTACAGATCTCTTAAGCATCCCAAAAGAAGTTTGTGTGTCAAATTTGAGCTTATGGCATTAGCTTATTGCTTAATGGGCTAAAAAGCCCAATAAGGATAAGCTGTTTGCTTAATAAGCTGTGATAAGCTCACTTTCAGCTTTTGGGCCTTTAGAGTTTTGTGTTTAGAATCAAATTTTGAGTCAGATTGGGCTTTTCCAAGTCAATTGGGCCAGGTTTGACTTTTTGGGCTAAAAAGCCCATTTAAGTGGATTGTTTTTGGTTTTGGCCCATTTGAGGGCCCAATAGGGGTATTCTGGTCATTTCACTTTAATTTTCTGATTATTTAGGTTAAAATAAACTAGTTTGCAAGTTTTTATAATTTTTTTATAATTTTTAGATTTTTAATATTATTTTAATATTATTTTATTATTATTTTTCAAACTTCACATTTTTCAACTTTTTACATTTTTCTTAGCTTAAATAAATTAAAATAGGATTTTTGCAACTTTTAGAATAATTTAATCATCTTTAGATTAATTTTAATAATTATTTTAAGTTTTAATAGTTTTTAAATCATTTTAAATAGTTTTTATTAGTTTAAAATTTTTAAAAATAGTTTTTAATCTTTTTAGGTCATTTTAGAGGTTTACCAATTGAAAAATCTTTATTTGGGCTTTTTGATAATTTATTTGATTTTTAGGGCTTTAATTAGCATTTAAAATTTGAATATTTAACTATTTAAAAGGTTTGAAAAAGTTTTGAGCAATGGTAAACTCTTAGTTTATTTATTTTGATTTTTGGTGAATTTTTTGTAATTTTTGGTAATTTTTAGAATTAATTTTATTTTAGCTTGTTTTACGGTTTTACGTTTTGTCGTCGTAGTAATAATTTTCACGTCTTCGTCATCCTCCATTCTCATCCCTTTCTAAACCAATATTAATCTCAAATAATTTACATTTTAGTCACACACATATACCTCCTTGGGAAACGAACTTGGAACTTCATTGGGTCATTAGTGTTTGATTTTCCTAAATCATCACTTAATACTTACCGCTTTTACGCTCCTTTTCCTAAAGGTCGTAATTTTACCACAATCATTTTGGCGCCGCTGCCGGGGAGGTGTGTCGTGATTAATTTGTCTTGTTGTTTTTAATATTAACCATAAATAGTATTTGTATTAGTAGAAATCTACTAATACGTATTATCAGTTTTATTGGTTTTTCTTGTGAAATTATTATTACTATATTGTGTTAAGTATCACAATAAATACAAAGTATCTCCAAAAGTGTGAAAACACAACCTTAATTGGGATTTGATCTCCTAATTATTGTATTCGAATCTCAAACAAAAAGAAAAAGGAAAAAAAATAGATAAATACTTTCGTGAAGCTCGATTTTGAAAAATAGGAACTATAAGGTGGGTATAAAGCGGGTATTATAAAATATACCCTAAGGAAAAAGGCTCTTAAGTGCTTCGCGCCGCCTCGTTTCCCCGCTTGCTTGTGAGTATTTTGAGATTGAAGGCTAATCGAGGGTTTTGCCGCCCAAAGTATTATTACGTATAATATATTTGCTTGGTTTTCTATGTGATTAAACCCTCTTGAACAATTTGGTTTACACCAAAGTTCTAAAGTCATTCGAAGGAGTTCACTCCACGTGATCGTTTTCATTCCTTTGAGGCTTCTTTAATCAAGAGTTTGATTCGAGGAGAGATTTGGTAGATTGTTGTCTACGAAGATACACCAAAATCCAAAAAAATTAAAAACAATCAAAAACACAAAAAAATTGAAAATTCACAAAACACCCAAAAAGAATCTTCTTTGCTCACCTCCCATTCTTCGTGAAGTTTATGATCACTCGTAATCAAGCAAAACGAGCTCGTAAACGTCTTTAAAAGCAAGCCAATCAAGAGACGTTGATTGAAGAACAAACTCTAATTGTTGAACCTATTGTAGAACAAGAAGTCGTCATGGCTAATCGTACTATGATGGAGTTGCTACAAGCACCCACCGAGGGTTTTGGAGAGGCAATTGTGATTCCCGCTATCCTTGCGGAGAATTTCGAGATTAAGACGGGTTTAATGTCGATGTTGCAAGCTAATAAGTTTAGAGGTCATGAGAAAGACAACCCGCATTACCACATAAGGAATTTTAATCGTCTCACCGCAACTAGCAAGTTTAAGGATGTTCCACATGACGCCATTAAGATGATGTTGTTTCCATACTCGTTAGATGGACCCGCTAAAATTTGGCTTGAGAAAGAACCGCCAAATTCAATTTTGACATGGGGTGATCTCGTTTCTAAGTTTGTGAACAAGTTTTTTCCACCATCTAAAACAACACATTTGAAAATTGAGATTTCACGATTTGTGCAAAGAAATAATGAAAGTTTTTCAATGGCATGGGAACGCTTTAAAGAAATGTTACATGAATGTCCACACCACGATTTTTCAGAATTGCATCAAATTGATACTTTGTATAATGGGCTTAATGATCATGAACGAGATTACTTGAATGCCGCCGCGGGTGGTAATTTTTTGTGCAAAACGACCGACGAAGCTTTAAAGATTATCGAGAATAGATCTAAGGTTTATAGCCCTCGTAACACACCGAGTGTTGCCAATTTGGGTTCGTCATCGTCGTCATCGTCTCGTAGCATTAATGCCTTACATGATGAAGATAATGAGGAAAATCGGTTTTTCGATAGATTTGCTAATCTTATGTCCCATAGGAAAGCTCAAGAAGCTTCAAATTCCGCTTCGGTTAAAGCGGTTGCTAAGAGTTGTTTGTATTGTGGTGGAGCTCATGATCTTTCCGAGTGCATTACCGCGGATGGTAACACTTCGAGTGATTATGTAGCAACGGGAACTTATAACCAAAACGGTCAAGGTTCCCGCCCAAATCAAGCTCCAGCAAATCAAAATGCTAATAACTATCGAAACAACAACCAAGGTGGTAATTATCAAGGCAATTCACGTAACTACAACAAGGGGAATTATAAAAGTGGGAATGGACAAGTCACTAATCAAAACCAAAACCGTGATTTTCAAAACACTACACAAGGTTTTCAAAATGCTCACACTAAAAATCTTCAAGGAGAATTTTTGGATTATGCTAAAGCAAATGATGCTAAGTTTGATAACATGCAACGTGAGATGATTAGCTTAAGATCCGAGTTGAAAAACGAGTTTAAAAACGAACTTACTAATGAACTTAAAACTCATGCAAATAAAATGGAAGGAAATGTTCAACGTCTTCAACAAAATCAACAAAATATGGAACAAGGAAAACATGAGATTAAGAAAGAATTGTTAAAAGCGGATTTAAGGCAATCAAAATTTGAGGACCGAATGGCTAAAATGTTTGAAGCAATCATGTGTAAACCCTCTTCCCCGGGTGGTCTTCCTAGTGATACCATTGCAAACCCGAAGGGAGAAATGAAGGTTATTACTACACGTAGTGGTAAAAATTTCAAGGAACCAATCTCTCGTCCAAGTACTTCTACGGAGAAGGAAATCGAGAAAGAACCCGAGGTGATGGTCGAAAAGGAGCACATTACAATCCCACGAAGTACCGCTCATACCACACCTACGGTTGAACCAATACCAATTATGGAACCCGAGATTCCAAGGCCGTTGTCTAATGTCCAACCCACACCACCCTTACCTTACCCTTCGAGACGAAACAAAGAGAAATTACAAGAACGTAACAAACAACAAATCGAGCTTTTTATAAAAATGTTTCAACAAGTGCATTTTGATGTGAGTTTAGCCGACGCGTTGTTGTATGGGCCTCGTTTCGCTTCCACTTTTAAAAGTATGATGAGCGATAAGGAAAAGCTTTCAAAGCTAGCTAATTGTTCTTCGGTTTATCTTAACCGCGTACCGGAAAAAGTTGGTGACCCCGGAAAGTTTCTCATTCCTTGTGACATACAAGATATGAAAGAATGCCTCGCCTTGACCGATCTTGGTGCGAGCATTAATTTGATGCCATTTTCCATTTGGAAATCGCTTTCGCTTCCGGCTCTTATTCCTTCGAACATGTCTATCGAGATGGCCGATCATTCTACAATTTTAGCATGTGGAGTAGCCGAATATGTTTTCATGAAAGTGGGGAAGTTCTACTATCCCGTTGATTTTATAGTGGTTGACATCCCCTCGGATCCTCAAGTTCCTCTAATTTTAGGTCGTTCATTTTTAGACACCTCGAGATCACTTATCGACGTTCATGCAAGAACTATCACTTTGAGATTCAACGAGGAGGAACTTGTTATAAATGCTACTCAAAACTCGAAACCTTCTCATGTTTATGCAATCCCTACCATCAATCACATTGACATCGTTGATGTGGTTTGCGATGAGTTTTCACAAGAAGTGTTAGGTTTTTCCGATAGTTCGTCAAGTGGCAATCCCACTATTTTGGATCCGATTCTTGCTAATTCTACACCAAATCTCACTCCATTCCAAGGAGGCGATCTCACTTCAAATTAAATCGACAATGAAGATGAGGTGTTGATTAGTGATGATACTTCTATTCCACCATTTCTTCCGCCGATGGAAGTTATGAGTGTTGAGCCAAAATCTTCATTCGAGGAACCACCTATCCTTGAATTGAAAGATCTTCCTTCTCACCTTGAATACACGTTCTTGAAAGGTGATGACAAGTTGCCGGTTATTATTGCAAGAGGTCTTGCCAATGACGAAAAAAACCGAGCTTTTGAAAGTTCTTAAAGCTCATAAAGGGGCAATTGCGTGGAAAATTTCCGACATTAAGGGTATTGACCCAAAATTTTGTACTCACAAGATTTTAATGGAGGAGGACTACAAACCCGCAATTCAAAGTCAAAGAAGGGTGAAACCCAAAATTCACGATGTCATTAAAAAGGAGGTCCTTAATCTCCTTGATGCGGGAATGATTTATCCTATCTCCGATAGCCCATGGGTGAGCCCAATCCATTGTGTCCCTAAAAAGGGAGGAATGACCGTTGTGCCTAATGAAAACAACGAGTTAATTCCCACTCGTGTTGTGACCGGTTGGAGGGTGTGTATTGACTGCCGTAAGTTAAATGACGCCACTCGTAAAGACCACTTTCCTTTGCCCTTCATGGATCAAATGTTGGAGCGACTCGCGGGAAATGAATTCTATTACTTTTTAGATGGTTTTTCCGGTTACTTTCAAATCCCTATCGACCCTCTTGATCAAGAGAAGACTACGTTTGCGTGTCCTTATGGAACGTTTGCTTATCGTAGGATGCCTTTCGGACTTTGTAATGCACCAGGTACATTTCAACGGTGTATGATGGCGATTTTTCACGATATGATCGAGAAGTCGATGGAAGTGTTTATGGATGACTTCTCGGTGTTTGGCAATTCGTTCACGTCGTGTTTATCCAATCTCGAGCAAATGTTAAAACGTTGTGAAGAAACCAATCTTGTGATTAATTGGGAAAAATGTCATTTTATGTGTAAACAACGAATAGTCTTAGGACATAAGGTCTCGAAAGCGGGGATTGAGGTCGATAAAGCTAAGGTAGACGTCATCGCCAAGTTACCTCATCCCAAAACCGTTAAGGGAGTTAGGAGTTTCCTAGGCCACGCGGGCTTTTATCGTCGTTTCATCAAGGACTTTTCGAAAATCTCTCGACCTATGACACACCTTCTCGAGAAGGATGCTCCTTTTAATTTCAATGAGGATTGTGTTAGAGCTTTTGAAACTCTCAAAAGGAAACTTACCGAAGCTCCCATTCTTGTTGCTCCTAATTGGGAATTACCCTTTGAAATCATGTGCGATGCAAGTGATTATGCTATAGGGGCCGTCTTAGGGCAACGTTATGACAAGCATTTCCGTCTTATCCACTATGCTAGTAAGACGATGACCGAGGCTCAATTAAAGTACACCAAAACGGAAAAGGAATTCCTTGCCGTGGTCTATGCTTTTGAGAAATTCCGACCTTATCTCCTCTTAACTAAAAGCATCGTGTATACCGACCATTCGGCTATCAAGTATCTCTTAGCTAAGCAAGATGCTAAGCCGAGATTGCTTCGTTGGATGCTCCTCCTCCAAGAATTTGATGTCACCGTGCTTGACAAAAAAGGAGCCGAGAATCTAGCGGCCGATCATCTCTCTCGTCTAGAAGATCCTCACAAAGAAGTTTTCGAGAACAAGGAAATCACCAAAACATTTCCTCTTGAGACTCTCGGTGTAGTGAATTCTAAAGACACCACCCCATGGTTTGCCGACATTGCAAATTACCATGCGGGCAATTTCATAATCAAGGGTATGACGACACAACAAAAGCGAAAATTCTTTCGTGACGTCAAGTTCTATTTTTGGGACGACCCTTATCTCTTTCGGGTTTGTGCGGATCAACTCGTTCGACGTTGTGTTTTTGGTGCCGAAGATTGTAATATCCTTAGAGCTTGTCACGAGGGACCCACGGGTGGCCACCATGATGCTAATCTCACGGCTAAGAAAGTGTTCGATGCCGGCTTCTTTTGGCCTTCTATCTATCGTGATGCACACGCACTTGTGAAGTCGTGTGATTCGTGTCAACGTCAAGGAAAATCGTCTCAACGTGATGAAATGCCGCAAAACATAATTCAAGTGTGTGAGATTTTCGACATATGGGGAATAGACTTTATGGGGCCGTTCCCATCGTCTCATGGCAACAAATATATCCTCGTCGCGGTGGACTACCTTTATAAGTGGGTGGAAGCTAAGGCTTTGCCTACTAATGATGCTCGTGTGGTAGTGAAGTTTTTGAAGCAACTATTATCTCGGTTCGGAACCCCTCGTGCTATTATAAGCGATCGTGGAACCCATTTTTGTAATGACCAATTCGAGAAGGTCTTAAAGAAATATGGAGTTACTCATCGTCTTTCTACGGCTTATCACCCGCAAACGAGTGGGCAAGTCGAGGTTTCGAACCGAGCTTTGAAGAGGATTTTAGAAAGGTCGATTGGAGAAAACCGTGCTTCATGGTCCGACAAACTCGATGACGCTTTATGGGACTTTAGGACCGCTTATAAGACACCTATCGGTTGCACTACTTATAAGTTAGTCTATGGGAAGAATTGTCATTTGCCCATTGAATTGGAGCACAAGGCATATTGGGCCCTTAAGCATGTAAACATTGACTTGAAGACCGCGGGAGATCACCGGAAAATACAATTGAATGAATTGGATGAATTAAGAGACAATGCTTATGAAAATTCATTGATTTTCAAAGAAAAGACTAAAAAGTTTTATGATGCAAAGATTAAAAACCGGGTTTTTAACGTTTGTGATCAAGTGTTACTTTTTAACTCTCGACTTAAGATATTTTCCGGGAAATTGAAATCTCGTTGGTCGGGTCCTTTCACCGTTACACAAGTGTTTCCTTATGGGACCATCGAGCTAGCTTAAGATGATGGTCCTAACATCAAGGTGAATGGACATAGGCTTAAGCACTACTTTGGTGGGGAAATTCCTTCAATGGTTGCCCTCGACCAAGTCACCTTCCCCAATGATAATTAGCATTGAGGGGATCTAGTCGAGCTCATGAATCGGTAATAAAAAACGAGGTGCCTCGTGGGGGAGATCCCATGCTTATCCTTTTATGCTTGCTAATCACTAATAAGGGGACTTGTACCATTCAAACTCGTTGTCTCGTGGTTGTTTGTGATTGTGTTATCTAGATCATCATCATCATCTACGATTGAAGACTCTCGTGTTCGTTTACGTGAGCCTCCATCGTTTGCTTGAAGAAGTTTTTCACGAATCCATTGACATATCCTTTATTGTTCTAACAATTATCTTTTAGCATACATAATAAATGGCTTTAGATATATTGTTGATCACCCTTTCCATGCTAGATCCTAAGCATTCGATTCTTCGTCTCTAGTATGGGGGTGCTCCACCTTTTGACTCGAAACATTGAGGACAATGTTTACTTTTAGTATGGGGGGTGAATAGGTACTTGCTTTGCTACGCCCTCATGCTTTCCAACTTTCAATGTTTTGTTTTGTTGCTAATAAGGCTAAAAATGGCCAAATTTTAAATTTTTCTTAGTTTTCATAAGTGTTTTTAAGACACGGATGTATATTTTCCGATGGGTAGAATAAGAGCTAATTTTTGACTTGATGGGCATTTGGAGCCATTTACATTCCTTAACCCACTTAATTCAAGTTTTGCTAGACTTTTATATAGGGAGCTTTAAAACGCGAAAGTCTTAGCTCATTCGGGTTAAGAACAAGAACTTTTCACAAGTTCCTATAATTGATCCTAGAAAGTCACTTATCAAGGGAACTATAAAATGCATTCTCTAAACTTAGAAAAGTCCAAGGAAGTGCAAGATCCTATAGGTGGCTTGAAAACCCAAAACTTTGATTTGATATAGTCTTAATGAAAGCTAATCCAAATTTGGCTTAATTTTGACTTGCATGGCTAAGTATTCACGAGTCTCTTTAATTAGAGGTCTTTATATAGTGAAGAACGAGAAGTGATAGAGTTAGACAAGTGATCATGCTAAACGTAGAACATGAAAATGTTCTTTCAAAAACTCATATGTTTTTAATTGATGCTTTTTCTTCCCATAAAATCAATGCATTAGGAATAAAAATAATTGCAATAAGTAAGGTCGTACGATTTGAAAGGTTACTTAGCCTCTAGCGCAAGATCGTTTAAAAGTTGCTCGGGGTTGAATAGAGTTCATAGCCAAGGCATAACTTATTGAAGCGGGACGCAAAGATTGGTGATCATCCAAAAAGGCCCTAACAAGGCATGAGGAGCCCTATTTTGTTGCTAAAGATCCAAGATGATGTGAAGTATCATTATTCCTAAATCAATATGAAGGATCGAGACACACGACGAAAAGCAATTACTCCCCTATAGATCATGGAGAAAGTCTATCCGAAAAGACCCTTACAAGGTATGAGGATAAATATATCCAAGTCCGAAAAGGAGGCGGATCGTTGTATATCAAAATCCTAAATAAAGGTTGAAGAAAAATGATGAAGTCGTGGTCCAAATATGAAGAATCTCTCAAAAACTTCAAGTGAAGAAATTCCAAATATATGAAGAGAAGACCATAATTTCAAGAACGTCTTCCCAAGATTTTAAGTATGAAGTACATGCCAAATATCGGTCCGAGAAATGTCTCAAATCGTGAAACGAGTTATGCCAAGATATGAACTTAAGGAGATACACGAGAAGTCGTTTTAAAAGATTTTGTCCTTCGGCTAAATATCGATTAAATCGTGCTACTTTGCTTTCGGACTAATAACTACTCAAATAAGTCAATATGAATCACTTGTGATCCATGACAAATAGTTAAAAAATGCTAGTAACCCATTTCCTTTTATAATAACTAGGATTGCGGGGAGAAAAAGTATTACACAATTTGGACGTATGAGTAGTGTTAGCATTATGACTTGTACCAACAATGATCTCGTTTTGCACTTAGCATGGAATGTATGACAATCAAGGATGACGAAGTTTACTCTAAGGGACATTTACTTTTTTCTATTCTTTGACCCTAAAAGTCACATTCGTGATGAAAATCATACATTATGTCTTTACACATCTTCGTAGTATGTTGCAAGTCTTTTACTCTTCAATAAAGGTTAATAAAATTGAACTTTGGTGATGCTTAGATACTTTATTCTAGCATTGCATGATGGCACGACAATGGCTTAGTATGGGGGAGTGATGAGATGGCATTTATACATGATCTCATCGGTCTTTTCGGGCTTTAAATGCATAAAAATGTCATAAAATACCATATATATGCTTGTGTTTGTTTACTTGTGTATTTTAGGTATGGATGTCGTGAAAAAGACAAAATATCACAAGAAACAAGGAAAAACAGACATGAGAAACGAAGCCGTACAAAGAACCGGGCCCTAGTTCATGATTTATCCAACAAATACCCTTGAAGACTTGAAGATATGCAAGATTGATCCTCAATGAATGAAGAAATGACACTTAAACCCTTGTGAAATCATAATTACAAGTTTGGTCCCTTAAGTTTATCAAAATTGCAAAAAGGTCCTTTAACTTTGAAGAAATGGCAAGATTAGTCCCTCATCAAATCTAATTTGTCAAGAATGGCCCTTCATAAAGTCCAAGATCCTAAGAAGCCCTTGAAGTTCAAGAATATTACATTTCTAGTCCTTGAAATATGATTTAAATATCAAAAGGACTGAAATTGTAATTAGCCTAAAGTGATAAAAGCCCTAAAATCCCTTTTGAAAACTTTTTGTGGCCAAAACATGAAGTCTGAAACTTCTTTAACAAAGGGAAACGAGTTTATTAGGAAAATAAACTTGTTATACAAGTTTGGCCAAAGACCAAGGACCATAGTTTCCAAGTTCAAACATTCAAAACAAGAAATGCGCCAAACAGACAAGTTTCCCCCAAATTCGGATCAAACTCACCACTGTTCACCTTTTCACCACCCAGAAATTACTTCACTTAAACAAAGGGTAATTTTCAATTACCCTAGCACATGTGTGATTCACACATGCAGAAACACATCCCACACTAAAAACCCTCATCTCCACTCACCAAAGGGTCCCACCCATTCACCCGTCCACCTATCACATCATACCTTCCTCTCCAAGGCTTGCCACGTGTCAAGATCAACAGCTGAGAGCCTTTGCTTCATCCTAAAGCTAAAATGAACGTCCTTGATCAATTTGGACAGCTCACAACCAAGAATCGTCTAGAAGACCTCAAGGATAAAATAGGAATTTCACTTCTAGGGTTTGTGAATAGTGCATAGCTAGCATTTGCCTATAAAAAGACTCCTCAACCCGTGAGAGAGCTTTTGTTCCAGTTTTAGGCCATCAATCTTTGTAATTCCTTCTTAAGTTAATAAAATTTGATTTTCTGAATTTTGAGAAATCTTGTTCTTGTTTATTAAAAGTTGGTGTTAGAATAGCCTAATTCTGAGTTCCATTTTAATGTTTGAAGGTTTTTGAGGCAAGGTTTTAATCCATAAGGCTTGTGCTTCAAAAATCAGAAAAGTGCTTGTTTATTGTGCATCACTTTTGTTTGTTCATCTTAGCAGGTACTTGGAAGCTGGTACTTGTTTTGCTAGTACCTAAGCTCAAACAATCCAGGGCCTAGATGTAGGTCTTGGAGGTTTGCATCTTCTCCTTTTTCAATTTCCTCTTTATTTTCTGAATTTTTGGTGAATTTGCATGATAGTTCTTGAATCTGTGTTTTTGTGGTTGATTATTGTTCATCTGGTATTGTTTGATGTTTATGAGGTGTTGTTAGTTTGATTTGTGGGTTGAATCTGGATTATCCTTTGAAAATTTGTCAAAACAAGTTTTTAAGGGGTGTTTGGGTTAACTGCATAAGCAGGTTTATTGGTTTGTTAAGTGGTTGTATTGTGTTGTTTATTGTTGGTATCTGTTTACTTGGTGCTCTTGTTCATCTGTTTGCAGGTTTTGTGGTTTGAGAACACCTAGATCCATTAAAGGGCTCTAAAATCTTTGATACTTGGTAAAATTAGCTAGAATTTTGAGGACACCTAGATCTAAGCATAGACTAGGGTTAACAAGTGCTAGATCTTAGTTAAATACACCAGGAAAATAGATTTGAAGCATTGAAATTGGATTTAGTGTCAATTAGATCAGCAAAGTTTCTGCATATTCACTTTGTCTCTTATTAGTAACTGTATCTGCTTTGATCTTGTTATCTACTTTGATTCAGTGTTTGATTTAAGTTTGTTTGTGCTTATTCATTGTTTATATAGCTTGCGTATGCTTCCTGTTGAATTTGGTTGGCTTATTCATGCTATATCTGCTTATTTGTGCATAACTGCTTATTTCACATGTCTGTGCAATATCTGGTGACTGTTTGATTATTTCTGGCTTATTGTGTGAACCAAATTAAGATTTTCTTGTTGCTATTGACTCCTTGTGATTCACTGATCACAAGGGTGCCCTTGTTTCCAATTGAATCCAAGTAAATCTCTCTAAAAATCTTGGTCAAATAGTCAAAGCAGTGGGAACTCCTTTCCCCTGCTACTAGCCACTGCTAGTGTATTTTGGGTGTCAGCTTATCAATAAGCTATAATAGATTATTTTAACCAGCAACAACTTGATTTTGTAATAGTTGCTCTTTATTTGACACATTTGTTCATACTGGAGCATTTGGTGGGTTGACTTTAGGGTTTGACTAGAAAACCAACCTAATTGACTTTTTCATAAGTGCTTATTGGTTCATTCTGGCTTATTGGTGTTGCTTATTGGATTTTTGTTGATTGATTTGGCTTATTGAGTTCATTTGTGACATTTTGCAAGTTAAATCAAGTTTTGAGGTGCCCTATATCTCAAACCCGACTATTTTGTCTTTTAGTGAAATTGTACTTTGCTTATTTCTGGCTTATTGAGTGTGATTTTTCAAAATTTCTTTTTACAGATCTCATAAGCATCCCAAAAGAAGGTTGTGTGTCAAATTAGAGCTTATGGCATTAGCTTATTGCTTAATGGGCTAAAAAGCCCAATAAGGATAAGTTGTTTGCTTAATAAGCTGTGATAAGCTCTCTTTAAGCTTTTGGGCCTTTAGAGTTTTGTGTTTAGAATCAAATTTTGAGTCAGATTGGGCTTTTCCAAGTCAATTGGGCCAGGTTTGACTTTTTGGGCTAAAAAGCCCATTTAAGTGGATTGTTTTTGGTTTTGGCCCATTTGAGGGCCCAATAGGGGTATTCTGGTCATTTCACTTTAATATTCTGATTATTTAGGTTAAAATAAACTAGTTTGCAAGTTTTTAGAATTTTTTATAATTTTTAGATTTTTAATATTATTTTAATATTATTTTATTATTATTTTTCAAAATTCACATTTTTCAACTTTTTACATTTTTCTTAGCTTAAATACATTAAAATAGGATTTTTGCAACTTTTAGAATAATTTTATCATCTTTAGATTAATTTTTATAATTATTTTAAGTTTTAAAAGTTTTTAAATAGTTTTAAATAGTTTTTATTAGATTAAATATTTTTAAAAATAGTTTTTAATCTTTTTAGGTCATTTGAGAGGTTTACCAATTGAAAAATCTTTATTTGGGCTTTTTGATAATTTATTTGATTTTTAGGGCTTTAATTAGCATTTAAAAATTGAATATTTAATTATTTAAAAGGTTTGAAAAAGTTTTGAGCATTGGTAAACTCTTAGTTTATTTATTTTGATTTTTGGTGAATTTTTTGTAATTTTTAGAATTAATTTTTATTTTAGCTTGTTTTACGGTTTTACGTTTTGTCGTCGTAGTAATAATTTTCACGTCTTCGTCATCCTCTTTTCTCATCCCTTTCTAAACAAATATTAATCTCAAATCATTTACATTTTAGTCACACACATATACCTCCTTGGGAAACGAACTTGGAACTTCATTGGGTCATTAGTGTTTGATTTTCCTAAATCATCACTTAATACTTACCGCTTTTACGCTCCTTTTCCTAAAGGTCGTAATTTTACCACAATCATAAGCCCTTTTTGGACGATGAGACTATGTATAAAAGCAGTCTCATCAATTTAGTCATCAAAAGTCATACGGAGGATGCACTTCTCCGAGACGTCCAAGAGACGTTTGACACATTGAGGAGGATTAATATGAAACTAAATCCAAAGAAATGCACGTTTGGGGCAACTGAAGGAATGTTCCTTGCATATATGATTGATCCAAATGGCATCAAGCCTTGCCCGAAAAAGACGGACGTAGTGATACAGTTACCATCTCCTCAGACACGGAAAGAGGTGCAATCCTTAAATGGGAAGTTGGCCGGGCTAAACAGGTTCTTATCAAAGTCCGCGGAGAAGTCACTCACCCTATTCAAAATGCTCAAGAAGTGCATCAAGAAGGGAGACTTCCGGTGGACAAAGGAAGCTGAGGAAGCCTTTGGTCAACTCAAGCAACACCTTGCATCTCTTCCCATGCTAGTGGCCCCCCGACCCAAGGAGGAGCTCATAATGTATCTGTCAGCCACACATGGAGAAATAAGTGCGGTACTCATGACAGATAGGGACACAGTCCAAACTCCGGTATACTCTATAAGTAGAACACTACAAGGGCCGGAGATAAATTATTCTTCCATGGAGAAATTGGTTCTGGCATTAGTGTTTGCTACGAAACGGTTATGCCGGTACTTTCAGGCGTACCCAATTGTAGTGATTACTAATCAACCAATAAAACAAGTCATCTCCAGACCAGTATGTGGCCGGTAGGCTACAGAAGTGGAGCATTCTATTGGGAGAACATAACATATCTTATAGACCAAGGACGGCTGTTAAAGGCCAAATCTTGGCAGATTTCTTGATAGAGAAGCCGGATGAGGAGGGACCAATCGTACAACAAGAGGAAACTCCAGCAGAACCATGGGTATTATTTACGGACGGATCTTCGTGCATGGATGGATCAGGAGCTGGTCTCATCCTTACGAATCCGGAAGGAATGGAGTTTACGTACGCCCTGCGCTTTAAGTTCACAGCCACCAACAATGAGGCAAAATATGAAGCGTTGATTGCGGGTTTAAAAAACGCCGCTAGAATGGGAGTCCGCAACCTTGAGGCCTACGTGGACTCACGGCTTGTCGCGAACCACATTCTGGGGGGATACGTAGCTAAGTAGGATAACATGGTTCGATACATGGAGAAATTCAAGTCACTCATTGCGGCTTTCACCAAGTTTTCTATCAAGCAGGTACCAAGAGGTGAAAACAAGAAGGCGGACGCTCTTAGCAAGATCGCGTCTACAAGTTTCGCCCACTTATCCAAGCAAGTCTTGGTGGAAATACTAAAGGAAAAGTCTATAACGGAAGGGGAAGTCGCAGCTATAGTTGAGGAAGATGGACCTACATGGATGACCCCGATCATCAACTATTTGACTAATGAAACCCTTCCAGACGAGGAAAAGGCGGCACGACGCATCAGAAGGAAGTCGCATCACTTCGAGCTTCGAGAAGGTATTCTTTACAAGCGCTCTTTCTTACAGCCATGGTTGCGGTGTGTTGGGCCACGCCAGGCTACTTATGTGATCAGTGAGATACATGAAGGGTTATGCGGCATGCATGCGGGGCCCCAATCCGTAGTAGCCCGAGCTCTACGCACAGGATATTATTGGCCTATCATGCATAGGGATGCACGCGACATGATTCGCAAGTGCAGTGATTGCCAAGTCCACAGTCCAGTACCACGACATCCGCAACAGGAACTTACACCCATTACATCACCATGGCCATTCTATAAGTGGGGGATCGATATTGCAGGACCTTTTCCCGTAGCTGCGGGGGGAGTTAAGTTCTTGATTGTCGCAATGGACTACTTTACACGTTGGATAGAGGCCAAGGCAGTCAAATCCATCACAGGAAAGAAAGTTAAAAAGTTTGTTTGGGAGAACATCGTGTGTCATTTTGGCTTACCAGGAGAAATCATCTCAGACAACGGGAAGCAGTTCGTGGATAATCCATTCAAGGACTGGTGCGCATCATTGAATATCAAGCGGCGCTTCGCATCTATTAAACATCCGCAGACAAATGGTCTTGTGGAACAAGCGAATAAAAGCTTGGGTGAAGGCATCAAGTCACGCCGGGATGAACGAAGTGCCAAATGGGTGGATGAACTGCCACATGTTCTATGGGCACATAGGACTATGATCAAAATAGCCAACGGGGATACCCAATTCGCATTGGCCTACGGCACTGAAGCTGTTATACCAGCAGAAATAGGAATGCCTACCATCCGCACAACGGAGGTTAATGTCGTCACAAACGACGAGCAGCTCCGGATAAATCTGGATTTGTTGTAGGAAAAAAGGGAGATAGCGGCTATCAATGAGGCCAAGTCCAAGGCACGGATGAAGGCTTATTATCACGCTAAGGTTAAAGGTGTTTCTTTTCGACCGGGAGATTATGTCTATCGTGCTAACGAGGCAAGTCGAGCAGAGAATACAGGAAAGCTGGGCCCTAAGTGGGAAGGTCCGTATGAGGTCACGGAAGCCTTAGGACGGGGCTCGTACAAGTTACGTGACATTGATGGCCGCGACCTGGAACACACATGGAATATCTGCAATCTTAAAAGGTGCTATCTTTGAAAGCTACGGCTTCCGCATGGACGCTTCGCTATATCTAGCTTCAATTAGATCCATGTGTTCTCTTTGTTTTGTTTTGTTTTTTATGCTTTCTAGGTTCCTTTTGTTTTTAGGATTTCCCATTCTTGTTCAAACAAAAGAAAAACGTAAACGTTCTAATAAAATGCCGTGGTGCCTAGCTAGCTCCACGACCTGTTCTTGTACAAATGATTGTATTCTTTTTCTTATTGTCGTATAGAATTAGTGGTTATTACTATAATGTGCTATATCTTATTCATATGCATTCATACAATACCGTACATGTACAATGCGCCTCCAGGCGGGGTAAGAGGATTAAGTGAACCTAATAATTCAACTTGTCGCATAAGAGGGATGCAACCCCAGTGACGCGGATCATGTATCCTTACTAGACACCTTACTCACAAGACGTTATGATAAGTTTCCATATGCCGCGCTCACGTAGTGTTTCGCATGGTAAAGACGCACGCCGCACGTCTAGTAACATATAGACTTGATTGTAGTTTTTAGGTAAGACGTGACCTGTCATGCAGTGCAGGTATATGATATCTAAAACAAAAATATACACAAGTTTCAAATTCAAAATACCAAAATGTTTGTGGGCATCACGGACTCGCTTGCATAAACATGACAAGTTATTACAACATCAGTTTTCGCCGTATACATACACGGACGAATAAAATAGTACAAATATTTATAATGTAATTACAAAGGAGGTAGGAACTCCCCCATCTCCTTCTTCCATTCTTCAATCAAGGTACGAAGGGTCTTACCGTGAGCATCCTTCCCATCTTGTGTCCTGGTCATGTTCGCATCCAACGCCTCGACCAGCAGTTTTTCACCTATCATCACCTTTGACGCAGAGTCGTAGGTAGGCAAAGTCAGTTGGATGGGATCAGCAGTGAGCTTGGACATTATTACCTCATTGGGAGCATCCTTTAGCGCTTCCAGCTCGTCTAGGAGGTGGTGTTGGATTTCAGCAAGAGCATCCATTGACGCAGTCATCTTGTCTGCGGCTAAGGGGTTGTGGTAGGCATGCTGGGTAATATCTTCCTTCTTGCCTATCAGCTCTGCAGCTTTGACCAGCCCCCTCATGCCTACCACGGTCAATACCATTCGAGACGACGTTAGCAAATGCCTGTAGCAGGTAAGGAGCTTCCGTCACCTTGCTCATGGCAAGCCGCATTCCCTGGCCAACCAACCATCTACGCCCAGCTATGGCTGTGAGCAAAGGAGGGCACATCATTTCAGCACAGTCCGTGGCCATCTTGCTTAGTTCTCCCTCAGCTGCTGTAGCTTGCTCGTCCAGGTTAGTCCGTGCCTGGGTTAGCTCATCCTTAAGCGCGTCACGCTCTTGAGCAATAGTGAAGGCTTATACGGTTACGGCGTTGGCATGATGGGCTTGCTCCTTAACGGTTGACTCAGCCACAACCAAGGCTGCCTGCAGAGACGTGATGGTTTTCTCGTGCTTACCCACCAGTGCTTCACGGCGAGCTATCTTCTTGTCAGCACGACTCACATTAGTCAAAGCCTTGATCAGACGGCGTCTCAAGGCTGCACCAACCATTACTTGGTGTGCAGAGGACACATCAAACTACTGTAGTAACGTCTCATGCTCCAGCTCGTCCAAATCCTGCGCCATTGCTGGAGGAGTGATGTGTTAAATAAATTCAGAGCACTCGGACTCCGCCTCCAACCTTGTTATGCTAGATAAATTCCATGCTAGGCATAGGCTAGTGTCAGGTTCCTCAGAATGTGGCTCCTCAGCATGGGTCACCGGAGGGGGTGGAGGTCTCATTGATGTCACGGGAGAGGGTTCCCTTTCCACCTCCTTCTCTTGGGCCACGGTCGATGGATCCGCCCTGTTATTAACACACATTAGTTTTGTTTATGGATCAATTTACTTTGAGTCTTAACAAAAGGTACTTACGTAGTGCCAGTGATGGGTTCCGTGATGGTGGGAGCTATAGAATTCACGGGGGTGGCCATCCAGACTTGCTCATCCGGGCGCGGTGAGGGGTCGACCTGGGCCGTAGCAGTGCTGCTTCCTTCCTGGAACTGCGGATGGTCTTTCCTTAGCTTCTTCGGAGGAGCATTATGTGCCCCCGCCCCGTCCTCTAGAGTTTTTGCTACCTTCCTGTTAGTCTTTCTTTTTCTGGATTTGGGCTTGGGGGACCCAGAGGCTTGGGTAGTTTCTTCATCCTCACAAGTGCGGTTGTCAGCAGGGTTGGTGAAATCTTCTTCTTCTGCTTCCTCCTGGTGCGGCACAGTACCCTCAAGCAGCAGTTCTCCACCATCTTCGTTGTGGAAGTCAAGCGGGGATTTCTCAATCATGGGCTCTCCCCCATCTGATCTCAGCTTGGTGGTTTCTTCCAGCGGGATGGTTTTGTATGCGGTCGCATCAAGAAGGGGGAGTTCATTTTCTTTCAGCGGGCGGAATCCTTCATGAACTTTCATTGGGTCGCCTTGGCGCAATAATCCATGTAGGTTCATCTCTACGGATATATCCATATATACGGATCAGTAAGGTCACAAAATACAAATGTGGCATTTTTTACATCTACAAATATAAGTGGAGCTACCCTGCCTACGTTCGGTTAGAAAGCACGGATACATATCCTCCCTTCCATAGTAGTAGCGGCTTATCCCTACTAAACACAGAAAGTGCTCCGGCAAACCCCTATGGAATTCTGTATGTTGGGTATCTAGAATTTTCAAATCCTTACTACTATAGTCTTTGGATTTGGGAAGAAATTATTTGGGTACTCGGGTTTTGAGGACGAATGGGGTAGGGAATACTTTCTCATCAATGAAAAATTAATGATCGTACCAGCTCTTAAGGGTGTCTAAGGGCTTCCTATACGTCATGGGGGCGTTCCCGGATCGTTTTTTGAACGACAGCCACCCATTCACTAGTTGGAGGGAGTAAAAGACCCTAAATAGATTTATGGTCGGGGTTACTCCGCATGTATGGCAGGTAATCTCAAATTGATTGATTTTACACGCCCCTATGCAGTGCAGCTGGGTTATATGGAAGTCATAATATAAAAGTAGATCTACAAAAAACTTGGATAAGGGGATGCGGTAGTTAGCCGAATCGAATAGGCGCGTGTACACGCCTATCTTTCCCCTCGGTGCATCCGTAATCGCTTCACCTTCACCTGGATAGGTTGGGTGTACGCTTCCGGGAATATAATACTTAGACAAAAAGTCTATGTATTTCTCCGCAGGCATCACGTTCTGGACATCCGTAATAAGGGGATTATCCTCTACCATGTTTTATAAAAAGGGTTTGAAAGGCGTGATGATCTAACCTGCGATGGTGGAAATCCGTGGAATAAGAGGCAAAAGATGGAAGGAAGAAGCTTGGGAATAACATTGGCGGAATGAATTTAAACTTTGTGTGTAACAGTAGCACACACCAACTCTTATATAGGGTTGCCTCGATGTCCGAGGTAACGTAGATGTTTGCCACGTGTAAGCCACTACGCCCATCCAACGGATGGGATTTCTGACACTTCTGAAAACGTCAAAACGGACCCACGGGTCACTTCTTAACAGTTTTACGTGGCTCAATGGTGGGCATTAATGGTGCACTTTTGCAGGTGTGCGACTGACTAGTTGAATACCATTAATGCATTCATTCTTGTGTCAAGATATGCGGTCATACGTAAGACCATATTCAATGTTAAATTTAATTTGTCCCGGTCGTCACGTGCGGCTGAGGTATCATTGGCATGACATTCCTAAATCAGGTTTCCACGTGCGGCAGAAACAAATTTTTGAAAACTTTACCATTCCCTAAGGATCTTTCTTGGTACGTCCGGGGAGCATCTTGATAGTCTAGAGGTTACGCCTACGGCTGTAACAACTAGACTAGGGGGACATGATGACGTATAGTCCCCAGCCGGGTCATGAACCCGGCCCACGGGTACTACCCGTATCCGGCCCATCACGGATGGGTGGGAATAATGTTATTTAAGCTTATGGGCTTGGATGAACAGTAACCGCACATACGTGTGCGGCCCACGTCCCGACATGCCCGGTGTAGGGTTAGACAGAATCATACTCCTACTATGATTAGGTTTTATCTCAAAAGAGAGGATATTCACTCACCATAATTAGAACATATCAATCAATCTAAATCTGGTAATTATCCTTTCCTTGGGGCCGAAGCATCAGTGAAAGCCCATTAGGGTTTCACTGCCTATATAAGGAACCGCCAAGGGTTCCACAAAGGTATTACATTCTACACACTCACATCTTATCCGATTCCTATAACCCTAACCGATTACTTACTCTCACGTTGGAGTCTAATCGTGGGAAACATTCCCACGGTAAGCCTAACGCGTGTTTTTTTAGTGTGCAGGATCCCAACCAGATAATTCACTTGGTGCAGGAGCCGGAATCCAGCCAACCCGAATTATGCCTAATTCAGGTCTAGCAAGGATCACCCAACTTTTGTATCACCAACATTAGACGGGTCCGACCGTCTAAGTTTTATTTGACAAAAACGTTAATCTTTCGGTTTTAGCCGAAAAGACGTAAAACTTAGGTATATAGTTTTATAACTTGGAAAAATATTTATACTTATAATTTATATAACATGTCCCATTTTAATATCAATATATATATATATATATATATATATATATATATATATATATATATATATATATATATATATATATATATATATCTTTATTTATGATTATTATAAACTAGTGGGTTTTATATATGTATATTTTATATAAATTTTTGAGTGCTTATATTATATACTATTTATTTACAAAATCAGTCCTAAATTTTAAGTTCACTAAAATATCCATATCCAGAGTTCTATATTGAGATAGGACCTCAAATTTTTATGACAGAAACGACACGATATGTGCTTCATTTAACCCCTGTATAGCAACTGATGAATCAACCTCTAAGTATTTTAATAAATTCGTCCAAAACAGTGTAGGCAGATTTGCACTCCAATCTTGTTTTGATCATATCTCACTCATTATAATGATTCCATTGCATGGCCAACTCTCACATGTGTATAAGACTAATTACTTAATGTATATCAATTAATCTATGCCATTTTTACTAGTTATCATATGGTCAGCTTCTGTTTTATACAGCCTACTTGTTTGAGCTATATTTTATCGTTCTTTTATATAACTATTAATCATTTTAATCATATTTATCAACACAAGATCCCCACACAATGTTTTTCTCATCATATATCATCATATACATATACGCTAAGAATAAAATATACATTTACATTTACAAAATAATCAAGTAAATGGAAGAATAAATCTTGTTACCAACTAAGATTGTGAAGGTGATGATCAAAACATGGATTTTGATCACACAACTTGTGATAAATCAACACCAACTTTTAAGACCAACCAAATTTGTAAAATTCTTGTAGAAATCAGCCCTAGGACATCATCAAATCACCTCCTTGGATGTTATATGGATCACCAATCAACAAGGTTTCAAAGGAGCATCATAATATGTGTATATAACACAAAGTTTATGGCTAAATTAATCAAAAATGGGTATTCTATGGTGGATTTGGGACGGAAATGAGAGAGAGAAAAGGGAGGATGAGAGTGGTTTTGCATGTATGTGTTTAGGAGAAATGATTTTGGCTTGGATGGTTTTTAGGAAGTTATACAAGCGTATTAGCTTCTAAGTGAAGCTTTTGACACCTAAGGGTGTAAGGAGCATTTGTGGCCGTACCATATTAGTGGGGTAGGGCAAAACTTGTTTTGTCTCATCCCACTAATTTACGGGTATTCCTTGATTCTAGTTTCCTCGATTTGTGTGCCCTCAGGTCGTTTTACGAAAAATGTTTTTATAAATTATGAATCAACGGCACAAAACGAATCTAATAAAAATTGTCTCATCAAAAACGGAGTTCAAAAACATAAATACGTAATCCTAAGGTTTTTGGTTTAGTCGTGAAGGACGTTAAATTATGCACGTAAGTCCTAATCTCTTCTCGTAAATTTGTGAGTTTATGAACCAACACAAATTTAAAATCCCAATGTAATATTCACGGATAAATTTATTTCCTGAAGTGTCGGACTGTCACCAAAACGGTGTATGTAAACGTAAGCACGTAACGTAGAATCCTCTGGTTTAGACGTAGTCGATGCTACTTCAAGTTGTAAACCCAAATTTCTTCCCAAAAATAAGTGAGTTCTTAATATAACATTAAAATAATGTTTTTAAATAACACTTGAGAATAAAATATCACCATAAATTGACGGATTGTCACAGCTGATCCCCGTCGTGCCACATTGATTGGTAAGCGAATTTATGTATGAGAAGATTTACATAGCGTGATTTTTGTGACGACACGCTAATTTAGATGGGCAAATTGTTTGTCGGGTGCGCGGCCCGTTGTTTGTTATAGTAGGTAGCAATGTCATTCGACTGGTAATAATCCAAAGCAATCCAAATAATAATACAAATAATGATAATAATGTTACCTATAATGGTAATATTGAGACTACGGTTTCATGGACGGTTTTAGATGTGTGACTTGATTTATATATTGCCTGACTAGCAATACAAGGACTCACTTCTGATATTATACTTGTGTTCTGATTTCTATGACTGTTTTATGTAACGGTCTTATTAAACTCTATGAATTCACTCGGCATTCGCTGATATAATTTTCGCGTGTTTTATCTCAGGTGCTTGAAGGTAACTTGGATAGAGATCGACTCTGATGGCCTACATAATAAAATTATTCATTCGATCTATGTTTTGTAAACTTTATGACTGTGTAATTTGGGGACCTACTGTAAACTTAAAACTTTTATTCGAATTAATGTATTTTAAACCTTGTACAACAATTTTTATGCGTTGTCTATGATTGGAGTTATTGTGATATCCCGTAACACTTTACTGACCCTTCCGCTGACCCGATACGAAATTTGAGAGTGTTACAGTTTGGTACCAGAGCTCTCGTTATCGACAACAAAAGATTTTTAAAAACCAAGGTTTTGAATAAAACATTTCAAAATCTTTTAACTATAAACATTTTCTTAAAATATTTGAAAAATCTTTTGACTATAACGTTGCCAAAGATCTCTGACGTTACCAACAAGCCTTATTGAGAAGATATATATGTTGATATATATAATTTAATTTATATATGTGTATATATCGTGAATTCTATATGTAACTTTTTAATGATTATTTTATGCTAATACGAGATATATTATAAATGCAAATTGTCATGGTTGACCCCAATATTCCTGTAGAGAACCATGATATCCCCGAACCTAACATAGATGACAACCCTTATTTAGACTTAGTGGATTATAATGTAGATGAGCATATAGATGATGAATAGGAGGAACCATTTGAGGACCCCAAGCCCGAGATAGGACTAGGAGATCAGATTGCCCCTCAGGTTGATGTTATAGAGAATGATAATGATAATGTTGGTATTAAGGATGATGATGAGATTGGTATAGATAATGTAGGTAATGAGGATGACGACGAGGATGTCGAGGAGGAGGTAGGTATAGATGATGAGGTTGATGATGATGAGGCTGAGCTTATTTTCCCTTATGATGTAGAGGAGGGTGAGCCCTTACCCCCTCCAGTTGATTGGTCTGATTTTGAGTTTGAGTTACTTAGAGATGAATTGTCTGAATCATCTGAATCTGATTCTGAATCAGAGGTTGATGAGAATGATGATGCGCCTGATGGTACTGATGGGATTTCTACTCGTAGGCATGTGATAGGAGAGTCGTCCAGAGTTCGAGAGGCTACTCATATTGATGGACTTGCAGCTTGGGCCTTGAGACGTGATTTAGATGCTTCCCGTGTTCAAGGTAGTATGACAGAGATTGGTTTAGGTGTTGTTCAGACTCATGTTGCTTATTTGGAGTCGAAGACTAAGATTGGTGAGAAAGAGTGAGTGTTGCTTAATTTGTATTTGACTGATGTGGAGCGTGGTTTGAATGAGGCATTTAGGAGATTGTTTGTGTTGGAAAGTGGTGAGTATGCCGAAATGAAGAAAAAGGTGAATACTATGGAGATTCAGTTGAGTGTAGCTCGTGCGATGCGTGAGAAGGCTGAAAAAGATTTGAATATATCTATTGGTTGGAACAGTAGGTTTTATACTGAGATGGTTGAGAAAGGAGTGATTCGTAAGCGCCCAGCTGAAGATGTGTCTTGTGATCGTCCGAAGAAGATACCGAAGACGATGGATGATGGACCTTCTAGCAGTTCTCAGTAGACCAGTCTATCTTTAGTAGTATCTTTTGTATCTTTTGTAACTTTAATTAAACCGACCTATTACTTAGTAGATCTAGCACAAATTTTGGGCCTGTATAGTGCTAGAAACTTTGATGTGGAATGTAAATTAAGACAATGTGGTTGTTTCTAATCCAATGAAATATATATCTTTTTCTTGAATTCCATATCGTGCCTTATTTGTATCTTGATTATGAATTTAATCCATCTTATATGAATCCCTCGTTGGGTGAATGCTTAATATACTTTGAAATTGTGAAATTATAAAACCATGCCGCCCAAGAAAGCTGTGAATGAGGATGATGTACGTAGGATCATTGTAGAGCAAGTTGCCGCATCTATGACTGAATTTAGGGCAAATGCTAGAAATGGAGCTGGTAGTAGTGGAGTTGGCGGTAGTGGAATTGGTGGTACTAATGTGAATGTGAATGCTAATGCTGGAGGATATGTAGGAGGACTTGGACCTAATGCGCCTGAAGTCGGTGGTTGTACTTATGTGACATTCATGAAGTGTGAACCTCTACCTTTTAATGGAACTGAAGGTGCTGTAGGATTAAGCCAGTGGATTGAGAAGATTGAGTCGGTGTTTCGGATTAGTAAGTGTAAGGAGGAGGATAAAGTGACTTTTTCTATGGCTACTCTTAAAGGTCGTGCGTTGACTTGGTGGAATGGGAGAATTCCTTTTATGGGTATTGATGTTGCTAATACTACTCCTTGGGCTGAAATTAAAAAGTGGATGACTCTAGAGTTCTGTCCCCGTAGTGTTATTATACGATTGGAACAAGAATTGATTCATTTGAGAATGAAAGGTGTGGACATTGATAGCTATAGAAACCGATTCCATGAGTTGGCTTGCTGTGTCCTCGATTGGTGGAACTCGAAGAGATCTGAATTGAGCAATACATTAAAGGGTTGACCAAGAATATCCGAGGGGATGTGACATCATCAAAACCATTGACCATTGATGATGTCGTTCGAATGGCTTACCAACTCATTGGACAAATAATTCCGCACAAGGAGGATGAAGCACATATTGGTGAGAAAAGAAAGGGTGATGGCGATCGTGGAGGTCGAGGTGATAATAGGAAGAATTTTAATCGCCGTCAAAACCAAAGAAGGGGGAATGAAAATGCTCTTACCAATAATACACCACGCAATGATGAAAAGTGTCCTATGTGTGGTAATAAGAGCATGTTGGCGACTGCTGGAAATGCTGAAATTGCGGAAAGCTAGGACACAAAGTGGAAAAGTGTAAGAGGGGAGTTATTTGCTTCAATTGTAATGAAGAGGGTCATAAGAAATCGGATTGCCCTAAGTTGAAAAGGATTAGACCTGGAAGAAACCGCCAGGGTAGTGCCTATCAACTTGGAACGGTTGAGGTTAAGAAAGAGGATCTGAATGTCGTTACTGGTACGTTTCTACTCAACAATCATTAAGTTGTTGCTTTATTTGATTCAGGTGCTGATAGGAGCTTTGTATCCACTAAATTTAGTGCTCTTATTGACATTGAACCTGTTGAGATAAATATCAGTTACGAAGTGGAATTGGCTGATGGTAAATTAGTAGAAACTAATAAGCTGTTAAAAGGATGCTCTCTAAATCTCTTAAACTGTTCCTTTCTGATTGATTTAATGTGGATAGAATAGGTAGTTTTGATATTATTATTGGTATGTATTGGTTATCGTTGAATAACGATACAATATTATGTGGAGAAAATAAGGTTAAGATTCCTCTTAGGAATAGAACGTTACTAATTGATGGTAATCGAGGTGAATCCCGTTTGAAAATCGTTTCATGTATTAAAGTCCAAAAGTACATCAGGTGCGGTTACGAGCTATTCTTAGCTCAAGTGACCGGGAATGAGTCTAAGGAGAAACGATTGGAAGATGTACCTATTATCTGTTATTTTCCCGAGGTATTTCCTAATGATTTACCCGGACTTCCATCGATAAGGCAAGTCTAGTTTCGAATTGATCTAATTCCTGGTGCTGCACCGGTGGCACGTGCGCCTTACCGATTAGCACCTTCTGAATTAAAGGAATTATCCGAACAACTCAAGGAGTTTTCTGATAAAGGTTTTATTCGACCGAGCTCGTCGCCTTTCGGAGCTCAAGTCTTGTTCGTTAAGAAGAAGGATGGATCTTTCTGTATATGCATCGATTATCGGGAACTGACTAAGTTGACAATCAAAAATCGATATCCTTTACCAAGGATTGATGATTTATTTGATCAACTACAAGGATCTAGTGTGTATTCTAAGATAGACTTGCGGTCTGCATATCACCAACTTCGCGTCCGTGAAGAAGATATTCCAATCACTGCATTTAGAACTCGTTATGGACACTATGAATTTCAAGTGATGCCATTTGGGTTAAGTAACGCACCTGCGGTCTTCATGGATCTAATGAATCGAGTGTGCAAACCCTATTTGGATAAATTTGTGATCGTGTTTATTGACGATATTCTAATCTATTCTAAGAATAAAGAGGAACATGGGGAACACTTAAGGATTATCTTGACATTGTTAAAGGATTAAAGGTTGTATGCTAAGTTTTCGAAATGTGATTTTTGGTTGGACTATGTGAAATTTCTTTGTCATGTGATTAACAAAGATGGAATTCATGTTGATCCTACAAAGGTTGAAGCCATTATGAATTGGTCTGCACCGATAACGCCAACAGAGGTGCGACAGTTCTTAGGATTGGCTGGCTATTATAGGCGATTCATTAAATAATTTTCTTTAGTAGCTAAACCCCTGACCAAGCTAACTCAGAAAAATAAACCTTTCATTTGGGGAAGTGAAGAAGAAGGAGCATTTCAGATATTGAAGCAAAAATTATGTAGTGCCGCAATTCTATCATTACCCGACGGAAGTGAAGATTTTGTAGTGTTATGTGATGGATCTCTTAGAGGTTATGGAGATGTCTTGATGCAGCGAGAAAAGGTGATAGCTTATGCTTTTAGGTAATTAAGGAAGAATGAGGATAATTATACTACTCATGATCTTGAGTTAGGAGCTGTAGTCTTTTCTCTTAGGTTGTGGAGACATTATCTGTATGGCACAGAGTGTACCGTATTCACCGATCATAAAAGCCTACAGTATATTCTCGATTAAAAGGAATTAAATATGAGGCAACGAAGATGGATAGAACTGTTAAGTGATTATGATTGTGATATAAAATATCACCTGGGAAAAGCAAATGTTGTTGCTGATGCATTGAGTAGAAAAGATACCTATCAGGGTACGTTATCTAGTCTTGACTGTGCACAATAATTTGCCTGAGCAAATTAGAAATACGCAAATAGAAGCCTGTAAGAAAGAAAATTTTGTTGAAGAAGGGTTTCGAGGTGAAGGAGATCCTTTAGAGGTTAGAGCTGATGGAGTGAAATACTTAAGAGGTCGTATATGGATACCTAAGTTTGGAGGCTTAAGAGATTTAATCATGTTGCAATCCCATAAATCTAAATATTCCATTCATCCTGGATCTGATAAAATGTATCATGATTTGAAGAAGTCGTACTGGTGTCCGAATATGAAAGCTGATATTGCTATGTATGTTCTTCAATGTTTGAATTGTGAAAGAGTCAAATCTGAACATCAAAAGCCATCAGGACTACTTCAACAACCAGAGATTCCTGAATGGAAGTGGGAGCGAATCACGATGGACTTTATCACCAAGCTGCCTAGAAAATCATCTGGAAATAACTCGATTTGTGTCATTGTCGACAGACTGACCAAATCAGCTCACTTCATTCCAGTTAAAGAGCAGTTCTCATCAGAGAAGCTGACTCGTATTTATCTTGAGAATGATGTGTGTAAGCATGGAGTGCCTGTATCGATCATTTCTGATCGAGATCCTAGATTCGCATCGAATTTTTGGAAATCCCTCTAAAGATCTTTGGGAACGAATCTCGACATGACCACTGCTTATCACCCCGAAACTGATGGGCAGAGTGAAAGAACGATACAAACACTGGAAGATAGGTTGAGAGCTTGTGTGATAGATTTTGGTAAGTATTAGGATAAACATATGCCTTTAGCAGAATTTTCATATAACAATAGTTATCATGCTAGTATTAAGGCTGCACCGTTTGAACCTTTGTAGGGTAGGAAGTATAGATCTCCTGTATGTTGGAGTGAAGTTGGGGATACCCAGCTCACAGGACCGGAATTGATCCGGGAGACTACGGAGATGATAGTTCAGATTAAGAATCGGCTGTTGACTGCCCGAAGTAGACAGAAAAGTTACGCGAATGTGCTACGGAAACCGATGGAGTTTGAAGTGGGTGACCGTGTAATGTTGAAAGTGTCACCATGGAAAGGCGTCATAAGATTTAGAAAGAGAGGGAAATTTAATCCCCGCTATATTGGACCCTTTAATATTTTATCTGGAGTAGGTCCGGTGGCATACAAACTAGAGTTACCCCAAGAACTTCATGATGTTCACAACATATTCCATGTATCTAATCTGAAGAAATGTTTAGCAGTATGTGATGAGAAAATCTTGTTGGATAAGGTCCGAATTGATGAGAAGTTGCATTTTATCGAAGAACCCGTAGAGATTATGGATCATGAGCTAAAGCAACTTAAACAAAGTCGGATACCTATCGTCAAGATCTGGTGGAATTCAAAGCATGGACCAGAATTTACTTGGTAACAAGAGGATGAAATGTGGAAGAAATACCTACACCTCTTTGATTTCAATAAGAAACGGACATTAAAATGAAATGGATCACGAGGAAGTTGATCCCTTTTAGGAGGAAATGCTGTGATAATCTAACATTTTCAGGTAGTAAATTATTTTCTCGTATATTATTTTGAAACTAATTTTTGTGTTGGTTGATGAACTCACAATTTACGGGTTGAAATTAGGGCTTACGTGCATAATTTAACGTCCTTTACGACTAAACCGGAAACCCTAGGTTTACGTATTTACGTTTTTGAACTCCGTTTTTTATGAGACAATTTTTATTAGATTCGTTTTGTGTCGTTGATTCATAATTTATAAAAACGTTTTTCATAAAACGACCCGAGGGCACGCAAATCGAGGAAACTAGAATCGAGGAGTACTCGTAAATTATTGTGGATGAGACAAGTTAACACTTGCCCCACCCCCACAAAGGGACGACCAAGCTTAGCCAACACCCCTTTGATGTGTCAACTTAATAATAAAACTAAGGACACTTGTCCTTAGTTTTCACCAAAACCACTTACATCTTAAAACAACCAAACCATAAACTAGCTACCCTCATTTGTTACATGCAAAACAACCACAATCTCTCTCAAACTCTCTCTATTACCGTCCCACTCATCACCATAAACCACCATTTGATCAAAATTTAACCATGAATCTTATGTTAAACTTGCACAAGATGAAAGCCTTTTGAAGTCTTGTTGATTGGAGGTGATCCTAACATCTACAAAGAAGTTTCCTTGGAGTCTTGGGCTGATTTTTCTCAAGGTGTTCATATATTTGGGTGATCTTGAAGGTGGTCTTGGTTTATCATAAGATTGGTTATCAAAAACCAAGTCTTATTCTTAACTTTCACTATCTTGGTTGGTAACAAGATCATTTCTTCCATTACCTTGTTATTTTGTAAATGTAATTTTGTATTTTATTTATGAATGTATATGTATATGATGATAAACGATGATCAAAGTATTATGTGGGGATCTTGTGTTGATAAATTTGGTTAAAAAGATTAAAATCTACATGTAAAGATGTTAAAATCTTGACTAAAATTATAGGCTGTATAAAACAGTAAGTAACCATATGATAACTTGATAAAATGACTTGGATTATTGAATATACAGTAAGATATTTGATTTTTACATATGTGGAGAGTTGGCCACTTAATGGAATCAATAAAATGAGCAAGATATGATCAAAATGCTATTAAGGCTCAAATCTGTATAGTCTGTTTTGGACGAATTATTAGGGACACTAAGAGGATGAATGAGCAGTAGCTAAACCGGAGTTAATGGTAGCACATATTATGTAGTTTGTGCTGCCCAAATTTGAGCTTCTGTCTCCTTGTAGAACTCTAGATATGGCAAAAATGGTGAAAGTGATTTTGATAATCACATTTGGAAATAAAAGTATATAATATTAAATAAGCAATCAAGGAATATTATTATAAAATACATATATAAAACCCACTAACTTATGATAATACTTATAACATAAGTTTTATAATTTGATAAATAAGTATGACATTTTATAAATTTACAAATTGATATGTTTTCTAAGTTATAAAACTATATATATAAGTTTTACGTCTTTTCGGCTAAAACCGTAAGATTAACGTTTTCGCCAAATAAAACTTAGACGATCAGACCCGTCTAATGTAAAATATTTATAACTCATCTACTGATATGTAAGTACATTTTATAAGTAAAAACCGATAAAACCCGAGCTTTATAACTTATGACATTAACGGGCCAAAGTAGCCTTATTGGACTATTAACCCAACTAGTTTGGCTAAACACTAATGGACTTACTCATGGGCTTAACCCACTTGGGCCCAACATATGAGTATAGGCCTGGTATTAAAAGTATAAATGGACTAATATAATTTATTGGGCTTTTAAAGGGCTTATTGGGCCTTAATATGTAAACAAGTTAAAACTAGTATAACTAGACTAAAAATTTACTAACACATAACACTATAATGATTGAATAAAGATATAAAATCCCACTTGATCATCATTATACTTATAATATCATCATATATATACATAGCCATTATTTTTATAAATTCATTGGACAAGAGTCTAAGACCGAGTATTATTTATATAGGTTTCCGTGATTGAAGCACGCACCGTCGCCGATAACCCGCCTTTATTAATCATCGTGAGTTCATAGCCTCACACTCTTATAAATGTTTTATAAAATGTTTTGTAAATCCGCGAGGGATATAAAATGCTAGTTTTTGATAAAAATAGAACACAAGTAGTCCCGATGGTATGCTTATTGATATGGACCCGAATGATGCTATGACCCAATGAATGAGATAAAATGGATTATTAGTAGTTAGGTTATGACACTTAAAGTCCCATTAGTATTAATTGTGAACTACCAGGATTTGGTAGACGCTTATGTATATAATAGTACTATTCGAGGAAGATCACCCCAGTTCGTGCCTTGACGGTGGATCCCCGTCCTGCCACATTGATTGGTAAGCGAATTTACGTATGAGAATATTTACACAGCGTTATTTTTGTGACGATACGCTAACTTAGATGGGCACATTGTTTGTCGGGTTCGCGGTCCGTTGTTTGTTATAGTAAGGTAGCAATGTCATGCGGCTAGTAATAATCCAAAGCAATCCAAATAATAATAAAAATAATGATAATAATGTTACCTATAATGGTAATATTGAGACTATGGTTTCATGGACGGTTTAAGATGTATGACTTGATTTATATATTGCCTGACTAGCAATACGAGGACTCACTTCTGATATTATACTTGTGTTCTGATTTCTATGACTATTTTATGTAACGGTTTTATTAAAATCTATGAATTCACTCGGCATTCGCTGATATAATTTTCGCATGTCTTATCTCAGGTGCTTAAAGGTAACTTGGATGGAGATCGACTCTGATGGCCCACATAATAAAATTATTCATTCGATCTATGTTTTGTAAATTTATGACTGTAATTTGGGGACGTACTGTAAACTTAAAACTTTTATTCGAATGAATGTATGTTAAACCTTGTACAACCTTTTTTATGCGTTGTCTATGATTGGAGTTATTGTGCTATCCCGTAACACTCTACTGACCCTTCCGCTGACACGATACGAAATTTGAGAGTGTTACAAACGTGATGAAAGTCCTCCTAGGTATGATCGATGTAAGCCAACACATGTTGAGGGTTTTGCACGGTATGATCGACAAACTGCTAAGTATGATACTCAGAGGATTGCTACTGTTGCTGGGAATAGGGAAACTGTTGGTACTCAAGTGGTTCAGCAAAGTGGGATTCAGTGCTTTAATTGTCAAGGTTATGGGCATATGGAAAAGGAATGCAGAAAGCCGAAACGAGTTAAGGATTCTGGTTATCATAAGGAAAAGATGCTGCTATGTAAGAAGATGGAAGCTAGGGTTAAATTGTCGGCTGAGGAAGGAGCAATGATATGATACTGATGATGAAGCCTCTGACCAAGAACTTGAAGCACATTACTCATACATGACAAAGGTTGAAGAAGTTCTTTACGTCACTGAAGATGACAATGGTCCTATCTTTGATACTGAACTAATCGATAAGATACACACTGAAGACGAATATAATGTGTTTAGTAATATTCATGAGCATTGGCTACCCAAAGCTATTACTGACACATGTATGATGGAAACGGTTGATAACAATACCACACCTAATTCATCAGACATGTGAAATAATGAGTATGTGGATGATCAACATGCAAATGAGTATGATGATGATGAGGAGCGTATTGCTCTTGCTAACTTAATTGCTTCTTTACAAAAAGATGTCAAAGAAACTAGAAAAAGTCAAAAGAAATTAAAGAAGGCAAACGTTACACTCACTCAAAATTTTGAAGAAAGCAAAGCTGTAGTTATAAAATCTAGTGAGCTTCTTGCAAGTTGCAGAGCTGAGCTTATTCAAAAAGACAAAGAGCTTGCTAGTTACAAAGGGGGTGTTGTTACTACTGTAAAGGATGTTTTTGAAACTAAATACAACGAAACTCTTAAGCTTTTAGAATAAGAGAAACGTAATTATAACACTTCTTTAAGTACGAAACGACACAAAACGTATCTTGCTACCACCAAAGTGAATGAGTTAGCTCAAAAGATTGATTTTCTTCAAGAGGATAAAATTAAACTAGTCACTACGAAAACGGAAGAGGTTTGTTAGAAGTAATTAAAGTGATGGTCATATAATATATCGTTGTGAAGCTCGTGAAAAATATCATTTAATGATGTCGAGAGTTTTTAGTTATTATTGTTTATGTAACGGGATTTAGTCCCGAACATACAAATGAGGAAGGCCTCCTAAACATTTCTTAGTTAGTATAAAAGGCTTCCTAATCCTCATTTGTGTGTGTGCTTTCCATTTTGATTAGTTTTAGAGAGAGAAAGGTGTTTGTTTTTCTCTGACTAGGAAATCACCAACTTTGTATTTCTTTTCTTTTCTTCATCTTAATCTAATCCTTCTTTTTTAGTTTAATCATCATCATGTTATTTGTGTTTGATTAGTCGTGTGATTTAGTATTACAAGTGGTATCATTCGCCAAGGGATTCGTAGCTAGCGTTGGTGTTGATTTGGTGTGGATTTGGTATTGATTTCGGGTTTTTTTTGGTTTAGAATATTGGATTCGATTAGTAGTTGAGGTTTTGAGGTGGTGTTATTGGTGTGATCGACGTGGTTATTGATTTTGGTGGATTCGTGATTGTGTTTTGGTGGGTTAGCATCTTCTCTGTCGACTCTAACTGTATTTCCTTATTTCTCGGATATTTCTTCGGAAAAGGGTTTGGTATTCCGAAATTTTTCCATTTCGGAAAAGGGTTTCTAAATCTCTGAAAAACTCATTTTCTCTGAAATTCAAGGTATTCCGAAAAAGCAGTTTCTTCTGAAATCCCTTTTATTCTGAAGAATTTACTGAAAAGGTCTTTTATTCCGAAGAATTTACTGAAAAAGGTCTCTTTTTCCGAAGATTTTACTGAAAAGCCATTATTCCGAAGATTCAACTGAAATCCAAGTATTCTGAAGATTCTACTGAAATCCAATTATTCCGAAGTTTTTACTGAAATTACATTTTTTCGAAGTTTTTACTGAAAACCCACTTATTCCGAAATTTTTTCTGAAAACTTCCTTTATTCCGAAGAATCCCATTTTTCCGAAAAAGTGAATATTCCGAAATAGTTTTATTCCGAAAAAGTGTTTATTCCGAAAAAGTTATTTTTCCGAAAAAGCCATTTTTTCCGAAAAAGCCATTTTCTCCGAAAAATTCTTTTTTTCCGAAAAAGCCATTTTCTCTGAAAAACTCATTTTTCCGAAAAACCATTTATTCCTAAAAAGCTGTTTTTTCTAAAAAAGCCATTATTCCGAAATTTTTTTCAAAACAGTTTGTGTTTTTTTGGCCTTGGAGTTTTTGGTTTCAGGAGAGCTCATTTTTGGGGGATTTAATCATATTTAGGGGATTTTAACTTCAACATTCTACTTTCTACGAATTGAGATCCTGTTTTTCACACGACTTCTAAGATGACGTCTCAACAAGATATACGCTACGGGTACTGAGAATCGTCCTCCCATGCTCACCAAGGAGAACTACACTACATGGGCTAGCCGTCTCCTTCGTTATGCAAAATGTAAACCTTTGAGAAAATTGATCGTCAAATCGATTCAACAAGGTCCGTATGTTAGAAGAACCATCATTGTGCCTGGGGACCCTACGAATGCTAACCTAGTGGCTGACTCAAGTCATGAGCAAACGGATGAAGAATTAACTGAAGCTGAATCTAAACAACTCGACGCTGATGATCAAGCAATTCAAGTCATCCTTATGGGACTTCCCGAAGATGTTTATGCTGCTGTCGATAGTTGTGAAACCACACACGAGATGTGGCTTAGGATTCAGAAAATGATGAAGGGGAGTGAAATTGGTTTACAAGAGAAGGAAACTAAGTTGCTTCGTGAATGTGAGAAATTTACGTCTACTGAAGGGGAACAAATTGAACCTTACTATCATGGATTTTCAACCCTCATGAATCATCTTAGAAGAAACAAACATGAACCTGCACAAATTGCTGCAAACATCAAATTTCTTGATAATCTTCCTTCTGAATGGTCAAGATATGTCACTCTTGTCAATCAAACCAAGGATCTTCATGTAGTGGACTACACTCAAGTATATGATTATTTGAAGATGAATCAAGATGAAGCTAATGAAGTTAGGGCTGAAAGACGTGCCAAGACACAAGATCCATTGGCTTTCATGGCAAACTCTCTATCATCTATGTCATATCCCATGGTACCTTACCATCAACCCTTATGGATATCAACCTCCTGCTGCTGTGAACTACTTACAACAACCCATTGCTTGTTTAGATGACATCACCGATCCAACTCATGGGATTAACACTGGTCTTGCACTTCTTGCAAAGGCATTCAAATTTACAATTAACCCCACGAACAACAATCAGAGAATCTCCTCGAACACTAGAAAGAGGCAGATTGCTCAACCTTTCATGAATGCAAATCAAGATCGCCAATTGGTAGTTGCTGGGAACACGGGGACACAGTATGGTCAGAATGTTGGGAATGCAGGAAATCAATATGGACAAACTCGGGGTCAGAATCCGAATGCTCCAAATGTGGGTAATCAGAATGGGTTAATTGTTGTGCCAGCGGTTGGTAATCAGATGGGAAATATTGTGGCTGCAAGGGCTGAGAACACTAGTATGGGAAATGGAAACAACAATCGTTAGTTTCAGTGCTACAACCGTAGCGGAATTGGTCATTATGCTCGAGATTGCACAGCCAAAAAGAAGAGGGATGCTGATTATCTTCAGACTCAACTTCTCATACCACAAAAAGAAGAGGCAGGGATTCCACTTCAAGCTTAGGAATTTGATCTTATGGCTTCTGCTGCAGAATATGACGAGGAAGAAGAGGTGAATTCCAACTACATCTTGATGGCAAACTTACAGCAAGCATCAACCTCAGGAATGCATGATGACAAAGCTCCCGTCTATGATTCAGACGGTCCCTCTGAAGTACATCCAAGTTTTGATGATAATGATATATATAATATGGCTAATCAGGAGGAAGAGTATACTGAGATGCTTGAGCCTTACATTGAGACGAATCAAAGGAATAATAGTAATATTATTTTAAATGAGCCTAGTGTAGACCTTAGTGTGGATCAAGTTGCTCAGCCTACAACCCTTCCTGATGAGACTCATGCGTATTATAAATCTCTATTTGATAAGCTTGCTAAGGATGTAGATCATGCTACAGTGGTTAATAATAAGTTTAGAGAAACTAATGCCAAATTGACCACTGAGCTTGCGGGATATAAGGAACGGGAGAAATGCTTTGAAATTCATCAGGCTAAAATTAAAGAACTTGAACAGGCCGATGCTAAATCTGTTTATCAAGAAAAGTGCACCACCAAGAAATTAAATGCCTTACATTTAAGTAGTGCTAAAAAGATAAGCGAATTGAATGAAGAAATCACGTCTCTTAATAAACAGCTTTCAACTGAAAAATCTACCATTTTGGAGTTAAAAGAAGAACGAAAAAAGTTGAAATATGATTTCAAAATTCGAGAAGATGGGCTTCTTGAGGATTTTTGCAAAGCTCAGGATAGGATTAGAGAATTATACAACCTTTTTGTTAAACGAGGCCAAACTATGCAGACGATAAATATGCTAGCACCAAAAGTGAATGAGATAAATTACACTCGATACAAATTGGCTTTAGGTTGTCCTCTTCCCCCTAATCCCGGATACCTTAAGCAAGTTCAGGCCACTAATGAAACTTTATATAATGGTAGTGTGCTATTGTCTGATGAGCATGATCCTCCTATTGTGCATGATTCCAAGGAAACTACTGAACTTGCTAAAGAGACTCGTTTAAGAATGAAAAAGCTTGATAAAGAAGTGACACCCGTTTATTATCTGAAAATCAATCCTCCAACTGTTTTTGTTCGGTCTAAAACAAGTACTGAAATGCTTTTGCTACCAATTGAGGAATTGTCTGATGACCCTCCTAAACCGAGTATCACATGCCGATTTCTAAACGAGCTTAAAGATAACTTTGTCATTCTTAAACGTGTTGTTAATTCCAAAATAACTGGAGGAAATTTTACATCACCTGTTCAAATTGAGGTCCAGAAAATTCTTCAAAACGATATTAATCCGATTATTAATCAAGTTGATGCTAGGTTAGGTAATTTGGAAAACGCTTTTCTGAAAGAATTTGCCAACTTTGTTGAAGACTTTAAATCTTTAGCGAAGGAAGCTGATGAATCTCTTGATAAAATCAAAGTTTTGGAAAATGATCTTGAACGCCTCGCTAAAGCAAGTGATTGTATTGATAGCAGCCCTGTTGAGTTAAGTACCTCTGTGTCGCAAAATGAAAACCTTCAAACTAGGCTTGATCTTATGAAAGAGAAAATGGAATCCTATGTCATTAAAAAGGATAAAGGATTCATCGACCTTTGGAATAAATTTGTCAAAAAATGTGATGAATGCAAATATGACAAGATTTCTTATGAAAAAGCTTACAATGAAATGCAACAAACTATCGCTCGGTTGCAGGCTCAGTTAGGAGGGGTTAAGGAAACGAATTTGGCCACTTTAGGGTTAGAGAGTGCTAGTGATGGTAATGTTCAGAAGCTTAAGGCTAAGATTCCAAATTTAGAATCTGTTGTCGTTTCATATAAACGGGCTATTGAACAAAGCAAGTCTGTCTATCAGAAACTTATTGATAAAATCCGTGAGAACTGTAAATTAAAGGCTTTGTTAAAAGATAAGACTTCTGAGCCTAGCTCGAGTGCGGATACGATGATCCAGAAACCAGCTACCTCGGGACCCACTCGTATAGCTGTAACACCATTTCCTAAGGTTGTTGGAATGAAAGCTGCTGTTATAGCCCCAGGAATGTTTCGCGTTAGACTTTCCTCTCAAACTAGGGTAGATATCTCTGTGCCTAGCATCCAACGTAAAGCAAGCGTTAGGACAAAACCGACCACTATCGCACAACCACAAGTCATTGATTTAAAAATGCTAATTCTAACAAACGTGTGTCTTTTTCTATAGGAATGAACAACTACACTAAGAGCAGAAGGCCACAGCCTACGAGCAATACAAGGAATGATAGGGTCCCTTTTACCTCTAGAAGTAGTCGTCCCAAGGCTAATAATGTGGAAGTAGAAGAACACCGTAGGAATTTATCATTTTTTATTCATAATCAGAAACTTAATTCTTCTGAATGTAATGACTTTAAACTTGCTATTCGGAATGAAAAATCTGAAGTAATTTGTGCTAAATGTAATAAATGTTTCTTTAATTTTAGTCATGATGTTTGTGGTTTGACTATGAATGGTTTGAACTATGGTGGTTACACTCGCCTTGACAAGTTTTCTATCAGCGAAACACATAGCACTCCTAAGGCTAAAGTGTATGTTTCGAAAATTAAGCAGGTAGGGTCCACTGAAAATCTTGCTACGCATAGAAGTCATAGAGTTACCTCTAAGTGGTTGCCTACTGGAAGATATTTTACCTCTAATGGTCATGTTATTGATTCTAGTAGATCTCATACTGACAGTGAAATGTCGGTATGTGATATGACTTGATTATTACCTAACCATACAGGAACCTATTTCTTCGGTTGCCAAATTTTATCTTCTCTTATCATTGGTATGATGTTGAAATTTGTCTCTGGTGCGTGGACTCGGGCTGTTCCAAACATATGATTGGGAATCGAAGTCTTCTCAAGAACTTTGTATGGCGTTTTATGGGAACTGTTTGATTTGGAAATGATCATGTTGCGGCAATTCTAGGCTATGGTGATCTTCATTGGGGTAATATTATCATCACCAGAGTTTCTTTTGTTGATGGCTCGGGACACAATTTGTTCTCGGTTGGCCAATTTTGTGATTCAGATTTGGAGGTTGCCTTGAGAAGTCATACTTGTTTTGTTAGGGATCTTGAAGGAATTGATCTGTTGAAAGGAAATCGCACAACAAACCTTTACACCATTGATCTTTTTCAAATGTCTGTTGCATCTCCAATTTGTCTCATAGCCCGGGCCACATAAACAAAATCATGGTTATGGCATCAACGGTTATCTCATCTCAATTTCGATGCCATCACTCAACTTGCAAAAGATGATCTCGTTACCGGTCTTCCAAAGTTCAAATATACTAAAGACCATCTTTGTCCGTCATGTGAGCAAGGTAAAAGCAAGAAGAAGCCTCACAAACCCAAACCTGTTCCAAATTCGACGAATAGGTTGCATCTCCTTCATATGGATTTGTGTGGCCCAATGAGAATCAAAAGTATTAATGGTAAGCGGTATGTCCTTGTGATTGTGGATGATTATTCTCGTTACACATGGGTTCATTTTCTAGCTTCGAAAGATGAAGCGTCGGATGTAATCATCAATTTCTTGAAGAAAACATCAGTGCTACTTCAAGCCCCTGTTATCATTGTAAGAACGGATAACGGTACAGAATTCACCAATCAGAAACTGAAAGCTTATTTTGACGAAGTTGGGATTTCTCATCAAACTTCGGCTGTAAAAACTCTAGAGCAGAATGGAGTTGTGGAACGGAGGAATCGTACGTTAGTTGAAGCTGCTCGGACGATGCTTCTCTCCTCCAGTGCACCGTTATTCCTTTGGCCTGATGCTATAGCAACTGAATGTTATACTCAAAACCGCTCCATTATTCACACCCGCTTCAACAAAACACCTTATGAGATCATTAATGGAAGAAAACCGGATATTTCATTTTTACATGTCTTTGGTGCTTTATGTTATCCGAAGAATGATCGTGAAGATATCGGTAAACTTGAACCTAAAGGTGATATTGGTTTTTTCATTGGTTATTCTTCAACTGCTTGTGCTTACAGGGTTTATAATCGAAGGACAAGAAAGGTAATGGAGACAATGAATGTTACCTTTGATGAACTCTCGGGTATGGCCTCTCAACATAGAAGTTCACACCCCGAGCTTCAAGGTCAGACTTTTGGACACGTAAGTTCAGGACTCACGCTTCAATTTGCACCGTCAGCAATCTCATCGCTACAACCTTCGGAATGTGACTTGGAAGTATTATTTGGGCCAATTTATGATGAATATATGGAGGGTCCTTCGTCATTTGGTGTTCCTCAAAATGCCCCGGCTACACCTGTTGCGGTAGTTCCAGAACCACCTACTGCATCTACACCAACGACACCCATTTTTGCACCATCTACGTCAACCTCAACCATATTGACTCCAAACATTCCAACCACGTCTCCGACTGCTGACGTAACTCAACAACATTCTCAGCAAATTCATACTCACGTTCATCTTCAGAATGAAATTGTTGCTGAAAATGCAAACAATGCGATGCTCGACGAACATGAGTTTGTTAATCCATTTGCGGCTTCCACAAGTTCTACTCAGCCTTCAACATCATATGTGGATCCGTCGAGCTCGCATCAAATTTCTCATACACTTCCACATGAACAAAAATGGACTAAGATTCATCCTTTGGTTCAAGTGATTGGTAATCTCTCAAGACCAGTCTCTACACGCAATCAGCTGCGTACCGATGGTGATATGTGTATCTATGCACTATTAGTCAGCACAATGGAACCTACTAGTGTGAAAGAAGCAATGACTGATGCATCATGGATTGAGTCTATGCAAGAAGATCTCAATCAGTTCATCCGGCTTGATGTATGGGAGTTAGTACCTCGACCGGACAACATAGATCCGCTTACTCTGAAATGGTTATTCAAAAACAAGATGGATGAGGAGCAAACGGTCATTAGGAACAAGACTCGGTTAGTTGTGAGAGGTTATAAACAACAAGAGGGAATTGATTTCGCTGAATCCTTCGCCCCGGTTGCTCGAATGGAAGCTATCAGGATTTTCTTGGCATACGATGCACACAAATCGTTCACTATGTATCAAGTGGACGTGAAGACAGCTTTCTTGCATGGACCGTTAAAAGAAGATGTGTATGTATGTCAACCTGAAGGTTTCATCAACACCGAACATCCAAGCCATGTCTACAAGTTGAAAAAGGCAATTTATGGTTTGAAACATGCACCGAGGGCATGGTACGACGAACTAGCATCATTTCTTCTACAAAATCACTTCAGCAAAGGAACCATTGATCCAACTTTGTTTATCAAGCACTACGGCAACGACATATTGGTGGCTCAGGTCTATGTAGATGATATTATATTTGGTTCTACTAACCCAAAATATTCCATATTATTTGCAAACCTTATGAAAAGTCGATTTGAAATGTCTATGATGGGGGAAATGACGTTTTTTCTTGGTCTCCAAGTTCACCAATCCCCCCGTGGCATTTTCATCTATCAGGCTAAATATGTGCTTGAAATTCTAAAGAAATTTGGAATGGAAAATTGTGATCCTATTGGTACTCCAATGGACACTAAACACAAGCTTGATTTTGATAAGAAAGGGACATTTGTAGATGCTACAAAATACCAAAGTATGATCGGTTCCCATATGTACTTAACCTCAAGTAGACCGGACATTGTGCATGCTACTTGTTTATGTGCTCGGTATCAGGCTAAGCCAACCGAGAAGCACCTCAAGGAGGTTAAAAGGATCTTTCGTTATCTCCGGGGAACCATTCACATGGGCCTCTGGTATACGAAGGATTCTGGGTTTAATCTCACTGGTTTTTCAGATGCCGACCATGTAGGATGTCATGATTCATTCAAGAGCACTTCCGGTGGCGCACAATTCTTAGGTGAGAAGCTAGTGAGTTGGTCATCAAGAAAACAAGACTGTACGGTGTTGTCCATCGTGGAAGCAGAATATGTGCCTCTATCCGTGTGTAGTGCTCATGTCCTTTGGATGAGAACACAACTCAAGGATTATGGATTTCACTTTAACAAAGTGCCTATTTATTATGACTCACAATCAGCCATAGCCATATCATGCAACCCGGTCCAACACTCAAAGACCAAGCACATTGCTGTCCGATTCCATTTCATAAAGGAGCATGTGGAAAGAGGAACGATCGAACTGTTTTTTGTCAAGACGGACTACCAACTAGCCGACATCTTCACCAAAGCTCTTTCTCAAGACAAATTTGAATTCTTGGTTCATCGACTTGGTATACGTAGTTTCACTCCTGATGATCTTGAACGTCTTGCACATTAGCAGTAACCTTGTATATATCTATCAGAAAATCAAAATACAAAAATATAAAACCTATAAAAACAAAATAAAAAATGAGAAAATCTTTCAAAATACCAAAAATATTCTCCTTCGACGTGTCTCTCAGCATCGATAATATAGACGTACTTAGAAATGTTGTTCAATAACGACGCAGGTACGTACATAAAGTTCGAATGAGAGTTCAAATGTTTTCAAAACATGTCTTTTCTATTTTTCTTCTCATAATGGCTTATTGTCACATGTCAGACTATAACCCGGTCCCTAAATAAAGGAAAGTCTTTGACTTATCCTCAACAACGAGAAATTCATTTTTCTCGGTCATGAGCTTATATCAAAACATTCAAAGTTTTAAGCTCATGAACACAATTTTTCTCGGACTTTTGAGCACAATTTTTCAAAGTATGTTAAAACAATGTGCTCATATACTCCCCTATTTAAATAGAATCTCTTGTCGAGGGGGAGTATAATGATTTCATAAACATTTGTTCCAAACTTTCATGACACATTATTCTCTCCATGTTTCATCACTAGTTTCACAAAAATTTAAATTTCATGCAATTTTTGAGGGGGAGAATAGTGATTAAAATGTGTTATCTTGAATAAGATCTTTAATATAAGTGCTTTCTCTTCCTAATATGTGCAAAAACTTTTCCTTTTATGATGCACATATGTAGGGGGAGCGTTTTGGGTGATACAAAAAACCTTCAAGGTGTAAACTCTGATTTCATCAACACCTTGATTGCTTTTTCAACAGGTTTTTCTGGTTACGATATATATACCCTTCAACACATTAATTCACGATGGTATTGGTGTCAAAAGGTGGTTAGTTATTCGTCCTATGATCCAACCAGAACCGGAGGGATCTTCACAGGGACAAACCATTATAACTTAGAAGTCCCTAGGAAAGATGGAGTAGTTGAGTGTACGGGAATGATGCCGACTAATGACTTAAGCTAGCACTGGAACAATCACAACAAGGTGCTAGTTATGACGTCTTGGTAAGCATTGAAGGGGTTGAAGAATGAAAAAGAAATGCAAGGATAAAGGGTGTAAAGAAAGAAGCCCTCCATACAACTTAGGCAGAAACCGGGTCAATACATCTACTATCAGAATCATGTTGATGATTTCTGGTATTGAAGACAAAGCATCATGGACCCAGTGATGCAATGCACAACCCCTCCCAGCCTACTCAAGCTTCTCTCAAAAGAAGTTTGTTTTATTGTCATGGAGTTCAACTCATTTATATCGACTTTCTCACTCCGAGATAGTAGATATTGAATAGGTGGCAGTCTGCTCCAGCCTCCAATCACCAAATAAACGTGCACTTATAGAGTCTAGAGCCAACGAGATTCATCAAAAATCTCATTAGGACACTTATTCCTTATATAAATTGTTGTTCATCACTAGAACACATGAGATAATTTACAGAGTCCTACGCTCTATCCCTGTTATATTGCCAGAACATTCAGAGTGATACTCATTAGTATTCACAGTGATGAATGGAAATCCTTCCAGTGTTAACATCAAACAGCACTGCGGTAGGTCATATGTAAGATTCACTTGAATTGAACATATGTTAACTGGAAAGCGACAGTGGTTTGATTCTTAATTGATTCAAACTCGTTCCAGGACTCGACGCAATATCTTTATGATCTTGCTAGAACATTCAGAGTAATACTTTTTCAGTATTTATAGTGATGAATGGAAATCCTTCTAGTGTCATCATCAAACAGCACTGCGGTAGGTAACTTGTGCGATTCTATATGAATCAAACTCGTGTCAACTGGAAAGCAACGATGGTTTGATTCTTAATTGACTCAAACTTGTTCCAAGAAATTGAATTGACGACTTAATCAGCAGAATGGAACTGTATGATTCACTCCTTACTATAAATTATCTTTCGATAATTTCAAGTATTGAGAACGGCTACCACAGCCGGAAACCCTGTCAAGGAAGTTCTTTGAACTTACCTAATCACAGGTACAATATTCTTACTGTATAACGGGAAACCGGAGGAATGCAAACGGTGGCGTAACTTGATGAAGTCGTAATTCAAGACCACATGCTCATATAAATGAAGAAAGCTCAAGAACATTTAAAGACAAAGACTTCCGCTACTCTGATGATCAAGGGAGATTGTTAACAAGCTTTCAAGTCAACTCAAAACATGAGTATGTGGAGAAAGACACAAGAACACAAGCTGGCAAAGTTACAAGATCAAGTCAAGGCAAAGATCAAAGATCCAAGATCACAAGTCATGAAAGGAACTATGAAGAAACTCTCAAGACATCGAGCTTCAAAGTCTGCAACAACAAAGAAGTGAAGTCTCATATTACATGACCACCCCTTAGGGGGAGATTGTTATAAGTAATTAAAGTGATGGTCATATAATATATCGTTGCGAAGCTCGTGAAAAATGTCATTTAATGATGTCGAGATTTTTTAGTTATTATTGTTTATGTAACGGGATTTAGTCCCAAAAACACAAATGAGGAAGGCCTCCTAAACATTTCTTAGTTAGTATAAAAGGCTTCCTAATCCTCATTTGTGTGTGTGCTTTCCATTTTGATTAGTTTTAGAGAGAGAAAGGAGTTTGTTTTTCTCTCACTAGGAAATCACCAACTTTGTATTTCTTTTCTTTTCTTCATCTTAATCTAATCCTTCTTTTTTTAGTTTAATCATCATCATGTTATTTGTGTTTGATTAGTCGTGTGATTTAGTCTTACAAGGTTGCTAACTTGAAAAAAGGATTTCAAAATCAAACAAGCTAAAGACATTTACAAACTCGTGGAACTTGAAGTGCAAATTTATTTTTATATGAAAATTGGTTATAAAACAAATCAATCTATTCAAACCATGTGAATGTTGGCACCTCGTTCGTTTTTCAAGGGTAACGCTAGTTTTTCTAGTCCTAAGTACCTTGAGCAAGCTCAATCTGAGAACTCGCGCCTATATCTTGAGGAGTCCCAATGGACCGATGTTGATTGTTTAATTGCTAGGCCCGATAGTGATGAGTCATTAATTTTTGAAGAAGAGAGTAGATCACCAGTGAATAAAGCCTTTGTGAAACCATACAATTATGATTATGAAAATAGTCTTATGAAATTTTCAAACCACAAAAACAGAAGTCTCATGAGCAAATATTTTACGAATGTGAACAAATAAGAATTAAACAGAGACAAATTTTTGCCACTAAGAAAACTAATGTTTCAAAATTTATTGAGTACTTGCCATATAAAGCTTCTGTAAGCAAGAGTAAGCAAATACTTAGTTTTCTTAAACAAAACATCAAAAATTTCAAAAAGGTTGTTGACGACGACTGGAAAGAACGTGAACGTTTGAAAGGCAACAAAGAAATTCCTCACGATATAACCATGCTTGTGAAAAGTATTTTGATTTCGCTTGCGGAAAGAACGCAAAAACAATTTTTGGAATTTGAAACATTAATTAAGCAAGAAATGTTTGATGCTTTGAAATATGTGGAATCTATTGAATAATAAGTGAACGACCATCAACCTGAAAGAGACGAATTTTATATAGCATATGATCTACTCTTACAAGAATACCTCTCAAAAGATATTATGTGTGTTTATGTTACATCTTGTGCTGATATTAATGAATATTCTGATGTTGCATGCAAATATCTTGATCAAGTCAAAGAGTGTGAACGTCTTGAAACTGAGCTTTCGAATAAAGTTGACCAAAAATATTTTTCGTTACTTCAACATAGATATGATTATCTTTAAAAACATTGTCATTCACTTGAACTTGCTTTGTAAAAGAAAGTTGGCAGCTTTTCAAATCATACACCTTTGGAAGTAAAATTATATGAGTCATGTCGATTACTAAACGAAAAAAGTATTGATATTTCGGATTTGAAAGCTCAGTTACAAGAAAAAGACATGGCAATGGCAGAGTTGAAGAAACATGTTGCAACCCTTACTAAGAAAAGTAATGCATCAGACTCCACCACTAAGAACCCTCGAAGCAGAATTAGGGAATTATATGAGTCTGCTAGCAAGTCTTGGAAATGGTGGTTTGCTAATCAATGTCCTCCAGGATATAAATAGATGCCTAAAGTTAGGACAAAAATGTGACAACGAGTGTTAGTATGACTTTAAATGTTGCTAAGGACACTATTGATTCTGAAATCATAACTAATGTGGTATCCAATTTAGCAAATGCTCCATCATGCTCTAATTTTTCTGTAGGTGATACAAATAATTCTCTTCATACTGGACTCCGGATGCACGAAGCACATGACAGGGAATCTGAAGCTTCTAGTTAACTCCGTGGAGAAGTTCCTGGGTACGATACGATTCGGAAATGATCAATTTGCACTGATCTAGGATATGGAGATTTGGTTCAAGGAAATATCACGATAAAAAGGGTATACTACGTCGAAGGGCTCAATCACAATATTTTCTTGGTTGGTCAATTCTGTGATGCAAATTTGGAAGTTGCTTTCATAAAGAAGACATGTTTTGTTCGTGATTATGATGGGAATGATTTACTCACATGCTCACGGGGTACCGATCTTTACACAATTTCACTACAAGACACAACTTCATCAACTCCAATTTTCTTCATGGCTAAAGCTTCAATGACTCAAGCATGGTTATGGCATCAACGTCTATCTCATCTCAACTTCGATACCATCAACTTTCTTTCCAAGAAAGATATTGTGAGAGGCCTTCCAAGCTTGAAATTCATCAAGGGTCATCTTTTTTCTTCTTGTGAGCTTTGTAAAGATAAACGAAGTAGCTTCAAGACAAAGACTACACCAAGCTCTAAAGGACAGTTAGATCTTCTTCATATCGATTTATGTGGTCCCATGCATGTTCAAAGTATCAATGGGAAGAAATACATTATGGTAAGTGTCGATGATTACTCAAGGTTCACATGGACTCACTTCTTGAGGTCTAAGGATGAAACACCCGAAGTTCTCATCAACTTCCTTAAAATGATGCAACATGGTCTTCAAGCTCAAGAAAGTGGTACGTACTGACAGAGGAACATAATTTTTGAATTCAACTCTAAAGAACTATTTTGAAGCCGAAGGAATTGAACATGAAACATCTATTGCTCGAACACCCAAACAAAACGACGTTGTTGAAAGACAAAACCGTACATTAGTTGAGGCTGCTCGAACATTATTATCCGCTTCAAAACTTCCACTATACTTTTGGGCCAAATTCGTGTCAACCGCATGCTACATACAAAACCGATCCTTAATTATCCCAAGACACGAAAAGACACCATATCACATAATTCATGATCTAAAACCTTCACTCAAACACCTTCATGTTTTTGGATGTACTTGTTACATAATTCGAGATGGTGAAAATTTGGATAAGATGAAAGAGAAAGGTGATACGTGTATTCTAGTGGGATATGCAACTCAGTCTAAGGGATATAGAGTTTACAACAAGAGAACAAAATTGATAGTCGAGACTATTCATATCTGATTTGATGAATTACAAGAAATGGCTCTTGAACAAAACAGTTTAAGTCCTAATCCACAACGACAAACAAATTCCGTACACAACCGCACGAAACTCATAACTCAAGACCACAAAAATGAACCGTCAAGTTCTAAGTTGGTACAAAGAAATGTTCCAAGAGTAGATATGACAGTCAACACGACAATTGAAGAGTTGGAAATGTTATATGGACCAATGTAAGATGAATATTTCACCAGGGAGAAACATGTTGTATCAAAGTCTTCCGCTGTCTCTCATGATAAGAATGATGATACTAATCATCGTCAACAAAAGGATATAACTTCATCTACTTCAACACGGGTTGCTGCAGATTTATCTCCTCAGAATATCACATCAGTGATACACCGGTTTTTTATGGGTTCAGATTAAATCTTGATATCCTCTCGAATTGATCTAGGCCTTAAGTGGAATGATTGTTCTTGGTTACTAAATAAAGGGGTTGGGTTTTCTAGTCTAATGGAAAGTGGAAATGAAAGTTTAGATCAAAGGCAATTACTTTAATTAAGATTAATAAAAACTTGGCTAAAAATTAAAATCAAAATCAGAATTAAAGTTTAAAATTTTAAAGTTCAAATTAAAATTAAAGTATAAAATGTGAAAAAGGAGTAAAGAAATAGTAAATAAAAAACAGTAAAACAGTAACTAAACTCAAAAATAACTGATTCGGAAATTTAGACCTTGATTCGGAACTATCTGATTCGGAAGTAACTATTCATTCATTCGGAACATGTTCATTCGGAACATGCTGGGTCGGAAGTTTCTGATTCGGAACCTTCAGCTTGATTCGGAACTTTCCGAATGAAAGGGTTGATTCGGAACTTTTGCTTCGTCCGGAAGTCACTGGTTTGGAAGTTTTAAACTTCCGAATGAAGGGTTTGGTTCGGAACTTTATGACTGATCCGGAACTTTCCGGATGAAAGCTTGATTCGGAAGTTTTCCTGTTGATTCGGAACTTAGAGCTTGGTTCGGAAGTTTCCGAATGAAGGACTCATTCGGAACTTTTTTTGTTTGGTTCGGAACTTCTGGGAACAGATACAGTAGCAGTAAAAGCTAAGAACACGGAACACCAAATTAATCAAAATCAAATCAAACACTTAAAAAGGTTTTACCAATTTAAACACAAATCATTTAGACAATATAAGCAACAAATCCCACTAACAAAAACACAAATCCAAACAACTTTTGAAGATCAAATCAAGAAAAATAAAACTTAAGAACTTGAAGATAAAAATGGAGATGAACAAGATGAAATGAAAGATTAAACAAGAACTTTGAATTGGATGATTAATGTTTTGACAAGATGAAACAAGGATTAAAATTACAAGATCAAAGAACTAACAATAAAAATCACCAATCACCCTAGTGGTGATGGTGTACTACGAACCAGGAGAAAGAGAAAGAAGAAGAGGGAAAAAACTAGCTAGCTCTAAAATGTGTGTGGGATGGCCTATTTATAGGTGTTTCCTTTGGTTGGTGAGTGGGCTTTCTCCCGTTCTTCGTGTCTTTTCGTCTTTTCAGAAAAGTTTCCGTTTTCGATTCTGATTCGGGATTTGTTGTCGATTAAATTCAACTCGTCTTTTAATTTCTTCGTTTAATAGACTTGAGTTTCTTCGACTTATATAAATCTTCCATCTTTGGTCCTTTTCTTCGATAAATCTTCGAATAGGCCCAGCGACTTCAAATCTTTTGCATCTCTTGGACAATAGACTTTATCTTGAGTCTTTTTCTTCAGTAAAACCCGTGCAATCCCATGTTTTCTTCAATATTCATCTGGTTGGCTCTGAAAACACAATAAACACAAAAACCACGCATAATTCCAAACAAATGATATTAAATACGTGTTTTGGTCTCGTTTTAGCCCGAATTAAGTGGTAAAAGGATGGGTGTTTACACACCTATCAATCAGCAACCGCTACTACAACATCAACAACTATAGTCATTGCTCCAGAGAACATAAATCAAGCAGACAATGCACTAAATGATGAAGACGAATTTATCAACCCATTCGGTACACCTGTACACGAAATTAGAGAGTCTTCTACTCGCCATGTTGATACGTCAAATATGCATACATTTTAGCAACGACATCCTTCTACACATCATTGGACCCGAGATCATCCTTTGGTTCAAGTAATTGGAAACCCATCACAGCCTGTTCGTACAAGACGACAACTTGAAACTGATGGTGATGTTTGTATGTTCGCACTCGCCGTGAGTACAATTGAACCCACAAATATCAAATAAGCCTTGGTATATCACGTTTGGATTGAATCGATGACGGATGAACTTCAAAAATTTGAAAGACTTAAAGTCTGGGAACTTGTTGGCAGACCATACGATGTAACACCATTAAATCTTCGATGGATTTGGAAAAACAAGATGGATGAAGAAAACACGATCATCAAGAATAAATCTAGACTAGTGGCTAAAGGGTATGGACAAAAATAGGGTATTGATTTTGAAGAATCATTTGCACCATTAGCTCATATGGAAGCGGTTAGGATTTTCCTTGCTTATGCTGCACATAAGGTATTCATCGTTTATCAAATGGACGTAAAGATAACGTTTCTTAATGGTCCTTTGAAGGAAGAAGTCTATGTCACAAAGTCGGAAGGATTAGTCAATCCTCATTATCCTAACAAGGTGTATCGTCTCCACAAAGCACTTTATGGACTCAAGCAAGCTCCAAGGGCGTGGTATGACGAGCTCTCAAAATTTCTGGTATCCAAAGGTTTCTCAAAAAGTTCCATTGATCTTACTTTGTTCACTTATAAATATGGGGATGACATTTTTCTTGTACATATTTATGTTGATGACATTATTTTTGGGTCTACAAACCCAAAAATTTGAAAATGGTTTGAAAATGTAATGCACAACAAATTTGAAATGTCAATGATGGGCGAACTAAAATTCTTTCTAGGAATTCAAGTTCACCATTCCCCAAGTGGTATCTTTATCAACCCAGCTAAGTATTGTCAAGAGATAATCAAAAAGCATGGTATGACCTCATGTGACCTCGTTAGGACACCATTATCAACCACATCCCTAGATGTTGATTTGGAGGGAGATGCCATAGATCAAACGAGATATCATTCCATGATCGGCTCCCTCATGTACTTAACAACAAGTCGACCAGATATATCACATGCTATGTGTTATTGTGCACGATATCAAGCACGGCCCACTGAAAAGCACCTCAAGGAGTTTAAACAGACTTTTCGGTACCTTAATAATACCATTCACATGGGACTCTGGTATCCGAGGGAAACCAGTTTCTTTCTAACAGCCTATTCAGATTCTGATCATGCAGGGTGTCTTGATACACGAAAAAGTACTTCTGGTGGTGCACAATTTCTAGGTGAAGATAAGCTCGTGGGATGGTCTTCCAAGAAGCAGGATTGCACGTCACTGTCATCAGCCGAAGCGGAGTATGTGTCTCTATCTGCGTGTTGTGCTCAAGTTCTTTGGATGAGAACACAACTCACGGATTATGGCTTCCACTTTGATAGAGTACCTATGTACTGTGACTCAAAGTCCGCCATAGCCATCTCTTGCAATCCGGTACAGCATTCCCGCACGAGGCACATTGATGTCAGATATCAGTTCATTAAGGAACAACTTGAAAGGGGTATCGTTGAACTTTACTTTGTTGGAAATGATTACCAATTAGCTGACTTGTTTAAAATGCTCTTTTGAAAGAGAGGTTTGCGTATCTAGTTAGGCAAACTGGTATGAGATGTTTGACTCCAGTCGAACTGGAGATTCTTGCAAAGAAGCCTGCTTGATTCATCTATCAAACATCTACTTGTAAATATTAATGAAAAACAAAAATACAAAATTAAAAATATTTGATAATCCAAAAATATTCTTCTCGACATGTCTTACAGTATCGATAATATGGACGTGCTAGAAATGTCGCTCAATAATGACACGGGTGTGTACATAAAGCTCGAATGAAATTTGTAAATATTTTTCAAAACATGTCATTTCTACTTTTCATAAAGAAAAATGTCTATTTAGGACAATTTTTCAAACAACGGGTAGAGCAATTTATCTTGGGTTGAGCTTGTCACAAAACATTCAACGTTTTGAGCTTAACACAATGGCTTGTAATCACTTTCAGATTGCAACTCGGATCTATATTCACGAGGGAGTGTACGATTTAGTGCGCTTACCCTCAACAAAAGAAGTTAAATCTTCTTAGACTTGAGTGGATTTGTCAAGACTTTCAAAGTCTATGAACTCAAGTTTATGCTTTAGAATAACTTTTTCGCCAAAAAGAAATAGAGTTTCTCAAAAAGCGTTGAACATAATTTTTTTCAAGATTTTTTCAATGATTATTCAAAATCTTTCAAAAATTGTGTGTTCAACAACTCCTATCCTCAAAAAATGAAATGTGGATCACATCCTCACAATGACAATTCAATTGGATCAATTTTTGAGGGGGAGCGTTCCAAATTCATGCTAAGTTTGACACATTTTTCTCCCGAAAGTTTTCAAGACTATTTTTTACAATATATTTTAATCAAATTTGGTATCTCTAATATCAACCGATTTTAAATATTAGAGATATGGGAGAAAATGTGATTAAAATGTGATCTAAAGACTCAAGCACTCATGGTTACGATCAAATACCCACAACATTGTTAATTCACGACGTTATTGGTGTCAAAAGGGTGATTAGGTTTAAGTCCTATGATCCAACCAGAACCGGAGGGGTCTTCCCAAGGACAATCCAATAGATTATTAGAAGTCCTTAGGAAAGATGGAGTCGAATGTGAACGAAGCTGAATGCCGATTAAGTACTAATGCTAGCACTGGAACAATCACAACAAGGTGCTATTAATGATGTCTTGGTAAGCATTGAAGGGGTTGAAGAATGAAAAAGAATTTTAAGGATAAAGGGTGTAAAGAAATTAGCCCTCCATACAACTTAGGCAGAAACCGGGTCAACACATCATGAAGACAACGCATCATGGACCCAGTGATGTAATGCACAACCCCTCCCCAGCTGACTCAGGCTTCTCTCAAAAGAAGTTTGTTTATTGTCACGAAGATCAACAAAATTTCTATTTACTTTCTCACTCCGAGATAGTTGATATTGAATAGGTGGCATCTACTCCAGCCTCCGACCACTAACAATGCACAAATCGAGTCTAGAGACAAGAGATCAATCAAATCTCGTTAGGACACACATATGACGATCAAGAGAGTCCTACGCTATATCCTTGCGATATTGCTAGAACACTCAGAGTGATACTAATTAGTATTCACAATGATGAGTGGAAATCCTTCCAGTGTTAACATGAAACAGCACTGTGGTAGGTCATGTGTAAGATTCTTTATGAATTGAACATGTGTAAATTAAAAAGCAACAGTGGTTTCTTTCTTTATCGATTCAAACTCGTTTGAGGTTTCTACGCAATATCTTTATGGTCTTCCCAGAACATTCAGAGTGATATTTATTAATATTCACCGTGACGAATGGAAGTCCTTCTAGTTTCAACATTAAACGGCGCTACGGTAGGTAACTTGCGAGATTCTTATGAATCAAGCTTGTGTCAACTGGAAAGCAACAATGGTAAGATTCTTAATGAATCAAACTTGTTACAGGAATTTGAATTGACGACATTAATCAAGTGGATATTTATCCTATTGATTCACTCTTTATGTTCGCAGTCTTTCTTTAAGACGGTCGAGTAAAGAGAACGACTAGTACTGCCGCGAAACCCTGTCAAGGAGGTTCTTAATTGAATCTACCTAATCACAGTACGATATTTAATATCGTGTAACAGTCTTCACCGACGGGAGGTAAAACGCTACCGATTTAGGACAAATGTCAAAGCCATTCCGTCCGTGTCTAAGTTTTATCTCGAGAAGGTGGCGTTACAGTGTACTCAGCAAAGTCGAAGATTCGAAACCACATGCTCATGCCCAAAGACATTCAACAATCAAGACAGCTAAAGACTTCCACAACTCTGATGATAAAAATCTTCCTCATCAATTAATGTAGAGGAATGACCTCTCTTCAAAGAAGATTGTTAGCAAGTTTTCAAGATTGTGCAAAGTATGAGCATGTGGATAAAGACAAAAGATCGGAAGATGGCAAAGACGAGTCAAGGATAATTTGAAGATCTAAAGTTTAAAGTCAAAGTCGAAAGACAACGACAAAGGCTCAAAGATCACAGCATGAAGGAACAAGACTACTATTACACGTTCAAGTTTAATTTATGACGAAATTGGTAATTTCCATTAAACTCCAAACATCGAAGAGGAATGACCTCAAATTAGGGGAGATAGTTCGCCTCAAAATGTTGAGTCAAACAAGAATTTTCGATCATAGGTTTTTATTGTAATATTTATTAGAACGTTGTAATAGTTAGTTAAAATAGTCGTGACATTACGGGCTTGATGGCTAGCTTAAAAGGCCTCTTTTAAGGTACTAAGCATTTATTCAAGCACGGCCCAAAACAAATATAGTCCAATAGAAAGCCCACATGTGGGTGGACTATATAAGCACCCTCCTAGCATGTTGGGAGGGTTGGATCTTTCATTATTCTCTTATCTAATTTCACATAGTTAATCACCTCTCTCACTCTTTACTTTCTCTCTCTGCTTTCTCTCTCTAGAAATTCATATCTTTTCCATCTCATTTCTTTAATCTATCATCATATAATTAGGAACAACACACGTGAATGGCAATCTCTTACGACCAGTCTCGACATGAAATATAAAATAAGCAATGACAGACGCATCATGGATTGAGTCTATGCAAGAAGAGCTCAATCAATTCATCTGGCTTGATGTATGGGAGTTAGTACCACGCCCGGACAATATTGATCCCCTTACCCTGAAATGGTTATTCAAAAACAAGATGGATGAAGAGCAAACGGTCATTAGGAACAAGACTCGGTTAGTTGTGAGAGGTTATAAACAGAAGGAGGGAATTGATTTCACAGAATCCTTCGCCCTGGTTGCTCGAATGGAAGCTATTAGGATTTTCTTGGCATACACTGCACACAAATCGTTCATTGTGTATCGAAAGGACGTGAAGACAGATTTCTTACATGGGACGTTAAAAGAAGATGTGTACGTATGTCAACCTGATGGTTTCATCAACACCGAACATCCAAGCCATGTCTACAAGTTGAAAAAGGCAATTTATGGTTTGAAACAAGCACCGAGGGCATGGTATGGCGAATTATCATTACTTCTTCTCCAAAATCACTTCAGCAAAAGGGCCATTGACCCAACGCTGTTTATCAAGCACTACGGCAATGACATCTTGGTGGCTCAGGTCTATGTAGATGATATAATATTTGGCTCTACAAACCCAAAATATTCCATATTATTTACCGACCTTATTAATAGCCGATTTGAAATGTCCATGATGGGGGAAATGATGTTTTTTCTTGGTCTCCAAGTTCACCAATCCCCCCGTGGTATTTTCATAAATTAGTCCAAATATGTGCTCGAGATTCTAATGAAATTTAGAATGGAAAACTGTAACCCAATTGGTACTCCAATGGACACTAAACACAATCTTGATTTGGATAAGAAAGGGACGTTTAGAAAAGGTACAAAATACCGAAGTATGATCGGGTGCCTTATGTACTTAACCTCAAGTAGACCGGACATTGTGCATGCTACTTGTTTATGTGCTCGGTACCAGGCTAAGTGATGAGACTGCTTTTATACATAGTCTCATAGTCCAAAATGGGCTTAAAATGCATAAAATATCATGAAATATGCCAAATATATGCTTGTGTTCGTTACATGTGTATTTTAGGTACGGATATTGAGAAAAAGGCAAAGATCACAAGAAACAAGCAAAACGAACACGGGAAACGAAGCCACACAATGAACCAAGCTCTAATGGTGATTTTCCAAGAAAAGTCCTTGAATAAATGAAGATTGTACAAGAAGGGTTCTCCAATATTGAAGAATTGACACTTTAAACCCTTGTTTATTCATAATTACAAGTTTGGGACTTAAAGTTTGTCAAATTTACAAAAAGGGCCCTCCACTTTGAAGAATTGGCAAGAATGTTCCCTCAAGTTTGAAGACTTGTCATTATTAGTCCTCCAATAAATCAACAATACAAGTCAACACCTTGAAGAATGAAGAAAATGCCAAAACAGCCCTTCAAATATCATGAATTTATAAGAAATACCCTTGAAATACTTTTACAAAACTATTTGGGGCAAAAGTGTGAAAAACCAAACTTCATTAACAAAGGAATCTGAGTTTTGGTTATTTAAACACAAAGTGAAAGAAAGAAGAAAGGAATGGGGTGTGTTTTGCCAAGACAAGAAAGTTACTTAGGCCACTCAGAATCTGCCAAGTGTCCCACTCACCCTCACAACCAATCAAAACACTCCCTTTGGCCACGTCAAATCCCACTCGTAACCGATTTTAACAACTTAATTTATTAAGTTAAAAATTGGCGCTTAACAACTTTTTTAAAACCAAAACGGATTAAACCTCAACTATTCACTCAAGAACAAAGATTAGGGGTCTTTGTTTAAGCCAAAATTAAACCTCCAAACCATCCAGTTTTATGATTAGTGGTCTCATAATCATAACCCAACCTTTAAACCAAGTGCCACATCATCACAAGGACTCACATGAAAGTGCCCTGCTACACATTTGAAGAAGATGACAAAATAGTGCCAGAAATCCAACGCCCCACATTGAAGCCTACAACCTAAGCTTATTTGAGGACTTTGATCAAATTCCACCTAGTCAGCAACAACAAAACGCCAAGAAGAACTCACATGTTCAAGCAGATTTTCAAAATCCTCAAGGGCAATTCAGGGACTTCACAACTTAGGGTTTACGTCTTTTATGCTTTCTAGTTTATCATTGTAGCCTATATAAGGCATTAGTGTTGCAACACTTAGCCCTGCTCTTGGTTTTTCCTTATTCATAAATCTGTAAATCCTTGTTTCATTTTAATGAAAAAGTGTTTGATATTGCTGATGAAATCCAAGTGCCAACCTTAATCTTTGCTTATTATTCATATATGTTTGTGTTTGTTGAATATTAAAACCTGTTTTTAAACCTTGTGCGAGAAATTACCAAGTTTTCTCAAAACTTGATATTTTGCTAAATTCTTTGTTCAAACCCTTGGAATTTTTGGATTGCAAGTGATTATAGCACCCTAATAAGAAGATTATCAAGGTGTTGTAAGCTTGTGGTTTGGGGATAATCAAGGATTGGGAACAAGTTTGCATTAATCAAGCTTTTTCCACTTTTATGTTTTATATAATTGTGCTCTAACCGTGTTGAATCTTAGCAAGGTTGTATTGGAAGCTTGTGTCTTGTTTAGCTAGACACATCAGCTCAAAAATGCGTGAGTGTGGATGTACATTAATGAAGTTTGAGCCCCTTTACCCAAAATCTGTCAAAAGTACTTGATTTTTGTGATTTTGAGTTCTGCTGTTATAATTGTTGTTCTTGGGGCTTAAATTTGCTTGATACTGCATAATATTGATGATATGATGCTAGATTAGGCTTGGGTAAAATTGAAACCCAAATTTGCTTTGTTAAATCTTGGATTGAAAAAGTTAAGGGGTGTTTGGGTTAACCTGTTGAGTTTGCAAATTGATTTTGAGTAGGAGTTTGTAGTTTATTTGTATTGGTATCTGATAAATACTTGGTTGTGTGCTATTGACTACAAGTTTTTGGATTTTGAACATCAAAATCTTTATTGTGCTATAACTTGTTGATTTTTACCTGTTTGGACCTAAGATCTTGGTAACAGATAGATTGTATGCATTCTTAGGGCTAACAAGTGATTAAATCAAGATTATATAACCTGTTAAAGATATTTGAGGGTTTGAATCTGGTCTTGTGGTCAAGTATATCAGCAAAGTTTGAAATCTTCTTGTTCTTGTTCATTAGTAACTTTCTTTGGCTTGAATCTTTGTCAAAACCATGAATCATTTCATGAAACCAGTTAATTTATGTTCATTTGAATTAATCTAAGCTGATGTGTGGAAGCTACTTGTGTTCATGTCTGTTTCCGATCTGGTGATGTTTTGATTAAACTGTACTAATTGGCTTGGTGAAATTGTGATTTTATTGTTGTTATTGACTCCTTGTGATCCACTGATTACAAGGGTGCGTTTGCTTAACTTGAATCCAACAAAAATCCATATTAGACAAAAAGTCAAAATAGTCAAGCAGTGGGAACTCCTTTCCCTTGTTGCTAGCCACTGCTAGTGTTATTTGATCGTCAGCTTATCAATAAGCCATTTTGGCTTATCTAGATTTGCAACAACTTTTTTTTGAGATCAATCTTCCTTATTTGACCCATTGAACTGATCTGGAGCATATTAGGGTTTGACTTTTAGGTTTGACTAGAAAACCAATTGACTTGACTTTTTCATAAGTGCTTATTTGCTTATTACAGCTTATTCTTTGTGCTTATTTGAAAACTTTTTGTTGATTTTGCTTAATTAAGTCATTTAAAACCTTTTGCAACTTGAATCAGCACTTGAGGTAGCCTAGAACTCAAAAACGACTATTTTGTCGTTTTCTATAGAGAGCTTTGGCTTTTTTCAGGCTTTTTCAAAATTTCTTTTCACATATCTCTTTGGTATCCCAAATGAAGCTTGTGTGTCGAATTAGAGCTTATGGCATTAGCTTATGGCTTAATGGGCCAAAAAGCCCATTAAGAATAAGCTGTTGACAATTAAGTTGTGATAAGCTCATTTTCAGCTTTTGGGCCTTTAGAGTTTTGTGCTTAAAATCAAATTTTGAGTCAAGTAGGTGATTTTGGGCTTATTTGGTGGACTTTTTCTTATTGGGCCTATAATCAGCCCATTAAGGGTATGTTTTGTCATTTAGCCCATTTTAAGGCCCAATAGGGGTATTTTGGTAATTTCAAGTTCATTTTTGTCTTATTAGGTTAAAGTAAACTAGTTTTCAACTTTTTAGACTTTTTTATAAATTTTGGATTTTTAATATTATTTTATTATTATTTTATTATTATTTTATTATTAAAAATTAAATTTTAGATTTTTGCAAGTTTTACATTTTTACTAGTTTAAATACATTAAGTTAGGAATTTTAAAATTTTTAGATTAATTTAAGTGTCATTTGATTAATTTTTAGAACTATTTTAAGATTTTATAGTTTTTAATCATTTATAAATAGTTTTAATTAATTTTAAAATTTTCAAATATAATTTTTAATTTAGGTAAGTCATTTTAGAGGTTTACAAAGTGAAAAATCTCATTGTGGGCTTTTTGTTAATTAAATTTATTTTTTAAGGCTTTAATTAGCATTAAAAATTTAATATTTTGATTAAATAAAAGGTTTGAGTGATTTTTGAGTTTTTTTTAAACTCAAATTACATTTTTTAGGATTTATTGCAATTTTCTAGGAATTTTTAGGGTAATTTTTAAATTCTGTGCACGACTTTTCGACTTAGTTTAATTCATAATCGTAACCGTCATCCTTTCTCTTTTTCTTTTCTCATAAATTATAATCACAAAGTTAATCATTTCTTTACACAACACACTAGCCTCCTTGAGAACGATCCCCACTTTTGGGTCATTTACTTGTAGTTTTCCTAAATCACTCGTTTAATACTTGCCCTAATTACACTTTGTTTTCCTAAACAAGGTCGTATTTTACAACTATCATTTTGACGCCGCTGCCTGGGAGGCGTGTTGTGTTTTGATTTGAACAATTGTTGTTTTTATATTAGCCATAATATCTATTTGTATTAGTAGCACTCTACTAAACGTATTATTAATACAAGGGTTTGCCTTGTACGAAAGTTCGTTAATCCAGTCTTTTCGAATTGATTACAAGTTGAAAGTGAGACTCAGTCGTTCTTGGTGGAAAAATAAAATGGTTTGGTTATCTATTTTAAACTAAAAATGAAAATGTCGTTAAGTAAAAAGGTGGGAAAAATTAAAGTTTGAAAAATAGAAACAATTCAGAAAACTAAAAATTAAACTAAGTCTGAAAACAAGATAATTGAAATTTCATAGAAATTGGGTATTTTCGGAATATCTAACTTTTTCAGAGAAATGGGGTGTTTTCGGATAAATGAAATTTTTCAGAGAATTGGCATATTTTCGGAATATTGGACTTTTTCAGAGAAATGGTATAATTTCGGAATAATGAGGGTTTTCAGAGAAAAGGGGGGTTTCGGAATAATGAAGGTTTTCAGAGAAAAGGGTTGTTTTCGGAATAATGAGAGTTTTCAGAGAAAAGGGGGGTTTTCGGAATAATGAGGGTTTTCAGAGAAAAGGGTAGTTTTTGGAATATTGAAGGTTTTCATAGAAATGATACATTATCGGATAAATGAACTTTTTCAGAGAAATGGTATAATTTCGGAATAATGAGACTTTTCAGAGAAATGGTATAATTTCAGAGTTTTGAAACTTTTCAGAGAAATGGTAAATTTTCAGAATATTGGACTTTTCAGAGAAATGATATATTTTCAGAGTTTAAAACCCTTTTGCGAAGAAACATGAAAAACAGATTAATAGTTACTATAACGTCTAGAAACAAGGAAAATAAGCTATGATTAAGCACAAATCAAATAAGCAAATAACTAAAATTTAACCAAATAAATTTTAAGAAAAACTAAATAAGCCACAAATTAAAAACTATAAAAACACTAAATAATCAAAACATTTAAAATCAACTAATAATCAAATCTAAAAATCTATCAAACCAACTTATTAAAAAATAAGCCAAACACTAGTAAATCAACAATTACAATAAGCTCAACACATCCACCACATCAAATCTATAAGATCAATCACATGAATAAATCAATCACATGAATAAATCAATCACATAATCAAATAGATGAAATCAACTACATAATTAATTAAATCACCAAAGGATTAAGAAAGGTAGAATGAGAATTAAATGAAAAACTTGATTAAATTGAAGATTTAAGATTCAAAGTTACAAGATTAAGATGAAGATTAAGAAAACTTGAAGAGAAAGCTAGAGAGAGAAATAAACACATTATTTACCTAGTAAAAATTAAAAACTAAAAATTAACTCCCCACTAATGACTATTTTCTACTATATATAGGGGAGGTGGTAAGTGCTTGTTTCTTCTTTTTTCTTCTCTTCTCTCTCGACTCAGTCTCGGGATTAGTCGAATGATAATTTGAACTCGTCTTCTATTTTTCTTCCTTTTGTAGACTTGGTTCTTCGACTTCGTTAAACTTTCGTCTTTAGACTATTTCTTCGATAAATCTTTAGAATAGGTCTTGGACTTCTGTTCTTTTTGCACTCTTGATCTTTTGACTTCGTCTTTTGTCGTTTTCTTTGATAAAAGCCCGTGATAGCCCGTGTTTTCTCCTTTTTCATATTTTTATCCTGAAACACAACAAAAACACAAACCACGCATAATTCCGACTTTTACGACATAAAATACACGTTTTGGTCATGTTATTATTGGAAATAAGCGGTAAAAGGATTAGTGTTTTCACACTTATTAAATCCCCTACACTTGACCATTGCAATGCCCTCATGCAATGCAATAATTTCAAAGCACAGTTTACATTTTTCGTCATAAATAACCTACGTTGGCCTTTATTAAATATTAAACACTAAGGAAATTTAAAAGATAGAAATATATACAAAACAAGTAAAGTAATTAAAGACTTACATTGGGGTTTTGGTGTCATGAATATTTATCATCCTCAAGTTGCACGTTTCCCACACCAAGCTTATAAACGAGATCATTGTTATTATAAGTTAGCAAACTAACACGAACTCATGTGGCCCAATTATTTACTTAGACTCCCTTATTCCTAGGTGTATCTCTTAGATTTTAATTTTGTCTTGAATGATCACGAGGATGCATTGTTTGACTTATTTCAATAGTTATTTAGGCTGAAAATAAAGTAGGACGATTTAATCAATAGTTAGCTAAAGGACAAAATCTTTTAAAACAGCTTCTCGGGACCTCATAAAGTTCATATCTTTGCATTACTCGCTTCACGATTTGAGACCTTTCTCGGACCGATATTTGGCAATGACTTCATACTTCAAATCTTGAGAGACGTTCATGAAATAATGGCTTCTCTTCATAATAGGAATTTCTTCACTTGAAGTTTTGAGAGATTCTTCATACTTGGACCACGACTTCTTCATTTTTCTCCAATCTTTATTTTGGACTTTGATATACAACGATCCACCTCCTTTTAGGACTTGGATCTATTTATCCTCATACCTTGTTAGGGCCTTTTTGGATAGACTTCTCCATGATCTTTAGGGGAGTATTTGCTTTTCGTCGTGTGTCTCGATCCTTCATATTGATTTTTGATAAATGATTCTTCACATCACTTTTGGATCTTTAGCAACAAAATGTAGCCCTCATGTCTTGTTAGGACCTTTTCGGACTCGCCAATCTTCGCATCCCGCTTCAATAAGTTATGCCTTGGCTATGAACTCTATTTAATACCGAGCAACTTTTAAACGATCTTGTGCTAGAAGCTAAGTAACTTTTCAAATCATACAACCTTATTTATTGTAGATAAATTTATTAGCAAGCGATGGGATAATAGGCTTATAATCAACTCACATAAATTAACGAAAGAATACCAAACTTATAATTGACTCTATCATCTCTCGTTCTCCACAATTTAAAATCTCAAGGAATGAGACTCGTGGATGCTTAGCCAATTAAATCGAAGTTTTGGGTTTTCGAGTCATCTATAGGATCTTGCAAAATCTTAGACTTTTCAAGTTTAGAATTCGCATTTTAAAGTTCCCTTGACAAACGACTCTCTAGGATCAATTATAGGAACTTGTGAAAATTTCTTGTTCTTAACCCGTGAGAGTTAAGACATTCGCGTTTTAAAGTTCCCTATATAAAAGTCTAGCAAAACTTGACTTAAACACGTTAAGGATACTAGCTAGAGTAAACTTAGATAAGTAACCTCGGGTTGAGTCAAAATATTCACGACTTTGAAAAATTTAAAACCACTTTATTAAAAATTTATTCTAGCAAAGAAAGTAAATAACGATAACTAATGTATGGATTTTGCAAGGAAAATCTTTTATGCAATTAATGTTCGTTTCCTCGACTCACTCGAATTGAAATCGGAATAAACGTAAGATTACTTGTTCTTGGTAAAACGTATTTTTGGGTATTTTAAACTAAAACTATTTAATAAAAAACTAATTTAAAATTTAAATAAACTAAAAATTATTTAATCTAATAAAAATCTTTGAAACTAATTAAACCAATTAAAAACAAATCTATTTTTAAAAAATATAAACTAATTAAAAACTTAATTTTGAAATAATAACTTTAAATGAAATCTATTTTTAAACAAAACTAATTTATATAAAATTTAAACTAAATTTAAAAACATTTAAAGTTCCTAAAAGTAAATAAAATAAGTTTTTTATCATTTTATTTTTTTATTTAAACTGAATATAAAAAAACTATAAAAATACTTTTAATTTAAATAAACTTAAAACTTGAATTAAACTAAATTTAATAAAACTGCCAGTAATTAGAAAACTATATTAATTGAATTAAGAGAAATAGAACACAAAAGGAGATCTTGCTAAGCTGGTAAGACTGTGGGCTATAGAACGAAAGGTCAGGGGTTCGAGTCCCCTGACAGACAATTTTTGCTAATTATTTTTTTTTGACTTTTAGGAATTTTATACAGATAAATTGTATCTGTATGTTTATGCAGCTAAATATCAGCAAATATTAAAAGCACAAATAATCAATACAACCGAGACAAATAAGCAGTCAAACTAAACATTCAATAAGCAAAGATGAAAGAAAAACTAAAACTGAAAATAAGCAAAAAGGCAGATAAGCAAATCCAAAATAAATCAAATAAGCAGATAATAAGAAACTAGATAAGAGAAAACAGGTAATAAGCAATAAATCCTATTAAGCTAACAGAGACTAATTTTAAGCAAATCCAAAACTAAATCGACAAAATAAGCTAAATGAACCTATAAGCTAAATCGAAAAAGCACAGAAAACTAACACGAAATCAAATAAATTATAAGTTTAAATCAAATAAGCAGACAAATTAAAAGAACAGATACTACTGAAACTAAAACGAATCAAAAACTTCAACAGTAACTACCCAAATCTACACAAAGCAGATATAACATAAACTAGATAAACTAATTAAGCTAAGCAGATCCAAACCAACTTAAATCCAAACAAATTTAAAACAACTCAAGCAGATTAAAACCTAATAAGCAGATCCAAATAAACTATAATCCAAACATAAGTAGATAACTATAAAATAAACTACGGAAAAAACTTGTAAATAAAAGAGATCTAAAACCTTGATGTCGAAAACAGTTGAGCCGAAGGGTGAGCGCTGAGCTCCCTTTTGGTTAAACCGAATCAAACACCACCACCTTAAATCATCAAAACCAACTCGGACCCCCATCTAAGGCTTTCAAACCCGATTCGAAACTTGAACAAGTTTTCATCAAAACTTCCAGTGGGGAAGTTCTTTTTATTCCTTCTCTTTTTTTTTTACTTTTTTAATGATTATAAAAAAACAGTAATAAAAGAAATATCATTCGCAAACTTAAAGTAGAAAAAGTAATTGAGGCACAAAATTAAATCTGAAATTAACTTTTCATTGATAATTAAAAAATCATTATAATACTTGGAAAATTTAAAAGTACAATTTAACTAAAATCTAATAAAACAAAATTAAAATTAAATTAATCCCACTCCTAAGAAAAACAGTAGAAATAAAGAAAATAGAATAATTCTTGATTACAAGTTGAGAGGGGTTTTATAGGCGAACCCAAATGCCTTGTTGATGATGAAACTCAATCTTGGCCTTTCGATCTTTTCTCTTTTGATCAAACGGATGAGATTGCTAATGTGGGATGATTATATTGGTGGGTTTGGTAGTGGTGAGGTGTGAGAGCCAATCAAGATAGGAGATTAAGCCACATAGGATTGGATATGAGGACCATCAGTTACTAGTTCCGGTTTCAGGTGGATTTAATTGGGGGATGTGAAGAACACGCGCCTTAAACATAAAATGGTGAAAAACCCCCAATTTTTTAGGGTTTGGGTGATGGGAGAGAATAAGGTTGCGTCTGATTTGGGAGAGGAGAAAGAAGGATGGGTGATTTCACTTTGGTTGTATCGAAACAGTAATGGGGGTGGAGGTAAATAAAAGTCGTTTTATTAATTGTGTGAGTGGGTGAATACGTGTGTGGTGAGGGATTGTTTTAACAAATGTATAGTTTGACCAGGGAAGTGTTTCTACCAAGTAAATAAACCTTCGTCCCATGTTTGTATAATGGGCTTAGCCCAAATTGTTTTAAAAACACTTTCCATCCGTTCATTATTTGTATTGGGCTTTTGTTGGGCTTTAGGTGAAAAATGGTTTCATTAGCTTATGTTAATGGGATTTTGGGCCCATTAATCCAAATGTGGGTCCCACAAGCCCGTTTAACTCCATAAATATTAAATCCGCTAAAAACGAGCTCGATTTCGGCTTTCTTGTTCATTTTCTTCAAACTCGTGTCGGTTTAGCCGGTTTTCGTGAACTTGGGCACACTTTTAGTCTTTGACTTTGTTTTCGTCTCTTTCTTGGACTTTTCTTCAACATTTGACCGTGAAATCCTGTGTTTTCTCTTCTTTTGATCATTTGTACCTTTTTAACACAAAAACACAAAACCACGCGTAATTCCGACTTTTATGATATAAAACACATGATTAGGTCTTGTTTTTCCATGATTTTAGTGACAAAAGGATAAGTGTTTACACACTTATTAAATCCCCTGCACTTGACCATTGCAATGAACCCATGCAATGCATTATTTTAAAGCATAAAGTTACATTTTTCTCATAATTAATCCATCTCGGCCTTTATTTAGATATATTACTACTACTACGATAAAGATAAAAACTTAAAAGGAAACAAAAGTTATAACAATTTATTAACTTGGAAATTATTTGATGGAAGAAACTTGTAAAGAATTCTAAGACTTAAATTAAGGCTTTGGTGTCATGAATATTAATCACCCTCAAGTTTCACGTTCCCATACCAAGCTTAAAAATGAAATCATTGTTTACCATAAGTTCTTAAGTTAAGACCACTTATATAAGACAATTGTGTAAACTCTTTCTCCAATTCCTACGTTGTATCTCTAGATTTTATTGATTGTCATTCACCCGTAGGCTCATTTGACTTATTTGATAATTATTATTCCAAAAATGAAGGCCAAACGATGCAAACCCAATACTCAAAAGCTAACCTCGTCCTCAAAAACGTTGTCACTAAAGTAAGCCCACATCAAGGATGATTTAACACGATTTGGGGAATAAATTCCCGGACCCAAAATTTGGCCAATAGTACTAGTTATTAATTATTCCTCCAAAGTCATATAGACTTTATGTGGAGTTTAGCAAGTTCACATCATATACCCTTAGGCTCTTAAACATGTAAAAATGCTCCTCATCTATTGTCCACACCCTAATGCTCCTTGAACGATAAACGAGGGAATTGATTTTTGGATCAATTTTTATTCAACACTTACCATGCCATACACCCTAAGGCTCTAATGACACGGTTCGTGCTACATGCCCTACACCCCAAGGCTCCTTGAGGTCATGTTTTAATCTTATTCTTCCTTTATTTATGATATATATAGTAGGCCAAATTCCGCGGTCCCATGGTCTGAATACCTCCTACTTAGTGGTTATGAGCCACCTTAGTCGGAAGTCCACAACGCTGGCACCCTCAATGTGTTAATGCTTTAATTACAAGGAGAATAAAGATTTGGCTAAGAGTTAAGATATCGAATCTACACCGCAAAAATCCTCATTTATTAAGCAATTAAATATACAAGCGGGAATAAAGAGCCACAAAAACTCATATAAGCAAAAATTAACCCTTAAACTTATTATCAACTCTATCATCTCTCGTTCTCCACAATTTAAAATCTCAAAGAATGAGACTCGTGGATGCTTAGCCTAATAAACCAATTAAGGTCCATATGGTTAAGGATACTAGCTAGAGTAAACTTGGATAAGTAAACTCGGGTTGAGTCAAAATATTCACGACGGGCCTAATATATCAAAGATATCTAAACTTGTTAAAAAAAATTTATTCATTTATTTATTTTTGACTTTATTCTTGAAATGGAAAATATAAATACGATGCGATGACAAAAAGAAAGAAAATACTACTAGGCCAAAATAGATCAAAAATTTGAAAAACGTTGAAAGTTTTTTAAATTTTCCGGTTAAATGGGGTCAAATTCATGGAAAAGCCCACTAAAATTCGATAGAAGTCCCCCCTACACTTAATATAAACATTGTCCTCAATGTTTAAGCATGAGGGAGAATAAACTCCCCTACACTTAAGACATTGAGTACGTTGTTTAAAATCGAGCTAAGGTAGAGACAACTAAGGTGATTACATTTATTTGTTTTATTTATATACAAGATTGAATCACAATAGCAAAAACCTATCGAAGGAACCGGGTACACGGGAAACACGGGAACACGGGTCGCGTCAAAAACACCAAAAGTGGATCATAAAAGCACATATCCCTGCACAACATCACAACACACAAACAACCTACTTGGATCCCCCCTACACTTATTGTAGCAAATAGATAAAAATAGATCATCGGGTTTCCTCCCGAGAAGCGCTTGTTTTTGTTAACCGAGTCACGAGCCTGACTCGACCCCGAATTAAATGGTCCATGGGGAAGCCTCTAATGTAATACCGGGATCAAAAATCTTATCCTCGGTCCCGGAGGAACATAATAAATGAGAGGCAGGAGGATAAGTCATGAAAGGTAAAAAGGTCCTCTCAACATAAGTGAAGTTGTCATCCATGAGAGTATCAATAGTAAGAAACTCATCGATCTCGAAAACGAGAAAACCATCATCATCACTAAAAGTGATATGTGGAAGAGAATCGATGGTAGAATCAAAAGTAATTGGCGAAGAGGCAAATGTGAATTTATCAAAATCCGAGTTTTCAAAATCAATATCAATATCAAGTTTTAAAACTCCATTTGCCTTCTCATCAATACCATGATCACAATTAAGCTCATGCGAGAAATCCAATAACACGGGATCATAAAAAGCATCCTCGTGATGGAATTTCTCAATACTCGAGGTATAAAAGTCATCACTAAGGAGTAAAGAATCCGATAAATCATTAGTATCATTGTTTTCAAAAGTCGGTTTTGGTAAAATAGGAGAATCACCCTCATCCGATCCCGAGGAATAATTAAAAATGTAGTCGGAATCACAAGATAACTCATCCCTATCTACAAACTCCTTAGTTGTAGGACAAATTAAGGGTTCTTCTTCTATGCACTCATTATAAAGTTCTTCACACTCCTCAAAAATTGGTTTATCAAAACATGTCTCGCTAAAAGGATTTGAAGAAAGCATAAAGTCATTTGAAGGAGTAGGTGAAGGAGTCATAAAAGAAATGGGGTCATCAATGGGTGATGGAGGCTCAAGTATAATCTCGGGAATTTCCTCAATAGGTGAGGAAAGAGGAGAGCTAATTGTATCTGTGGGTCTCAACACCGGAGGGTGAGTAAAACTCATGATAATCTTCGGGCCTTGTCTCTCCTTTATTGGCGGAGAGATGGAAGGATCCACAGTGGGAACATCACTACTAGTAGTGGTGTTAGCCTCAATATCAACTATCAAAGACGGCTCAATATCACATTGAGCTTGATAGGTTTCTAAAATGAGCATGAATTTCCTATCGGTTCCCTCTTACAATTCTCTTCGTAATCTATCATGTTCCTCAAGTTTATTAAGAATTAAATCCATTTGAGGTTTTGAAATACTACCTTGATTATAGTTTTGAAAATTGCCGTCATTTGGAAAACCTTCATTATTTTAAAACCCTTGATTTAGAAATTCCCCATAAAACCGTTTATCATAATGTGGTGGGTCAGTTGTTGTAGGAAAACTAGAGGAGCCAAAATAAGTATTAGTAGCATAACACATACTTTCCTCATTATTATAAACATCCTCATAAGTTTTGTCACAATTAAAATAAGCATGAGGTCCACCACAAGTCGTACACTCCTCGGACATAATCTTATAACGCTCTTCTTGCAATATTTCCCAAATCGGACGATTATCCATGGTAGTGTCGAAAGAAATCGAAATAACAATAATACGTAATATTTTTGGTGTAATACTTTAGGAAAAGTATTACTTTTTGATTTTTTAATTTTTTTTGGTGCAAATCTTAGGAAAGAATTTGCTTTTGATGATTTTTTATTTTTTTTTTGTTTTTGTTGATTATTGTGCAAGAACATTAACGTTCCAAAAGAACGGATCCCAAAATCCAAATCTTCTCACGAAATCGTCAATCGTAACGAGCGAAGCGGCAGCGGCGCCATTTTAATGTAAGGATTTTGCAAGGCAAATCTTTTATGCAATTAATGTTCGTTTCCTCGACTCACTCGAATTGAAATCGGACTAAACGTAAGATTACTTGTTCTTGGTAAAACGTATTTTTGGGTATTTTAAACTAAAACTATTTAATAAAAAAACTAATTTAAAATTTAAATAAACTAAAAATTATTTAATCTAATAAAAATCTTTGAAACTAATTAAACCAATTAAAAACAAATCTATTTTTAAAAAATATAAACTAATTAAAAACTTAATTTTGAACTAATAACTTTAAATGAAATCTATTTTTAAACAAAACTAATTTATATAAAATTTAAACTAAATTTAAAAACATTTAAAGTTCCTAAAAGTAAATAAAATATTTTTTTATCTTTTTATTTTTTATTTAAACTGAATATAAAAAACTATTTATATACTTTTAATTTAAATAAACTTAAAACTTAAATTAAACTAAATTTAATAAAACTGCCAGTAATTAGAAAACTATATTAATTGAATTAAGAGAAATAGAACACAAAAGGAGATCTAGCTAAGCTGGTAAGACTGTGGGCTATAGAACGAAAGGTCAGGGGTTCGAGTCCCCTGACAGACAATTTTTGCTAATTAATTTTTTTTTTGACATTTAGGAACTTTATACAGATAAATTGTATCTGTATGTTTATGCAGCTAAATATCAGCAAATATTAAAAGCACAAATAATCAATACAACCGAGACAAATAAGCAGTCAAACTAAACATTCAAGAAGCAAAGATGAAAGAAAAACTAAAACTGAAAATAAGCAAAAAGGCAGATAAGCAAATCCAAAATAAATCAAATAAGCAGATAATAAGAAAATAGATAAGCGAAAACAGGTAATAAGCAATAAATCCTATTAAGCTAACAAAGACTGATTTTAAGCAAATCCAAAACTAAATCGACAAAATAAGCTAAATGAACCTATAAGCTAAATCGAATAAGCACAACAAACTAACACGAAATCAAATAAGCTATACGTTTAAATCAAATAAGCAGACAAATTAAAAGAACAGATACTACTGAAACTAAAACGAATCATAAACTTCAACAGTAACTGCCCAAATCTACACAAAGCAGATATAACATAAACTAGATAAACTAATTAAGCTAAGCAGATCCAAACCAACTTAAATACAAACGAATTTAAAACAACTCAAGCAGATTAAAACCTAATAAGCAGATCCAAATAAACTATAATCCAAACATAAGCAGATAACTATAAAATAAACTACAGAAAAAACTAGTAAATAAAAGAGATCTAAAACCTTGATGTCGAAAACCGTTGAGCCGAAGGGTGAGCGCTGAGCTCCCTTTTGGTTAAACCGAATCAAACGCCACCACCTTAAATCATCAAAACCAACTCGAACCCCCATCGAAGGCTTTCAAACCCGATTCGAAACTTGAACAAGTTTTCATCAAAACTTCCAGTGGGGAAGTTCTTTTTATTCCTTCTCTTTTTTTTACTTTTTTAATGATTATAAAAAAACAGTAATAAAAGAAATATCATTCGCAAACTTAAAGCAGAAAAAGTAATTGAGGCACAAAATTAAATCTGAAATTAACTTTTCATTGATAATTAAAAAATCATTACAATACTTGGAAAATTTAAAAGTACAATTTAACTAAAATCTAATAAAACAAAATTAAAACTAAATTAATCCTACTCCTAAGAAAAACAGTAGAAATAAAGAAAATGGAATAATTCTTGATTACAAGTTGAGAGGGGTTTTATAGGCGAACCCAAATGCCTTGTTGATGATGAAACTCAATCTTGGCCTTTTGATCTTTTCTCTTTTGATCAAACAGATGAGATTGATTTTCTCTCACACAGATCGCTAGCGTGGAAGCGATTTGTGCTTATTGTGCTTCTTCTTTGCTGATGTGGGATGATTATATTGGTGAGTTTGGTAGTGGTGAGGTGTGAGAGCCAATCAGGATAGGAGATTAAGCCACGTAGGATTGGATATGAGGACCACCAGTTACTAGTTCCGGTTTCAGGGGGGATTTAATTGGGGGATGTGAAGAACACGCGCCTTAAACATCAAATGGTGAAAACCCCCCAATTTTTTAGGGTTTGGCTGATGGGAGAGAATAAGGTTGCGTCTGATTTGGGAGAGGAGAAAGAAGGATGGGTGATTTCACTTTGGTTGTATCGAAACAGTAATGGGGGTGGAGGTAAATAAAAGTCGTTTTATTAATTGTGTGAGTGGGTGAATACGTGTGTGGTGAGGGATTGTTTTAACAAACGTATAGTTTGACCAGGGAAGTGTTTTTACCAAGTAAATAAACATTCGTCCCATGTTTGTATAATGGGCTTAACCCAAATTGTTTTAAAAACACTTTCCATCCGTTCATTATTTGTAATGGGCTTTTGTTGGGCTTTAGGTGAAAAATGGTTTCATTAGCTTATGTTAATGGGCTTTTGGGCCCATTAATCCAAATGTGGGTCCCACAAGCCCGTTTAACTCCATAAATATTAAATCCGCTAAAAATGAGCTCGATTTCGGCTTTCTTGTTCATTTTCTTCAAACTCGTGTCGGTTTAGCCGGTTTTTGTGAACTTGGGCACACTTTTGGTGTTTGACTTTGTCTTCCTCTCTTTCTTGGACTTTTCTTCAACATTTGACCGTGAAATCCCGTGTTTTCTCTTCTTTTGATCATTTGTACCTTTTTAACACAAAAACACAAAACCACGCGTAATTCCGACTTTTATGATATAAAACACATGATTCGGTCTTGTTTTTCCATGATTTTAATGACAAAAGGATAAGTGTTTACACACTTATTAATAACAAAGGAAAATACTACTATACTACTAGGCCAAAATAGATTAAATTTTTTGAAAAATGTCGTAAAATCAAATTTTCCGGTTAAAATGAGGACAAATTCATGGAAAAGCCCACTTACTTCGATAGAAGTCCCCCCTAAACTTGATATAAACATTGTCCTCAATGTTTAAGCATGTGGGAGTAAACTCCCCTACACTTAGGACATTGTGCATGTTGTTTAAATCTTGCTAAGGAAATGACAACTATAGTGATTTCAATGTGAACATATAAGATATGAAATACTGAATCACGACAGTTTAGGATAGAACCGAGAAGACGGGTACACGGGATAACGGTTCGTCAAAAGTCATCGAGAATGGATCTTTGAAGCTTTAATCCCTGCACATCATAAGAAACAAGACAACAAACACATACGAGGCTCCCCCTACACTTTTTATGAAAACGGTAAAGGATAGATCAACGGGTTGCCTCCTGAGAAGCGCTTGTTTTTGTTAACCGAGTCACGAGCCTGACTCGACCCAGAATTAATTCAAGGGAATTGTGGTGAGGGATGGGATCATCTCATGAGAGATGTCCTCACCAAAGTACAACTTCACGCACTGGCCATTCATTTTAAAATTAGGCCTATTAGACTAAGAAGGCTCAATGGTGCCATAGGGGAAGACTTTGGTGACGGTGAATGGACCAGACCAATGGCTCTTCAGCTTGCCCGAGAAGGTCTTCAACCGAGAGTTAAAGAGTAAAACTTGATCACCAATATGGAACTCTCGGTTCTTAATCCTTGCATCATGGATGATCTTGGTATTCTCCTTGTAGATCAATGAGTTCTTATAAGCTTCATTCCTTAGTTCATTTAACTCATTGAGTTGAATCTTCTGAAGATCGCCGGCTTTGTTGATGTCAAAATTGGCCCACTTCAAGGCCTAGTATGCCTTATGTTCTAGCTCGATAGGGAGGTGGCATGCCTTCCCGTACACAAGACGATAAGGTGTACAACCAATCGGGGTCTTATATGCGGTACGGAAAGCCCACAAAAAGCATCATCTAACTTATCGGCCCATGAGGCACGATGCTCTCCCATAGTACGCTCAAGAATTCGCTTCAATCCACGGTTAGATATCTCGGCTTGACCATTTGTTTGAGGATGATAAGCGGTGGAAAGACGATGATTGACACCATACTTAGCCATGACTCGAGCAAATTGATCATTGCAAAAATGAGACTCGCGGCCACTGATGATAGCACGAGGAACACCGTATCGAGCAAAAAGCTGCTTCAAAAAGTTCACAACCACCCTCGCATCGTTCGTAGGGAGAGCCTTAGCTTCAACCCATTTGGAGACTTAGTCAACGGCTACGAAGATGTACTTGTTCCCTTTAGATGATGGAAATGGCCTGAAAAAGTCGATACCCCATACATCAAAGATCTCACATTCTTGTATGAAATTTTGAGGTATCTCATCTTTATGTGTGATCTTGCCTTGTCTTTGGCAATCATCACAATGTTTAACCATTTCATGAGCGTCATGATAAATGGTGGGCCAATAAAACCAGAGTCAAAAACTTTCTTCGCGGTGTAATTGGGACCAAAGTGACCACCGGTGGGTCCTTTATGGCAAGCTTCAAGGATTAGTAAAGCTGTCGGCCCATTAACACATCAATGAATGACAAGATTCACACATTGTTTGAAGAGGTAAGGGTCTTCCCAAAAATAGTGTTCAATGTCTTTAAAGAACTTTTTCTTTTGTTGAGACGTTAACCCTTCCTTGAGAATTCTACCCGCTAAGTAGTTTGCAATGTCCGCAAACCACGGGGTGTCATCAAGATTGGAATTGACAGACATTAAGGCATCAAGGGGAAAAGAGTCGTTGATCTCTTGATTCGTATGATCCCCTTGATAAGGATCCTCAAGTCTACTTAGATGATCCACGGCTAGGTTTTCGGCTCCCTTCTTGTCACGAATTTCAATTTTAAATTCTTGAAGGAGCAAAACCCAACGAAGAAGTCTTGGCTTAGAATCTTGCTTAGTCAACAAGTAATTCAACGCGAAATGCTCGGTGTACACGATGGTGGTGGAAAGGACAAGATAGGGGTGGAACTTCTCAAAAGTATACACTACAACTAAAAGCTCTTTTTCGGTAGTGGTATAATGCAATTGAGCCCCCGTCATTGTCTATCTAGCATAATGGATTGGTTGGAAGTGTTTGTTCACTCTTTGTCCCAAAATCGATCCAATAGCAAAGTCGCTAGCATCACACATCAATTCAAAAGGTAGCTCCCAATTAGGGGTAACCAAGACCGGTGCCTTAGTTAGCTTGTCCTTAAGAAGATTGAAGGATTCAAGACACTCTTTAGAAAAGATAAAAGGAGTATCTTTTTCCAAGAGGTGGGTCATTGGGCGAGCGATATTAGAAAAATCTTGAATGAATCGACGATAGAAGCCCGCATGACCAAGGAAACTTCTCACACCCTTCACGGTTGAAGGTGGAGGCAATTTAGCAATAACATCGACTTTAGCACGGTCCACTTCAAGACCGGATTTGGAGATTTTATGTCCAAGAACAATGCCTTCTTTTGCCATGAAATGACACTTTTCCTAATTTAGAACAAGGCGAGTGTCTTCACACCGCTTAAGCATGCGTTCTAAATTATCAAGGCAATGAGAGAAAGAATCACCATAGACCGAGAAATCATCCATGAAGACTTCCATGGTTTCTTCAACCATGTCATGGAAGATAGCCATCATACACCTTTGGCACGTCCCAGGAGCATTGCATAAGCCGAAATGCATTCTTTTGTAAGCAAATGTTCCATAAGGACAAGTGAATGTGGTTTTCTCTTGGTCTTTAGGATCAATGGGAATTTGAAAATACCCGGAGAAACCATCTAAGAAGCAGTAATAGTCATTACCCGCTAGATGTTCAAGCATTTGTTGCATGAAAGGAAGGGGAAAATGATCCTTTCTCGTAGCATCATTGAGTTTGCGATAGTCTATACAAACTCTCCACCCTGCAACGAGACGAGTAGGAATCAACTCGTTGTTTTCATTGGGAACAATGGTGATTCCGCCTTTCTTAGGCACACAATGGACCGGAATAACCCATGGTGAATCCGAGATAGGGTAGATCATTCCCGCATCAAGAAGTTTGATAACCTCTTTTTTGATAACGTCATGGATATTGGGATTCACCCTTCTTTGGGTTTTAATAGTGGGTTTAAAGACGTCCTCCATGAGAATTTTATGTGTGCAAAACTGAGGATCAATTCCACGAATATCGGAGATTTTCCAAGCAATCGCTTTCTTATGATTCTTCAGCACAGCGATAAGTCGAGATTTTTCGTCTTCTTTCAAATCATTTGTGATGATAACGGGTGACTTCTTATTGTCTTCAAGGAAAACGTACTCGAGATGAGACGGTAGGTCCTTAAGCTCTAAATCCGGAGGATTTTCGATGGAAGGCGTAGTCAAATTCGGATCATCGATAGAGATTTCCTTAGGAGATGGTGGAGAAATATGGTCCTCATTGAGAAGTTTCTCAATGGTATGAATGTCTTTATCCCAATTGGAGGGTGAATCGTCATATTGTAAGTCCACATCTCCCAAAGTTGCTTCAAATTCTTTCAAAAGTAACTCACTTTCTCCAAATGGAGTTAGTGAGGGAGCAATGGAGGCAACGGTCTCAACAATGGGTAGAGAAGAAGAACCACTTTTACAAGCGTCTTTGAAATGTGCTTCACAAGCCTCATCAAGAACGTCAATGAAATTAACGCTCTCGTTTTCAGAAGGCTTCTTAGAAAGTTTACCAATGTTGAAGACGATTTTATCGTCACCAACACTCATGATTAATTCGCCCGCGGCTACATCAATGAGAGTGCGACCGATCCTCAAGAATGGACGTCCAACAATTAATGGAACACGGGGATCCATCTCGTAGTCAATGACAACAAAATCCGTCGGAAAGGTGAATTTGTCGACACCGACTAATACTCGGCTTTTCCCAAGTAAGAAAATCTTATCGTCCGAATCTGTTCGAATTGACTATTGGTAGGAAGTGTGACTCAATTGTTCTTGGTGGAATAATAAAAGGTTTGGTTGATTATCTATTTTAAACTAATAGCAAATAAATGTAAATGTCGTTGAGCAAAGTAAAAGCTTTTAAAAAAAATTAAACTAAAAGGACGAGTTAAAAATAAATGCTTGAAAACTTAAAGACAAGTTTAGAAAAATACTAGAACACTTAATAAATCTAGAACTTGAAAACTTTGTAAAAACAAGAAATTTAAACCATCGGAAAACCAAATCGAAACCTGATCGGAATGAATGGTCGGAAAGTGCAATCGGAATGTTGGAAAATATGGCTGATCGGAATGTGCAAAAAGGAGGCAATCGGAATATGGGAATAAGGCCCAATCGGAATGTTGGAGAACAAAGGCAATCGGAATAGATTTGGAGATCGGAAAGAGGGGGATAGTCGGAATGTTTGATCGGAAAGGGGTTTACCCTTTCCGATTACCTTTTGATCCGAAAGATAAGCAAGGTGATAAGCTAATTTGATAAGCTAACACCAAAACTTGAAAGAATCCAATATGAAAAAGACTAAATAAGCACAAATAACAACTTATCCAAACTTAAAATAAGCAACTTTTAAATCGAACCATAAAAAGATGAAACTTTTTAAGAAATCTTTTTAAAAAGTAAATAAGCTAAACATATAAATAAGCCAATAAGCACAAAGATCTTAAAGCTTATTCGTATGAAAACTTAAGCATGAATAAAAAGATTAACTTTTAAGCACGAAAGCATTAAGAACAACACGGATCAAATAGATTTCGCACCAAAAGTAAACTAAAATCAAAGAAAGGTAGAAAGAGATGAAAGATTAAAAGCTTAACTTGAACTTGATTAATTAAATCCAAATACAAAAGGCTTAATCTTGAAAGATTAAAAGAAAGAAAGATGAAAACTTAGTGAGAGAAAGTTGAGAACTTTCTCTCTCTAAAACTAGAAAGAAAAATGAAAAAATGAAACTAACTACTAAAAACTAACCAACCCTCCTAATGTGTATTAGGAGGGTATTTATAGGGAAAATGGGAAGGTGTGCATGTGTTGCCTCTTCTTTCTTTCTTCTCGACTCGATTTAAATCTTTTGTCTTCCTCGACGTCGTCTCGGGATTTGTCGATATATATTGAACTTGTCTTGTAATTTTCTTCTTCTATTAGACTTGAGTTCTTCGACTTCATTAAACTTCCGTCTTTAGACTTTTTCTTCGATAAATCTTCAGAATAGGCCTTGGACTTCCGTTCTTTTTGCACTCTTGATCTTTTGACTTTGTCTTTTCTCGTTTTCTTCGATAAAAGCCCGTGAAAGCCCATGTTTTCTTCCTTTTTCATCATTTGGTCCTAAAACACAATAAAAACACAAACCACGCATAATTCCGACTTTTACGACATAAAATACGCGTTTTGGTCTTGTTATTATTGGAAATAAGTGGTAAAAGGATAAGTGTTTTCACACTTACTAAATCACCTACACTTGACCATTGCAATGCCCTCATGCAATGCATTAATTTTAAAGCACGGTTTACATTCTTCATCATAAATAACCCACCTTGGCCTTTATTAAATACTAAAAATAAAAAGATAGAAACAAGTAAAGAAATTAAAGACTTACATTGGGTTTTGGCTGCCATGAACGTTTATCATCCTCAAGTTTCACGTTCCCCATACCAAGCTTAAAAACGAGATCATTGCTATTATAAGTTAGCAAACTAACACGAATTCATGTGGGCTTATTTACTTAGACTCCCTTATTCCTAGGTGTATCTCTTATATTTTATTTTTGTCTTGAATGATCACGAGGATGCATTGTTTGACTTATTTTGATAGTTATTTAGGCCGAAAATAAAGTGAATGATTTAATCAATAGTTAGCTAAAGGACAAAATATTTTAAAACTGCTTCTCGGGACCTCATAAAGTTCATATCTTGGCATAACTCGCTTCACGATTTGAGACCTTTCTCGGACCGATATTTGGCAGCGACTTCATACTTCGAATCTTTGAGAGACGTTCTTGAAATTATGATCTTTTCTTCATAATAGGAATTTCTTCACTTGAAGTTTTGAGAGATTCTTCATATTTGGACCACGATTTCTTCATTTTTCTCCAATCTTTATTTTGGACTTTGATATACAACGATCAGCCTCCTTTTAGGACTTGGATCTATTTATCCTCATACCTTCTTAGGGCCTTTTTGGATAGACTTCTCCATGATCTTTTGGGGAGTTTTTGCTTTTCGTCGCGTGTCTCGATCCTTCATATTGATTTTCGATAAATGATTCTTCACATCACTTTTGGATCTTTAGCAACAAAATGTAGCCCTCATGCCTTGTTAGGGCCTTTTCGGACTCACCAATCTTCGCATCCCGCTTCAATAAGTTATGCCTTGGCTATGAACTCTAATTAATACCGAGCAACTTTTAAACGATCTTGGGCTAGAAGCTAAGTAACTTTTCAAATCGTACAACCTTATTTATTGCAGTTAAATTTATTAACAAGCGATGGGAGAATAGGCTCATAATTAACTCACATAAATTCACGAGAGAATACCAAATTTATAATTGACTCTATCATCTCTCGTCCTCCACAGTTTAAAATCTCAAGGAATGAGACTCGTGGATGCTTAGCCTATTAAATCAAGTTTCGGGTTTTCGAGTCGTCTATAGCATCTTGCATCTTCTTAGACTCTTTCAAGTTTAGAAAACGCATTTTAAAGTTCCCTTGATTAACGACTCTCTAGGATCAATTATAGGAACTTGCGAAAAGTTCTTGCGAAAAGTTCTTGTTCTTAACCCGTGAGAGTTAAGAGTTTCGCGTTTTATAGTTCCCTACATAAAAGCCTAGCAAAACTTGACTTAAACACGTTAAGGATACTAGCTAGAGTAAACTTATATAAGTAAACTCGGGTTGAGTCAAAATGTTCACGACGTTGAAAAATTTAAAACCACCTTATTTAAGCAAAGAAAGAAAATAACCATAACAAAGGAAAATACCACTATACAACTAGGCCAAAATAGATTAAAAATTTTGAAAAATGTCGAAAAATCAAATTTTCCAGTTAAAATGAGGGCAAATTCATGGAAAAGACCACTTACTTCGATAGAAGTCCCCCCTACACTTGATATAAACATTGTCCTCAATGTTTAAGCATGTGGGAGTGAACTCCCCTACACTTATGACATTGTGCACTTTGTTTAAATCTTTCTAAGGAAAGGACAAGTAAAGTGAATTCAATGTGAACATATAAAATATGAAATATTGAATCACGACAGTTTTGGATAGAACCGGGAAGATGGGAACACGGGATCATGGTTCGTCAAAAGTCATCAATGGGCTCTTTGAAGCTTTAATCCCTGCACATCACAAGAAACAAGACAACAAACACATACGGGGCTCCCCCTACACTTATTATGAAAGCAGTAAAGGATAGATCACGGGTTGCCTCCCGAGAAGCGCTTGTTTTTTATAACCGAGTCACGAGCCTGACTCGACCAAAATTTAGTTCATGGGAAACGTGGTGAAGATCTTTAACCGATAGTTAAAAAGTAAGACTTGATCACCAACGCTGGCCATTCACCTTGAAATTGGGCCCATTTGGCTGAGAAAGCTCAATGGTCCCATATGGAAAGACTTTGGCGACGATGAATGGACCAGACTAGCGGCTCTTCAACTTGCCAGAGAAGATCTTTAACCGATAGTTAAAAAGTAAGACTTGATCACCAACGTGGAACTCTCGGTTCTTGATTCTTGCGTCTTGAATGATCTTGGTCTTCTCCTTGTATATCAGTGAGTTCTCGTAAGCTTCATTCCTCAGTTCGTTGAGCTCGTTGAGTTGAATCTTGCGAAGATCACCGGCTTTGTTGATGTCGAAGTTAGCCCACTTCAAGGCCCTGTATGCCTTATGTTCCAGCTCGATAGGGACGTGGCATGCTTTCCCGTACACAAGACGATAAGGTGTACAACCGATCGGGGTCTTATAAGCAGTACGGAAAGCCCACAAAGCATCATCTAACATATCGGCCCACGCGACGCGTTGCTCTCCCATAGTACGCTCCAAAATTCGCTTCAATCCACGGTTGGAAATCTCGGCTTGACCATTGGTTTGAGGATGATAAGCGGTGGAAAGACGATGATTAACACCATACTTAGCCATGACTCTTGCAAATTGATCATTGCAAAAATGAGTCCCGCGGTCACTGATAATAGCACGAGGAACGCCGAATCGAGCAAACAGCTGCTTCAAAAAGTTCACAACCACCCTTGCATCGTTCGTAGGGAAAGCCTTAGCTTCAACCCATTTGGAAACGTAGTCAACAGCTACGAGGATGTACTTGTTCCCTTTAGATGATGGAAATGGCCCCATAAAGTCGATACCCCATACATCAAAGATTTCACATTCTTGTATGAAATTTTGAGGCATCTCATCTTTATGTGTGATCTTGCCTTGTCTTTGGCAAGCATCACAATGTTTAACCATGTCGTGAGCGTCACGATAAATGGTGGGCCAATAGAATCCAGAGTCGAAGACTTTCTTCGCGGTGTAATTGGGACCAAAGTGACCACCAGTGGGTCCTTTATGGCAAGCATCAAGGATTTGTACCGCTGCCGGCCCATCAACACATCAACGAATAATCAGATCAGCACATTGTTTGAAAAGGTAAGGGTCGTCCCAGAAATAATGTTCAATGTCTTTAAAGAACTTTTTCTTTTTTTGGGACATGAGCCCTTCCTTGAGAATTCCACCCGCTAAGTAGTTTGCAATGTCCGCAAACCACGGGGTGTCATCAAGATTGAAGTTGATAGACATTAAGGCCTCAAGGGGAAAAGAGTCATTGATCTCTTTGTTTGGATGATCCCCTTGATAAGGATCCTCAAGTCTATTGAGATGATCCGCGACTAGGTTTTCAGCTCCCTTTTTGTCATGAATTTCAATGTTGAATTCTTGAAGGAGCAAAACCCAACGAAGAAGTCTTGGCTTAGAATCTTGCTTAGTGATCAAGTACTACAACGCGGAATGATCGGTATACACGATGGTGGTAGAAAGGACAAGATAGGGGCGGAACTTTTCAAAAGCATACACTACAGCTAAAAGCTCTTTTTCGGTAGTGGTATAATGCAATTGAGCCCCCGTCATTGTCTCGCTAGCATAGTGGATTGGTTGGAAGTGTTTATTCACTTTTTGGCCCAAAACCGCTCCAATAGCAAATTCGCTAGCATCACACATCAACTCAAAAGGTAGCTCCCAATTAGGGGTAACCAAGACCGGTGCCTTAGTTAGCTTATCCTTAAGAATATTGAAGGATTCAAGACACTCTTTGGAAAAGATGAAAGGAGTATCCTTTTCCAAGAGGTGGGTCATCGGGCGAGCGATTTAGAAAAATCTTGGATGAATCGTTGATAGAAGCCCGCATGACCGAGGAAACTTCTCACACCCTTCACGGTTGAAGGTGGAGGCAATTTAGCAATAACATCGACTTTAGCACGGTCCACTTCAAGACCGGCTTTGGAAATTTTATGTCCTAGCACGATGCCCTCTTTTACCATGAAATGGCATTTTTCCCAATTTAGAACAAGGCGAGTGTCTTCACACCGCTTAAGCATACGTTCTAAATTGGCAAGGCAAGCAGAGAAAGAATCACCATAAACCGAGAAATCATCCATGAAGACGTCCATAGTTTCTTCAACCATGTCATGGAAGATAGCCATCATACACCTTTGAAATGTCCCAGGAGCATTGCATAAGCCGAAAGGCATTCTTTTGTAGGCAAATGTTCCATAAGGACAAGTGAATGTGGTTTTCTCTTGGTCTTTGGGATCGATGGGAATTTGAAAATACCCGGAGAAACCGTCCAAAAAGCAGTAATAGTCATTACCCGCTAGACGTTCAAGCATTTGGTCCATGAAAGGAAGGGGAAAATGATCCTTTCTCGTAGCATCATTGAGTTTCCGATAGTCTATACAAACTCTCCACCCTGTAACGAGACGAGTAGGAATCAACTCGTTGTTTTCATTGGGAACAACAGTGATTCCGCCCTTCTTAGGCACACAATGGACGGGACTAACCCACGGTGAATCCAAGATAGGATAGATCATTTCCGCATCAAGAAGTTTGATAACCTCTTTTTTGTTTTTTTTTTTTTATTTTTATTTTACCGGGGATAGTCCCCTTTACCCCAAAAAAAAAACCTCTTTTTTGATTACGTCATGGATCTTAGGATTCACCCTTCTTTGGTTTTGAATAGTGGGTTTAAAGTCGTCCTCCATGAGAATTTTATGTGTGCAAAAGTGAGGATGAATTCCACGAATATCAGAGATCTTCCAAGCAATCGCTTTCTTGTGCTTCTTCAACACGGCGATAAGGCGAGATTTTTATTCTTCTTTCAAGTCCTTAGCGACGATGACCGATAACGTCTTGTTTTCTTCAAGGAAAACGTACTCGAGATGAGACGGAAGATCCTTAAGCTCTAAATCTGGAGGATTTTCGATGGACGGCGTAGTCAACTTCGGATCATCGGTAGAGATAGCCTTAGGAGATTGTGGGGAAATATGGTCCTCATTGAGAAGTTTCTCAATGGTACGAATGTCTTCATCCCAATCGGTGGGAGAATTATCATACTTAAGATCGAGAGGACCCAAGCTAGCTTCAAAATCATCCAAGTCACTTTCTCCAAAAGGAGTCAATGACGGAGCAATTGAGGCAACGGTCTCAGCAAAGGGTAGAGAAGAAGAACCACTTTTACAAGCGTCTTTGAAATGTTCTTCACAAGCCTCTGTTGGCAATAAATTATGGGTCAGTTCACTAGACGCTGATAAGAAGAGTTCAAGCGCTGATAAGAAGAAGTTGGACGCTGAAAGCCAAGCGTTGACATTTGAAGAAGTCAACGCTGACAGCCTTGAAGACAAGCACTGATGGAATATATCTTCATACGAATCTTTTTGTTTATTTGTTTCTATATTTGTATATGGTAAAGATAAGTTCGACATTGTATTTTTCATTATTATCTTTACCTAGAATAGTTGATTCGTGGCTTATTGTACAAGACTTCTTAATCTATAAAAGAAGATCTTTAGGTTAATGTTCAATATAAGTTTTCACAAGTATTCGACTGTTAAACCTCTTTCATTGTAATCAAGTTCGATTATTCTAATACAAGTGAAAGTTTGTTTAACATCTTTGTGTTCTAGGTTAAGTGTTAATTCCGCATAACACTTAGTTACTTTATTCACAAGCAAAGGTTTCTCTACGTGTATTACTTGATCTAATCTCGTATACACAAAGCTTAATCGATCTAAGTTTGGGATCAACAAGTGGTATCAGAGCTTGTTGAGAAACTTTTGATCTTTAAGTAACGCAAGAACCCTAAAACACCAAAAACCCTAAAACAACGAAACCCTAAATTTCTCAAAACCCTAAAAACATCATGTCTGGCTCAGAACAACCTCCTGCTCCTGTTTTGCTACAAAGCAACACCACAAACCCTAGTATCAAAATTCCCATGTTTGATGCCAGGAACTTCGAGCTTTGGAAGTCCAATTTTGAGCAATATGTAGCCATCCATGACTACACTCTTTGGGATATTGTTAAATATGGGAACACATTCAACAAAGCTCAAAAGATTGATAATGCTATTGCCGCAAGGGCAGCTGTTCCTAATTGTCCTGAAGCTGATAAGAAGGAAAGGCCTGAAGATGGAAGAGCTGTATCTACTGAAGATATAGCCAAGAAAAGGGTGGACATGAAAATTTTGAACATCATGAAGCACGCCTTGGGTCATGAGAATCAGCACAAGTACAAACGCTTTGAGTCTGTAAAAGAGCTTTGGGAAGCTCTTGAAGTAGCACATGGTGGCAATGATGACACTAAAGAAGAAAAGAAGAAGCAACTCATGCATGAGTATGCTGTCTTTAAATCTCAACCTAATGAGAATCTTAGCAGTGTGAGAAGTAGACTAATTGACATTACAAGTCAACTTTCTTTCTTGGGAACACAAATTGATGATATTGACTTGAATGCTACTTTTCTCAAAAGCCTTGGTGAGGTATGGAAGATTGAGGCAAGATCCATTCTTGTCAATAACACCCACAAAACCTCTAGGTTTGATGACATCTTCAACAAAATAAGACTGTTGGAGAATGAATGGCTTTTGGAGAGTGATAATAAACCTTCCAGTAGTAACATGGCCTTCTTCTCACAAAGTGAAGGTCAATTTGACTCCATGAATTCCTATGGACATTCAGTCACTGGATATACATGTGTCAACGCTGGATCACTTCCTATCAGCGTTGGATCACATTCTGTCAGCGCTGGATCATATCCTGTCAACGCCTCACACTCAAGCGTTGACACTCACAACTTTGGCGCTGATGGAACTAAACCTGCTGGTTTAGATCTAGATACTGTGTGTGCTTTCATTGCCTCTTTGCCCAGTTATTCAAGAATTACTTATGAGGATCTTGAGCAAATAAGTGATGAGCAATTGGAAGAGATGGATATCAAGTGGACTATGGCTCTTGTGAGTTTAAGAGCAAACAGGTTTAATAGAAGGTTCAAGAAGAAGATGACCTTTGATGCTAAGGATGTTGCTGGATTTGACAAATCCAAAGTTGAGTGCTACAATTGTCATCGTATGGGGCACTTTATGAGGGAATGTAGATCTCCAAGAAGATCTGATACTGGTAAGCCTTCAAGCCAAATGGTTAAGAGCCAAGATTCCAAGGCCATGGTAGCTGTTCAACAAATTGATGGTGTTGGAGGATGGGACTGGAGCTGGAACTTTTTGGCTAAGGATAAGGAAGAGGACAAAGCATTGGTTGCTGAAGTTAAAGAAGAGCATGTTGAATATGCTCTCATGGCACACTCCTCCTCTTCATCAGATAATGAGGTATATGATGATGCTTTCTGTTCTAAGGGTTGTCGTTTAAATACTGAAAAACTAAATAAGGAGATAGTAAAATTATTAGATGATGCAAGTTCTGAAAGATGCAAAGTATCTAATTATCAAATTGCTCTCACCCAAACAGAAAGGACAGTAGCTGAGTATAAGAAAATGGATTTTGATTTAAAGGATAAAATAAATATCTTAAAACATGAGTTACATCAAAGTAAAGATATTCAAGATATCACAAACAGGGTTAATCTTGATTTGATGGCTAAGTTAGATGAGGCTAACAAAAATAAAGACAATGTGAGTCTTAAAATCCAGAGATTTGATAAGGCCACACAAACCCTAGGAGAGTGTGTTAGTAAACAAAGAGACTCTAAGGACATGAGTGGGATTGGGATGAAAGACTATACTGGTGTTCCACCACCAGCTGGGGATTTCTATGGTGTCCAATCAAAGGACTTATCTTGGACTGGCTTGCCAGAACTCCAAGAGAAGGAATTCATTCCTCCACCTAGAGTGACTTCCCCAGTTGAAGAGTATAAACAAAAACTGACTGACCTAGATGAGTAGAAGAAAGCTAACCACACTTTGTTTGTTAAGGGAGGTTTGTTGTGTGAAAGTCCAAATGAGCCCACACCAATCACGAGCCATGATCCTACACCTATTAAAATCACACACCCAACCACTGGCAAAGCTGTTGACCTTGGCTCACACACTGTTAGAAAACCTAGTGTTAAGTATGCAGAGATGTATAGGAATACTAGGTCACCAAAAAGCCAAGTTAGTAACCATGGAACAGGCTTCTTTGCTTCTAGACCTAAGACTATGTCTAGAAAAGCCTGTTACACTTGTGGTAGCTTTTCACATTTGGCATACAAATGTGTCAACGCTTCAAATGTCAACGCTGACGAGAACCATTTCAGCGCTGACAAAAGTCAACATAGGTCAAACACTGTCAGACACAAAACCTTGTGAACAAAAGTTCACAAAGTGTTAGACCAGCCCCATTCTTTACTAGAGGGTCTAACACACATTGCCTAAGACCTTTCCAAAAGACAAACACTTGGTCCAATAGTCAATGGGTTCCTGTAGCAAACCCTAGGTTCAACGCTGATAAAGGCAATCGGGGCGCTGACAAGAACAATTTCAGCGCTGACAGACACACTGCCAAACCTAGGTATTTGCAACCACAGGGAAAGGGGTCTAAAGCTTCTACTAGCTTAACATGGAGACCGAAACAAGACCAAAACCCTAATTCTACTGGTCTTTCTATGACATGCAACAGGTTTCATTATATTTCAAAGGTCATGTCAAGACCAATTGGGGTTAACTGGGCGTTTCATCCAAAAAGGGATGAAAATGGGGTTGTTATGAGAACCAAGTCTGTTCTTGTTGAACAACCAGATGAATCCAAGTCTTCAAAGGCTTGGGTTCCCAAAGAAAACTAATTTGTTTTCTTATGTGCAGGGCATTCAAAAATAGGTAAATGACTATGGATATTGGGACAGTGGATGCTCTAGGCACATGACTGGGAAAGAAGATTACTTGAGTAACTTCACTCCCATTGAAGATGGTGATAAGGTTCTCTTTGGGGCGGATATGGAACTATCACAGGCAAAGGAACTCTTCTCACCAACAACTTACGTTTTGAAAACGTATTTCTGGTAAAAGAACTCGACTATAATCTTTTCAGTGTATCACAGGTGTGATAACAAGAATAAAGTTCTTTTTACTGATACTGAATGCTTGGTGTTAAGCAAAGATTACAAGCTCCCTGAGGAGAAATACATAGAATTTAGAACACCAAGGCATAAAGACATATATAATGTGAATCTTAATGGAATTAAGATGAATAATAAAATGTCATGTTTTTATGGTAAAGCTTCAGTAGATAAAAGTAATCTTTGGCACAGAAGATTAGGGCACATAAACTTTAAAAATATCAATAGACTTGTGAGACTTGGTTTAGTTGATGGTTTGCCTGAAAAGGCTTTCCACAATGACCACACTTGTGTTGCATGTCTTAAGGGCATGCAGCACAAGGTCTCATTCAAATCTAAACTGGTGCACTCTAGTTCTAAACCACTTCACTTATTGCATATGGACCTCTTTGGTCCAACTAATATAGAAAGCTTGAAGGGTAAATCATACTGCTTTGTCATCACTGATGACTTCTCTAGGTTTACATGGACTTTCTTTTTAGTTAAGAAAAGTGAAACTGCCCAAATTTTGATTGATTTCATTACCCAGATTGAAAAGAAGAGTGGTAATGAGGTCAAAATTCTTAGAAGTGACAATGGGGGTGAGTTTAGAAATCAGTTACTAGAGGATTTTTGTGCCAAGAAAGGGATTACTAGGCAGTTTAGCATAGCTAGAACCCCACAGCAAAATGGGGTTGCTGAAAGGAACCCTAACTGAAGCAGCCAGAACCATGTTGGCTGATGCCCACTTTCCTATAGCCTTTTGGGCTGAGGCTGTTAACACAGCTTGTTATGTGCAAAATAGGGCATTGGTCAACAAGATACATAATAAGACACCTTATGAGTTACTTTGGGGAAGGAATCTGAATATTGGCTTTCTCAAACCTTTTGGTTGTCATGTAGTTGTTCTAGAAACTAGTGATGATCTAGGTAAATTTGATGCAAAAGGTGATGAAGGCTATTTCATGGGATATTCAGTGCAGAGCAAAGGATATAGGGTTTACATCAAGAAAGAAAAACGTATACTTGAAAAGGTACATGTTAGGTTTTTAGAGAGTAAACCTAGTGATCCTGAGAGTGGTCCAAATTGGTTATTTGACTTGGAACCTTTATCTAGAGCTTTAAATTATATGCCTGTTACTAATCCAGACATTGTGAAGGTAACTTCAAATGGTTTGGAGAAGAGAATTGGTAATGTTTCAGGTACACAGGTTGCTAAAAAGGATGGACCACAAGCAGTTGAGTCATCTCCCACACAAGAATATGTTACATTTCCCATATGGACAGATGAGTATTATGCTGCTGCTGCTGCTGGAAAGGATAAAGGTGGTTCTTCAATACCACCAGTTGATAACATGCATGGTCATTCAGGCGCTGACAAGAACAATTCTAGCGCTGACAAGACCAATTCAGACGCTGATGGCTCAAACGTTGACAACAATGATTCTGGCGCTGACAAAAGTAATTCCACCGCTGACAAGCAAAATTCCAACGTTGACAACACTCATGAGCATTTCGTATCTTCCAATTTTGAACAAGGTGAACCTTCAAGAATAAATGAAGAGGTTCAAGATGGAAGAGAGTCTGAAGAAGATATTAGCAACATGGAGGATGATATTGAAGATAACAGAATTCTTGAAAATGGAATTCCTAGATCTACTTTGAAGAATCATCCTCCCTCTCAAATCATTGGGAATATCATGACTCCTGTTCAAACTAGAAGATCTCACCAGACTCATGATAGCTTCATTGCTAATATCCACAAGAAGGTTGATACCCCTCTTGTACAAGCATGTTTGTTTGCCTGTTTTCTGTCACAACAGGAACCCAAGAAGATTTTTGATGCTCTCAAAGAACCTAGTTGGGTGGAAGCAATGCAGGATGAGCTTCACCAATTTGCTATACAGGATGTTTGGGAGCTGGTTGATTGTCCTAGATATGTGAGACCAATTGGGACAAGATGGGTTCTAAGGAACAAGAAAGATGAAAGGGGTATTGTGGTCAGAAACAAGGCACGTTTGGTAGCTCAGGGATATACACAAGAGGAAGGGATAGATTATGAAGAGGTCTTTGCTCCTGTTGCAAGAATTGAAGCTATAAGAATTTTCCTAGCTTATGCCTCTTGTATGAACTTCACTGTTTATCAAATGGATGTGAAGAGTGCTTTCCTCTATGGAACAATTGTTGAGGAGGTATATGTCATGCAACCTCCTGGTTTTGAAGATCCTGAGAATCTAGACAAGGTTTATAGAGTGAAAAAAGCTATGTATGGACTTCATCAGGCCCCAAGAGCATGGTATGGTACATTGTCCACCTACTTGGTGGAAAATGGTTTTAAAAGGGGCACCATAGATCAGACATTGTTTACAAAGAAGAAAGGTAATGATGTCTTACTTGTTCAGGTCTATGTTGATGATATCATTTTTGGATCTACAAATCCAAAGATGAGTGAAGACTTTTCCAAGCTTATGACAGATAAATTCAAGATGAGTGCAATGGGTGAGATGAACTTCTTTCTAGGATTACAAGTTCAGCAGAAAGAAGATGGTATCTTCATCTCCCAAGACAAATATGTAGCTGAAATCTTGAAGAAATTTGGTTTTTCTCCACATGAAAAGAGTGCTTCCACTCCTATGGATAGGGAACACCCTTGGGGAAAAATTGGAGCTGGAAAATGTTGGGTCAAATTATTGAGTTGATAAGTCAAAACACAACAAAATAAGAAGACAAGGACTACTTTTGCCAAAGTTAAATACAACAAGCCGTTGGAGTCTTTTTATTACTTTAGCTTTCTTTGTAAGCTATGTTTTCTAGTATATAAAGAAAACATAGGACGTAGGTTTAATATATCATTCATTCACAATGTAAACCTAAAGTGTGTGTCGCACTAGACGTGGGATTCAATGTATACACGTCTAGTGGTTGTTGATTATTAATATAATTAGCAACCCATTTGTTTTAATTCTTGTTATTGTGCCTAAACACCTTGTTCATGATCATTGTTCTTTTCCGCTATGTTATCATATGAACGATGATCAACCTAGATATAATGGTTCATAACCATTGAGCCCAACGATCAATGGGATCAACAATTGGTATCAGAGCCTAAGGCTCGTGATATCTAGGTCCGACGAGGTGTTCGTGTATGGTGAAGAAGAAAAATCCGTCTAGGGTTTTTCTGGACGTTTTTGTGTGCGCAGCAGTATTCAGAAGGTCATAACTTTTGATTGAACCGTTGGATCGTCACGAAATTTTAGATGTGTGTTCTACATACATAGATCTAAACATCCACCGGAGGGATTGTCGAGTTTTATCCCCAGGCAAAAGTTATTAAGCGTCGAAGTTGGCTGATGGTAGATTTTCAGTTTTCTGCTTTTACATAAAATCATGAATTAGGGTTTCTTTAAACCCTAGATCGACTTGAAAGCAGGAAGATTGAAGTTTGTGGCTGTTATAAAGCATGATGGTACATAAGATTCATACCCTAGTATGATTTTCTCGTAACCCTAATTAGGGTTTCGATTTAAATCTGTCTTGTTAGGTTACAAAGGGTTCATCAGATCGTGATGTAGTTTGGTACTATATGATGCTGCATTCATGAAGATTTAGTACTGTGTTCGTTGGTTGTATATGCTAGCTTGTTATACAGAATATAAAAACAAGAAACGTGTGTTGTTACATACTTTTTTGTATATAGATTTGTTGATCACGTGGGAACATGTACAGCCAAAGAAGAAACGTATAGAATCAGTCATGGTAATAGAATATATTATGAGGTACTGGTTTCTGTTGCTTTGTACGTACACAGATCAGAATGATGGTGGTCCACAAGCTGTTGTGTTATATCACGTGAAGTATAGAAAGATGCCAAAAAGGAGTACATGACATGAGATCTATACTTGTGTTCACATGGTGAGGGATTCTTGATTGGTTATTCATGCTTCTGTTCACACGATCTGCGATTGCATTCACACGGCCAATAGACAAAACCCTAATTTGTTATTTAAAGTTTGATCCTCTACATGCTAGTTTACGGTATTACCGTGAGTCCCTCATCCTGATTGGTGGAAATCGGTATGTTCACACAGCCAAGAATGCTATATATGGTTTCTGTTCACACGGATTGAGAGCTATGATTGGCTATTGAAGATTGTGTTCACATGATAATACAATGGTCCTATCTATTCAACCGATCAAAGATTAAATAGCAATGGAGTGTTCACACGGTGCATCACTTTTGATTGGTCAAAATACTTGTTTTCACACGGTTCATATGTTGACAAAGTATTTTGACGATTGACACTTATGCATTCACAAATGTATTTGACAAAGTTTTGATGCAACGCTGACAAAGTCTTGGTGCAACGCTGATAAAAATGGACGCTGACAGGTTTTAGGTTGGCGCTGACATTTGTTATTTGGGCGCTGACAGGAAGGGTCTCGACGCTGACAGGAATAAGTCAACACTGATAGGTTGACAGTGTCGTCCGATATATGTACTTCAACGCTGATAAGTATTGTCTGATATTGGACAATACATCTGACCAAGATATTGGACAGAAGAGATATTGGACAACACACTGATTGCTGCTGTTAGAGAAAACTGGTACGTTTTAAGCATACAAAAAGGAGTTATTTACACACAAAGGTACATGGAATCTCCGTTTTATTCAGAATATCAAGTTGATATTTATGGCTCGGATATATTTAAATGGATTAATGATTTTAACGCGAGTTAGCAATTATTCGTGGGATTTGATGGATATTTTAAACTATGTAATCGGGATAGCCTTGCGAAAGAGTTATCCATATTGGACTTTTACATATGGTATGAAGGTGTTATTCCATTAAAATTCATCATGAAGAAGTGTTAGCTTAAGGGGAAGAATTCTTATGGTAAGTTTGATGATTGAAGAAGATTTTCGCAAGTTTGTGTTCTATCATATCTTAAAGTCGTGGACCTCAGCCACTGACTTTAAAGGTAACTTGTTCGTGCTTTACATGGTTGGTGACGAAGACTTGTCATAAACACTTGAAGGAGTTACATTATCGTGCTCAGTGTCTCACAAAGGATGAGAATATTGACAAGGGATCGAGGTCTACTTATATTTTCTATCTGGTATAAGTTCTTCATCACATGGATAAACAAGACATGGAACATAGGTTTGGGTTGTTTTACTTCAACATCAAGAATACTTTATTTATTTTTCTTTAGGATCATTACATAGAGCTACTTTTGGAGAATCTACAAGATTGCATACTTTCACATATTCCCTATTGATGTGTCAAAAAGGGGAAGAATATGTGCTATACTTAAGGGGAAGCTTCTTAGAGATCATGTACTACATACAAAGGATTCATGCTTAAGAGGAGTGTTTTGACATCATCAACTAGGGGAAGATTGTTGGGTCAAATTATTGAGTTGATAAGTCAAAACACAACAAAATAAGAAGACAAGGACTACTTTTGCCAAAGTTAAATACAACAAGCCGTTGGAGTCTTTTTATTACTTTAGCTTTCTTTGTAAGCTATGTTTTCTAGTATATAAAGAAAACATAGGACGTAGGTTTAATATATCATTCATTCACAATGTAAACCTAAAGTGTGTGTCGCACTAGACGTGGGATTCAATGTATACACGTCTAGTGGTTGTTGATTATTAATATAATTAGCAACCCATTTGTTTTAATTCTTGTTATTGTGCCTAAACACCTTGTTCATGATCATTGTTCTTTTCCGCTATGTTATCATATGAACGATGATCAACCTAGATATAATGGTTCATAACCATTGAGCCCAACGATCAATGGGATCAATAGAAAAGATGTGGATGTTAGGCACTATAGATCAATGATTGGCTCATTGATGTATCTTACAGCCTCAAGACCTGACATCATGTTTGCTGTGTGTGCTTGTGTACGCCATCAAGTGAATCCCAAAGAATGTCACCTTTTTGCTGTGAAAAGAATTTTTAGGTACCTAAGATGTTATCCAGATCTTGGCTTATGGTACCCAAAAGATTCTCCATTGGAGCTTATTGCATATTCGGACAGTGACTATGGTGGTGACAAGTTTGATAGAAATCCACAACTGGTGGATGTCAATTTCTTGGGAGTAGATTGATATCTTGGCAATGCAAGAAACAAACAGTGGTGGAAAACTCTACAACTGAAGCAGAATATGTGGCTGCAGTTGCTTGTTGTGGACAAGTCTTATGGATTCAGAACCAGCTGTTGGATTATGGGTATAATTTCATGCATACCAAGATTTTTGTAGACAATAACAGTACTTTATGCATTATTAAAAATCCTGTACATCATTCTAAAACCAAACACATAGAAATTAGGCATCATTTTATAAGAGATTGCTTTGAGAAAGGTTTAATACAACCAGATAGGGTAGACACAGAAGATAATGTGGCTGATTTATTAACTAAACCTTTTGATACTGGAAGATTTCAATATTTGGTAACAAATATTGGAATGGTTAATCTCACTTAATATGTGTTTTGGAACTCTTTTTGTAAAAGTATGTACAGGATAATGCATTGTTATTGGTCTTTGTGATGATTTAGATTTTTCCACTTTATTTTTCTAACACTAACAAAGGTAAATTTAACGCTGACAAGTGTTATTTTGCCGTTGTTAGAGATATTATTGTCTAACGCTGACAAGAGTTCCTTCAACGCTGATAAGTGTTGTCGGGGCGCTGTCAGCAACAATGTTAGTTTTGTGGTTTTCAATCTAAATGTGTAGGTGGTGTTAGCATTATGCCATTGGATACAGAGTTGCTTATGGATCTTTGAAGAGCTATTTGGACATGTTTTTGTTAATGGATGATGGTTGGAATATTTATATTCCTATCTTGACATAAATTTTTAATGTTCATATATATTTTGAGAAACTCATGTATCATAGTTTAAGGGGAGGTTTAAGGAACCTTTAGGACTCTTGGGTATTCTTATAATACTCTCATCATAATTCTAGATTGTGTCCACAGGTGAGTATGGGTTAGTTTTACTAAACCATGAGGCACTGTAGCATGCAAAGTTGACAAACTATGCATGCTGCCAAGACATTTTTGGCCTAGAATTGGTTGTGGTCTGTTGGGAGACTTGGGAATATTTTTTATGGGTTTACCTGGGAGTTACAAAGGATTTTATGAACTAACTTTGTTGGTAAGTATTTTGGTTAGCAAGGGACACTTGAGGACATTTGTGTCTATCTTGCTTAAGCAAGTGTGCATAAGTGGACAGTGCTTGCCACCCAGTAATTATTATCAACTTGCAAGATATTTCCCTTAGGATAAATTACTTTGTTAAGGTCTTTTTCTTTTTAAAATATTTTTATTTTTAGACGCTGACAAGTTTTTCTCCAAACGCTGTTAAGACCAATCGTGACGCTGACAAGGCTTTAGGCAAACGCTGACAAGAAAATATAGCCGTTGGGCGTTGATGGGTTATTTTTGACCGTTGACACCTAGTGGGCCCTACCCAGTTGTTATTTTTGACTAATCTTTGGCCGTAATTTTTGGGGAGTTGTTACTTTTAATTAATGCATGAGATAAGTTATATTTGATTCAATATTTTCATCATTACTCTTTGAATATAACTGCCTCATTTTTGACCAATCATAATCATGCATCTCTCCTATAAATTTGGCTAACTTTTCATTCTGGGTATTCATATTTTCTTGTCTAACATCTTTCTCCTAGATTTTTCCCATATCACATAACCTAAACAGTTTTCAACATGGCACCAAAGTTCAACTCAAACAATCTGACATTGGAGTTCAAGAGCCAACATAATATGGTAGCTTACTTGGACGCTGATAATGATTTGTTCCCTCAGTATTCACAAATGATGGCCTATTTAAATGCATCCTCCATAAGGTATGCACTTTCTCATGAACCACTTGTCCTTGTCGCTCATATTAGACAGTTTTGGAACACTGTTAGTTCCACAACAACTAATAATGTGACCACATTAACATCTACTGTTCATGGAAGAACATGGGTGGTCACTGAAGCTTTGGTTCGCCAAGCTTTGCGTCTTAATGACGCTGATGGTGTGACTACCCTTGCCACTGCAACAATAGAACAAGGTCTTAGGGAATTGGGTTATCCTATTCCTGCTGATAAAACTTTAAATAAATATCATAAGCAGGAATTTCCCTCAGATTGGAAATATTTGATACATGTCCTTCTTCAATGCTTAAGTCCAAAATGTACTGCTTTTAATGAAATAAACAGGTCCATTGCAAGTGCTTTGGTTTGTATGTCACGTGGGCTTAGGTATAATTTTTCAAAAATGATTTTTGAAGGGATGTGTAAAACTAAGGGAAGTAAAATGACTTTGGCTTACCCAAGATTTTTGCAAATGGTGTTTGATTTACAAGAATATTGTCTTAGGGATCATGACCATTTTTATGAGATCCCTAAGCAAAAGAAAACCATTTTTGACAAAATGATCTCAACAAACAGACATATACCTCTCACCCAAGCCATGCTTGAAGTAATTCAGGCTGCCCAACCACAACCAGACCCTGAACCTCAACTTGAGCCTATCCTTGAACCATTACCTTCACCTGAACACATGGACGTTGACCAAGCCAATGTCAACGCTGACACTCAATATGTTGGCGCTGACACAGCCAATCCCAACGCTGATGACATCCCTGAACAATCCCAAACACCCCTTAACCAACCCACACCCACACAATCTACATCATCTTCCACCCCCTTTCAATCTAGGTTGAGAAAACGCCAAAGGACTGCTGGAGTGTTCTCCTCTAGTGGTCCTAGCCATGTTGCAGAGAGAACCACCTCCACAAGTGTGGCTGGTGACATGGATGAGACTGGGGCTATTGGCACAGGCTTAGATGCTGGTCAAGACAGTCCCAACATCATTAAGACCTCATCCATGCCCTATGATTCTATTTTGGGAGGTCAAATCCCCATTCTAGCTGAGGGCAGATTGGAACCTATGACATTGAATGAATTGACGGCTGCTGTCATTAGCTTGCAAAAGCAAAATGTCAGCCTTATACAAATTGTCAATAATCAGGGCCGTGAACTCCAAGCATTGAGGGAGCGGGTAACTGTTTTGGAGAATCCTAGTAGCAGGAGTAGAATAGAGGAATCTTCCAAAGGGGAGGATGAAGAGGATGAGCTGATTCATACAGCCAGTGAGAAGAGTTCATAATTTAGTGAATCTTTAAATGTTGCTGAAGCACTCACCAACTTGAAGAAGCACCCTGTCATTGATACATCCAAGGTAACCCCTTTGAATTTGGATGGGTCATTTACAGCAGTGATGGAACATTTTACACAGGGCGCTGTCACAAGTAATCTTGGGGTTGACAAAAGTTTGGACGCTGACACATCCAGCGCTGACAAGAGTAAATGGGGCGCTGACACAGGTAACTTGAACGCTGACAAACCTGCAGGTGGTGTTGATGTATTCCAGTCATCAACAATCATCAAAGATGTGTCTACACAGGTATCTTCATCTACTTTACCTACCATTGATCCAAAAGACAAAGGTAAAGGAATTATGGTTGAAGAAGATGTTCCAAAGAAAGATGCAGCACAAATTGCATTTGATAAACAGTTGGCTGCACAACTTTTGGAAGAAGATTTGAAGAGGAGTTGTAGATCACCATTTGTTGCCACTTCTGAGAGTAAGGAAAAGAGTGATGATGAAAAAGAAGGAGCTAGCTCAGATTCAAGTGTTCAAATCATTGAAGATCCAGAAAGACTTGAATATGGGGATGAGTTGGCAAAAGAAAGGTTGAGAGATTTGAAGATGCAGGTTGATTTTGACCTTCCAGAAATCACCAGAATGTACCATGCTTGGGAAGATAAGGTATTTGACAACCCAGGGATGAACTTATCAGATCAAATTTGGGGTTTGGAAATTCTTCTCAGGGTACAAGATGATATAAAGGTGATTTTGAAGTATAATGTACAAGAGGTTAAGACTTGGCTTAGAAGAGATAGCAGGCCATTGTATTACAAGTTGCTTAGATGCCATCAACCTGGATGGACATACAAGAAGTTGCTGGCTTTATCTTTTGAGGAGCTAGAGTACAGGGCACATCCTATTTGGAGGCATGTGCAAGAAAATAATGTCTTACAGTTTCTTTCAGAAGAAAGGAAACAGGAGCTTGCTGAGGAAATGCAGATTGCAAAGGAGATGAGGATTGCTCAAAGACCAGTGAAGAAAGGAGATCCTCTCCAATTTCCCAAAGATATGGATATGTATGATCCAAGTGAAACTATCATAAGGAAGCATCTCAAGCTTTCTCCATTGGAAGCTTCAGATTTGGTTAATGTAGTATCTCTAGATGCCAGAAATCCAATCATAAGTTTTGATGAAGATGAGTGTGGATTTTGGAAGATTGGCAGATTTGGGAAGGAGGTACACATTTTCACTTCGATTATTTCTATCTTTGCAAGCATAGACAGAGAGGACTTGGTTCATCTATGGAAGTTGACAGAGGCCAAGTACAAGGCTGAAGCACCTACTTCAGCAACAGGAATAAGACTGTGGCACACATTTTTGACTTTGTGTGGTCCAAGGGAAGCAGATCCTGCCATATGGAAGGATCTTGAAGATGACCTCAATGATCTTCATTGGAGGCTTTATTCTACTTGTGGTGTGTTTCATTTGAGTTCTACCAAGTTCTCAGAATATCTTCTTGTGGATGCTGATTATTACTTGTCCAAAGAAGTACTGGAGAAGATGAAGGAAACACCCTTGGAGATTGATTACACTAGTGACGTGGCCAAAGACTTGATTAGATATGTTTATCACCAACATAAGAAGTTTTTGTAAGATTCCTCCTAAGCCTTAAGTATTTATTCAGAAACATGATCATTGGAATAGATATCAAGTTTAGGGGAGGATTGATGGGAATAAATTATGGGTCAGTTCACTAGACGCTGATAAGAAGAGTTCAAGCGCTGATAAGAAGAAGTTGGACGCTGACAGCCAAGCGTTGACATTTGAAGAAGTCAACGCTGACAGCCTTGAAGACAAGCACTGATGGAATATATCTTCATACGAATCTTTTTGTTTATTTGTTTCTATATTTGTATATGGTAAAGATAAGTTCGACATTGTATTTTTCATTATTATCTTTACCTAGAATAGTTGATTCGTGGCTTATTGTACAAGACTTCTTAATCTATAAAAGAAGATCTTTAGGTTAATGTTCAATATAAGTTTTCACAAGTATTCGACTGTTAAACCTCTTTCATTGTAATCAAGTTCGATTATTCTAATACAAGTGAAAGTTTGTTTAACATCTTTGTGTTCTAGGTTAAGTGTTAATTCCGCATAACATTTAGTTACTTTATTCATAAGCAAAGGTTTCTCTACGTGTATTACTTGATCTAATCTCGTATACACAAAGCTTAATCGATCTAAGTTTGGGATCAACAGCCTCATCAAGAACATCAATGAAAGTAACACTCTCGTTTTCCGAAGGCTGCTTAGAAAGTTTACCTATGTTGAAGACGATTTTATCGTCACCAACTCTCATGATTAATTCGCCAGTGGCTACATCAATGAGAGTGCGACCGGTCCTCAGGAATGGACGTCCAACGATTAATGGAACACGGGGGTCCATCTCGTAGTCAACGACAACAAAATCCGCCAGGAAGGTGAATTTGTCGACACCAACGAAGACGTCTTCGGCTATCCCCACTCGATAAGCAACCGTACGGTTGGCTAATTCCAAAGTCATTCGCGTGGGGACTAGCTCGGGGAGAGATAATTGCTTCCAAACACTTAGAGGCATTAAGTTAATACTAGCACCTAGATCGGCTAGGGCCATGCAATTCTCTACTCCCGGGAAGTTGTAAGGAATCAAGAAGCGACCCGAATCACCAAGTTTGGTTGGCAATTTCCTTAAGAGCACTACGGAGCAATTCTCATTAAGTTGGGTCTGAGCAATATTGAGAAGTTTCTCCTTATCACTGAGAAGATCTTTAAACATCTTAGCGTATTTCGGCATGTGAGCGAGAGCCTCAGCAAAGGAGATATTGAAATTCAGTTGTTTAAACATTTTAAGAAAGTTTGAAACCTGAATATCATCCTTGTTCTTCAATTTCTCTTTCCTCAACCTCGAAGGATAAGGTATATTGGGTTGAGATGAAGGCTTTGGGATAGAATTCGCACTCACATCCATGGGTGGTGGAGGGGTAGAAGTAGAAGGTGGTGGAATTGGAGAAGTAGAAGTAGGAGGCATAGAAGACGGAGGATTTGGAGAAGGAGACTCGTTTTCCTTTGTCACAATCACCGGTGTAGGTGTAGGAAGCTCGGGTTCCTTTAAACCTTTTCCACTACGAGTGGTGATTGCTTTCATCTCCCCTCTTGGATTAGCAACGGTGTTACTCGGAAGAGAACCCGATCCAGAGGCTTGATTACTAGGGAAGAAACTAGCCATCATGTTCCTCAAGTCATTCGTTTGACTTGCCAAAGTGTTTTGTATATCAGCTCGAAGATCATTCCCTTGCTTAACAATATCTGCTTTCATGTTGGCCATTTCCCGCTGAAGATTTTGCACGATCACATCGTTAGTCCTCATGTAGGTTTCAACATCTTGGTGTAAAGCTGTGGGTTGGTTGAGAGGAGGAGCATGGTAGGCGGGTGGTTGATAAGCAGGTTGTTGGTAAACTTGGTTGTTTCTTTAAGGTGGATATGGGTTTCTTTGGTTTTGATATTTATTTGGAGCACGAGGTTGAGTTTGATTGTTGCGATTGAGGTTGTTCGGGTTTTGTGTGGGAAAACCGGGAGGTGAAAGAAAGTTGTTTAAGCGATAGCTGAGCAAGTTGCGGTCACCCTGAGGACGTGCTTGATACCTTCTTGTAGCATAGGTACCGTTGGCGGCATACACATTTTCCGGATTGTCGTGAGTCGAAGGACAATCAGTGTATGAGTGAGATCCCCCGCATATATCACATGATTGGCTCAAAACATTAGCTTTGGCATTGAATTGTTTGGCATTGTTGGCAGTTTGTAAAGCAAGCGATTCCATAAGCAAAGTAAGCTTATCAATTCTTTTGTCGGCATCACTAGTACTAGCACTTGCTACATTAGTTCTAACACTCTTGGTTTGTACTCTAGATTTGTTCTCATTAATATCCCAAGCAGCATTAGAAGACTTAACCAAAATATTACCCCCCGAGGCACTGTTTAGTGAATCTTGGTCATTCATGCTTAAACCATTGTAAAAAGTATTGATTTGATGTACTTTTGTTAAACCATGTTGTGGACACTTTCTTAAAAGTTCCTTAAAACGGTCCCAAGATTCACTAAAAGACTCACCGTACTTTTGTTCAAAGGTAATAATTTCATTCCGCAAATCGGTAGTACGTGAGGGTGGGAAAAAGTAGTTGATAAACTTGGTCTCTAAATCCGTCCACGTAAGAATACTTTGTGGCGGTTCCTTATCAAGCCAATTCCAGGCTTGTCCCTCTAAAGAGAAAGGAAAAAGTTGCAAGCGAATCACTTCTTGTGATACCCCATTGTACTTAACCGTATTGGTAAGCTGAAGAAACCTTTTAATATGGTCATGAGGATTATCAAGTGAGCGTCCCAAGAAGGGTTGAGCAGAGACCATTTGTATAAAGCCAGATTTGAGTTCAAAGTTGTTGGCTCCAATCTCAGGTATGACAATTGCATCGGTGTTGCCTTCTACGTGCGATTGCAAAAGCTCGATCATTGGTTGATTGTCCATGGTGACAATTGGTTGAGTAATGACGTCGGCTTGAGCTAATCTCTTCATACGAGCACGAGTACGCATGCACACCTACAAAAGGATTAGAAAATGAGAAAGAAAATATTTTTGGTTTTTATGGTTTTTCAATTTTTTTTGTATTTTTGAAGATTTTATATTTTTTAGGATTTTTGAAAATTTTAAAGCAATGAAAATAACGTTCAACGATGAACGGATCCCAAAATCCAACGCGTCTCTCACTTAAAACCTTTAATCTTAAAGAAAAGAGCCTTTACTCTTCGAATTGACTATTGGTAGGAAGTGTGACTCAATTGTTCTTGGTGGAATAATAAAAGGTTTGGTTGATTATCTATTTTAAACTAATAGCAAATAAATGTAAATGTCGTTGAGCAAAGTAAAAGCTTTTAAAAAAATTAAACTAAAAGGACGAGTTAAAAATAAATGCTTGAAAACTTAAAGATAAGTTTAGAAAAATACAAGAACACTTAATAAATCTAGAACTTGAAAACTTTGTAAAAACAAAAAAATTTAAACCATCGGAAAACCAAATCGAAACCTGATCAGAATGAATGGTCGAAAAGTGCAATCGGAATGTTGGAAAATATGGCTGATCGGAATGTGCAAAAAGGAGGCATTCGGAATATGGGAATAAGGCCCAATCGGAATGTTGGAGAACAAAGGCAATCAGAATAATATAAACCCTTTTCCGATTTGGAGATCGGAAAGAGGGGGATAGTCGGAATGTTTGATCGGAAAGGGGTTTACCCTTTCCGATTACCTTTTGATCCGAAAGATAAGCAAGGTGATAAGCTAGTTTGATAAGCTAACACCAAAACTTGAACGAATCCAATATGAAAAAGACTAAATAAGCACAAATAACAACTTATCCAAACTTAAAATAAGCAACTTTTAAATCGAACCATAAAAAGATGAAACTTTTTAAGAAAGCTTTTTAAAAAGTAAATAAGCTAAACATATAAATAAGCCAATAAGCACAAAGATCTTAAAGCTTATTCGTATGAAAACTTAAGCATGAATAAAAAGATTAACTTTTAAGCACGAAAGCATTAAGAACAACACGGATCAAATAGATTTCGCACCAAAAGTAAACTAAAATCAAAGAAAGGTAGAAAGAGATGAAAGATTAAAAGATTAACTTGAACTTGATTAATTAAATCCAAATACAAAAGGCTTAATCTTGAAAGATTAAAAGAAAGAAAGATGAAAACTTAGTGAGAGAAAGTTGAGAACTTTCTCTCTCTAAAACTAGAAAGAAAAATGAAAAAATGAAACTAACTACTAAAAACTAACCAACCCTCCTAATGTGTATTAGGAGGGTATTTATAGGGAAAATGGGAAGGTGTGCATGTGTTGCCTCTTCTTTCTTTCTTCTCGACTCGATTTAAATCTTTTGTCTTCCTCGACGTAGTCTCGGGATTTTTCGATATATATTGAACTTGTCTTGTAATTTTCTTCTTCTATTAGACTTGAGTTCTTCGACTTCATTAAACTTCCGTCTTTAGACTTTTTCTTCGATAAATCTTCAGAATAGGCCTTGGACTTCCGTTCTTTTTGCACTCTTGATCTTTTGACTTCGTCTTTTCTCGTTTTCATCGATAAAAGCCCGTGAAAGCCCGTGTTTTCTTCCTTTTTCATCATTTGGTCCTAAAACACAATAAAAACACAAACCACGCATAATTCTGACTTTTACGACATAAAATACGCGTTTTGGTCTTGTTATTATTGGAAATAAGTGGTAAAAGGATAAGTGTTTTTCACACTTACTAAATCCTCTACACTTGACCATTGCAATGCCCTCATGCAATGCATTAATTTTAAAGCACGGTATACATTCTTCATCATAAATAACCCACCTTGGCCTTTATTAAATACTAAACATAAAAAGATAGAAACAAGTAAAGAAATTAAAGACTTACATTGGGTTTTGGCTGCCATGAACGTGTATCATCCTCAAGTTTCACGTTCCCCATACCAAGCTTAAAAACGAGATCATTGTTATTATAAGTTAGCAAACTAACACGAATTCATGTGGGCTTATTTACTTAGACTCCCTTATTCCTAGGTGTATCTCTTATATTTTATTTTTGTCTTGAATGATCACGAGGATGCATTGTTTGACTTATTTCGATAGTTATTTAGGCCGATAATAAAGTGAATGATTTAATCAATAGTTAGCTAAAGGACAAAATATTTTAAAACTGCTTCTCGGGACCTCATAAAGTTCATATCTTGGCATAACTCGCTTCACGATTTGAGACCTTTCTCGAACCGATATTTGGCAGCGACTTCATACTTCGAATCTTTGAGAGACGTTCTTGAAATTATGGTCTTCTCTTCATAATAGGAATTTCTTCACTTGAAGTTTTGAGAGATTCTTCATATTTGGACCACGACTTCTTCATTTTTATCCAATCTTTATTTTGGACTTTGATATACAACGATCAGCCTCCTTTTAGGACTTGGATCTATTTATCCTCATACCTTCTTAGGGCCTTTCTGGATAGACTTCTCCATGATCTTTTGGGGAGTTTTTGCTTTTTGTCGCGTGTCTCGATCCTTCATATTGATTTTCGATAAATGATTCTTCACATCACTTTTGGATCTTTAGCAACAAAATGTAGCCCTCATGCCTTGTTAGGGCCTTTTTGGACTCACCAATCTTCGCATCCCGCTTCAATAAGTTATGCCTTGGCTATGAACTCTAATTAATACCGAGCAACTTTTAAACGATCTTGGGCTAGAAGCTAAGTAACTTTTCAAATCGTACAACCTTACTTATTGCAGTTAAATTTATTAACAAGCGATGGGAGAATAGGCTCATAATTAACTCACATAAATTCACGAGAGAATACCAAACTTATAATTGAATCTATCATCTCTCGTCCTCCACAGTTTAAAATCTCAAGGAATGAGACTCGTGGATGCTTAGCCTATTAAATCAAGTTTCCGGTCGAGTCGTCTATAGGATCTTGCATCTTCTTAGACTCTTTCAAGTTTAGAAAACGCATTTTAAAGTTCCCTTGATTAACGACTCTCTAGGATCAATTATAGGAACTTGCGAAAAGTTCTTGTTCTTAACCCGTGAGAGTTAAGACTTTCGTGTTTTATAGTTCCCTACATAAAAGCCTAGCAAAACTTGACTTAAAGACGTTAAGGATACTAGCTAGAGTAAACTTAGATAAGTAAACTCGGGTTGAGTCAAAATGTTCACGACGTTGAAAAATTTAAAACCACCTTATTTAAGCAAGGAAAGAAAATAACCATAACAAAGGAAAATACCACTATACAACTAGGCCAAAATAGATTAAAAATTTTGAAAAATGTCGAAAAATCAAATTTTCCAGTTAAAATGAGGGCAAATTCATGGAAAAGACCACTTACTTCGATAGAAGTCCCCCCTACACTTGATATAAACATTGTCCTCAATGTTTAAGCATGTGGGAGTGAACTCCCCTACACTTATGACATTGTGCACTTTGTTTAAATCTTGCTAAGGAAAGGACAAGTAAAGTGAATTCAATGTGAACATATAAAATATGAAATATTGAATCACGACAGTTTTGGATAGAACCGGGAAGATGGGAACACGGGATCATGGTTCGTCAAAAGTCATCAAGGGGCTCTTTGAAGCTTTAATCCCTGCACATCACAAGAAACAAGACAACAAACATATACGGGGCTCCCCCTACACTTATTATGAAAGCAGTAAAGGATAGATCACGGGTTGCCTCCCGAGAAGCGCTTGTTTTTTATAACCGAGTCACGAGCCTGACTCGACCCAAATTTAGTTCATGGGAAACGTGGTGAGGGATGGAATCATCTCATGAGAGATGTCCTCACCAAAGTACAGCTTCAAACGCTGGCCATTCACCTTGAAATTGGGCCCATTTGGCTGAGAAAGCTCAATGGTCCCATATGGAAAGACTTTGGCAACGGTGAATGGACCAGACCAGCGGCTCTTCAACTTGCCAGAGAAGATCTTTAACCGATAGTTAAAAAGTAAGACTTGATCACCAACGTGGAACTCTCGGTTCTTGATTCTTGCGTCGTGAATGATCTTGGTCTTCTCCTTGTAGATCAGTGAGTTCTCGTAAGCTTCATTCCTCAGTTCGTTGAGCTCGTTGAATTGAATCTTGCGAAGATCACCGGCTTTGTTGATGTCGAAGTTAGCCCACTTCAAGGCCCAGTATGCCTTATGTTCCAGCTCGATAGGGACGTGGCATGCTTTCCCGTACACATGACGATAAGGTGTACAACCGATCGGGGTCTTATAAGCAGTACGAAAAGCCCACAAAGCATCATCTAACTTATCGGCCCACGCGACGCGATGCTCTCCCACAGTACGCTCCAAAATTCGCTTCAATCCACGGTTGTAAATCTCGGCTTGACCATTGGTTTGAGGATGATAAGCGGTGGAAAGACGATGATTAACACCATACTTAGCCATGACTCTTGCAAATTGATCATTGCAAAAATGAGTCCCGCGGTCACTGATAATAGCACGAGGAACGCCGAATCGAGCAAACAGCTGCTTCAAAAAGTTCACAACCACCCTTGCATCGTTCGTAGGGAAAGCCTTAGCTTCAACCCATTTGGAAACGTAGTCAACAGCTACGAGGATGTACTTGTTCCCTTTAGATGATGGAAATGGCCCCATAAAGTCGATACCCCATACATCAAAGATTTCACATTCTTGTATGAAATTTTGAGGCATCTCATCTTTATGTGTGATCTTGCCTTGTCTTTGGCAAGCATCACAATGTTTAACCATGTCGTGAGCGTCACGATAAATGGTGGGCCAATAGAATCCAGAGTCGAAGACTTTCTTCGCGGTGTAATTGGGACCAAAGTGACCACCAGTGGGTCCTTTATGGCAAGCATCAAGGATTTGTATCGCTGCCGGCCCATCAACACATCGACGAATAATCAGATCAGCACATTGTTTGAAAAGGTAAGGGTCGTCCCAGAAATAATGTTCAATGTCTTTAAAGAACTTTTTCTTTTTTTGGGACGTGAGCCCTTCCTTGAGAATTCCACCCGCTAAGTAGTTTGCAATGTCCGCAAACCACGGGGTGTCATCAAGATTGGAGTTGATAGAAATTAAGGCCTCAAGGGGAAAAGAGTCATTGATCTATTTGTTTGGATGATCCCCTTGATAAGGATCCTCAAGTCTATTGAGATGATCCGCGGCTAGGTTTTCAGCTCCCTTTTGTCACGAATTTCAATGTTGAATTCTTGAAGGAGCAAAACCCAACAAAGAAGTCTTGGCTTAGAATCTTGCTTAGTCATCAAGTACTTCAACGCGGAATGATCGGTATACACGATGGTGGTAGAAAGGACAAGATAGGGGCAAAACTTTTCAAAAGCATACACTACAGCTAAAAGCTCTTTTTCGGTAGTGGTATATTGCAATTGAGCCCCCGTCATTGTCTCGCTAGCATAGTGGATTGGTTGGAAGTGTTTATTCACTTTTTGGCCCAAAACCGCTCCAATAGCAAAGTCGCTAGCATCACACATCAACTCAAAAGGTAGCTCCCAATTAGGGGTAACCAAGACCGGTGCCTTAGTTAGCTTATCCTTAAGAATATTGAAGGATTCAAGACACTATTTGGAAAAGATGAAAGGAGTATCCTTTTCCAAGAGGTGGGTCATCGAGCGAGCGATTTAGAAAAATCTTGGATGAATCGACGATAGAAGCCCGCATGACCGAGGAAACTTCTCACACCCTTCACGGTTGAAGGTGGAGGCAATTTAGCAATAACATCGACTTTAGCACGGTCCACTTCAAGAGCGGCTTTGGAAATTTTGTGTCCTAGCACGATGCCCTCTTTTACCATGAAATGGCATTTTTCCCAATTTAGAACAAGGCGAGTGTCTTCACACCGCTTAAGCATACGTTCTAAATTGGCAAGGCAAGCAGAGAAAGAATCACCATAAACCGAGAAATCATCCATGAAGACTTCCATAGTTTCTTCAACCATGTCATGGAAGATAGCCATCATACACCTTTGAAATGTCCCAAGAGCATTGCATAAGCCGAAAGGCATTCTTTTGTAGGCAAATGTTCCATAAGGACAAGTGAATGTGGTTTTCTCTTGGTCTTTGGGATCGATGGGAATTTGAAAATACCCGGAGAAACCGTCCAAAAAGCAGTAATAGTCATTACCCGCTAGACGTTCAAGCATTTGATCCATGAAAGGAAGGGGAAAATGATCCTTTCTCGTAGCATCATTGAGTTTGCGATAGTCTATACAAACTCTCCACCCTGTAACGAGACGAGTAGGAACCAACTCGTTGTTTTCATTGGGAACAACGGTGATTCCGCCCTTCTTAGGCACACAATGGACGGGACTAACCCACGGTGAATCCAAGATAGGATAGATCATTTCCGCATCAAGAAGTTTGATAACCTCTTTTTTGATTATGTCATGGATCTTAGGATTCACCCTTCTTTGGTTTTGAATAGTGGGTTTAAAGTCGTCCTCCATGAGAATTTTATGTGTGCAAAAGTGAGGATGAATTCCACGAATATCAGAGATCTTCCAAGCAATCGCTTTCTTGTGATTCTTCAACATGGCGATAAGGCGAGATTTTTCTTCTTCTTTCAAGTCCTTAGCGACGATGACCGATAACGTCTTGTTTTCTTCAAGGAAAACGTACTCGAGATGAGACGGAAGATCCTTAAGCTCTAAATCCGGAGGATTTTCGATGGACGGCGTAGTCAACTTCGGATCATCGGTAGAGATAGCCTTAGGAGATTGTGGGGAAATATGGTCCTCATTGAGAAGTTTCTCAATGGTACGAATGTCTTCATCCCAATCGGTGGGAGAATTATCATACTTAAGATCGAGAGGACCCAAGCTAGCTTCAAAATCATCCAAGTCACTTTCTCCAAAAGGAGTCAATGACAGAGCAATTGAGGCAACGGTCTCAGCAATGGGTAGAGAAGAAGAACCACTTTTACAAGCGTCTTTGAAATGTTCTTCACAAGCCTCATCAAGAACATCAATGAAAGTAACACTCTCGTTTTCCGAAGGCTGCATAGAAAGTTTACCTATGTTGAAGATGATTTTATCGTCACCAACTCTCATGATTAATTCGCCTGTGGCTACATCAATGAGAGTGCGACCGGTCCTCAGGAATGGACGTCCAACGATTAATGGAACACGGGGGTCCATCTCGTAGTCAACGACAACAAAATCCGCCAGGAAGGTGAATTTTTCGACACCAACGAAGACGTCTTCGGCTATCCCCACTCGATAAGCAACCGTACGGTTGGCTAATTCCAAAGTCATTCGTGTGGGGACTAGCTCGGGGAGAGATAATTGCTTCCAAACACTTAGAGGCATTAAGTTAATACTAGCACCTAGATCGGCTAGGGCCATGCAATTCTCTACTCCCGGGAAGTTGCAAGGAATCAAGAAGCGACCCGAATCACCAAGTTTGGTTGGCAATTTACTTAAGAGCACTACGGAGCAATTCTCATTAAGTTGGATCTGAGCAATATCGAGAAGTTTCTCCTTATCATTGAGAAGATCTTTAAACATCTTAGCGTATTTCGGCATGTGAGCGAGAGCCTCAGCAAAGGAGATATTGAAATTCAGTTGTTTAAACATTTTAAGAAAGTTTGAAACCTGAATATCATCCTTGTTCTTCAATTTCTCTTTCCTCAACCTCGAAGGATAAGGTATATTGGGTTGAGATGAAGGCTTTGGGATAGAATTCGCACTCACATCCATGGGTGGTGGAGGGGTAGAAGTAGAAGGTGGTGGAATTGGAGAAGTAGAAGTAGGAGGCATAGAAGACGGAGGATTTGGAGAAGGAGACTCGGTTTCCTTTGTCACAATCACCGGTGTAGGTGTAGGAAGCTCGGGTTCCTTTAAACCTTTTCCACTGCGAGTGGTGATTGCTTTCATCTCCCCTCTTGGATTAGCAACGGTGTTACTCGGAAGAGAACCCAATCCAGAGGCTTGATTACTAGGGAAGAAACTAGCCATCATGTTCCTCAAGTCATTCGTTTGACTTGCCAAAGTGTTTCGTATATCAGCTCGAAGATCATTCCCTTGCTTAACCATATATGCTTTCATGTTGGCCATTTCCCGCTGAAGATTTTGCACGATCACATCGTTAGTCCTCATGTAGGTTTCAACATCTTGGTGTAAAGCTGTGGGTTGGTTGAGGGGAGGAGCATGGTAGGCGGGTGGTTGATAAGAAGGTTGTTGGTAAACTTGGTTGTTTCTTTGAGGTGGATATGGGTTTCTTTGGTTTTGATATTGATTTGGAGCACGAGGTTGAGTTTGATTGTTGCGATTGAGGTTGTTCGGGTTTTGTGGGGGAAAACCGGGAGGTGAAAGAAAGTTGTTTAAGCGATAGCTGAGCAAGTTGCGGTCACCCTGAGGATGTGCTTGATAGCTTCTTGTAGCATAGGTACCGTTGGCGGCATACACATTTTCCGGATTGTCGTGAGTCTAAGGACAATCGGTGTATGAGTGAGATCCCCCGCATATATCACATGATTGGCTCAAAACATTAGCTTGGGCATTGAATTGTTTGGCATTGTTGGCAGTTTGTAAAGCAAGCGATTCCATAAGCGAAGTAAGCTTATCAATTCTTTTGTCGGCATCACTAGTACTAGCACTTGCTACATTAGTTCTAACACTCTTGGTTTGTACTCTAGATTTGTTCTCAATAATATCCCAAGCAGCATTAGAAGACTTAACCAAAATATTACCCCCCGAGGCACTGTTTAGTGAATCTTGGTCATTCATGCTTAAACCATTGTAAAAAGTATTGATTTGATGTACTTTTGTTAAACCATGTTGTGGACACTTTCTTAAAAGTTCCTTAAAACGGTCCCAAGATTCACTAAAAGACTCACCGTACTTTTGTTCAAAGGTAATAATTTCATTCCGCAAATCGGTAGTACGTGAGGGTGGGAAAAAGTAGTTGATAAACTTGGTCTCTAAATCCGTCCACGTAAGAATACTTTGTGGCGGTTCCTTATCAAGCCAATTCCGGGCTTGTCCCTCTAAAGAGCAAGGAAAACGTTGCAAGAGAATCACTTCTTGTGATACCCCATTGTACTTAACCGTATTGGTAAGCTGAAGAAACCTTTTAATATGGTCATGAGGATCATCAAGTGAGCGTCCCAAGAAGGGTTGAGCAGAGACCATTTGTATAAAGCCAGATTTGAGTTCAAAGTTGTTGGCTCCAATCTCAGGTATGACAATTGCATCGGTGTTGCCTTCTACGTGCGATTGCAAAAGCTCGATCATTGGTTGATTGTCCATGGTGACAATTGGTTGAGTAATGACTTCGGCTTGAGCTAATCTCTTCATACGAGCACGAGTACGCATGCACACCTACAAAAGGATTAGAAAAAGAGAAAGAAAATATTTTTGGTTTTTATGGTTTTTCAATTTTTTTGTATTTTTGAAGATTTTATATTTTTTAGGATTTTTGAAAATTTTAAAGCAAGGAAAATAACGTTCAACGATGAACGGATCCCAAAATCTAACGCGTCTCTCACTTAAAACCTTTAATCTTAAAGAAAAGAGCCTTTACTCTTCGAATTGACTATTGGTAGGAAGTGTGACTCAATTGTTCTTGGTGGAATAATAAAAGGTTTGGTTGATTATCTATTTTAAACTAATAGCAAATAAATGTAAATGTCGTTGAGCAAAGTAAAAGCTTTTAAAAAAATTAAACTAAAAGGACGAGTTAAAAATAAATGCTTGAAAACTTAAAGACAAGTTTAGAAAAATACTAGAACACTTAATAAATCTAGAACTTGAAAACTTTGTAAAAACAAGAAATTTAAACCATCGGAAAACCAAATCGAAACCTGATCGGAATGAATGGTCGGAAACTGCAATCGGAATGTTGGAAAATATGGCTGATCGGAATGTGCAAAAAGGAGGCATTCGGAATATGGGAATAAGGCCCAATCGGAATGTTGGAGAACAAAGGCAATCGGAATAATATAAACCCTTTTCCGATTTGGAGGTCGGAAAGAGGGGGATAGTCGGAATGTTTGATCGGAAAGGGGTTTACCCTTTCCGATTACCTTTTGATCCGAAAGATAAGCAAGGTGATAAGCTAGTTTGATAAGCTAACACCAAAACTTGAACGAATCCAATATGAAAAAGACTAAATAAGCACAAATAACAACTTATCCAAACTTAATATAAGCAACTTTTAAATCGAACCATAAAAAGATGAAACTTTTTAAGAAATCTTTTTAAAAAGTAAATAAGCTAAACATATAAATAAGCCAATAAGCACAAAGATCTTAAAGCTTATTCGTATGAAAACTTAAGCATGAATAAAAAGATTAACTTTTAAGCACGAAAGCATTAAGAACAACACGGATCAAATAGATTTCGCACCAAAAGTAAACTAAAATCAAAGAAAGGTAGAAAGAGATGAAAGATTAAAAGATTAACTTGAACTTGATTAATTAAATCCAAATACAAAAGGCTTAATCTTGAAAGATTAAAAGAAAGAAAGATGAAAACTTAGTGAGAGAAAGTTGAGAACTTTCTCTCTCTAAAACTAGAAAGAAAAATGAAAAAATGAAACTAACTACTAAAAACTAACCAACCCTCCTAATGTGTATTAGGAGGGTATTTATAGGGAAAATGGGAAGGTGTGCATGTGTTGCCTCTTCTTTCTTTCTTCTCGACTCGATTTAAATCTTTTGTCTTCCTCGACGTCGTCTCGGGATTTGTCGATATATATTGAACTTGTCTTGTAATTTTCTTCTTCTGTTAGACTTGAGTTCTTCGACTTCATTAAACTTCCGTCTTTAGAATTTTTCTTCGATAAATCTTCAGAATAGGCCTTGGACTTCCGTTCTTTTTGCACTCTTGATCTTTTGACTTCGTCTTTTCTCGTTTTCTTCGATAAAAGCCCGTGAAAGCCCCTGTTTTCTTCCTTTTTCATCATTTGGTCCTAAAACACAATAAAAACACAAACCACGCATAATTGCGACTTTTACGACATAAAATACGCGTTTTGGTCTTGTTATTATTGGAAATAAGTGGTAAAAGGATAAGTGTTTTCACACTTATTACCGACGAAGACATCGTCGGCTATCCCCACCGGATAAACAACCGTACGGTTAGCTAATTCCAATGTCATTCGTGTGGGGACTAGCTCGGGTAGAGATAATTGTTTCCAAACATTTAATGGCATTAAGTTTATACTAGCACCTAGATCGGCTAGGGCCATACAATTCTCTACCCCAGGGAAGTTGCAAGGAATGAGAAAACGACCCGGATCTCCAAGTTTGGTTGGTAATTTCCTTAAGCGCACTATGGAGCAATTCACGTTAAGTTGGGTCTGAGCGATATCAAGAAGTTTCTCCTTATCACTGAGAAGATCTTTAAACATTTTAGCATATTTTGGCATGTGAGCGAGAGCCTCAGCAAAGGAGATATTGAAATTCAGTTGTTTAAACATTCTAAGAAAATTAGAAACCTGAATATCATTCTTGTTCTTCAACTTCTCTTTCCTCAACCATTAGGGATAAGGTATATTGGGTTGAGATGAAAGCTTTAGAAAAGAATTCTCACTCACATCCTTGGGTGGTGGAGGGGTGGAAGTAGAAGGTGCAGGATTCAGAGAAGTAGAAGTTGGAGGAATTGGAGAAGGGGACTCGTTTTCCTTTATCACAATCACCGGTGTAGGTGTAGAAAGCTCGGGTTCCTTTAAACCTTTTCCACTTTGAGTGGTGATTGCTTTCATCTCCCCTCTGGGATTAGCGATGGTGTTACTCATAAGAGAACCCGAACCAGAGGCTTGATTACTTTGGAAGAAACTAGCCATCATATCCCTTAAGTCATTCGTTTGACTGCTCAAAGAGTCTCGCATATCGGCTTGAAGATCATTCCCTTGTTTCACCATATCTCCTTTCAAGCTGGCCATTTACCGCTGAAGATTCTGCACTATTGCTTGATTAGTCCTCATGTAAGTTTCAACCTCTTGATGAAATGCGGTGGGTTGGGTCAGAGGAAGAGCATGGTAGGCAGGTGGTTGATAAGCGGGTTGTTGGTAAACTTGGTTGTTTCCTTGAGGTGGATATGGGTTTCTTTGGGTTGGATATTGATTTGGAGCTCGAAGTTGGTTTTGATTGTTGCGATGGAGGTTGTTTAGGTTTTGAGGTGGAAAACCGGGTGGCGAAAGGAAGTTGTTTGAACGATAACTGAGTAAATTGCGGTCACCTTGAGGACGTGCTTGATAGCCTCCCTTAGAATAGTTACCGTTAGCGGCATACACATTTTCCGGATTGTCATGAGTCGAAGGAAAATTGGTGTATGAATGAGATCACCCGCATATTTCACATGACTAACTCATAGCATTAACTTGTGCGTTGATAGCTTTGGTATTGTTTGCGGTTTGGAGAGCAAGTGTTTCAACAAGCGAAGTAAGATTATCAATTCTCTTGTTGCTCTCATTAGTGCTAGCACTAGCCACGTTAGTCCGAACACTCTTGGTTTGCACTCTAGACTTATTCTCAATAATGTCTCATGCGGCATTAGAAGACTTAACCAAAATATTACCCCCCCGAGGCACTATTTAGTGAATCTTGGTCATTCATGCTTAAACCATTGTAAAACGTATTAATTTGATGTACTTTTGTGAAACCATGTTGTGGACACTTTCTTAAAAGTTCCTTAAAACGGTCCCAAGATTCACTAAATGTCTCACCGTACTTTTGTTCAAAGGTAATGATTTCATTCCGCAAAGCGGTAGTACGTGAGGGTGGGAAAAAGTAGTTGATGAATTTAGTCTCTAAATCCATCCACGTAAGAATACTTTGTGGCGGTTCCTTATCAAGCCAATGCCGGGCTTGTCCCTCTAAGGAGAAAGGAAAAAGTTGCAAGCGAATTACCTCTTGTGAAACCCCATTATACTTGACCATATTAGTGAGTTGAAGAAACCTTTTGATATGGTCGTGAGGATCATCAAGTGTGCGCCCCAAGAATGGTTGAGCAGAGACCATTTGAATGAAACCTGATTTGAGCTCAAAGTTGTTGGCTCTAATCTCGGGTATAACAATTACATCGGTGTTGCCCTCTACTTGCGATTGCAAAAGCTCGATCATTGGTTGATTTTCCATGGTGACAATAGGTGGAGTAATGACTTCGGCTTGAATTGCTTTCTTCTTACGAGCACGGGTACGCATGCACACCTACAAAAAGAAAAGAAAGATAGACAAGAAATATTTCTGGTTTTTTATGTTTTTCTATTTTTTTGGATTTTTGAAATTTTTAATTTTTATGGATTTTTGAAAATTTAAGCAAGAAAATAACGTTAAAAAATGAACGGATCCCAAAATCCAACGCGTATCTCATAAAACCGTTAATCTTAACGAAAAGAGCCAGCAGCGGCGCCATTTAATACAAGGGTTTGCCTCGTATGAGAGTTCGTTAATCCAGTCTTTTCGAATTGATTACAAGTTGAAAGTGCGACTCAGTCGTTCTTGGTGGAAAAATAAAATGGTTTGGTTATCTATTTTAAACTAAAAATGAAAATGTCGTTAAGTAAAAGGTGGGAAAAATTAAAGTTTAAAAAATAGAAACATTTCAGAAAACTAAAAATTAAACTAAGTCTGAAAACAAGATAATTGGAATTTCATAGAAATTGGGTATTTTAGGAATAATGAGGGTTTTCAGAGAAAAGGGGGGGGGGGGGTTGGAATAATGAGGGTTTACAGAGAAAAGGGTTGTTTTTGGAATATTGAAGGTTTTCAGAGAAATGATACAATTTCGGATAAATGAACTTTTTCAGAGAAATGGTATAATATCGGAATAATGAGACTTTTTCAGAGAAATGGTATAATTTCAGAGTTTTGAAACTTTTCAGAGAAATGGTAAATTTTCGGAATATTGGACTTTTCAGAGAAATGATATATTTTCAGAGTTTAAAAACCTTTTGCGAAGAAACATGAAAAACAGATTAATAGTTACTGTAACGTCTAGAAACAAGGAAAATAAGCTATTATTAAGCACAAATCAAATAAGCAAGTAACTAAAATTTTAACCAAATAAATTTTAAGAAAAACTAAATAAGCCACAAATTAAAAACTATAAAAACACTAAATAATCAAACCATTTAAAATCAACTAATAATCAAATCTAAAAATCTATCAAACCAACTTAATCAAAAATAAGGCAAACACTAGTAAATCAACAATCACAATAAGCTCAACACATCCACCACATCAAATCTATAAGATCAATCACATGAATAAATAAATCACATAATCAAACAGATGAAATCAACTACATAATTAATTAAATCACCAAAGGATTAAGAAAGGTAGAATGAGAATTAAATGAAAAACTTGATTAAATTGAAGATTTAAGATTCAAAGTTACAAGATTAAGATGAAGATTAAGAAAACTTGAAGAGAAAGCTAGAGAGAGAAATAAACACACTAATTACCTACTAAAAATTAAAAACTAAAAAATAACTCCCCACTAATGACTATTTTTCTACTATATATAGGGGAGGTGGTAAGTGCTTGTTTCTTCTCTTTTCTTCTCGTCTTTCTCGACTCAGTCTCGGGATTAGTCGAATGATAATTTGAACTCGTCTTCTAGTTTTCTTCTTTTTGTAGATTTGGTTCTTCGACTTCGTTAAACTTCCGTCTTTAGACTTTTTCTTCGATAAATATTCAGAATAGGTCTTGGGCTTCCGCTCTTTTTGCACTCTTGATCTTTTGACTTCGTCTTTTGTCGTTTTCTTTGATAAAAGCCCGTGATAGCCCGTGATAGCCCGTGTTTTCTCCCTTTTTCATATTATTATCCTGAAACACAATAAAAATACAAACCACGCATAATTCCGACTTTTACGACATAAAATACACGTTTTTGTCATGTTATTATTGGAAATAAGCGGTAAAAGGATAATTGATATCACACTTATTAATTATCGGTTTTTGTTTTTTGTGTGAATATTACTATATTGTATACGTAGAACAATAAATTCACAAGTACTCAAATAGTGTGAAAGCACAACCTTGATTCGGGATTTCATCACTCGATCATTGTATTCGAATCTCAAACAAAGAAAAAAGGCAAAATAGATAATTACTTTCTTGAATCTTAATTTTGACAAACACAAAATATAAGGTGGGTATAAGGCGGGTATTATAAAATATACCCTAAGAAAAAAGGCTCTTAAGTACTTCGCGCCGCCTCGTTTCCCCGCTTGCTTGTGCGTGTTTAGATAAAAAGGGCTAATCAGGGTTTGCCAACCAAAGCATTATCTAAGTATCATATATATTTTCTTGGTTTCAATTGATTAAACCCTCTTGAACGTTTTGGTGTTCCACCAACGTTCTAAAGTCATCGAAGGCGTTCACTTCACGTGATCGTTTTCATTCCTTGAGACTCCTTTAATGAATAGATTTGATTTGAGGAGAGATTTGTAGATTTTTGTCTACCTAATACATTCACCAAAATCCAAAAAAAAAGTAAAAACAATCAAAAACCACAAAAAATGGAAAAAATAAAAACACCAAAAAGAATCTTCTTTGCTCATCCCCGCGTTGTACGTGACGTTTATGCTTACTCGTAATCAAGAAAGACGTGCACGTAAATGAAAAAACCGAAAGGAGACCACACCTAACCTTTCTAGTGAGGAGTCTCCTATTGACGAACCTATCGTAGAAGAAGAACCAACCATGGTGAATCGAACTATGATGGAGTCACTTCAAGCACACACCGAGGGTTATGGAGAGGCTATTGTGATTCTCGCCATCCTTGCGGAGAATTTTGAAGTGAAAACGGGTTTGTTGTCGATGATCCAAAACAACAAATTCCTTGGTGATGAAAAGGATAACCCGCACAACCATATCCGCCAATTCAATCGTCTTACCGCCACTTGCAAGTTTAAGGATGTTGCTAATGACTTGATTAAGATGATGCTTTTTCTGTATTGACGTGGAAGGATCTCGTTTCAAAGTTTGTGAACCAATTTTCCTGCCCTCTAAGACTACGCATTTGAAAAACGAGATATCAAAATTTTCACAAGAATTTAATGAGAGTTTTTCTACGGTTTGGAATCGGTTTAAGGAAATGTTACATGAGTGTCCTCATCACGCATTTTCCGACTTGCATCAAACTGACACGTTTTACAATGGATTGAATGATCATGAAAGAGATTATCTTAATGCTGTCGCGGGTGGTAATTTTTTGTGTAAAACGGTTGAGGAAGCATTGTTGATTATTGAGAATAGGTATAAAGTCTATATTCCTCGTAACACATCGAGTGTTCGTAAGGCTTCGTCGTCGGCTTCACCTTCATTGTCCAATACCATCGATGCTTGCCAAATTGAGGCAAATTTGGAAAAAAAAATCTTTGATAAGCTTAAAGGTCTTTTAATTGAATTCAAAGTTGGTGAACAAAGTGCTCCCGCTACGGCTAAAGCCGTTGAGGTTTCTTGCATGTATTGTGGTGGAGGTCATGATTTCTCCAAGTGCATTACCAACGGTGGTAACACTTCGAGTGCCTACGCGGCCACGAGAACTTACAACCAAAACGGTCAAGTTACCCACTCTAATCAAATGACTCCACCGGGTTTTGCTCCCAATCAAAATGCTAACAACAACTATCGAAACAATCAAGTTGGTTACAAAAACAATTACAAGGGTAACAACTATGGGAATCAAGGGGCTAATAACAATCAAGTTTCAAACAAAAATCAAAACAATGATTTTCAAAACAACAACAAGAGTTTGCAAACTTTGAAAGATCTTCCAAATGAATTTGTTGAATACGCAAATGAAAACGATGCTAGGTTTGATAATATTCAAAGAGAGATCATTAGCCTAAGATCCGAGTTTAAGAATGACTTAAAAAAAGGAGTTGAAAAATGAGTTAGCAAATGAGCTTAAGATCCATACCAACAAAATGGAGGGAAATGTAACTAGGTTACAACAAAACCAACAAAAGATGGAACAAGGGAAACATGAAATAAAACAAGAGATACTTAAGGCCGACAAGAGGCAATCTATGTTTGAGGATAAAATTTCATCCATGTTCGAGGCTATAATGTGTAAACGTCTTTGAGTAGTCTTCCTAGTAACACCATATCTAACCCTAAGGAAGAGATGAAAGTGATTACCACGCGAAGTGGTAAGACACTTAAGGAACAGACTCCTCAACCAATTACTCCAACGGTGGAGGAAATTGAGGAAGAACCCGAGGTGGTGGTCGAAAAGGAGCATGTCCCAATCCCACGAAGTACCGCTAATGCCACACCTACGGTTGACCCATTACCACAATTGGAACCCGAGATTCCAAAGGCTATGCATATGCCTCAACCCACACCACCTTTTCCCTACCCATCGAGACTTAGAAAGGAGAAACGTCAAGAGCGCGACAATTAATTTGAGCTTTTTATGAAAATGTTTCATGACATGCATTTCAATGTGAGTTTTGCCGACGATTTGGTCATGATGCCTCGATTTGCCGCTAACTTTAAGAGTATGTTAAACAACAAGGAGAAATTGCAACAATTGTCTAGTTGTTCCTCGGTTTATCTTAACCGCATACCTCAAAAAGTCGGTGATCCCGGTAAATTCTTGATTCCATGTGCAATCCAAGATATAGAAGAATGTTATGCCTTGGACGATCTTGGTGCTAGTATTAACTTGATGCCACTTGCAATCTTCAAGTCTCTCAATCTTCCTAATTTTACTCCTTCACTAAGGTCCATCAAATTGGCCGGTCATTCCACTATTCCCGCAAGTGGATTGGCCGAAGACGTTTTTGTGAAAGTGGGAAAGTTCTATTATCCGGTAGACTTTATCGTTGTCGATATTCCCATGGATCCTCAAGTTCCTCTTATTTTAGGTCGTTCGTTTTTAGATACGTCTATGGCATTGATTGATATGCATGCTAGAAAGATCACCTTACGTTTCAACGACGAGGAACTTGTTATAAACGCAACTCAAAATTATCCAATTTCTCATGTTTATTCCATCGCGAACATAAACCTCGTTGATATGATCGACGTTGTTTGCGAGGAATTTTCACAAGAAGTTTTAGGTTTTGGTGACGATGAAAATAGTGGCAATCCCACTATGCTTGATCCCATTCTTGATAATTCGACACCATCCTTTACTCCATTTGAAGGTGGTGGTTTTACGTTGGAAGAATTTGATTTTCCACGTACTTTTGACGAGGACCTCGACAATGATAAGGACTTCTCGATTATCAAGGATTTCTTAAAGATTTCCCATTTCCTCCACCCGAGGAGGTTATGAGTATCGAGCCCAAATCTTCAATTGAGGAACCACCAATCCTCGAGTTGAAATATTTACCTCCTCATCTTGAATATGTATTTTTGGAGGAGGACGACAAGTTACCGGTTATTATTGCGAAAGATCATTCAAATGATGAAAAACCCACACTTGTCGATGTTCTATAGGATCACAAAGGGGTAATTGTGTGGAAATTATCCGACATTAAGGGGATCGATCCCAAATTTTGTACCCACAAAATCTTAATGGAGGAGGACTACAAACCTGCAATCCAATGTCAAAGGAGGGTGAACCCCAAAATTCACGACGTTATCAAAAAGGAAGTCCTTAAACTCCTTGACGCGGGAATGATTTACCCTATTTTCGATAGCCCTTGGGTGAGTCCTATTCATTGTGTCCCTATGAAGGGAGGAATGACCGTTGTGCCAAATGATGCCAACGAGTTAATTCCAACTCGACTCATGACTGGTTAGAGGGTGTGTATTGACTATCGTAAGTTGAATGACGCCACTCGTAAAGACCATTTTCCCTTGCCCTTCATGGACCAAATGTTGGAGCGTCTTGCGGGAAACGATTTCTATTGGTTTTTAGATGGTTTTTCCGGTTACATCCAAATTCCCATCGATCCTCGTGATCAAGAAAAAACTAGGTTTACGTGTCCATATGGAACGTTTGCTTATCATAGAATGCCATTCGGACTTTGCAATGCACCGGGAACCTTTCAAAGGTGCATGATGGCTATTTTACATGATATGATCGAGAAGACGATGGAAGTCTTTATGGATGATTTTTCCGTGTTTTGTTGTTCGTTCACTTTGTGTTTGTCGAATCTTGAGAGAATGTTAAAACGTTGTGAGGAAACCAACCTTGTGCTCAATTGGAAAAAATGTCATTTTATGGTTAAGGAAGGAATCGTCTTAGGGCACAAGGTTTCGAAAGCGGGGATTGAGATAGATAAAGCTAAGGTAGACGTCATCGTCAAATTACCTCTTCCCAAACCCGTGAAGGGAGTTAGGAATTTCCTAGGCCACACGGGCTTTTATCGTCGATTCATTAAGGACTTTTCAAAGATTTCCCGACCTATTACACATCTCCTCGAAAAAGATGCACTTTTTGTCTTTAACGAATATTGTGTACGAGCCTTTGAAATCCTTAATAGTAAACTTACCGAAGCTCCCATTCTTGGTGCTCCCAATTGGAACCTCCCCTTTGAGCTCATGTGTGATGTAGTGATTATGCTATTGGTGCCGTATTGGGGAAACTTCATGAAAAGCACTTCTTGCCTATTCACTATGCTAGTAAGACGATGACCGAGGCTCAACTTAAATACACTACAACGGAAAAGGAATTCCTTGCCGTGGTGTATGCTTTTGAGAAATTCCGACCTTATCTCGTCTTGACTCGATGCATAGTGTATACGGATCACCCGGCTATCAAGTATCTCGTGGCTAAACAAGATGCAAAGCTGATATTACTTCGTTGGATTCTCCTCCTACAAGAATTTGATGTCAAAATCCTTGACAAAAAAGGAGCCGAGAATCTAGCGGTCGATCATCTTTCTCGTTTGGAAGATCCTCACCAAAGTGTTTACGAGCCAAAGGAAACCACCGAAACATTTCCTCTCGAGACACTTGCTGTAGTGAATTCTAAGCTTGATTCATCCACCCCATGGTTTGCGGACATCGCAAATTACCATGCGGGGAATTTCATCATCAAGGGTATGGCGACTCAACAAAAACGAAAATTATTTCGTGACGTCAATTTCTATTTTTGGAACGACCCTTATCTATTTCGGACTTGTACGGATAAAATCATTCGACGTTGTGTATTTGGCACCGAAGCTTCTAATATCCTTAGAGCTTGTCACGAGGGACCCACGGGTGGTCACCACGGTGCTAATCTCACGGCTAAGAAGGTCTTTGAAGCCGGATTCTTTTGGCCTAATATTTACCGAGATGCACATGCACTTGTGAAGTCGTATGACTCATGCCAACGACAAGGAAAAGCCTCACAAAACGATGAAATGCCACAAAACATCATCCAAGTGTGTGAGATCTTTGACGTTTGGGGAATTTATTTTATGGGGTCGTTCCCATCATCTCGTGGTAATAAGTACATCCTTATCGCCGTTGACTACGTATCTAAGTGGGTGAAAGCTAAGGGTTTGCCCAAGAACGATGCTCGTGTGGTAGTTAAGTTTTTGAAAAGCTTGTTTCTCGGTTTGGAACCCCTCGTGCGATCATAAGCGATCGTGGAACCCATTTTTGTAATGACCAATTCGAAAGGGTCTTAAGGAAATATGGTGTTACACATCGGCTTTCTACGGCTTATCACCCACAAACGAGTGGGCTAGTCGAGGTTTTAAACCGAGCGTTGAAGAGGATCTTGGAGAGATCGATTGGAGAGAACCGACAATCTTGGTCGGATAAGCTAGACGATGCTTTATGCGCCTTTCGGACCGCTCATAAGACGCCCATCGGGTGCACTCCTTATAAGCTTGTGTATGGGAAGAATTGTCACTTTCCAATTGAACTCGAACACAAAGCTTATTGGGCCCTTAAGCATTCTAATGATGATATTGAGACCGCGGGAAAACACCGGAAAATGAAATCAAATGAATTGGATGAATTAAGGGACAATGCTTATGAAAATTCATTGATTTACAAAGAAAAGACTAAAAAGTTTCATAACTGAAAAATTAAAAACCGGGTTATTAACATTGGAGATCAAGTGTTGCTTTTTAACTCACGTTTGAAAATCTTTTCCGGCAAGTTGAAATCCCGTTGGTCAGGTCCATTCACCGTTACCCAAGTTTTTCCTTATGGGACCATCGAGCTAGCTCAAAATGATGGCCCCAATTTCAAGGTGAATGGACATAGGTTGAAGCACTACTTTGGCGGGGAAGTTCCCTCTTTGAACTACCTCGACCAAATCACCTTCCCCAATGATAATTAGTATTGAGGGGATCGAGTCGAGCTCATGACTCGGTAATCAAAGAACGAGGTGCCTCGTGGGGGAGTCCCATGCTTATCCCATGTACATATTATCGCTTTCTAATGTAGTAACGTGAGGGGATTTGTTCCCTTCCAACCTTTGTTTCGTGGTTGTTTGTGCATTTGGTTTTTAGATGATCATGATCTTCACGATTGGAGCCTCTCGTGTTCGTTTTATGGGAGCACTCGATCGTTTGCTTTGAAGAATTTCTCAATACCCATGATATATTCTTATATGTTCTAACCTTAGGTTTTTAGCACACTTCATAAACGGCTTTAAATTTAACGGTTACACCCTTTCCATGCTAGATTAAGCATTCGACTACGTCTCTAGTATGGGGGTTTCCAACCCTCAGACTCGAAACATTGAGGACAATGTTTAACTTTTGTATTGGGGGGGGGGGGGGTGAATAGATTTTCCTTGCCAAACCTTCACGCTTTCCAAAGTTTATCTTTTTGTTGCAAAATAAGGTTAAAAATGGCCAAATTTTAAAAAATTTCTCATGTTTTATAAGTGTCTGAAGACACGAATGTAGATTTTCCGATGGCGAGAATAAGAGTAATTTTTTACTCTACCGTGCGTGATGAGTACATAGCTTCGATTCCTTAACTTTATATTAGGCTAAGTCTCTTAAATGAGGACAATAAATGATAGAGTTAATTATAAGTTATTTTGCTAAACGTAGAGTACTCGTATTCTTTCAAAAACTCATGTGTTCTTGTTATTTGCTTATTCTCCCTTCGCTTGTATATATATTTTGCTTAATAAGTATTGGCTTAGTGGTTTAGTCTTGATTGTTGGTTTCTAGTCTTTTCTAGTAGCTTCCATGTAATTAAATTGGGAAGACATTAAGGTATCGCCAACGTCACGGTTTTCAAGTATTGGCAACCCGAATAATCAAAAGCTTCACCTAATAATAAGATTTCAAGTGCTCACCTAAACCAAGCAAACAATTTGAAGCTCACAAGGCCGAAAAATCTATGCAAAATTGAAACTGAATCAAGCCTTAATCTTTGAAGCTTTAAAGATCCAAAATTCGCTTTTAGCGTGAGGATATACGTCTTTGGCCATAATAAACACCTCATGGCGAGGTTAAATAAAAGGCAAGGCAAGACCGAAGTCATAATAAAAGCTTCATGGCGAAGTTGAATAAAAGATGGAGGTAAACCTATGATAATAAGGCCCATCCGTTAGGGGGCATATAAAAGTCTTGGTAATAAGTCTCATGTTCAAAACCGTTATAAAACCGTGTTTATCGATCCTTCTTGTTGACTTAATTTTTTACATCGTTGTCTATTAGGGGGCTTATTAATTCGATGGTCTTGGTTACACCGTTATGACTCTATTTTTAGACCAAAATCTCTATCATCGCATAAGTAAAAAATGTATCCTCGTGAACATTCAAGACAAAAATAAAATATTAGAGATATAACTTAGGAAAATGGGAGGATAAGTACGTGATTAGGGCATATGAGTAGTGTTAGCATTACTAACTTATAATGACAATGATCTCGTTGCACGCATAGCCTGGAATTGGGCTGAAAATCAAGGATGATGAAATTATTTCTAACGAAGCATTCACGTGTTCTTGTGCTATGAACCTAAACGTCCCATTTTGCGATGAAAATCATATATTATGTCTAAAACGCAAGTAGTAGTAATAGTAGTAGTGTAGCAAGTTTATCATTCAATAAAATTGCATAAAAATGAATTTTGGAGGTGCTACGATACTTTATTCTAGCATTGCGTGAGGGCACGACAATGTTTAGTATGGGGGAGTGATGAGACTGCTTTTATATATAGTCTCATCGTCCAAAATGGGCTTAAAATGCATAAAATATCATGAATATGCCAAATATATGCTTGTGTTTGTTACATGTGTATTTTAGGTACGGATATTGAGAAAATGGCAAAAGATCACAAGAAACAAGCAAAAACGAACACGGGAAATGAGGCCGCACAATGAACCAAGCCCTAATGGTGATTTTCCAAGAAAAGTCCTTGAATAAATGAAGATTGTACAAGAAGGGTCCTCCAATATTGAAGAATTCACACTTTAAACCCTTGTTTATCCATAATTACAAGTTTGGTCCTTAAAGTTTGTCAAATTTACAAAAGGGCCCTCCACTTTGAAGAATTGGCAAGAATGGTCCCTCAAATTTGAAGACTTGTCATTATTAGTCCTCCAAAAAGTCAACAATACAAGTCAACACCTTGAAAATGAAGAAAATGCCAAAACACCCCTTCAAATATCATGAATTTACAAGAATACCCTTGAAATACTTTTAGATAACTATTTGGGGCAAAAGTGTGAAAAACCAAACTTCATTAACAAAGGAATCTGAGTGTTGGTTATTTAAACACAAAGTGAAAAAAAGAAGAAAGGAAGGGGGTGTGTTTTGCCAAGACAAGAAAGTTACATAGGCCACTCAGAATCTACCAAGTGTCCCACTCACCCTCACAGCCAATCAAAACACTCCCTTTGGCCACGTCAAATCCCACTCATAACCGGTTTTAACAACTTAATTTATTAAGTTAAAAATCGGCGCTTAAAAACTTTTTTAAACCCAAAACGGATTAAACCTCAACTATTCACTCATGAACAAAGATTAGGGGTTTTTGTTTAAGCCAAAATTAAACCTCCAAACCATCCAGTTTTATGATTAGTGGTCTCATAATCATAACCCAACCTTTAAACCAAGTGCCACATCACCACAAGGACTCACATAAAAGTGCCCTGCTACACGTTTGAAGAATGACAAAATAGTGCCAGAAATCCAACGCCCCACATTGAAGCTTACAACCTAAGCTTATTTGAGACCTTTGATCAAATTCCACCTAGTTAGCAACAACAAAACGCCAAGAAGAACTCACATGTTCAAGTATATTTTCAAAATCCTCAAGGGAAATTCAGGGACTTCACATCTTAAGGTTTACGTTTTTTATGCTTTCTAGTTTATCATTGTAGCCTATATAAGGCATTAGGGTTACAACACCTTAGCCCTGCTCTTCGTTTTTCCTTATTCACAAATCTATAAATCCTTGTTTCATTTTAATGAAAAAGTGTTTGATATTGCTGATGAAATCCAAGTGCCAAATTTAATCTTTGCTTGTTATTGATATATGTTTGTGTTTGTTGAATCTTAAAACCTGTTTTTAAACCTTGTGCAAGAAATTGCCAAGTTTTCTCAAAACTTGATATTTTGCTAAATTCTTGGTTCAAACCCTTGGAATTTTTGGATTGCAAGTGATTATAGCACCCTGATAAGAAGATTATCAAGGTGTTGTAAGTTTGTGGTTTGGGGATAATCAAGGAGTGGGAACAAGTTTGCATTAATCAAGTTTTTTCCACTTTTCTGTTTTATATAATTGTGCTCTAACCTTGTTGAATCTTAGCAGGGTTGTATTGGGAGCTTGTGTCTTGTTTAGCTAGACACATCAATACTCAAAAAATTGTGAGTGTGGATGTACATTCATGAGGTTTGAGCCCCTTTATCCAAAATCTGTCAAACGTACTTGATTTTTGTGATTTTAAGTTCTGCTGTTATAATTGTTGTTCTTGTGGCTTAAATTTGCTTGATACTGCATAATATTGATGATATGATGCTAGATTAGGCTTGAGTAAAACTGAAACACAAATTTGCTTTGTTAAATCTTGGATTGAAAAAGTTAAGGGGTGTTTAGGTTAACCTGTTTGAGTTTGCAAATTTATTTTGAGTAGGATTTTGTTGTTTATTTGTGTTGGTATCTGATAAATACTTGGTTGTGTGCTATTGACTGCAAGTTTTTGGCTTTTGAACATCAAAATCTTTATTGTGCTATAACTTGTTGATTTTTGCCTGTTTTGACCTAAGATCTTGGTAACACATAGATTGTATGCATGTTTAGGGCTAACAAGTGATTAAATCAAGATTATATAACCTGTTAAAGAGATTTGAGGGTTTGAATCTGGTCTTGTGGTTAAGTATATCAGCAAAGTTTGAAATCTTATTGTTCTTGGTCATCAGTAACTTTCTTTTGCTTGAATATTTGTCTAAACCTTGAATCATTGCATGAAACCAGTTAATTTATGTTCATTTGAATTAATCTAGGCTGTTGTGTGCATTTGGTTCAATTTGGCTGGCTTAATCTTGCTAAAACTGCTTATTTGTGTGAAAACTACTTGTGTTCACGTCTGTCTCAGATCTGGTGATGTTTTGATTAAACTATACTAATTGGCTTGGTGAAATTGTGATTTTATTGTTGTTATTGACTCCTTGTGATCCACTGATTACAAGGGTGGCTTTGCTTAACTTGAATCCAACAAAAATCCATATAAGACAAAAAGTCAAAATAGTCAGACTTGCAACAACTTATTTTTGTGATCAATCTTCCTTATTTGACCCATTGAACTGATTTGGAGCATATTAGAATTTGACTTTTAGGTTTGACTAGAAAACCAATTGACTTGACTTTTTCATAAGTGCTTATTTGCTTATTCCGGCTTATTCTTTGTGCTTATTTGAAAAATTTTAGTTGATTTTTCTTAATTAAGTCATTTAAAACCTTTTGTAACTTGAATAAGCACTTGAGGTAGCCTAGAACTCAAAAACGACTATTTTGTCGTTTTCTGTAGAGAGCTTTCGCTTATTTCAGGCTTAATTCTTGGGCTTTTTCAAAATTTCTTTTCACATATCTCTTTGGTATCCCAAAAGAAGCTTGTGTGTCAAATTAGAGCTTATGGCATTAGCTTATGGCTTAATGGGCCAAAAAGCCCATTAAGAATAAGCTGTTGACAATTAAGTTGTGATAAGCTCATTTTCATCTTTTGGGCCTTTAAAGTTTGTGCTTAAAATCAAATTTTGAGCCAAGCAGGTGATTTTGGGCTTATTTGGGGGACTTTTTCCTATTGGGCCTATAATCAGCCCATTAAGGGTCTGTTTTGTCATTTAGCCCATTTTAAGGCCCAATAGGGGTATTTTGGGAATTTCATGTTCATTTCTGTGTTATTTGGTTAAAATAAACTAGTTTGCAACTTTTTAAATTTTTTTATAAATTTTAGATTTTTAATATTATTTTATTATTATTTTATTATTAAAAATTAAATTTTAGATTTTTGCAAGTTTTACATTTTTCCTAGTTTAAATACATTAAGTTAGGAATTTTAAAATTTTTAGATTAATTTTAGTGTCATTTGATTAATTTTTAGAACTATTTTAAGATTTTATAGTTTTAAATCATTTTTATATAGTTTTAATTAATTTTAAAATTTTCAAAAATAGTTTTTAATTTAGTTAAGTCATTTTAGAGGTTTACAAAGTGAAAAATCTCATTTTGGGCTTTTTGGTAATTAAATTGATTTTTTGGGCTTTAATTAGCATTAAAAAATTAATATTTAATTAAATAAATGGTTTGAGTGTTTTTTTGATTTTTTGTAAACTCTAATTACATTATTAGGATTTATTGCAATTTTCTAGGAATTTTTAGGTTCATTTAAAATTGTGTCATATTCTACGGTTTTACGTGCACGACTTTTCGTCTTAGTTTAATTCATAATCGTAACCGTCATCCTTTCTCTTTTTCTTTTCTCATAAATTATAATCACAAAGTTAATCATTTCATTTATTTACACAACACACTAGCCTCCTTGAGAACGATCCCCACTTTTGGGTCATTTACTTGTGGTTTTCCTAAATCACTCGTTTAATACTTGCCCTAATTACACTTTGTTTTCCTAAACAAGGTCGTATTTTACAACTATCACAAGCCAACCGAGAAGCACCTCAATGAGGTTAAAATGATCTTTCGTTATCTCTGGGGAACCATTCACATGGGTCTATAGTATACGAAGGATTCAGGTTTTAATCTAACTGGTTTTTCAGATGCCGACCATGCAGGGTGTCATGATACATTCAAGAGCACTTCCGGAGGAGCACAATTATTAGGTGAGATGCTTGTGAGCTGATCCTCAAGAAAACAAGATTGCACGGCGTTGTCCACCGCGAAAGTAGAATATGTGTCTCTATCCGTGTGTAGTGCTCAAGTCCTTTGGATGAGAACACAACTCACGGATTATGGGTTTCATTTTAACAAAGTTCTTATCTATTGTGATTCACAATCTGCCATAGCCATATCCTGTAACCCGGTCCAACACTCCAAGACCAAGCACATTGCTGTCCGATTATATTTCATAAAGGAGCATGTGGAAAGAAGAGCAATTGAACTGTATTTTGTCAAGACGGACTACCAACTAGTCGACATCTTCACCAAAGCTCTTTCTCAAGACAGATTTGAATTCTTGGTTCGTCGACTTGGTATGCGTAGTTTCACTCCAGATGAACTTGAACGTCTTGCACATTCGGAGTAACCTTGTATATATCTATCAGAAAATAAAAATACAAAAATATAAAACCTATAAAAACAAAATAAAAAATGAGAAATTCTTTCAAAAATCCAAGAATATTCTTTTCCGACATGTCTCTCAGCATCGATAATATTGACGTACTTAAAAATGTCGCTCAATAACGACACGGGTGCGTACAAAAAGTTCGAATGAGAGATCAAATTTTTTCAAAACATGTCTCTTATTTTTTCTTCTCATAATGGCTTATAGTCACATGTCAGACTATAACCTGTTCCCCAAAGAAAGGAAAGTCTATGACTTATCCTCACCAACGAGAAATTAATTTTTCTCGGTCATGGGCTTTCAAAACATTCAAAGTTTTAAGCTCATGAACACAAGGAAAACGCTCATTCATGTATATTATTCCTTAGCAACGGGAAAATACGTTTTTCTCGGTTTTTTTAGCACAATTGTTCAAAGTTTTTCAAAAATTTGTGCTCATATACTCCCCTATTTTAATTATAATTTCTTTTCGAGGGGGAGTATAAACATTATTCTCTCCATGTTTCATCACTAGTTTCACAAAAATTTCCATCACATGTAATTTTTGAGGGGGAGAATAGTGATTAAAATGTGTCATCTTGGATAAGATCTTTGTTATAAGTGCTTTCTCATCCTAATATGTGCAAAAACCTTTCCTTTTATGATGCACATATGTACGGGAGCGTTTTTGGTGATATAGAAAACTTTTAAGGTGTAAACATTTATTTCATCAACACCTTGATTGCCTTTTCAAAAGGTTTTTCTGGTTATGATATTTATACCCTTCAACACATTAATTCACAACGGTATTAATGTCAAAAGGTGGTTAGGTATTCGTCCTATGATCCAACCAGAACCGGAGGGATCTTCCCAGGGACAATCTAATAGAATTTAGAAGTCCTTAGGAAAGATGGAGTTGTTGAGTGTACGGGAAAAATGCCGACAAATGACTTAAGCTAGCACTAGAACAATCACAACAAGGTGCTAGTTATGGCGTCTTGGTAAGCATTGAAGGGGTTGAATAATGAAAAAGAAATGTAAGGATAAAGGGTTAAAAGAAAATAGCCCTCCATACAACTTAGGAAGAAACCGGGTCAATACATCTACTATCAGAATCACGTTGATGATTTCTAGTATTAAAGATAAAGCATTATGTACCCAATGATGCAAAGCACAACCCTTCCCAGCCTACTCAAGCTTCTCTCAAAAGAAGTGTGTTTTATTGCCACGGAGTTCAACTAATTTCTATCAACTTTCTCACTCTGAGATAGTAGATATTGAAAAGGTGGCAGTCTGCTCCAGCCTCCGATCACCAAATAAATGTGCACTTATAGAGTCTAGAGCCAACGAGATTCATCAAAAAAATATCATTAGGACACTTATTCCATATATCAATTTTTTCATCTTTAAAACACACGCGATAATTCACAGTGTCCTACACTATATCCTTGTGGTATTGCTAGAACATTCAGAGTGATACTCTCTAGTATTCACAATGATGAATGGAAATCCTTTTAGTGTTAACATCAAACAACACTGCGGTAGGTCATATGTAAGATTCACTTGAATTAAACATATGCTAACTGGAAAGCAATAGTGTTTGATTTTTTTTTGATTCAAACTCGTTCCAAGTCTCTACGCAATATCCTTATGATCATGCCAGAACATTCAGAGTAATACTTATTAGTATTTACAGTGACGAATGGAAATCCTTCCAGTGTCATCATCAAAAAGCACTGTGGTAGGTAACTTGTAAGATTCTATATGAATCAAACTTGTGTCAACTGAAAAGAAACAATGGTTTGATTCTTAATTGATTCAAACTTGTTCCAGGAAACGAATTGACGACTTAATCAGCAGAATGGAACTGCATGATTCACTCTTCACTATGAATTATCTTTCGAGATATTCAAGTGTTGAGAACGGCTACCACTACCGGAAACCCTGTCAAGGAAGTTCTTTGAACTTACCTAATCACAGGTACAGTATTCGTATTGTATAACGGGAAACCGGAGGAATGAAAACGGTGGCGTAATATGAAGAGTCGTGATTCAAGACCACATACTCAAGTAAATGAAGAAAGCTCAAGAATATCGAAAGACAAAGACTTCCGCTACTCTGATAATCCAGGGAGATTGTTAACAAGCTTTCAAGACAACACAAAATATGAGTATTGAGGGGAAGACACAAGAACACAAGTTGGCAAAGCTTCAAGATCAAGTCAAGGCAAAGATCAAAGATCCAAGATCACAAGTCATGAAAGGAACTATGAAGAAACTCTCAACACATCGAGCTTCAAAGTCTGCAGCAACAAAGAAGTGAAGTCACATATTACATGACCACCCCTTAGGGGGAGATTGCTAGAAGTAATTAAAGTGATGGTCATATAATATATCGTTGCGAAGCTCGTGAAAAATGTTATTTAATGATGTCGAGAGTTCTTTATTAATATTGTTTATGTAACGGGAATTAATCCCGAACACAAAAATGAGGAAGGCCTCCTAAACAATTAAGTAATAGTATAAAAGGACCCTCCCCTCATTTGTGTGTGCGTGCTTTTTCATTTTTGGTTAGTTTTAGAGAGAGAAATCCTTTACTTTCTCTCACTAGGAAAACACCAACACTTTGTATTTTCTCTCTCCTCTTAATCTAATCTTAACTTTTTAGTTTCAATCTTCATCTCTTTAATTCATCAAATTCATCATGTTATTTGTGTTTGGATAGTCGTGTGATTACATCTTACATAAATTATTAATCTTGTGAATACATTATCATATATGATCTTTGCACGTGATAAGTACCTTACACTTGTGTTTAAAAGGTATTGCATTTACGTATCAAGTACACCCTTATTAATTTGAGGGGGAGCTTGTAAAAATCATGAACATAATTGGATTTGCATTGTTCTTCCCAAATTTTTCTTAAAATTTCATTAAATCAATTGATATCAAAAATATTGATTGGGTTAATATTTTTAATATGGGGAAGAAAATGTGATTTAATATTGAGATCAATAATGGTTTGACTTAATGTGTTGGCTCATCCCGACATGTGCGAAATGTTTTTTCGAATATCGTGACATATGTTAAGCGGGAGCAAAATTGATTTGTGCTATCAAAATGGATTTCATGGTGACATATACTTACCCATACCTATCTATTTCATGACGATCAAGATTATGGTGACAAAAGGATGGTAGGATAGGTTAAGTCCAATGATTCTTCCATAACCGGAGGAATCTTCCCAAGGACATTCCATAGCTAGAAATAGTAGTTCTTAGGAAAGATGGAGAAAGATTATAAACGTAGCTGAAGCCGACCAAGTACTTAAGTTAACACTGGAAAAATCACAACAAGGTGCTAGTTATGACGTATTGGTAAGCATTGAAGGGGTTGAAGAATGAAAAAGAATTGTAATGATAATGGGTGAAAAGAAAGAAGCCCTCCTTACAACCTTAGGCAGAAAATGCGTCAACTCATTAGCTATTGAGATCATTTTAATGATGATTAATATTGAAGATAATACATCATGGACCCAGTGATACAATGCACAACCCATCCCAGCTATGATTCTTATAAATAATCTATTATGATTTACTTACAGATATGTGAAGAAATTTATGATAAAACTAATTTCAAAGAACGTTTCAACAAATTGGTATGGAATATGTTTATAGAGCCAAAAGAATTTGAAGCAAGATGGTCAATACTTATTGAAGACTTTAAGTTGGAAAAACACAAGTGGATGACAAAGATGTATGACCTTCGAAAAATGTGGTTACCTGCTTATTTTATTACGTCACCTCTATTTGGCTTAATGAGAACTACTTCAAGATCAGAGAGTGAAAACGCGTTTTTAAAGGTTTCACAAATCACGGGTCAACATTGGTCAACTTCATGATGTGCTATGAATCAGCAATGGAAAGGCAAAGGAATAAACAAGAACATCTAGATTTTAGAACTTTTGATGCTGCCCCAAGATATAAAACAATGTTAGAAATGGAAAGACATGCGGCTAAAGTTTATACAAGGACAATATTTTGCTTGTTCAAACAGAAATGTATGAATCTATTTGGTCTTGTCAAATAGAAGAGTTTAAAAAGGACGAGGGAGTTGAGATGGTTTTAGTCAGAGACACAAAGACGGGTGCTTATAGGACATTATTCACAGAAGAAGGAAAAGAGATGGTTGTGTAGGAAGAAGACAAAGTAATAGACTACAAGGTTAGTGGATTTTTTTTAACAATCATGCGTAATTCATATATAATTAACAATGAATCATGCATGATTCATTATGAATCATGCATGATTCATTTATGAATCATGCATGATTCATCAGTGAATCATGCATAATTCATATATAATCAACAATGAATCATGCATGATTCATGGATGAATCATGCATGATTCATGGTTGAATCATGCATGATTCATTGATGAATCATGCATTATTCATTGATGAATCATGCATGATTCATAATGAGTCATGCATGATTCATTAGTGAATCATGCATGACTCAGTAAGAATCAGGTATTAATACGTTTTTTTTTAGCATCAAAACAAGGTTTTGCGTTCTCTTGAAGATGGATCAATTGAGTGTACCTGTAGACATTTCATGCGTTACGGATTTTTATGTAGACATGTATTTTGTGTTTTGAAGAACCGTAATGTTTAAATGATTCTGGAGAAGTACGTTTTAAGGCGTTGGAGGAGGGATTTGATACCACTTTCATTAAGAAGAAGCACAAACAGATATGGAGAGAAAAACAAAGAAATGGAAATATTAACAAATGAGGCTAATTATGTAGTAGATGAGTGTTTGTTTTTGTTGAGTAAAGATAAAGAAAAGATGTCGCAATTTGTGGAAAAGCTCAAAACTATAAAGAAGGAATTTGAGGTTCTAGTGCCAAGGCCTCCTTCATAGAAAACGGATGACATGATTGAAGATATTTATGCAGTTCAAAAGCCGAATAAGAATACTGTAAACAATCCTCATGTTGCTTCAATACGAGGTGCTAAGAAAGGAGAATGTAGAAAAAGTGGAAGAGAAGTATCCATCAATGCTAAAAAAAAGCAAGCGCGGAAGTGTGGACAATGTGGAATGAAGACTAACAAACATACAAAAACAACATGTCCGGAAAATCCAAAATACATTGCTAAAGTCCAAAAGATTGCTGCCGCGGCTGTTGCTGCAAAGGAAGCAAGGAATGAAACTATTGCGGCTGCTGCTGAAAAGGAAGTGTTGGAAACTCACTTTATGTGACGACATTTAAGAATTCCCATTAGTTATCATAGTCACACACGTTTAGACTAGACTAGGTTCATGTATAGTTAAGCGTATCGTGTGTGACTATATATAGCCCTCCTTAGCTTCCAAGGAGGGGTGTTGCTTGTGTTCACTTGTTTTTCATTTTGTCAATAAACATTTTCTTAACCTTTAAACACACAACCTCTCTTGTCTCTCAACCTCATCTATGGCTTCCACCATCTTTCACCCTACTAGACCACCGGATAGCTTTTAGCAAATCCACAATTGGTATCAGAGCATGGGATGAGATATAGGTTTGTTTTTGTGTTGCGTATTGTTTTCTAAACAATTCGTAGAGTGTTGGTTTGTTTTTGCCGAAATTTTCAAATTGTAGAACAATGATAATCTTTGTGAAACAAGGGGGTTGATGTTTTTCTAGAGAGAGAAAGTTTGAGAGAGAAGTGAAAGAAAACTTGTATTATGTAAAGTGAGAAATAAACAACCAACCACCCCGAACCCAGAAACCAGATAAACAAGTCTTCATTCTGAGATTAAGCACGAGCAAGTTATCTGTTCAAGGATAAAATAAGTACACGCCTTCGAAGAAATTCGTCTCCGTCTTCAAATAATTAATACCCGATCCAAAAAAAATATGTAGTCACTAAAAAATCGCCTAATTTTTCTTTGGTCTCGTCTAAATAAATTTCTTGTCATTTGGTCACATTACGTTTGTCACTTTGTCTTAAAACGTGTCATCAAATCTTGTCACTTTTATCATATCATGGAAACCCGATCCCATAATCACAGCCATTTATATTAATGTAAAAAAAACAAAGCCTATGGCGTTAATGCATTTTGTTATAAAAACAAAATACGAATGTTAGCCCGCAGCCTAAATTGCAAGAGCTGATCCAATGGATGAGTGAATACAAAGCCCATCAACTTGTATACATCCATCAAACATGTATACACTTAGCCTGGCCCATTAAAGAAACCAGTACCCATCAGATATAAACTTAGAAACCCGGTTCAAACCCCACCAAAGTCTGTCCCTTCTTTTATTTTGTCTAGAAAGCCACGTGTATGCCACAACTGAGATGATAATATGGTCAACATAGTTATGTCCGCCCCATACCATGCGAGATGGCCACGTGTAGACAGAAAAACACGGTCCAATTAGAGTGTTGCAAGATATGGGATAAATACAAACACCCCTAATTACTCGCATAGTAATAAACCTAATCACATTCAATTTTTTTCTCCGTCCCCTATTTACTCTAAACAGACAATATAGTCAAGACTCCATCATATTCATCAAACCAAATCCTATAATCTCAAAACTAACCTCATCCTAGAACTCCATCGTAACCACCTCTACCCACCATGATTCGACCGTCTCAACAATACATACCATATGAGCTCATTATCCAAACCCACGAATCAAGAACATCATAAATCAGACAGAAGTCAAACTCATCCCGAAACATCATCCTTAAGAAAGTGAACGACGACGATTTTGCAACAAGGTCTTAATTGATCTCGGGAAGGTTTGATAATATTAAATGCATGTGTTAATTTGATTTAACCTGAATTAATCAGGGATAAGAAAAAAACTTTTCGAGAGCAGCAGCGATGTTTTAGTGTAAGACAAAAAAATAATCCTTTTAAAGATTAGAAGGAAAAAAAACATAACACTCTGATGTCATGAGAATGTGATTTTATTAAATGAGTCAATGATGTTCGAGTCTAGATGATGGGTTTTGAAAAATATAGAGTCGGTTAATTTTGGTTTAGAGGTGTAGGTGATAAGGGACGTTGGGAAAAAACTAGTTGGTTGAGTATTGGATGAGAATGCTTGATAGATAAGAGTCCAAATCTGATATAATATATTAGATGATATAACCCCCATCGAAATGATTCTCATGGAAACCAAACCCCCATCATAAAGTCAACAGTGTCTTTCCATTGCAATGGTTTTCTTCCATCCATCGCAATGATTAAAACAATCCATCACAATGTTTTTCAATATCTAGTCCATCGCAATGTTTCATCATTCATCGCAATAAGTCACCACAAAAAAACCCATCGCAATAAACACTGTATCCATCACAATAGTACATGAACCATCGCAATGTCATCGGAAAAAGTTGGGCAGCATGACGACTTAAATGCCATTGCGATGGATCAAGCCATCCATCGCAATGAGGACAACCCTAACCATCGGAATGTGAAAAAAGAACCCCATCGGAATAAATCCGAAAAAGAAGCCGTCGCAATGTGTATATCTGAAAAAGTATCGCAATGTTGCCATCTGAAAATCTCATCGCAATATCCCATCTGAATAGGTTTTTGACCAGCTTTGAATATACCGAAAAAAATGGTTGGACCATGAAAATTTTGTCTTTATCCCCATAAAGAAAAGCAGATTTGTAAAGGGACAAGCACAAAAAAAACGGGTACACAAACTGGACAGAAAATTGTATGACGGGGCTCGTTTGACACACATTTGAATAATAAGTGATAAACTGATTCAAAGAAAATGATAGTAATAAACAGATATAGTGAAATCATGTATAGCTTGAATCAGAAGAAAAAACGAACCATAAAAGTGAAGACATATGACGACCTTTATAACAAGATGAATCTAAAAACACGACAGGAATCTGAATACACAACACAAACACATGACAAATCGGACCAAAAATATTTTTTATAGACCACCGAAATCGAAAATAAGAACGATCCAAGGATGGAACCGAGGCTCTGATGCCAAATGTAGAAATTCTAAATGTGATCCGGTGGTCTAATATGGTGGTAAATGGTGGTGGTAGCCATTGTTGGTTTAGAGAGAGAGATATACCTGGTGAATGCTCAAGCCCAAGGTCGTGAGCTTGATGAAGAAGAATTGGCATTCCTTGCAGATCCGGGAGTAGCGGAAACTGATGGTCTCACAACAGTCATCACCCACAATGCTGCATATCAATGTGATGATTTGGATGCATATGACTCTGATTGTGATGATCTTAACACCGCCAAAGCAGCTCTTATGGCAAACCTTTCACTCTATGGAGCTGATACCGTTTCTGAGGTACCAAATACTGCTACAGATACTAGTATTGTACCTTATCAAGTTGAGCAAATGTCTGAGTATTCGGAACAGCCTCCGGTGGTTAGTAACTCAATCGACGAGGCAAACAATGATAGCAATAACATTGCAAGTCCTCAGACTTTGAGTGAACCACAACCGGGAGCTCTTACGACTATTAATTCGTCTGCTCAACCTGATTTGGTTAGGGTCCCGACATCTTTGCTTAGCAGAATGAATAGTACGATCCTTGAAACCCTTAATGCTAATCAGACTTTATCTGCCGAGCTTGCTTTACATAAGGACAAGGTTAAAACCTTGGAAATGACTCTTGTGTCCACTACCTTAACCAATCCTGAATTTGATAGGTTTAGGAAAATTCAAATGGACAATCTGCTAGAAATTGAAAGTTTAAGAGCAAATCTTTCGAATGAGCTTAAAGAAAAAGAGTCAGTCATTACTAATTTTCAACAACTTCAAACGGATTTTGAAATTCTTGAGTCTAAACAGCTTGAAATGGAAATTAAGACGTCTGAAAGAATAAAAGAAACGGAAATTAAGCTTTTAAAACAATATGCTGCTTCACATCTAGTACACTTGTTTCATGCATCATTTAAAGATTTCAATATATCGCGTCTTATAGACTTACCACCTAACCAGGGGTATGCAAAGCAAGCGCTTAACCAAAACCCACGACTTTATGATGCAACAAAGTTAGGATTGGTATTAGATCCGATAGTGTTCTCAAGTGATTCTATGACACCATATGATGTAAAGTAGTTAAAATTACTTTCTACATATCCTGAATATGATTATGCTTCAATGAATGCAAAAAATGCCACAATAGATCTTAGAATTCGTTTTAATATGAAAAAGAGAACTCTCCAAACATCCATTTCATGCCGACTAGAGAATGCCTTAGTATAATTCCTACACTTGTCAACTCGGACAAACCAAAGGAAATTCCTAAGAATCTTCCACCGGTTAGTACGGTAAAGCTCAGCTTGGAAGAGATTGGGCAATACCTTACCGATTTTGACAAGGTCATTTTTGAATCTACGACTTCAACGGCTCAAACTGCTGGAGAATGGGCGTTCGAACACATGAAAATGGTGTTTGAGAAAGAGATCGTTCCATTTGTGGACCATATTAAACAAGGAGTCTATGATCTAGCGTGTAATTTAAGTTTTGAAATTGGTGAAGTTCAAAAAGTTTTCAATAAAATAGATGATGCATATGAACAACACTTAATTGAAAAGGAAAAGATTTTATCTGAATATAACCGCTTTTTAGAACATATGGTGTCTCTCGAAGTGATGCAAGTTGTTACTATTAAATATACTCATGAAATTTCATCTACTATGAATATTTGTGATGATGTGCATGAATCTGTGAATACTGTTGAACATGTGAATACTGTAGAAAATAATTCTTGTCATGAATCCAACGCTGAATTTTTAAAGCTTCAAGATTCGTATAATACACTCTCAAAAAGTTTTAATGAGCTTCAACAACACTCTATATCTCTTGAAATTGAGAATCAATCTAAACACACAACCTCTCTTCTCTCTCAACCTCATCTATGGCTTCCACCATCTTTCACCCTACTAGACCACCGGATAGCTTTTAGCAAATCCACAATTGGCATCAGAGCCTCGGTTCAATCCTTGGATCGAGTTTGTTTTGTTATTGTTTGGTGGTCTGATTTTTTTTTTCTGTCTCAAAATCTGTTAAACATTTTTTAACGAATATGTTTAATTTTTTGTTACAAAAATGGCGGCTGGTGGTCATTATCCCTGGTCTCATTATTTTGATATTCCTTTGTCTCGGTTACATCAAAAAAGTTATATTTTTGTAATGTATCACAACTCTTTGTCTCAGTTACATCAAAACAGTTATACTTGTCTCACAAAGTTGGTTCTTCTTGGTCAAAAGTTGGTGATTTCATGTCCTTTTATTATATCTGTTCTGGGTTACATTTTTTTTTTGAAGATGAGATGAAAACCCAGATTTGCCAGAAAATCAGACCCAGTAATCACAGATCCTGATAAAACGAAAAAAGTACTTTTGGATAAGAGTTTTTCAGATAGGCACATTCCGATGCACGTATTCCGATGGCTCTTTCGATCGCATGGATTGCGATGAGTTTTTTGTTTACACATTCCGATGGGTTCGACTCAACCCATTGCGATGGGACTCATTCTGATGGGTCTCATTGCGATGGGTGGTTTGACCTATCGTAATGGTGTATATTAAGGACATGCTGCCAAAAAAATTTTAAATCATTCCGATGGGTTTAAAAAAGTTAGATTGCGATGGCATGTATTTAAGATTGACTGTGATGGATGTAGACACATTGCGATGGACTGAACATACATATTGCGATGAATTTTTTTAAAATCTTTCCGATGTCTTAAGACCTTGAAGTTTATCAATTTGACTCGAGACCTATATTCAATATTGACTGTGACCCATGACCCTTGACCAAACCTGTAATCTACCGTGACCCCAATCCCGACTCTATCCCATAACTCATCAACATCACTCCATCCTTTTATCTCCTCAACACCGCTCTATCTACATCCTAATTCCCTTCGACACCTAGCCCATCTAATCTCAAAACTTTCGTCTCAAATCAAAACAAAACTCGAACCTAAAAGAAAATTTTTATGATCTAAGCTTTGGTTCTAATTTTTACAGATCTATTTAGATCTTGTAAATTCGAACTGTGTACATCACTGATCCATGTTTGGTTTTAATCCATTTTGTTATTCGAATATAAAGAAAGGTTTTTAACAATTATGTTAAACCCAATCTTTGTTTCGGTTAGTACTAATTACATGAAATACAAACAATCATCACAGATTCATGTTATGGTCTTCACCATCTTTGATATTCGATATTAAAGTAAGATCAGTAACAATTATGTTATGATCTGCCTTTGATTCGACCAAAACGAAAAACATGCATGTAAAAACCTACCCGTGACCTTTGCAAAGATCATGAAGCCATTTACGGGTGATAGAAGATTCGTACTTTACGAAACTTGATCTTGATATGGGTATGTATTTCGATGTGAGAAAGTAGTGTGAGATAAATTTTCTTTGCCATTTTCATAGTGAGATTCGTTATTGATTTCGAGTTAGATGAGATTAAAGAAGTTGAGGTTTTGAGATTATAATGAGATGGGGTTACGATGTGGAAGAGATGTGGTGAGTTTGGGGGGCGGATATCTCTAGGTGTTCAGGGTTAATGGAAGAAAGCGGCTGAAGTTTAAGAGTAGGTTAAGAGATGTGTGAGAAAAATTAGGGTTGAGGCAATTTTATATACCCCTAATTTCTATTTTGGACCAGGTATTCTTATTTGGTATATCGAACTTCTGCTGTCGGGCCATGTGTTGGGTTTGTTTTTATGTGAATCTTTCACATAGTTAATAACTCGTAACTATAATGTGTATATTTGGTCACTATTCCAGGCACCATTTTTAGCTAAATTTTAGCTAATGAATATTGAGTTTTTTTTTAGTGGTCAATGCTATGGATTAAGTCGGGTATTTATGATGTGTCACATTTTTTTAAACGAATGTGTCGTGACAACAAGACGTGAAAAAGTGATCAAGAGACGAGACAAAGTGATCAAGAGACGAGACAAAGTGAAAAATTTATTTGATGAGACCAAGAAAAATTTGGCGATTTTTTAGTGACTACAGATTTTTTTTGGATCAGATATTAATTATTTGAAGACGGAGACGAATTTATTCGAAGGCGTGTACTTATTTTATCCTTGAACAGATAACTTGCTCGTGCTTAATCTCAGAATGAAGACTTGTTTATCTGGTTTCCGGGATCCGGGTGGATGGTTGATGACTCGGATAACTATCACTTAAAGGGGTTACTTTGTTATACTCAGTGTCACGCGCATAGTCGACGTGGATAATTTCAAGAGGTGTTGTGCTTATAGACATCTTTAGTGATGCATTAGGTACTTAAAATTTTCTCCACCGTTCTTCATTCAACAATTGTGCAAGCTTAAGTCACAAGATCGAAGGATTCTTATTCAGTTTCACGTTTGATGTATCTGGTTCATTCTATCAGTGGTCACTTCAAATTGCTTTCACGTGGGTTGGTAAAGGTGGCCATGGAGAGTTTATGAGAAGATATTTTCGATCAACAGTTGATTCTCACAGAATATAATTAAGCTTATTTATTATTCTCTCAAGATTTTCAGGTTCATGTGCTTACGATTTATTGATGGTTCCGAGTTTCGAAACCATCAAGGGGGAAGAAGAAGACACATTGAATGCACAACGAGTACACGTGATGAACTTCATACCTTCTTTTGATTTGAAGACATTCCGGGATGATATTTGTCATAGCCGTAGAGAAAATCAGTGTTATAACTCGTGGCGTTATCAATCTCTAAACGGTACACTACTGATTCGATGTTTAATTGTTTGGTGGTTGCACTTATTCATTATCATTATCCTATATGCATTCCCGGGACTTAATTGACTCTGGTGCATCTCCGGAAGAAGATATGTGCATTTCCGGGACTTAATTGACTCTGGTGTTACGATGTCAACTTCATGAATGGGATAAAGTGTCCACTTCAGTATTTGAGCTTCATAATGGGGATTGATTTACTTTCTTCAACTATGTGGGGGAAGAAATGTCTTGATTCTTTCTGGTATGCATAACTTGAACTCTTAGGGGGAAGAAAAATTCAGAAGAATTATTCAAGCGTGAGAAGAAAAGTTGTTGATCTACTTGGTGTACCCCTTACTTTCAATCCCTCTTAGCAACGTTATCATGTTATATGATGGGATTTGCTTGTTAGATTCCGCTGTGAGCTTAATTATTCTAAGCTTTATTGAAAGCTTTGAAGTTGCTTACGAGGATTGTCGATTTAGGGGGAAGCTATTTAAAAAGCTTCTACATCAAGTTTATGTGGCATGAATTAGGGGGAAGCTAATTCAGAAGCTTCTCCTTAACCAGAAGTGTATGGGTTACTTAGCTCGTGCCGTTACAGTATTTCTACTACAAGTTAAAGATGAGTTGTTTTGAAGTCAAAGGCCTCAGAAGACATCATCAGCATTGGACGCTTCATGAAAGCTCTTGTTCTTATCATTATGTACTTGTTAGGAAAAAATTTTGTAAGGAATTCTACACGTCGTCCCATGGGGGAAGATTGTTGGAAACTTACTTTATGTGACGACATTTAAGAATTTCCATTAGTTATCATAGTCACACACGTTTAGACTAGACTAGGTTCATGTATAGTTAAGCGTATCGTGTGTGACTATATATACCCCTCCTTAGCTTCCAAGGAGGGGTGTTGCTTGTGTTCACTTGTTTTTCATTTTGTCAATACACATTTTCTTAACCTTTAAACACACAACCTCTCTTCTCTCTCAACCTCGTCTATGGCTTCCACCATCTTTCACCCTACTAGACCACCGGATAGCTTTTAGCAAATCCACAGGAAGCAAGGAATACAACTACTGCTGATGCACTACAAACAGGAACAACTGGTGCGGGTGTTGCGGGTGCTGCGGCTGCTGCGTCTGCTGCTGCAAATGCAGCAAAGAATGCATCTAATGCGGCTGCTACTGAAAAGAAAGCAAGGAATACAACAATTGATGCGGGTGCTCCTTGAATTGTTTAGTACACTTATACTATTTGTAGTACAATTGATGCGGGTGCTCCTAAACAAGGTCGTATTTTACAACTATCACAAGCCAACCGAGAAGCACCTCAATGAGGTTAAAATGATCTTTCGTTATCTCTGGGGAACCATTCACATGGGTCTATAGTATACGAAGGATTCAGGTTTTAATCTAACTGGTTTTTCAGATGCCGACCATGCAGGGTGTCATGATATATTCAAGAGCACTTCCGGAGGAGCACAATTATTAGGTGAGATGCTTGTGAGCTGGTCCTCAAGAAAACAAGATTGCACGGCGTTGTCCACCGCGAAAGTAGAATATGTGTATCTATCCGTGTGTAGTGCTCAAGTCCTTTGGATGAGAACACAACTCACGGATTATGGGTTTCATTTTAACAAAGTTCTTATCTATTGTGATTCACAATCAGCCATAGCCATATCCTGTAACCCGGTCCAACACTCCAAGACCAAGCACATTGCTGTCCGATTGTATTTCATAAAGGAGCATGTGGAAAGAAGAGCAATTGAACTGTATTTTGTCAAGACGGACTACCAACTAGTCGACATCTTCACCAAAGCTCTTTCTCAAGACAGATTTGAATTCTTGGTTCGTCGACTTGGTATGCGTAGTTTCACTCCAGATGAACTTGAACGTCTTGCACATTCGGAGTAACCTTGTATATATCTATCAGAAAATAAAAATACAAAAATATAAAACCTATAAAAACAAAATAAAAAATGAGAAAATCTTTCAAAAATCCAAGAATATTCTTCTCCGACATGTCTCTCAGCATCGATAATATTGACGTACTTAAAAATGTCGCTCAATAACGACACGGGTGCGTACATAAAGTTCGAATGAGAGATCAATTTTTTTCAAAACATGTCTCTTATTTTTTCTTCTCATAATGGTTTATAGTCACATGTCAGACTATAACCTGTTCCCCAAAGAAAGGAAAGTCTATGACTTATCCTCACCAACGAGAAATTAATTTTTCTCGGTCATGGGCTTTCAAAACATTCAAAGTTTTAAGCTCATGAACACAAGGAAAACGCTCATTCATGTATATTATTCCTTAGCAACGGGAAAATACGTTTTTCTCGGTTTTTTTAGCACAATTGTTCAAAGTTTTTCAAAAATTTGTGCTCATATACTCCCCTATTTTAATTATAATTTCTTTTCGAGGGGGAGTATAAACATTATTCTCTCCATGTTTCATCACTAGTTTCACAAAAATTTCCATCACATGTAATTTTTGAGGGGGAGAATAGTGATTAAAATGTGTCATCTTGGATAAGATCTTTGTTATAAGTGCTTTCTCATCCTAATATGTGCAAAAACCTTTCCTTTTATGATGCACATATGTACGGGAGCGTTTTTGGTGATATAGAAAACTTTTAAGGTGTAAACATTTATTTCATCAACACCTTGATTGCCTTTTCAAAAGGTTTTTCTGGTTATGATATTTATACCCTTCAACACATTAATTCACAACGGTATTAATGTCAAAAGGTGGTTAGGTATTCGTCCTATGATCCAACCAGAACCGGAGGGATCTTCCCAGGGACAATCTAATAGAATTTAGAAGTCCTTAGGAAAGATGGAGTTGTTGAGTGTACGGGAAAAATGCCGACAAATGACTTAAGCTAGCACTAGAACAATCACAACAAGGTGCTAGTTATGACGTCTTGGTAAGCATTGAAGGGGTTGAATAATGAAAAAGAAATGTAAGGATAAAGGGTTAAAAGAAAATAGCCCTCCATACAACTTAGGAAGAAACCGGGTCAATACATATACTATCAGAATCACGTTGATGATTTCTAGTATTGAAGATAAAGCATTATGTACCCAATGATGCAAAGCACAACCCTTCCCAGCCTACTCAAGCTTCTCTCAAAAGAAGTGTGTTTTATTGCCACGGAGTTCAACTAATTTCTATCAACTTTCTCACTCTGAGATAGTAGATATTGAAAAGGTGGCAGTCTGCTCCAGCCTCCGATCACCAAATAAATGTGCACTTATAGAGTCTAGAGCCAACAAGATTCATCAAAAAAATATCATTAGGACACTTATTCCATATATCAATTTTTTCATCTTTAAAACACACGCGATAATTCACAGTGTCCTACACTCTATCCTTGTGGTATTGCTAGAACATTCAGAGTGATACTCTCTAGTATTCACAATGATGAATGGAAATCCTTTTAGTGTTAACATCAAACAGCACTGCGGTAGGTCATATGTAAGATTCACTTGAATTAAACATATGCTAACTGGAAAGCAATAGTGTTTGATTTTTTTTTATTCAAACTCGTTCCAAGTCTCTACGCAATATCCTTATGATCATGCCAGAACATTCAGAGTAATACTTATTAGTATTTACAGTGACGAATGGAAATCCTTCCAGTGTCATCATCAAAAAGCACTGTGGTAGGTAACTTGTCAGATTCTATATGAATCAAACTTGTGTCAACTAAAAAGAAACAATGGTTTGATTCTTAATTGATTCAAACTTGTTCCAGGAAACGAATTGACGACTTAATCAGCAGAATGGAACTGCATGATTCACTCTTCACTATGAATTATCTTTCGAGATATTCAAGTGTTGAGAACGGCTACCACTACCGAAAACCCTGTCAAGGAAGTTCTTTGAACTTACCTAATCACAGGTACAGTATTCGTATTGTATAATGGGAAACCGGAGGAATGCAAACGGTGGCGTAATATGAAGAGTCGTGATTCAAGACCACATACTCAAGTAAATGAAGAAAGCTCAAGAATATCGAAAGACAAAGACTTCCGCTACTCTGATAATCCAGGGAGATTGTTAACAAGCTTTCAAGACAACACAAAATATGAGTATGGAGGGGAAGACACAAGAACACAAGTTGGCAAAGCTTCAAGATCAAGTCAAGGCAAAGATCAAAGATCCAAGATCACAAGTCATGAAAGGAACTATGAAGAAACTCTCAACACATCGAGCTTCAAAGTCTGCAGCAACAAAGAAGTGAAGTCACATATTACATGACCACCCCTTAGGGGGAGATTGCTAGAAGTAATTAAAGTGATGGTCATATAATATATCGTTGCGAAGCTCGTGAAAAATGTTATTTAATGATGTCGAGAGTTCTTTATTAATATTGTTTATGTAACGGGAATTAATCCCGAACACAAAAATGAGGAAGGCCTCCTAAACAATTAAGTAATAGTATAAAAGGACCCTCCCCTCATTTGTGTGTGCGTGCTTTTTCATTTTTGGTTAGTTTTAGAGAGAGAAAGCCTTTACTTTCTCTCACTAGGAAAATACCAACACTTTGTATTTTCTCTCTCCTCTTAATCTAATCTTAACTTTTTAGTTTCAATCTTCATCTCTTTAATTCATCAAATTCATCATGTTATTTGTGTTTGGATAGTCGTGTGATTACATCTTATATAAATTATTAATCTTGTGAATACATTATCATATATGATCTTTGCACGTGATAAGTACCTTACACTTGTGTTTAAAAGGTATTGCATTTACGTATCAAGTACACCCTTATTAATTTGAGGGGGAGCTTGTAAAAATCATGAACATAATTGGATTTGCATTGTTCTTCCCAAATTTTTCTTAAAATTTCATTAAATCAATTGATATCAAAAATATTGATTAGGTTAATATTTTTAATATGGGGAAGAAAATGTGATTTAATATTGAGATCAATAATGGTTTGGCTTAATGTGTTGGCTCATCCCGACATGTGCGAAATGTTTTTTCGAATATCGTGACATATGTTAAGCGGGAGCAAAATGGATTTGTGCTATCAAAATGGATTTCATGGTGACATATACTTACCCATACCTATCTATTTCATGACGATCAAGATTATGGTGACAAAAGGACGGTAGGATAGGTTAAGTCCAATGATTCTTCCAAAACCGGAGGAATCTTCCCAAGGACATTCCATAGCTAGAAATAGTAGTTCTTAGGAAAGATGGAGAAAGATTATGAACGTAGCTGAAGCCGACCAAGTACTTAAGTTAACACTGGAAAAATCACAACAAGGTGCTAGTTATGACGTATTGGTAAGCATTGAAGGGGTTGAAGAATGAAAAAGAATTGTAATGATAATGGGTGAAAAGAAAGAAGCCCTCCTTACAACCTTAGGCAGAAAATGGGTCAACTCATTAGCTATTGAGATCATTTTAATGATGATTAATATTGAAGATAATACATCATGGACCCAGTGATACAATGCACAACCCATCCCAGCTATGATTCTTATAAATAATCTATTATGATTTACTTACAGATATGTGAAGAAATTTATGATAAAACTAATTTCAAAGAACGTTTCAACAAATTGGTATGGAATATGTTTATAGAGCCAAAAGAATTTGAAGCAAGATGGTCAATACTTATTGAAGACTTTAAGTTGGAAAAACACAAGTGGATGACAAAGATGTATGACCTTCGAAAAATGTGGTTACCTGCTTATTTTATTACGTCACCTCTATTTGGCTTAATGAGAACTACTTCAAGATCAGAGAGTGAAAACGCATTTTTAAAGGTTTCACAAATCATGGGTCAACATTGGTCAACTTCATGATGTGCTATGAATCAGCAATGGAAAGGCAAAGGAATAAACAAGAACATCTAGATTTTAGAACTTTTGATGCTGTCCCAAGATATAAAACAATGTTAGAAATGGAAAGACATGCGGCTAAAGTTTATACAAGGACAATATTTCTGCTTGTTCAAACAGAAATGTATGAATCTATTTGGTCTTGTCAAATAGAAGAGTTTAAAAAGGACGAGGGAGTTGAGATGGTTTTAGTCAGAGACACAAAGACGGGTGCTTATAGGACATTATTCACAGAAGAAGGAAAAGAGATGGTTGTGTAGGAAGAAGACAAAGTAATAGACTACAAGGTTAGTGGATTTTTTTTAACAATCATGCATAATTCATATATTATTAACAATGAATCATGCATGATTCATTATGAATCATGCATGATTCATTTATGAATCATGCATGATTCATCAGTGAATCATGCATAATTCATATATAATCAACAATGAATCATGCATGATTCATGGTTGAATCATGCATGATTCATTGATGAATCATGCATTATTCATTGATGAATCATGCATGATTCATAATGAGTCATGCATGATTCATTAGTGAATCATGCATGACTCAGTAAGAATCAGGTATTAATACGTTTTTTTTGGCATCAAAACAAGGTTTTGCGTTCTCTTGAAGATGGATCAGTTGAGTGTACCTGTAGACATTTCATGCGTTACGGATTTTTATGTAGACATGTATTTTGTGTTTTGAAGAACCATAATGTTTAAATGATTCCGGAGAAGTACGTTTTAAGGCGTTGGAGGAGGGATTTGATACCACTTTCATTAAGAAGAAGCACAAACAGATATGGAGAGAAAAACAAAGAAATGAAAATATTAACAAATGAGGCTAATTATGTAGTAGATGAGTGTTTGTTTTTGTTGAGTAAAGATAAAGAAAAGATGTCGCAATTTGTGGAAAAGCTCAAAACTATAAAGAAGGAATTTGAGGTTCTAGTGCCAAGGCCTCCTTCATAGAAAACGGAAGACATGATTGAAGATATTTATGCAGTTCAAAAGCCGAATAAGAATATTGTAAACAATCCTCATGTTGCTTCAATATGAGGTGCTAAGAAAGGATAATGTAGAAAAAGTGGAAGAGAAGTATCCATCAATGCTAAAAAAAAGCAAGCGCGGAAGTGTGGACAATGTGGAAAGAAGACTAACAAACATACAAAAACAACATGTCCGGAAAATCCAAAATACATTGCTAAAGTCCAAAAGATTGTTGCCGCGGCTGTTGCTGCAAAGGAAGCAAGGAATGAAACTATTGCGGCTGCTGCTGAAAAGGAAGTGTTGGAAACTCACTTTATGTGACGACATTTAAGAATTCCCATTAGTTATCATAGTCACACACGTTTAGACTAGACTAGGTTTATGTATAGTTAAGCGTATCGTGTGTGACTATATATACCCCTCCTTAGCTTCCAAGGAGGGGTGTTGCTTGTGTTCACTTGTTTTTCATTTTGTCAATAAACATTTTCTTAACCTTTAAACACACAACCTCTCTTCTCTCTCAACCTCATCTATGGCTTCCACCATCTTTCACCCTACTAGACCACCGGATAGCTTTTAGCAAATCCACAATTGGTATCAGAGCATGGGATGAGATATAGGTTTGTTTTTGTGTTGCGTATTGTTTTCTAAACAATTCGTAGAGTGTTGGTTTGTTTTTGCTGAAATTTTCAAATTGTAGAACAATGATAATCTTTGTGAAACAAGGGGGTTGATGTTTTTCTAGAGAGAGAAAGTTTGAGAGAGAAGTGAAAGAAAACTTGTATTATGTAAAGTGAGAAATAAACAACCAACCACCCCGACCCCAGAAACCAGATAAACAAGTCTTCATTCTGAGATTAAGCACGAGCAAGTTATCTGTTCAAGGATAAAATAAGTACACGCCTTCGAAGAAATTCGTCTCCGTCTTCAAATAATTAATACCCGATCCAAAAAAAATATGTAGTCACTAAAAAATCGCCTAATTTTTCTTTGGTCTCGTCTAAATAAATTTCTTGTCATTTGGTCACATTACGTTTGTCACTTTGTCTTAAAACGTGTCATCAAATCTTGTCACTTTTATCATATCATGGAAACCCGATCCCATAATCACAGCCATTTATATTAATGTAAAAAAACAAAGCCTATGGCGTTAATGCATTCTGTTATAAAAACAAAATACGAATGTTAGCCCGCAGCCTAAATTGCAAGAGCTGATCCAATGGATGAGTGAATACAAAGCCCAGCAACTTGTATACATCCATCAAACATGTATACACTTAGCCTGGCCCATGAAAGAAACCAGTACCCATCAGATATAAACTTAGAAACCCGGTTCAAACCCCACCAAAGTCTGCCCCTTCTTTTATTTTGTCTAGAAAGCCACGTGTATGCCACAACTGAGATGATAATATGGTCAACATAGTTATGTCCGCCCCATACCATGCGAGATGGCCACGTGTAGACAGAAAAACACGGTCCAATTAGAGTGTTGCAAGATATGGGATAAATACAAACACCCCTAATTACTCGCATAGTAATAAACCTAATCACATTCAATTTTTTTCTCCGTCCCCTATTTACTCTAAACAGACAATATAGTCAAGACTCAATCATCTTCATCAAACCAAATCCTACAATCTCAAAACTAACCTCATCCTAGAACTCCATCGTAACCACCTCTACCCACCATGATTCGACCGTCTCAACAATACATACTGTAAAACCCGCATGCTTTTACCATGAACAGTAACCTTAAGATCGTACGTCCTAGATTAAAACTTACCTTATTCAGTATTGATCACATTCATGTGCTAATAATCAAGCAAGTGCATACGTGTATGACATGACAAGTATCGATTACGTACGAACTCATGATAAACAGTTAATAAATATGTCACGTGAACATAATCATGATCACCATTTAAAATACTAACTAGAATAATTACGTAAATACATATAATATAATTACGAGCGTTAAGATTACGGTAAACTACATGATAAAATAAACAGAAACGCTTCAGACACGAACACGTTAAACCACGAACGAACACGAAACATCGGGACACGAGAAAACATTTGGGCTACCCCTTGTGGGCCCATATCCACGAATTAAGGAAGAGAAATGGGCCTAGCCCATCATTTTTACTAAACAAGGGGGGGTAAGGGAAAATTAGCTAGTCATTTTTCACTTTTCAAAAGAATTAACCAAAAACCTAATTTTGTTCTTCCTCCTCCCTTTTTCTTTCATTTGTGCCGCCACCTATAACACCACCATAGGTGGTTGTTTGTTGATTTTGATCATAAATTCAAGAGTTAGAAACCGTGTTTGTTCATCCTCTTTCAAGATACGTAGTGGTATACCTTTCTAACCCTTCTTTTTAATTCTTTTTAAATTCTTTTAATCTTTGATTATTTTCATGAACATGTTATTATTTTTCTTATTAAAACATGGTAATTAATCATTGATCTAACATGTTTTGGTATTAAATAAAATCAAAGAATGATTTAAAAGGGGTGTTAGTTTTGGCCGCCTAGCAAACAAACCCGAGGGGGGTTTGGTTTGCTATTGCCGCCACCACCAAGACCATTTTTGGTCTTGGTTGGCTCATGTGGGACCCACGGCAGCAAGGAGGCACACGTGCCCCGGGTTTGGCTCGGGGTACGGTGTCGAATTCATGCCCGATTCATGGTTCGTTGGTTAAATCATGATCTATGTTACATGTTAATTTTTATGAATCATGAACTTAGGATATAATTAATTAATAACATGAAATATTAATTAAATCATGACTTAGGTTATTTTAATTATTAGTTTAACATGACATTAATTTAACCTAAGTATTTTATGTTATAAGTTATAATTAATTAATTATTAAAACATGCCTATAATTAATTAATTTAGACATGACTTAGGTTATATTATTAATGATAATAATACATGTTTTAACCTAAGTATTCTCATTTCATTTTAATTAAAACATGTTACACTTTAATTAAAATGCTTAACCTATAGTTAATTAAAATACATGAAATAATAATTAAACTATACACTATATCATATGACTTAAGAAATAAGCTTATAACACTTAGACTTATATGTTAGCTTATGTAATCAGCTTAATTCTAATTATGGAGACTTCTATTTATAGAAACTTAATTAAATAAGGCAACTAATCTAATTATGGAAACCTTCTATATATGGAAATCAATCTATTTCAGGCAGCTAATCTAATCATGGAAACCTTCTATATATGGAAACTTATTTAATTAGGGCAGCTGATCTATTTTTGGAAACTTTCTATTTTTAGAAACTAATCTATTTTAAGCAGTAAATTCTATTTTAGGAAACTTTCTATTTTTGGAAACTTTCTATTTTTGGAAACTTTCTATTTTTGGAAACTTTCTATTTTTGGTAACTTTCTATTTTTGGAAACTTTCTATTTTTGGAAACTTTCTATTTTTGGAAACTTTCTATTTTTGGAAACCTGCTATTTTTGGAAAGTTACTTATTATTACACAGTAAGTATAATAATACATGAAACACCAGTAATACTTAATCAGATTAATCAGAATACAAGATAAACACAGTTTAAGGCTTTAAACAGTGAACCATGACCTAAAACATACCAAATCAGCTATAATGAGACACAGAACCCAGTACGGAATCAGTGAATCGATACTTATACACGTGTGTATTCATGTAGCGTTAGTGATCCAGAAGTAGGAGTCTTTCTTCCGTTTATTCACTGGACTTGAGGTACGGATTCCCGTCCTTTCAGTATGGACATTCCTTCCTTATTAGGATTTCCCCGTATGCAGCCAACTGTTTTCCCCAGCATTTGTTTTATTGTTTTGAACTGCTTATGTTAATTTAGCATAAACTATAGCCATATACAAGCATGACCAGTTTCACCTAGTTATGGAGGTACCATAACCATAGCATTGGAGGCACCGATGTTATGACTTCCCCACGGCGGAGTGATTGCTCGTGGCGTCCCTTTTCAGTTTGGCCATATTATTATATCAGTCGGGGCGTATGGGTGCATCCTAGTTACATGTTTTATTCAGTTTATCATGGTGAATGTGGTGTGTGCCTTGCACCCTTCACAAGGAGCTGATCCCTCCTACCCAAATCAGTATATTGATTAGAGGCATCCCCTCTAATCAGCATGATGAGGTCACCCCTCCAAGTATTCATGCACGTGACCTTTTCATGACCTATATGGGCTATGGTATTTATATGTTAAAACAGTTTTCACAGGTTAAACATAAGGCTTTTCAAACTATAAAACCAGTTTTCATGTTACTTAACCAGTTTACTCAGTACTTAGTCTTCCACTGTTATATGCTACATGCTTATCCTATTTCAAGCTTTATTGTACATCCGTGCACTGAGCGTCTTGCTCAGCCGTTACTTTCCTTTCCATGTCCCAAAACGGCAGGTACCCAAGACTCGAGCATTTGGAGGACGCACATAGGATGGAAGCTGCCAGAGACTTCTTTTCCTTTTTGCCTTCATATAGTTATGCTTGTTTAGTCTTTATTCAGTTCATTTCCTTTATTTATGTTTTGGGCTTATGTTTGGGAACCGATGTTTGATTCTGGTTTTCCCTATGGTCATGTATGTTTTACTACATATCACCTTGCATGCTTTGATGACACGCCATAATCACGCGTGACATTCCATTTATCAAAATGGGGTGTTACAATTATGGTATCAGAGCCAAGGCTTCGACCTGTAGGCTCTAAAACTCGACCTGTGACTAGTGGGTAGTCACCAGGAGCTTCCTAAGCCAACGATTGTTATTCCACGTATTGATGTTTCAGCGCGTTGTTGTTTTAACCATTATGTTTTCAGCACCTTTTTGTTTTAGCCATGACGTTTTCAGCACCTTGTTGTTTTCACCATGATGTTTTCACCAGTATCGTCTTACTAATATGGAATGAACAACCTTCATCCATACTTAGTTATGTGTCATTGTCTATGCATGATGTTCCTCGTGAACTGTGACGATGTGGACTGACCCCAGTAGTTCATAATTTTCACATAAAATTTTTTCTGTTAAGTTTTGACAATGACTTTTAATTATTATGTTTCATGCATTCATGCATTTATATCATATGTCATCTGTTGCAGGAATTTTGACTAAGTAATGGTTGGTACAGGACTGGCCCTATTTAGTCGCATGTGCTTTTATCGAAACTTTTAACTTTGGGACCGACCCATAGGCGTCCCCTCGCCATGTCTTTTGTTTTGGAACCGACCCATAGGCGTTCCCTCGCACATGTAAAGGTTTTATAAACTACATTACGCATTCATGCACTGTTTTTCTTGCATAAAATTTTTCTCATTATTTAAATTGGCATAAATTTTTTTTTCATGTCCCATCATAAGTTATTATGTTCTTATGTCAAGTATGCCTTCATACTGTCATGGTTAACTTCAGTTTCATGCTGATTATGTTATACACTTCTTCGTAATAGATGGTTTCATGTTTCCTCATGATAATTCCGTCTTCATGTTGATTATGTTTCACGCCTCTTTTGTTATTTAAGTTGTCCTACAAGACATTGTTAGATTTCTTGAATCATGCTTTCATGATAGTCATGGTTGGTTTTCATTGATCATGCTGTCAGGCACATCATCGTTGAATTTTGTGTAACCACACTTTAGCGTTTCTCTATGCAACCAGAATGACGTCTACGCTAATACTGCCAGGTTATCATGATGGTTTTCCTAACCGTTTAACCGGTTTTCTTTCCTTAAATCAGGACAAATGATCGAGCCCATACCGATCATTTCATGTGCATTCCATGTGTACTCCACGTACCGTATTTCATGTGTATTACATGTACCTTAATCCATGTGTATTCCACTTGCAATACTTCACGAGTATTCGCTAGTCGATTCTAAATCATCTCAGGCGTATGTTCACTTGCTGATATTCTACAAGATTGTCGATGCCGATCATAGCTTGGAGATGTTACTGAAGGTTGATGCTGCTGATGTTGGTAGACGCTACGAGATGCTGATGCTGATGCTGTTCACAACCTGGAGATCCTAAAAGACGAAGACAAAGGCGTCGGAGCAAAGCAATTGGACGAGAAGATGCTTCACCATCAGACGATTCCCATCGATCATTTTCCCTATTTCTTAGTACATGTCACACGTCGTTCGGCTGTCATTTCAGCCATGTGAGTGCAAACCAGTACCAGCCGGCCACTCAGCTAAATAGTTACATGAGTCACGGTCATGAGAATGACCGTCAGAGAACCGACAGACAAGATGATAGTAACCACTACTATGACAGCAACTATCCTAGAAATCGCAACCGAGGCTCCGGCCCCGGACGTGATCAGACATACAAATGATCAGTAGTCCAACCGATCCGCCAATTCTGGCATATTAACCGAATATTTGTAGTTCTAATTGTTTCACATCTCGAGACACATGTCAAGACATCAGTCAAGACACATGTCTCACGTATTCTTTCTGAGGACACATGTCAAGATACCAGTCAAGACATATGTCACGCTTACATTTCTCAAGACACGAGTCAAGACACATGACTCACGTCTGATTATGGAACATTTCTAAGAAATTCAGGGTACCCTCCAAGGGTATATCTATGTTGTTGTGCCATGTATTAATCAGGCCACAAGAATTTCAACACCATTATCGGCGCATCAGTGAGAACTGTCACGTTGCCGATGTCACTTTCATTCCTTTGACCATAGTTCATATATTCATAACCATGAAGGACGCCTTTCGTATTTCCACGTATACGAAGATTTTCCGTCAGCTAAATGATGAGATCCAAGCTGCTAACGCATTTTCCTCGGACAGACACGAGATGAATTTATATCCTAATTATGTACTATGAACACCACACCATGCTATGATTCATAATTATGTATAGTAACGTTCAGGCTCCTGAATACATTCAGCTTGATTTTCCATCCGAAAATCTTTACAAATTATCTATGCTTTTCAAGCACGAGCTTTTTAACCATATTGCTAAAATTTTCTAGCTGTCAGTAACCCACGACTACTAAGGTCCTTTTACGCATAACCAACGGATTATTCCAAAATTGTTCCTTACACTCCAGAAGAACCTTCTAGGAGAAGGATGGTACCATGAGATTATGTGTCGACTACGGTTGACTTAAACAAATCACCATTCATGACCGTTATTCTCCTCCACGTATTGACAACATGTCCAATCGACCTTATAGTGTTAATCACTTTTCCAAGATCGAACTCACGATCATGCTGCCAACAGTGCCGAGTGAAAAAGCAGGACATGTCCATGACTGCTATTCGTACACGACTCGGTCATGCTAGATGTATGATTTTGAATTAGTCTCATCAATGCTCCAACCGCATTATGGACTTAATTAATTGAGTTTCCATGAACTCCTAAACAAATTCATCAGCGTTTTCATTGAGGATAACCTGATTTCCTCTAAGCCTAGAGAAGAACAGGAAGACCATATCTGCACTATGTTGCAAATTCTATGACAAGGGAAATTCTACCTTTGAATATTTTTCCAATATCAATTCTGTTTGATTACAGTGACACGCTGAATCACATGGGTTCCTACGGTTAATCTTACCATGACTCTGCTTATGACGTAAAGGAGAGAACCCTACACTACATTAGGTGTTCTAGAAAATCATACCCTAGGAGAAGTCTAGATTCAGAGACTCGGAGTTTCGCAAACTCCTAGGTATCAAGTTCTACGAAGCAAGATACAGTTACGTTCATATCTAGGTACCTGACATACCAACAGGTTAAGATAGGACACCAACAAACTGGGATGTTTTCATCATATGAAATTGTGAATCGAAAAGGGACAAGATCTCCATGGATTTTAGTACCAGATTTCAGCAAACTCAGAAGAGGCAGGATGCTATCTGGGTTATTGCCAACAGTTTAATCAAGTCTGCAGAATCCTTACATCCGTACGGATTTCAGAACCAACAGATTGAACGAACATGTTCCTGCCAAGGCTCATCCGATCATTTGGCAATCCCTCAGCTATCGGGTCAGACAAAGATTAGTAATTGTACTCCTAACTTACTTCACGTCTTCATTCTAATTCCACGACTTGCCTTCGCGCTCACGTTCATGACACTATTCACGTTCATGATTGTATTTTGGCTTACGATTTTACGTTCATTTCTTTCCTCATTCTGGGAAGTTTGCAAGAACTTGTGAGACCAGACCCAAGTTCAGTATAACTCTCCATCATCAGATAGACGTTTCACGTCAGATTCCACGTCTCACCTTGTAGCGTTTGGCGTTACCGCCATTATATTCTATGATCACGATATGTCTCACATGTCATGTTCATTCCACGTTCCTCATATCATGATCAAGATATGTTACACGTATCATGGATCACGATATGTTTACTCATACTACACTCACCATATCTCCACGTAGCACGTTCAAAATGTTTTCACGTATCACGTTCAAAATTTTTCACGTACTACGTTTCTTTATGTCTCGCGCATCGTTTCTAATTATCAGCTAAGTCAGATGGTCTTACATCGTAACGTTTCAGCTACCCTTGCACGTTAACTCTTATTTCCTCGATCGAATGTAGGGGATCTACCTTCCGTTGATAACCAAGAATTTCTTCGTATTCCAAGTCAAGGTCATGAGGACCAAGATTTATCATTAGTGTCAAGATTTTCTGAAGGAACCGTTCCAAGAGGGAGGCCACTTGGAAACGGACAAGTTCATCCGGACTTCTTATCCATTTTTCTCTTATCGATTAGATATGTCCTTTCAGTCACGTCACGTTCCATGTCTTTTCAAGACATGTCACGTTCCACGTTCCCTTCTACCATGTCACCTTCATTTCCGTTATTTTGCATACCTTTCCAGTTTGATTCGGGTATGTTTCGCTTCCAGTTACTTTATCTATAATTCGGGGACGAATTATTCTTTTTAGGGGGGAAGAATTGTAAAACCCGCATGCTTTTACCATGAACAGTAACCTTAAGATCGTACGTCCTAGATTAAAACTTACCTTATTCAGTATTGATCACATTCATGTGCTAATAATCAAGCAAGTGCATACGTGTATGACATGACAAGTATCGATTACGTACGAACTCATGATAAACAGTTAATAAATATGTCACGTGAACATAATCATGATCACCATTTAAAATACTAACTAGAATAATTACGTAAATACATATAATATAATTACGAGCGTTAAGATTACGGTAAACTACATGATAAAATAAACAGAAACGCTTCAGACACGAACACGTTTAACCACGAACGAACACGAAACATCGGGACACGAGAAAACATTTGGGCTACCCCTTGTGGGCCCATATCCACGAATTAAGGAAGAGAAATGGGCCTAGCCCATCATTTTTACTAAACAAGGGGGGGTAAGGGAAAATTAGCTAGTCATTTTTCACTTTTCAAAAGAATTAACCAAAAACCTAATTTTGTTCTTCCTCCTCCCTTTTTCTTTCATTTGTGCCGCCACCTATAACACCACCATAGGTGGTTGTTTGTTGATTTTGATCATAAATTCAAGAGTTAGAAACCGTGTTTGTTCATCCTCTTTCAAGATACGTAGTGGTATACCTTTCTAACCCTTCTTTTTAATTCTTTTTAAATTCTTTTAATCTTTGATTATTTTCATGAACATGTTATTATTTTTCTTATTAAAACATGGTAATTAATCATTGATCTAACATGTTTTGGTATTAAATAAAATCAAAGAATGATTTAAAAGGGGTGTTAGTTTTGGCCGCCTAGCAAACAAACCCGAGGGGGGTTTGGTTTGCTATTGCCGCCACCACCAAGACCATTTTTGGTCTTGGTTGGCTCATGTGGGACCCACGGCAGCAAGGAGGCACACGTGCCCCGGGTTTGGCTCGGGGTACGGTGTCGAATTCATGCCCGATTCATGGTTCGTTGGTTAAATCATGATCTATGTTACATGTTAATTTTTATGAATCATGAACTTAGGATATAATTAATTAATAACATGAAATATTAATTAAATCATGACTTAGGTTATTTTAATTATTAGTTTAACATGACATTAATTTAACCTAAGTATTTTATGTTATAAGTTATAATTAATTAATTATTAAAACATGCCTATAATTAATTAATTTAGACATGACTTAGGTTATATTATTAATGATAATAATACATGTTTTAACCTAAGTATTCTCATTTCATTTTAATTAAAACATGTTACACTTTAATTAAAATGCTTAACCTATAGTTAATTAAAATACATGAAATAATAATTAAACTATACACTATATCATATGACTTAAGAAATAAGCTTATAACACTTAGACTTATATGTTAGCTTATGTAATCAGCTTAATTCTAATTATGGAGACTTCTATTTATAGAAACTTAATTAAATAAGGCAACTAATCTAATTATGGAAACCTTCTATATATGGAAATCAATCTATTTCAGGCAGCTAATCTAATCATGGAAACCTTCTATATATGGAAACTTATTTAATTAGGGCAGCTGATCTATTTTTGGAAACTTTCTATTTTTAGAAACTAATCTATTTTAAGCAGTAAATTCTATTTTAGGAAACTTTCTATTTTTGGAAACTTTCTATTTTTGGAAACTTTCTATTTTTGGAAACTTTCTATTTTTGGAAACTTTCTATTTTTGGTAACTTTCTATTTTTGGAAACTTTCTATTTTTGGAAACTTTCTATTTTTGGAAACTTTCTATTTTTGGAAACCTGCTATTTTTGGAAAGTTACTTATTATTACACAGTAAGTATAATAATACATGAAACACCAGTAATACTTAATCAGATTAATCAGAATACAAGATAAACACAGTTTAAGGCTTTAAACAGTGAACCATGACCTAAAACATACCAAATCAGCTATAATGAGACACAGAACCCAGTACGGAATCAGTGAATCGATACTTATACACGTGTGTATTCATGTAGCGTTAGTGATCCAGAAGTAGGAGTCTTTCTTCCGTTTATTCACTGGACTTGAGGTACGGATTCCCGTCCTTTCAGTATGGACATTCCTTCCTTATTAGGATTTCCCCGTATGCAGCCAACTGTTTTCCCCAGCATTTGTTTTATTGTTTTGAACTGCTTATGTTAATTTAGCATAAACTATAGCCATATACAAGCATGACCAGTTTCACCTAGTTATGGAGGTACCATAACCATAGCATTGGAGGCACCGATGTTATGACTTCCCCACGGCGGAGTGATTGCTCGTGGCGTCCCTTTTCAGTTTGGCCATATTATTATATCAGTCGGGGCGTATGGGTGCATCCTAGTTACATGTTTTATTCAGTTTATCATGGTGAATGTGGTGTGTGCCTTGCACCCTTCACAAGGAGCTGATCCCTCCTACCCAAATCAGTATATTGATTAGAGGCATCCCCTCTAATCAGCATGATGAGGTCACCCCTCCAAGTATTCATGCACGTGACCTTTTCATGACCTATATGGGCTATGGTATTTATATGTTAAAACAGTTTTCACAGGTTAAACATAAGGCTTTTCAAACTATAAAACCAGTTTTCATGTTACTTAACCAGTTTACTCAGTACTTAGTCTTCCGCTGTTATATGTTACATGCTTATCCTATTTCAAGCTTTATTGTACATCCGTGCACTGAGCGTCTTGCTCAGCCGTTACTTTCCTTTCCATGTCCCAAAACGGCAGGTACCCAAGACTCGAGCATTTGGAGGACGCACATAGGATGGAAGCTGCCAGAGACTTCTTTTCCTTTTTGCCTTCATATAGTTATGCTTGTTTAGTCTTTATTCAGTTCATTTCCTTTATTTATGTTTTGGGCTTATGTTTGGGAACCGATGTTTGATTCCGGTTTTCCCTATGGTCATGTATGTTTTACTACATATCACCTTGCATGCTTTGATGACACGCCATAATCACGCGTGACATTCCATTTATCAAAATGGGGTGTTACACATACCATATGAGCTCATTATCCAAACCCACGAATCAAGAACATCATAAATCAGACAGAAGTCAAACTCATCCCGAAACATCATCCTTAAGAAAGTGAACGATGACGATTTTGCAACAAGGTCTTAATTGATCTCGGGAAGGTTTGATAATATTAAATGCATGTGTTAATTTGATTTAACCTGAATTAATCAGGGATAAGAAAAAAACTTTTCGAGAGCAGCAGCGATGTTTTAGTGCAAGACAAAAAAATAATCCTTTTAAAGATTAGAAGGAAAAAAAAACGTAACACTCTGATGTCATGAGAATGTGATTTTATTAAATGAGTCAATGATGTTCGAGTCTAGATGATGGGTTTTGAAAAACATAGAGTCGGTTAATTTTGGTTTAGAGGTGTAGGTGATAAGGGACGTTGGGAAAAAACTAGTTGGTTGAGTATTGGATGAGAATGCTTGATAGATAAGAGTCCAAATCTGATATAATATATTAGATGATATAACCCCCATCGAAATGATTCTCATGGAAACCAAACGCCCATCGTAAAGTCAACAGTGTCTTTCCATTGCAATGGTTTTCTTCCATCCATCGCAATGATTAAAACAATCCATCGCAATGTTTTTCAATATCTAGTCCATCGCAATGTTTCATCATTCATCGCAATAAGTCACCACAAAAAAACCCATCGCAATAAACACTGTATCCATCGCAATAGTACATGAACCATCGCAATGTCATCGGAAAAAGTTGGGCAGCATGACGACTTAAATGCCATTGCGATGGATCAAGCCATCCATCGCAATGAGGACAACCCTAACCATCAGAATGTGAAAAAAGAACCCCATCGGAATAAATCCGAAAAAGAAGCCGTCGCAATGTGTATATCTGAAAAAGTATCGCAATGTTGCCATCTGAAAATCTCATCGCAATATCCCATCTGAATATGTTTTTGACCAGCTTTGAATATACCGAAAAAAATGGTTGGACCATGAAAATTTTGTCTTTATCCCCATAAAGAAAAGCAGATTTGTAAAGGGACAAGCACAAAAAAAAAGGGTACACAAACTGGATAGAAAATTGTATGACGGGGCTCGTTTGACACACATTTGAACAATAAGTGATAAACTGATTCAAAGAAAATGATAGTAATAAACAGATATAGTGAAATCATGTATAGCTTGAATCAGAAGAAAAAACGAACCATAAAAGTGAAGACATATGACGACCTTGATAACAAGATGAATCTAAAAACACGACAGGAATCTGAATACACAACACAAACACATGACAAATCGGACCAAAAATATTTTTTATAGACCACCGAAATCGAAAATAAGAACGATCCAAGAATGGAACCGAGGCTCTGATGCCAAATGTAGAAATTCTAAATGTGACCCGGTGGTCTAATATGGTGGTAAATGGTGGTGGTAGCCATTGTTGGTTTAAAGAGAGAGATATACCTGGTGAATGCTCAAGCCCAAGGTCGTGAGCTTGATGAAGAAGAATTGGCATTCCTTGCAGATCCGGGAGTAGCGGAAACTAATGGTCTCACAACAGTCATCACCAACAATGCTGCATATCAATGTGATGATTTGGATGCATATGACTCTGATTGTGATGATCTTAACACCGCCAAAGCAGCTCTTATGGCAAACCTTTCACTCTATGGAGCCGATACCGTTTCTGAGGTACCAAATACTGCTACAGATACTAGTATTGTACCTTATCAAGTTGAGCAAATGTCTGAGTATTCGGAACAGCCTCCGGTGGTTAGTAACTCAATCGACGAGGCAAACAATGATAGCAATAACATTGCAAGTCCTCAGACTTTGAGTGAACCACAACCGGGAGCTCTTACGACTATTAATTCGTCTGCTCAACCTGATTTGGTTAGGGTCCCGACATCTTTGCTTAGCAGAATGAATAGTACGATCCTTGAAACCCTTAATGCTAATCAGACTTTATCTGCCGAGCTTGCTTTACATAAGGACAAGGTTAAAACCTTGGAAATGACTCTTGTGTCCACTACCTTAACCAATCCTGAATTTGATAGGTTTAGGAAAATTCAAATGGAAAATCTGCTAGAAATTGAAAGTTTAAGAGCAAATCTTTTGAATGAGCTTAAAGAAAAAGAGTCAGTCATTACTAATTTTCAACAACTTCAAACGGATTTTGAAATTCTTGAGTCTAAACAGCTTGAAATGGAAATTAAGACGTCTGAAAGAATAAAAGAAACGGAAATTAAGCTTTTAAAACAATATGCTGCTTCACATCTAGTACACTTGTTTCATGCATCATTTAAAGATTTCAATCTATCGCGTCTTATAGACTTACCACCTAACCAGGGGTATGCAAAGCAAGCGCTTAACCACAACCCACGACTTTATGATGCAACAAAGTTAGGATTGGTATTAGATCCGATAGTGTTCTCAAGTGATTCTATGACACCATATGATGAAAAGCAGTTAAAATTACTTTCTACATATCCTGAATATGATTATGCTTGAATGAATGCAAAAAATGCCACAATAGATTTTAGAATTCGTTTTAATATGAAAAAGAGAACTCTCCAAACATCCACTTCATGCCGACTAGAGAATGCCTTAGTATAATTCCTACACTTGTCAACTCGGACAAACCAAAGGAAATTTCTAAGAATCTTCCACCGGTTAGTACGGTAAAGCTCAGCTTGGAAGAGATTGGTCAATACCTTACCGATTTTGACAAGGTCATTTTTGAATGTACGACTTCAACGGCTCAAACTGCTGGAGAATGGGCGTTCGAACACATGAAAACGGTGTTTGAGAAAGAGATCGTTCCATTTGTGGACCATATTAAACAAGGAGTCTATGATCTAGCGTGTAATTTAAGTTTTGAAATTGGTGAAGTTCAAAAAGTTTTCAATAAAATGGATGATGCATATGAACAACACTTAATTGAAAAGGAAAAGATTTTATCAGAATATAACCGCTTTTTAGAACATATGGTGTCTCTCGAAGTGATGCAAGTTTTTACTGTTAAATATACTCATGAAATTTCATCTACTGTGAATATTTGTGATGATGTGCATGAATCTGTGAATACTGTTGAACATGTGAATACTGTAGAAAATAATTCTTGTCATGAATCCAACGCTGAATTTTTAAAGCTTCAAGATTCGTATAATACACTCTCAAAAAGTTTTAATGAGCTTCAACAACACTCTATATCTCTTGAAATTGAGAATCAATCTAAACACACAACCTCTCTTCTCTCTCAACCTCATCTATGGCTTCCACCATCTTTCACCCTACTAGACCACCGGATAGCTTTTAGCAAATCCACAATTGGCATCAGAGCCTCGGTTCAATCCTTGGATCGAGTTTGTTTTGTTATTGTTTGGTGGTATGAATTTTTTTTTTCTGTCTCAAAATCTGTTAAACATTTTTTAACGAATATGTTTAATTTTTTGTTACAAAAATAGCGGCTGGTGGTCATTATCCCTGGTCTCATTATTTTGATATTCCTTTGTCTCGGTTACATCAAAAAAGTTATATTTTTGTAATGTATCACAACTCTTTGTCTCAGTTACATCAAAACAATTATACTTGTCTCACAAAGTTGGTTCTTCTTGGTCAAAAGTTGGTGATTTCATGTCCTTTTATTATATCTGTTCTGGGTTACATTTTTTTTTTGAAGATGAAGGTGAAAACCCAGATTTGCCAGAAAATCAGACCCAGTAATCACAGATTCTGATATAACAAAAAAAGTACTTTTGGATAAGAGTTTTTCAGATAGGCACATTCCGATGCACGCATTCCGATGGCTCTTTCGATCGCATGGATTGCGATGGGTTTTTTGTTTACACATTCCGATGGGTTCGACTCAACCCATTGCGATGGGACTCATTCTGATGGGTCTCATTGCGATGGGTGGTTTGACCTATCGTAATGGTGTATATTAAGGACATGCTGCCAAAAAAATTTTAAATCATTCCGATGGGTTTAAAAAAGTTAGATTGCGATGGCATGTATTTAAGATTGACTGTGATGGATGTAGACACATTGCGATGGACTGAACATACATATTGCGATGAATTTTTTTAAAATCTTTCCGATGTCTTAAGACCTTGAAGTTTATCAATTTGACTCGAGACCTATATTCAATATTGACTGTGACCCATGACCCTTGACCAAACCTGTAATCTACCGTGACCCCAATCCCGACTCTATCCCATAACTCATCAACATCACTCCATCCTTTTATCTCCTCAACACCTCTCTATCTACATCCTAATTCCCTTCGACACCTAGCCCATGTAATCTCAAAACTTTCGTCTCAAATCAAAACAAAACTCGAACCTAAAAGAAAATTTTTATGATCTAAGCTTTGGTTCTAATTTTTACAGATCTATTTAGATCTTGTAAATTCAAACTGTGTACATCACTGATCCATGTTTGGTTTTAATCCATTTATTATTCGAATATAAAGAAAGGTTTTTAACAATTATGTTAAACCCAATCTATGTTTCGGTTAGTACTAATTACATGAAATACAAACAATCATCACAGATTCATGTTATGGTCTTCACCATCTTTGATATTCGATATTAAAGTAAGATCAGTAACAATTATGTTATGATCTGCCTTTGATTTGACCAAAACGAAAAACATGCATGTAAAAACCTACCCGTGACCTTTGCAAAGATCATGAAGCCATTTACGGGTGATAGAAGATTCGTACTTTACGAAACTTGATCTTGATATGGGTATGTATTTCGATGTGAGAAAGTAGTGTGAGATAAATTTTCTTTGCCATTTTCATAGTGAGATTCGTTATTGATTTCGAGTTAGATGCGATTAAAGAAGTTGAGGTTTTGAGATTATAATGAGATGGGGTTACGATGTGGAAGAGATGTGGTGAGTTTGGGGGGCGGATATCTCTAGGTGTTCAGGGTTAATGGAAGAAAGCGGCTGAAGTTTAAGAGTAGGTTAAGAGATGTGTGAGAAAAATTAGGGTTGAGGCAATTTTATATACCCCTAATTTCTATTTTGGACCGGGTATTCTTATTTGGTATATCCAACTTCTGCTGTCGGGCCATGTGTTGGGTTTGTTTTTATGTGAATCTTTCACATAGTTAATAACTCGTAACTATAATGTGTATATTTGGTCACTATTCCAGGCACCATTTTTAGCTAAATTTTAGCTAATGAATATTGAGTTTTTTTTTAGTGGTCAATGCTATGGATTAAGTCGGGTATTTATGATGTGTCACATTTTTTTAAACGAATGTGTCGTGACAACAAGACGTGACAAAGTGATCAAGAGACGAGACAAAGTGATCAAGAGACGAGACAAAGTGAAAAATTTATTTGATGAGACCAAGAAAAATTTGGCGATTTTTTAGTGACTACAGATTTTTTTTTGGATCAGATATTAATTATTTGAAGACGGAGACGAATTTATTCGAAGGCGTGTACTTATTTTATCCTTGAACAGATAACTTGCTCGTGCTTAATCTCAGAATGAAGACTTGTTTATCTGGTTTCCGGGATCCGGGTGGATGGTTGATGACTCGGATAACTATCACTTAAAGGGGTTACTTTGTTATACTCAGTGTCACGCGCATAGTCGACGTGGATAATTTCAAGAGGTGTTGTGCTTATAGACATCTTTAGTGATGCATTAGGTACTTAAAATTTTCTCCACCGTTCTTCATTCAACAATTTTTGCAAGCTTAAGTCACAAGATCGAAGGATTCTTATTCAGTTTCACGTTTGATGTATCTGGTTCATTCTATCAGTGGTCACTTCAAATTGCTTTCACGTGGGTTGGTAAAGGTGGCCATGGAGAGTTTATGAGAAGAGATTATCGATCAACAGCTGATTCTCACAGAATATAATTAAGCTTATTTATTATTCTCTCGAGATTTTCAGGTTCATGTGCTTACGATTTATTGATGGTTCCGAGTTTCGAAACCATCAAGGGGGAAGAAGAAGACACATTGAACGCACAACGAGTACACGTGATGAACTTCATACCTTCTTTTGATTTGAAGACATTCCGGGATGATATTTGTCATAGCCGCAGAGAAAATCAGTGTTATAACTCGTGGCGTTATCAATCTCTAAACGGTACACTACTGATTCGATGTTTAATTGTTTGGTGGTTGCAGTTATTCATTATCATTATCCTATATGCATTCCCGGGACTTAATTGACTCTGGTGCATCTCCGGAAGAAGATATGTGCATTTCCGGGACTTAATTGACTCTGGTGTTACGATGTCAACTTCATGAATGGGATAAAGTGTCCACTTCAGTATTTGAGCTTCATAATGGGGATTGATTTACTTTCTTCAACTATGTGGGGGAAGAAATGTCTTGATTCTTTCTGGTATGCATAACTTGAACTCTCAGGGGGAAGAAAAATTCAGAAGAATTATTCAAGCGTGAGAAGAAAAGTTGTTGATCTACTTGGTGTACCCCTTACTTTCAATCCCTCTTAGCAACGTTATCATGTTATATGATGGGATTTGCTTGTTAGATTCCGCTGTGCGCTTAATTATTCTAAGCTTTATTGAAAGCTTTGAAGTTGCTTACGAGGATTGTCGATTTAGGGGGAAGCTATTTAAAAAGCTTCTACATCAAGTTTATGTGGCATGAATTAGGGGGAAGCTAATTCAGAAGCTTCTCCTTAACCAGAAGTGTATGGGTTACTTAGCTCGTACCGTTACAGTATTTCTACTACAAGTTAAAGATGAGTCGTTTTGAAGTCAAAGGCCTCAGAAGACATCATCAGCATTGGACGCTTCATGAAAGCTCTTGTTCTTATCATTATGTACTTGTTAGGAAAAAATATTGTAAGGAATTCTACACGTCGTCCCATGGGGGAAGATTGTTGGAAACTCACTTTATGTGACGACATTTAAGAATTTCCATTAGTTATCATAGTCACACACGTTTAGACTAGACTAGGTTCATGTATAGTTAAGCGTATCGTGTGTGACTATATATACCCCTCCTTAGCTTCCAAGGAGGGGTGTTGCTTGTGTTCACTTGTTTTTCATTTTGTCAATACACATTTTCTTAACCTTTAAACACACAACCTCTCTTCTCTCTCAACCTCATCTATGGCTTCCACCATCTTTCACCCTACTAGACCACCGGATAGCTTTTAGCAAATCCACAGGAAGCAAGGAATACAACTACTGCTGATGCACTACAAACAGGAACAACTGGTGCAGGTGTTGCGGGTGTTGCGGCTGCTGCGTCTGCTGCTGCAAATGCAGCAAAGAATGCATCTAATGCGGCTCCTACTGAAAAGTAAGCAAGGAATACAACAATTGATGCGGGTGCTCCTTGAATTGTTTTGTAGTATACTTATAATATTCGTTAGATTTCTTCTTTAATTTGATTTAACTGTATTAAAATTCTAAGATTGAAGTACTTTGTTTAATGTTCATATAATATTCAATTGAATGTGAAACTGTTACGAAAGTTCTGGAAAATCATGAATGATTCATTCTGAATTTCATTTTGAATCATGCATGATTCATTTTTAGTCATGCATGATTCATTTTGAATCATGCATGATTCATTTTGAATCATGCATGATTCATAATGAATCATGCATGATTCATAATGAAATTCAGAATGAATCATGCATGATTCATAATGAATCATGCATGATTCATCAGTGAATCATGCATGATGCATAAGGAATCATCACCTCATCCAAAAATCATGCATGTGAGTCAGCAAGGTAACTATTGCTACAAACACGAACAAGTGGTGCAGGTGGTCCTTGAATTGTTTTTGTAGTTCACTTATAATTATTCTTAGATTTCTTCATCCAAAAATCATGCATGTGAGTCAGCAAGGTAACTACTGCTACAAACTGGAACAAGTGGGTGCGGGTGGTCCTTGAATTGTTTTTGTAGTTCACTTATAATTATTCTTAGATTTCTTCCTTAATTTGGTTAAAATGTGTGCATGATTCATCTATGAATCATGCATGATTCATGCATGATTCATGGATGAAATCATGCATGATTCATAGATGAATCATGCATGATTCATCTATGAATCATGCATGATTCATAGATGAATCATGCATGATTCATGGATGAATCATGCATGATTCATGGATGAATCATGCATGATTCATGGATGAATCATGCAAACAGTTACATAACAGTAAAAAAAACATAAAAAAGACAGTCATGTAACAGTTAAAAGATAACATCCAATATTTACATAAAAGTACCATCAGTTTTACCAACAAAAGATTGCCAACATATTACACCAGAATATAACATAAAAATACCCTTCTCATAAAACTACCATCCATTTTACGACCAAAAGTTTAACAAACTACAATCAAACATCATTTTTTTTAGCACCAGCATATGTCATATGAAAATCTTTCGATTTTGCAACTTTAACATCCTTCCGAACCTCCTTCCCTTCTGCAACTTTAACCTCCTTCCCAACCTCCTCCTTTCCTTATGCAGCTTTAACATCCTTCCCTTTTGCCGGATCTTCTTGGCCAGGCATAGTCTTCGGTGGATCACGCTCATTCATGTTTTTGATTGCCTCTTGAATAATATCAACCCTTTTCTGGTGTTCATTCTCAGTCTCAAACTTGAAGGCCAACTCAAACATCTTCTGTTTATGAATGTTAAAATCATGCAACAAAAGCTTGGTAGCAATCCTATACCTCATACATAACAACTGTGAGCGCTGTTCCTTTGATTCTTCATCAAACCCAACATCCCAATCAACAGGATTACCAGTGTAAGATTCCATATGGATCATAGTAAATATTCCGCAATCTTCATAGTTACTCTCTGTACTCCAATTCAAACGTAGAATGCGTGATTTGACTATCATCATGGCCGATAGTTTGTCATGCCCATGCTCTTTTAGATGCCTTATAAAAAACTTTTTCTACAAAAAAAATTGTAAAAGAGAAACAATATAAAAGTCAATAAAAGATACAAGGATCACAAAACTCAATACATTAATAAAACTTGATACATTAATAAAACTCAAAACATTAATAAACAAAATGATTTTAAACTTACCAACGGATCACAAGCTGCTTTGTATCTTGAAGTATAGGAATATGGTCCAGCATAAATGTTATCAATGATAAACATTGACGGATTCTCCAAGTTGAAAACAACAACATAAAAGTGTCTAGAAGCACAAATAGGAAAAAGCACCAAATCAACATCCGAGAGGCGAAGTGTATCCTCATCATGCTGCAATTGAGTTGAAATGGCATCTGAAATGACTTTCCACTGTCCATTTGGATCAAGAGTACTTTTAATAGTCCCTTCTGGCTGTTTACAGACAAGCGAAACAAAATTAGAGAGGATTCGAGATGAATCATGCATGATTCAAGATGAATCATGCATGATTCAAGATGAATCATGCATGATTTATAGAATGAAAAAAAACATCGCTACATGTGAATAGAAACTTACAATACAGCCAGTTGTAAAAAAAAGCCTTCTTAACCGCTCATTAACTTTACCAGCTTCAACAATGTAGCCCGCTCCTCCAGGTTCAACAATGCACTCCAACTATCCAGGTGTCAATGTCTCCATGCTCACTCGTATAGATTTTTGCTCATAATCCGAATTAGTTTGGAAAACAGTTTCACTACAATTAGAAATAACAAACAAATTAGGATACGTCATTCTTTAACTACAAATCGAAAGCAAAAACTGAAATAGAGAACTTACTATGTATCACCTTGCACAGCAAACAAACTATTCCCTAGTATAAACTCAAGCCTCTTTAGATCAGGACCAACTTCAGTTCTCTTGTTCATAAAAAGAGATGACAACACAGAAGATGGCTTCCTAACTTTTTTCTTGGGAGATGAACGAGTAGAAACTCGTGGAGGCGTCTTGGGAGGCGAAACGTTAGTAGGTTCATTCATAATCATATTAAACAAATTTTCCTGCAGAAAGTTCAAAAAATTTAATTATAAACATACATATGAACATATCATTATACAACTCATGAGGAAAAGTTAAAAATATACGTCATAAAATGCATCTGAAAGCAGATCAATCACCTCTCCAACCCAATGAATATTTCTTTCAAGCCACTGCGTGTAAGTTTCTTCAACATCATCGACTGCTGCTTCGTCTGCTCCTTCATCTGCTGCTTCGTCTGCTGCTGCTTCGTTCCCGGGCTCAATGTCCTTAGTAGGTAACTCCTTTGCATCCGACTCTTTTGGCTTGTTTAAATCAACATTCTCGTCAGGGGAAGCATTGAAATCATCAATATGAGTAGGTTCACCTTGAAACGAAACAGTATCCTTAAAAAGTCCCTCATATTTCTCAATCAATTTATGAATGTTCTCATCATTTGGAAATTCATTGTTCGCATCTCTTAAAAAGCATTCAAGTTCGGCCTTGTCTTTGGCAATGCTTGAAAGCTTTTCATTGATCTTTGTGCAAAAGGCCTACAAAAATGAAATATATAAATCATGCATGATTCATGTAGAAAAATTCATGATTCAGTTGAATCATGCATGATTCAGTTGAATCATGCATGATTCAGTTGAATCATGCATGATTCAGTTGAATCATGCAAACTCAAATTATTGTAACACTTTATATGATACAAAAATAATTGAAAAAACAATAAAAACCGTAAAAAGATACGACAACACACCTGTTTACCGGAAAAACCACGTTGCTTTTCCTTCACTTAGTTTACCCACATCAAAAAAACCTTCACTTTGTTTTTCTTCGGACGCATTCCATTCTGGCTGCCACTCCAACATCCCAATAACTTTATCTTGCACCTCTAAATCCTGCCTGCGATGCATGTTTGTTGTATTCCAATTCAGTATAGCAGGTCTAGACCGAAGAACAGGATAACGATCAAATTTTGTTGAATCCAAATACAGCAGCTGTTAGGAAAATAAAAATTATTTCTTGTTAAAAGTTATAAACAATATAAACATAAAATAAAAAAACACAAAAAATAACGTAGAAATGTATATATACACACACTTACAATTAAAAAACACAACGGCCCAATGTAAAAACCAGCCAAAGTATTCGGTTCCGTACTATTTCCGAGACACTTGTATAAGAACTCACACCAATCAATTCCAGCAATATCCGTATCCTCACGAATACGCCGAACAATAGTTAGATCAGGTATTGCTTTCATCGTGTAAGATGTACACAACCCAACAAAAAATAGATTAAGAAAATTGACTTTATACATCAAGTCAACTTCTGTTGCTTCATTAAGTTTCTCTTGAATATTAGAAGCACGAAATAGTTTCCATGGTTTATCAAACTGTTTTAACCACAACAACACAAACGGGTCATCCAAGGCTCTCTCAGGTAGATCATATAAAGAAGTTCCACCAATGGGAAGTCCTAAAATATCCTTAATCTTTTGAGGAGTTACAAGAATCGAAGACCCGTTTAAAAGCTTAAAATGATAGCCCCTCATTATCAAACGCTCTAACAGCAAACCTCCCTAAACGCCCAGGTAAGGTATCTATTTTAATGGAACGAAATGCAGAAAACCCAATACTTCCCAAAAACTTATCAATGTCCACCCTTCTATCTCGAATTGCTGCGAATAAAGAAGTAGGCACTGTCCTAGATTTTATAATTGGAAACTTGAGTAGATACTTATCTCTTTCACTCAAGACAACCTCTCCACCTTCAGAAGTTTTCTAATGCTTCTTCCCAGTTTTCTTAACACCCTCTTCATCTTCCTCGTCAATTTCATCTTTGACATTATCCTCATCAGATTCCTGCTTTTCAACCTTCACTTTTCGGGGAACTTTTTTTACCCCATGCTCTTTCTTAACTGCATCGTCATTTTGATCATCGTCATCTGACTCCTCTTTGTAGTCACTCACAACCTCCGACACTATACTATCTACAAAATCAGCAGATCTCTTCCTCTTCCCAACTGGTTCCTTCTTAACAGTAGCTTCTTTTTTAATAGCGGATGGTTCTTTTTTAATAGCAGCACTGGACTTTTGTGAAGGAGCTTTCGACTTTGGCATTGCACTAGTTCTTGTTTTTTTTCAGCGAGAGGAGGTGAGATAGATCCTTTATGACCTAAACACTTCTGACGCTTGTTCGTATTACGATGAACTACAAAAAGTAAGGACACAATCAGTTAAGTACTAAAAAGTTACAAATACAAAAAAACATATGCATGATTTAACATAAATCATGCATGATTTAACATAAATCATGCATGATTTAACAAACATGATTCATGAAGAATCATGCATGATTCATGAATAATCATGCATGATTCTTCATGAATCATGCATGATTCTTCATGAATCATGCATGATTCTTCATGAATCATGCATGATTCATGATGAAAACAAATACACAGCTATCTAAAAAATTACATAAACCGAACAACGATGATAAGCATGGTGAAAGTGACCTATTGATACATTGCTGTTCAATAATAAATAAAAATCGTTTGTATTTGAATTTGAACTCTTTTTGCAGCACAAGTATCCAGTTTTCAGCTGGCATTCGCGAAAAATGCGCGTTTTCAGTCAGGTTCTGTCTAGTGTCGCCACTCATGTTATTTTTTTATCTTACTAGAAGGATTCTAGTGTCACCACTCATGTTATTTTTTTATCTTACTAGAAGGTTCAGTCAGGTTCTGTTCGTAGTGAAGTAGATATTTTTTTATCTTACTAGAAGGATTCTAATACACATTGCTGCTCAATAATAAATAAAAATCGTTTGTATTTGAATTTGAACTCTTTTTGCAGCACAAGTATCCAGTTTTCAGCTGGCATTCGCGAAAAATGCGCGTTCTCAGTTAGGTTCTGTCTAGTGTCGCCACTCATGTTATTTTTCTATCTTACTAGAAGGATTCTAGTGTCGCCACTCATGTTATTTTTTTATCTTACTAGAAGGTTCAGTCAGGTTCTGTTCGTAGTGAAGTAGATATTTTTTATCTTACTAGAAGGATTCTAATACACATTGATGTTCAATAATAAATAAAAATCATTTGTATTTGAATTTGAACTCTTTTTGCAGCACAAGTATCCAGTTTTCAGCTGGAATTCGCGAAAAATGCGTCTTTTCAGTCAGGTTCTGTCTAGTGTCGTGATGTTGAAGTTTTAGTCAACTTACCTTTAGGAAAAAGTAAGCAACTAATAAATAGGGCAAGTAAGCACGACGATTTAAGAAAACCGTGTGTGAATGACCCAATTAAGTTCGTTCTCAAGGAGGCTAGTGTGTTATGTGTGTAATGACTTGGATTAATTTGTGATTATATTTGAGAAAAGAAAAATAGAAAAGGGATTAGAAGAGAGTGACGGTTATGAAGACGGATTAAACTAAGTCTAAAAAGGCGTACACGTAAAGTCGTAAAAACTACCAAAATTAAAATTTAACCCTAAAAATTCCTAAAAATCACCAAAAATCCTTAATAATATTCTAAGAGTTTACAAAAAATCAAAACTTGCAAAAACCTTTTAATTAATTAGATAATGACTTTTTAATGCTAATTAAAGCCCTAAAAATCAAAATTAATTATTAAAAAGCCCTAAACAAGATTTTCAAGTTTGTAAACCTCAAAAATACTCTAATTAAGCTAAAAACTATTTTTCAAAATTTTAAAACCAATTTAAACTATTTTAAATAATTAAAAACTCCTAAAATCAATTAAATCTTAAATTAATTATAACAAATAATTAAAAGACCTAAAAAATATTTGGAAAATTGCAAAAATCCTAATTAAGTATTTAGAACCTAGGAAAAATATAAAAACCTAGAAAATCAGACTTTTAATTTTTAATAATAAAATAATATTAAAATAATATTAAAAATACAAAAATTATAAAAAATTCTAAAAACTTGCAAACTAGCTTAATTTAACCTAAATAACTCAGAAATGAAAGTGAAATTACCTAAATACCCCTATTGGGCCTAGAAAATGGGCCAAACCCTAAACAGTCCCTTATTGGGCTCAATTAAGGCCCAATAAGAAAAAGTGCTCAAAATAAGCTCAAAAAGCACAGGTTGACTCAAAATTTGATTTTAAACAACTTTTTCCAAAGGCCCAAAAGCTGAAAATGTGAAATAAGCTAACTTATAATAAGCAGCTTATTCTTAATGGGCTTTTTGGCCCATTAAGCTATAAGCTGTTGCCATAAGCTAAAATTTAACACACAACCTTCTTTTGACCTAACAAAGACTTCTGTAAAAAGAAATTTCAAATAAGACCACTCAATAAGCCAGAAACAAGTCAACAACTTATTCACAAAACGACAAAATAGTCGTTTTTATGATCTAGACCACCTCAGAAGCTGATTCAAGTTGCAAAATGTTTCTTTTGACAAAACTAAGCTTAAAAACCAAAGAACTTTCAAATAAGCACACTCAATAAGCTGGAAAATCAAATAAGCACTTATCTTAAAAGTCAAACAAGTTGGTTTTCTAGTGAAAAGTCAAAGTCAAAGTCTGATAAGCTCCAGTTCACTTAAATGGGTCAAATAATGAAGATCTATTACAAAAAATAAGTTGTTGCAAGTCAGAATAAGCTAGAATAGCTTATTGATAAGCTGATGATAAAATTGCACTAGCAGGGGCTAGTTTTGGATGATGAGCAGTGGGAACTTTTCCCACTGCTTGACTATTTTGACTTGTTGTCTTTAGTGACTTTTTCTTGGATTCAGCTTTCACAAAGGCACCCAATTGATCTTTGGATCAAAAGGAGTCAATAACAAGAAAAATAACACAATCACAAACAGCCAATTGATACAGTTTAATCCATTTATCACCAGATATAGCACAGACATGAACAATGAGCAGTTTAGCATTCAAGAGCAATTTTAGCACAAATCAGCCAACCAAATTCAACCAAATGCACACACAAGCTATAATAAACTCCAATAAGCAAGTCTAAACAGGTTTCATGCACTGGTTCAAGGAATTAAGCAAGATCCAAGCTATCAAAGTTACTGATGAACACTACACATGCAGATTTATACTTTTGCTGATGTATTTGACACACAAGCCAATTTCAAGACCTCAAATCTTTCAAACAGGTTATGTTAACTTTGTTTAAACCACTTTTATCCCTAAGCATGCATACACACTAAGTGTTCCCAAAATCCTAGGTCAAAACAAGCAGAAACAAGGTCTTAATAGCAGATTGATCAATTCAAGTGTTCAAACCCAATAACTTGCAGCAAAACACTCTCAAACAAAGGTATATCAGATACAAAGCATAAACAACACTTTCCCTTAACACAAAATCAGATTACAAGCATAATTCAGTAGACCCAAACACCCCTTTAACTTTTTCAAATCAAGATTTTCAAAAGCAAAACAAGATTTCAGGCCAACCAAGCATCAATTAACACTCTAACAAGTCTAAATAACAGATTCAAGCAAGAACAAGCCACAAAATTCACAAGAACAACAGTTTCATACAAATATCACCAAAAATCACAATTTATGCAGATTTGGAGATTAAGTAAGCAAACCTCATGGATGTACATCCACACCCACGAATTTTGAGCTTATGTGCTAGCAAGAACAAGCACAAGCTTCCACAAAAGCCTGCTAAGATTCAACAAGGGTTAAGCACAATAACATGAAAAATCAGAAACTTGGAAAAATCTTGATTGATGCAAACTTGTTACCCCACACTTGATTATCCCCAAGTTATAAGCCTCACCACACCTTAACCAACTCAGTTAGGATGCTATGATCAGCCCTATAGCCCAAGAATTCCAAGATTGGAACAAGACTTAGCAAAATATCAAGAAAATGAGGAAAATATGCAAACTTGTGCACACTCCTCTTTTGAAAACAGGTTTTTAACTTCAAAAGCAGTAACTAAGAACAATAAACAACAGAATAAAGATGGCACTTGGTCTTTCTTCAAATCACTTAACTCAAATTCATAAAACTGAAAAAGGATTTACAAGTGTTTGAACAAAGGAAAAACCAAAAGCAAACGTAAATGAGAGACCTAGATGCCTTTATATAGGCTACAAGTGAACTAGTTAAGCAAGAAAAAACGTAAACCCTAATGTGTAGAAGTCCCCATTTTGCCCTTGCAGCTTTGGCATCTTTTGAAGATCATGTGACTCTTCTTGGCTTGTAGCATGAGTTGGTAAGTGAAAAAGTGATCCAAGGGCTTGTAACAAGCTTAGGATGTAAGCACAATTGTGGGACGTTGGATGACTGGCTCTTCTTTGTCTTCTTCCTCTTAGACGTAGCAGGGGAGGTCCCATGTAGCATGTGGGTTGGTGGGGTGTCATGTTTAAGGTTTGGGATGTGTTTATGGGATGGTTAATCATAAATCTGGAAACAATTAGGGCTTAATTACAAGTAATTAAGGAATGCCTAATTTTATCAAGAACATGAAGAACAGGTTGTTTGATTTGTTTTGAAGTTTAAAAGGGGTGTTTAGCGCGTGATTTAATATTAATTAACTTATTTGAAAAGTTAGTTAATATAAACGGTGAGTGGGAAATGAGGTGGAGAAATGGTGGGTTTTGATTGGTTGTGAAGATTGAGTGGGATACGTGTCACCCATTGGTTGGTCTAGGTAATAATACTTGTCTGTCAGATTTAACCCCTCACTTCCTTTCTTCTTGTCACTTGCAAACAAAATTCTATCAGCGCCCATTTAAGCCTTATCAACTTTGGACTTTTGTCATTTTTGGCCCATAAACTTTTGTAACATGAATTCAGGGGTATTTCTTGCCATATTTGAATTCTTCAAGGGCTGGTTTGGTAATTTCTTCAATGATAATGGTCTAGACTTGTATAATTGTCATTTTGGAGGACTGAATTTGCCAAGTCTTGATATATGAGGGACCATTTTTGCCAATTGTTGAAAGTTGAGGGTCCTTTTTGTAATTTTGGATTTTTCAAAGGACCAAACTTGTCATTTCTTGTACTTTGAAGGGCTTCATGATATATTTGGCTTTGTGGATGATATTGGTTGACAATTTAGCTTTGTTGAGGGGCTAAACTTGCCAATTCTTCAAAGTTAAGGGCCCTTTTGGTAATTTTGACAAACTTTAGGGACCAAACTTGTAATTATGAGGATACAAGGGTATAAAGTGTCAATTCTTCATAATTGGAGGACCCTTCTTCATAATTCTTCAAATCTTCAAGGGTTGATCTTGGGAAAGTCTTCACTAGGGCTTGGTTCATTGTGCGGCTTCGTTTCCCGTGTTCGTTTTTGCATGATTCTTGTGATCTTTTGTCATTATCTCAATATCCGTACCTAAAATACACAAGCAACAAACACAAGCATATATTTGGGTATTTTGATGATATTTAATGCATTTTAAGCCCTATTTGGAAGATGAGACTATGTATAAAAGCAGTCTCATCACTCCCCCATACTAAACCATTGCCGTGCCCTCACGCAATGCTAGAATAAAGTATCAAAGCATCTCCAAAATTAATTTTATGACTTTATTTGAATGATAAATTAGCTACACTACTACTATTACTACTACTTGTGTTATAGACATAATGTATGATTTTCATCGCAAAATGGGACGTTTAGGTTCATAGAATAAGAACACGTGAATGCTTCGTTAGAAATAATTTCGTCATCCTCGATTTTCACTCCAATTCCATTCTAAGCGTGCAACGAGATCATTGTCATTATAAGTTAGTAATGCTAACACTACTCATATGCCCTAATCACGTACTTATCCTCCCATTATTCCTAAGTTGTATCTCTTATATTTTATGATGTCTTGAATGTTTCACGAGGATACATTGTTTGACTTATGTGATATTAGAGATTTAGGTCTAAAAATAGAGTCCTAACGGTGTAACTAAGACCATCAAATCAATAACCCCTCCTAATAGACGACGATGTTAAAAAATTAAGTTGACAAGAAGAATCGATAAACACGGTTTTATAACGGTTTTGAACATGAGACTTATTACCAAGACTTTTATACGCCCCCTAACGGAAGGGCCTTATTATCTTTGGTTTACCTCCATCTTTTATTCAACTTCGCCATGAAGCTTTTATTATGACTTCGGTCTTGCCTTGCCTTTATTATCCTCCTCATCGGTGGTTTTATTAGCCAAAGACGTATATCCTCACGCTAAGGCGAATTTTGGATCTTTAAAGCTTCGAAGATTAAGGCTTGATTCACTTTCAATTTTGCATAGATTTTTCGGCCTTGTGGGGCTTCAAATTGTTTGCTTGATTTAGGTGAGCACTTGAAATCTTATTATTGGGTGAAGCTTTCGATTATTAGGGTGCCAATACTTCAAAACCGTGACGCTGGCGATACCTTAATGTCTTCCCAATTTAATTACACGGAAGCTACTAGAAAAGACTAGAAACCCAACAATCCTAACTAAACCGCTAAGTCAATATTTATTAAGCAAAAAATATTTACAAGCGAAGGGAGAATAAGCAAACAATGAGAACACATGAGTTTTTGAAAGAATACGAGTACTCTACGTTTAGCATAGTAACTTATAATTAACTCTATCATTTCTCGTCCTCATTTAAGAGACTTAGCCTAATGTGTAGTTAAGGAATCAAAGCTAAGTGCTCAACACGCACGGTCGAGTCAAAAATTACTCTTATTCTCGCCATCGGAAAACCTACATTCGTGTCTTCAAACACTTATAAAACATGAGAAAAATTTTAAAATTTGGCCATTTTTAGCCTTATTTTGCAAGAAAATGATAAACAAAACGATAAACTTTGGAAAGCGTGAAGGTTTGGCAAGGCAAGTATCTATTCACCCCCCCCATACTAAAGTTAAACATTGTCCTCAATGTTTCGAGTCTAGGGGTGCAAACACCCCCATACTAGAGACGTAGTCGAATGCCTAATCTAGCATGGAAAGGGTGTAACCATTAAGTAATAGCCGTTTATGAAGTGTGCTAAAAACCTAAGGTTAGAACAATAAAGGATATATCATGGATATTGAGAAATGTCTCCAAAGCAAACGATCGAGTGCTCCCATAAAACGAACACGAGAGGCTCCAATCGTGAAGATCATGATCTAAAAACCACATATCACAAACAACCACGGAACAAAGTTTGGAAGGGCACAAATCCCCACACGTAAGCTACATTAGACTAAGAAAGCGATAATATATACATAGGATAAGCATGGGAATCCCCCACGAGGCTCCTCGTTTTTGATTACCGAGTCATGAGCTCGACTCGATCCCCTCAATACTAATTATCATTGGGGAAGGTGATTTGGTCGAGGTAGTTCAAGGATGGAACTTCCCCACCAAAATAGTGCTTCAACCTATGTCCATTCACCTTAAAGTTAGGACCATCATCTTGAGCTATCTCGATGGTCCCATACGGAAACACTTGCGTCACGGTGAATGGACCGGACCAACGGGATTTCAATTTACCGGAAAATATTTTCAATCTTGAATTAAAAAGTAAAACTTGATCCCCAATGTTAAAAACCCGGTTTTTAATTTTTGAATCATGCAACTTTTTAGTTTTCTCTTTGTAAATCAATGAATTTTCATAAGCAATGTCTCTCAATTCATCCAATTCATTTAATTGCATTTTCCGGTGTTTCCCCGCGGTCTCCATGTCATCATTACAATGCTTTAGGGCCCAATAAGCCTTGTGCTCTAACTCGATAGGCAAATGACAATTCTTTCCATACACAAGCTTATAGGGAGTGCACCCAATGGGCGTCTTATGAGCGGTCCTAAAGGCCCATAAAGCATCGTCTAACTTATCCGACCAAGATTGTCGGTTTTCCCCCACGGATCTCTCCAAGATCCTCTTCAATGCTCGGTTTGAAACCTCGACTTGCCCACTCGTTTGTGGGTGATAAGCCGTAGAAAGACGATGTGTAACCCCATATTTCTTTAAGACTCTTTCGAATTGGTCATTACAAAAATGGGTTCCACGATCGCTTATGATCGCACGAGGGGTTCCAAACCTAGCAAACAAACTTTTCAAGAACTTAACTACCACACGAGCATCATTAGTGGGCAAGGCCTTCGCCTCCACCCACTTAGATAGGTAGTCAACCGCAACAAGGATGTACTTATTACCACGAGATGATGGGAACGGCCCCATAAAGTCTATACCCCAAACGTCAAAGATCTCACATACTTGAATGATGTTTTGTGGCATTTCATCTTTTTGTGAGGCTTTTCCTTGTCGTTGGCATGCATCACAAGACTTCACAAGGATTTGTGCATCTCGGTAAATAGTAGGCCAAAAGAAGCCGGCATCAAACACCTTCTTAGCCGTGAGATTAGCACCGTGATGACCACCCGTGGGTCCCTCATGGCAAGCTCTAAGGATATTAGAAGCTTCGGTGCCAAATACACAACGTCGGATGATTTGATCCGCACAAGTTCGAAACAAGTAAGGGTCGTTCCAAAAGTAGAACTTGACATCACGAAAGAATTTTCGTTTTTCTTGAGTTGTCATACCCTTAACGATGAAGTTACCCGCATGGTAATTTGCAAAATCCGCAAACCATGGGGTAGAAGAATCAAGCTTAGAATTCACTAAACCAAGTGTCTCGAGCGGAAATGTTTCGGTGATTTCCTTAGGCTCGTAAACACTTTGGTGAGGATCTTCCAAACGAGAGAGATGATCGGCCGCTAGATTCTCGGCTCCTTTTTTGTCAACAATGGTGTGATCAAATTCTTGAAGGAGGAGAATCGAACGAAGTAATCTCGGCTTTGCATCTTGTTTAGCCATGAGATACTTGATAGCCGAATGGTCCGTATACACTATGCATTTCGTCAAGACGAGATAAGGTCGGAATTTCTCAAATGCATACACCACGGCAAGGAATTCCTTTTCCGTTGTAGTGTATTTAAGTTGAGCCTCGGTCATCGTCTTGCTAGCATAGTGGATAGGCAAGAAGTGCTTTTCATGACGTTGCCCCAAAACGGCCCCAATAGCGTAATCACTTGCATCACACATAAGTTCAAAGGGGAGGTTCCAATTTGGAGCAACAAGAATGGGAGCTTCGGTAAGTTTCCTCTTAAGGATCTCAAAGGCTCGTACACAATCTTCGTCAAAGACAAAATGTGCCTCTTTTTCAAGAAGATGTGTAATGGGTCGAGAAATCTTCGAGAAATCCTTGATGAATCGTCGATAAAAGCCCGCGTGGCCTAGGAAACTCCTAACTCCCTTGACGGTTTTGGGATGAGGTAATTTGGCGATGACGTCTACCTTAGCTTGATCTACCTCAATCCCCGCTTTCGAGACCTTGTGCCCTAAGACGATTCCACTCTTAACCATAAAATGACACTTTTCCCAATTGAGCACAAGGTTGGTTTCCTCACAACGTTTTAACATTCTCTCAAGGTTCGACAAACACGAAGTAAAGGAATCACCAAACACGGAAAAGTCATCCATGAAGACTTCCATCGTCTTTTCGATCATATCATGAAAAATAGCCATCATGCATCGTTGAAAAGTTCCCGGTGCATTGCAAAGTCCGAATGGCATTCTACGATAGGCAAATGTTCCATATGGACACGTAAACGTAGTTTTTTCTTGATCACGAGGATCGTTGGGAATTTGGAAGTAACCGGAAAAACCATCTAAAAAGCAATAGAAATCGTTTCCCGCAAGACGCTCCAACATTTGGTCCATGAAGGGCAAGGGAAAATGGTCTTTACGAGTGGCTTCATTCAACTTACGATAGTCTATGCACACTCTCCATCCGGTCACGAGTCTTGTGGGAATCAACTCGTTGGCATCGTTTGGCACAACGGTCATCCCTCCCTTTTTAGGGACACAATGAATAGGACTCACCCAAGGGCTATCGGAAATAGGGTAAATCATTCCCGCGTCAAGGAGTTTAAGGACCTCCTTTTTGATGACGTCGTGAAATTTGGGGTTCACCCTCCTTTGACTTTGGATTGTTGGCTTGAAATCCTCCTCCATTAAGATTTTGTGGGTACAAAACTTGGGATCGATCCCCTTAATGTCGGATAACTTCCACGCAATCGCCCCTTTGTGAGCCTTAAGAATATCGACAAGTGCGGTTTTTTCATCATTCGAAAGTTCCTTCGCAATAATAACCGGCAACTTGTCGTCCTCCTCCAAATAGACATACTCGAGGTGAGGAGGTAAATCTTTCAACTCGAGGATAGGTGGTTCCTCAAGTGAAGATTTGGGTTCGATACTCATAACCTCCTCGGGTGGAGGAAATGGGAAATCGTTGAGAAAATCCTTGATAATCGAGAAGTCCTCATAGTTGTCGAGGTCTTCGTCACAAGTACGTGGAACATCGAATTCTTCCAACGTAAAACCACCACCTTCGAAAGGAGTGAAGGTTGGTGTCGAGTTATCAAGAATTGGATCCAACATAGTGGGATTGCCACTAGTTTCTTCATCACCAAAACCTAGAACTTCTTGTGAAAATTCCTCGCAAACCACGTCGATCATATCAACGAGGTTTATGGTTGCAACGGAATAAACATGAGAAATTTGAGTGTTTTGAGTTGCGTTTATAACAAGTTCCTCGTCGTTGAAACGTAAGGTGATCTTTCTAGCATGCGCATCGATCAAAGCCATAGACGTATCTAAAAACGAACGACCTAAAATGAGAGGAACTTGAGGATCCGTGGGGATGTCAACAACAATGAAGTCTACGGGATAGTAGAACTTCCCCACTTTCACAAAAACGTCTTCCGCCAAACCACATGCAAGAATCGTGGAATGATCGGCCAACTCAATAGACATTCGTGAAGGAGTAATATTAGGAAGATTGAGCGACTTGTAGATTGCAAGTGGCATCAAGTTAATGCTAGCACCAAGATCGGCCAAGGCGAAGCATTCTTCCATGTCTTGGATTGCACAAGGGATAAAAAATTTACCGGGATCACCGACTTTTTGAGGTATGCGATTAAGATAAACCGACGAACAACTAGACTTTTGGTGTAATTTCTCCTTGTTGTTCAACATACTCTTAAAGTTAGCGGCAAATCGAGGCATCATGACCAAGGCATCGGCGAAACTCACATTAAAGTGCAAATCACGAAACATTTTCATAAAAAGCTCAAATTGATAGTTGTCGCGCTCTTGACGTTTCTCCTTCCTAAGTCTCGATGGATAGGGCAAAGGTGGTGTGGGTTGAGGCATAGTAGGCATAGCCTTTGGAATCTCGGGTTCCAATGATGGTAATGGGTCAACCGTAGGTGTGGCATGAGCGGTACTTTGTGGGCTTGAAATATGCTCCTTTTCGACCACCACCTCGGGTTCTTCCTCAATTGCTTCCTCCGTAGGAGCAATTGGTTGAGGAATTGGCTCCTTAAGTGTCTTACCACTACGTGTGGTAATCACTTTCATCTCACCCTTAGGGTTGGATATGGTGTTACTAGGAAGACCACTTGACGACGGTTTACACATTATTGCCTCAAACATAGACGAGATTTTATCTTCAAAATTAGATTGCCTCAATACGGCTTCGGTTTGCCTTTTCTCGGCCTTAAGCATCTCTTGTTTAATCTCATGTTGCCCTTGTTCCATCTTTTGTTGGTTTTGTTGCAGCCTAGTGACATTTCCTTCCATCTTGTTGGTGTGGATTTTAAGTTCATTAGCTAACTCATTTTTCAACTCTTTCTTCAAGTCGTTTTTGAACTCGGATCTTAGGCTAATTATTTCTCTTTGAATGTTGTCAAACCTAGCATCATTACCACTAGCATATTCAACAAACTCACTTGGAAGATCTTTCAATGTTTGCAAACTCTTGTTGTTATTTTGAAAATCATTTTTGTTTGAAACTTGATTATTAGCCCCTTGATTCCCATAATTTCCCTTGTTATAATTGTTCTTAAAACCAACTTGATTGTTGCGATAGTTGTTAGCATTTTGATTTGATCCAAAACCCGGTGGAGTCATTTGATTAGAGCGGGAAACTTGACCGTTTTGGTTGTAATTTCCCGTGGCCGCAAAGGCACTCGAAGTGTTACCACCGTTGGTAATGCACTCGGAGAAATCATGACCTCCACCACAATACATGCAAGAAACCTCAACCGCTTTAACCGTAGCGGGAGCACTTGGTTCACCAACTTTAAACTCAATCAAAAGTCCTTTCAACTTATCAAAAATCTTGTTTTCCAAGTTCGCCTCAATTTGGCAAGCATCGATGGTATTAGACAAAGAAGGTGAAGCCGAAGACGAAGCCTTACGAACACTAGACGTGCTACGAGGACTATACACCTTAGATCTATTTTCAATAATCACCAAAGCTTCCTTAACCGTTTTACACAAAAAATTACCACCCGCGGCGGCATTCAAATAATCCCTTTCATGATCATTAAGTCCATTGTAAAACGTGTCAATTTGATGCAAATCGGAAAAACCGTGATGAGGACATTCATGTAACATTTCCTTAAACCTATTCCAAGCCGTTGAAAAACTTTCATTAAATTCTTGTGAAAACTTTGAAATCTCGTTTTTCAAGTGCGTAGTCTTAGAGGGCGGAAAAAATTGGTTCACAAACTTAGACACGAGATCCTTCCACGTCAATATAGAATTGGGTGGCTCTTTCTCTAACCAAATTTTTGCGGGCCCCGCTAAGGAATACGGAAAAAGCATCATCTTAATCGAGTCGTTTGAAACATCCTTAAACTTGCAAGTAGCGGTAAGACGATTGAATTGGCGGATATGGTTGTGAGGATTGTCCTTCTCATCACCACGGAATTTGTTGTTTTGAATCATGGACAACAAACCCGTCTTAACCTCAAAATTCTCCGCAAGGATAGCGGGAATTACAATAGCCTCTCCATAACCCTCGGTGGGTGCTTGAAGTAACTCCATCATAGTTCGATTCGCCATGGTTGGTGCTTCTCTTACAATGGGTTCGTCAATAGGAGACTCCTCACTAGAATTGTTTGGAGTGATAGATTTGTTTTTTCGTTTACGAGCACGTCTTGCTTGATTTCGAGTTAGCATAAACGTCACATACAATGAGGGGACGAGCAAAGAAGATTCTTTTTGGTGTTTTGTATTTTTTTAATTTTTTTGTGGTTTTTGATTGTATTAACCTTTTTTTGGAACTTGGTGAAATGTATTAAGTAGACAATGAGTCCACAAATCTCCTCACTAATCAAATCTCTTGATTAACGAAGCCTCAAGGAATGAAAACGAACACGTGGAGTGAACGCCTTCGATGACTTTAGAACGATGGTGGAACACCAAATCGTTCAAGAGGGTTTAATCAAATTAAAACCAAGAAAATATATATGATACTTAGTAATACTTTGGGCGGCAAAACCCTCGATTCACTCTCACAATCAAATACTCAAAAGCAAGCGGGGAAACGAGGCGGCGCGAAGCACTTAAGAGCCTTTTTCCGTAGGATATATTTTATAATATCCGCCTTATACCCACCTTATAGTTTGTATTTTCAAGATTAAGCTTCACGAAAGTATTTATCTATTTTTGCCTTTTTCTTTGGTTTGAGATTCGAATACAATGATTGGGTAATGACCTCCCAAGTCAAGGTTGTGATTGCTCACGTATTTGGAGTACTTGTGTATTTATTGTTCTACGTATACAATATAGTAATAATATTCACACAAAAACCGAAAAACGATAATACGTATTAGTAGAGTGCTACTAATACAAATACTAATTATGGTTAGTATAAAAACAACAATGCCAAATCAAAACACAACACGCCTCCCCGGCAGCGGCGCCAAAATGATGTTGAAGTTTTAGTCAACTTACCTTTAGGAAAAAGTAAGCAACTAATAAATAGGGCAAGTAAGCACGACGATTTAAGAAAACCGTGTGTGAATGACCCAATTAAGTTCGTTCTCAAGGAGGCTAGTGTGTTATGTGTGTAATGACTTGGATTAATTTGTGATTATATTTGAGAAAAGAAAAATAGAAAAGGGATTAGAAGAGAGTGACGGTTATGAAGACGGATTAAACTAAGTCTAAAAAGGCGTACACGTAAAGTCGTAAAAACTACCAAAATTAAAATTTAACCCTAAAAATTCCTAAAAATCACCAAAAATCCTTAATAATATTCTAAGAGTTTACAAAAAATCAAAACTTGCAAAAACCTTTTAATTAATTAGATAATGACTTTTTAATGCTAATTAAAGCCCTAAAAATCAAAATTAATTATTAAAAAGCCCTAAACAAGATTTTCAAGTTTGTAAACCTCAAAAATACTCTAATTAAGCTAAAAACTATTTTTCAAAATTTTAAAACCAATTTTAACTATTTTAAATAATTAAAAACTCCTAAAATCAATTAAATCTTAAATTAATTATAACAAATAATTAAAAGACCTAAAAAATATTTGGAAAATTGCAAAAATCCTAATTAAGTATTTAGAACCTAGGAAAAATATAAAAACCTAGAAAATCAGACTTTTAATTTTTAATAATAAAATAATATTAAAATAATATTAAAAATCCAAAAATTATAAAAAATTCTAAAAACTTGCAAACTAGCTTAATTTAACCTAAATAACTCAGAAATGAAAGTGAAATTACCTAAATACCCCTATTGGGCCTAGAAAATGGGCCAAACCCTAAACAGTCCCTTATTGGGCTCAATTAAGGCCCAATAAGAAAAAGTGCTCAAAATAAGCTCAAAAAGCACAGGTTGACTCAAAATTTGATTTTAAACAACTTTTTCCAAAGGCCCAAAAGCTGAAAATGTGAAATAAGCTAACTTATAATAAGCAGCTTATTCTTAATGGGCTTTTTGGCCCATTAAGCTATAAGCTGTTGCCATAAGCTAAAATTTAACACACAACCTTCTTTTGACCTAACAAAGACTTCTGTAAAAAGAAATTTCAAATAAGACCACTCAATAAGCCAGAAACAAGTCAACAACTTATTCACAAAACGACAAAATAGTCGTTTTTATGATCTAGACCACCTCAGAAGCTGATTCAAGTTGCAAAATGTTTCTTTTGACAAAACTAAGCTTAAAAACCAAAGAACTTTCAAATAAGCACACTCAATAAGCTGGAAAATCAAATAAGCACTTATCTTAAAAGTCAAACAAGTTGGTTTTCTAGTGAAAAGTCAAAGTCAAAGTCAAAGTCTGATAAGCTCCAGTTCACTTAAATGGGTCAAATAATGAAGATCTATTACAAAAAATAAGTTGTTGCAAGTCAGAATAAGCTAGAATAGCTTATTGATAAGCTGATGATAAAATTGCACTAGCAGGGGCTAGTTTTGGATGATGAGCAGTGGGAACTTTTCCCACTGCTTGACTATTTTGACTTGTTGTCTTTAGTGACTTTTTCTTGGATTCAGCTTTCACAAAGGCACCCAATTGATCTTTGGATCAAAAGGAGTCAATAACAAGCAAAATAACACAATCACAAACAGCCAATTGATACAGTTTAATCCATTTATCACCAGATATAGCACAAACATGAACAATGAGCAGTTTAGCATTCAAGAGCAATTTTAGCACAAATCAGCCAACCAAATTCAACCAAATGCACACACAAGCTATAATAAACTCCAATAAGCAAGTCTAAACAGGTTTCATGCACTGGTTCAAGGAATTAAGCAAGATCCAAGCTATCAAAGTTACTGATGAACACTACACATGCAGATTTATACTTTTGCTGATGTATTTGACACACAAGCCAATTTCAACACCTCAAATCTTTCAAACAGGTTATGTTAACTTTGTTTAAACCACTTTTATCCCTAAGCATGCATACACACTAAGTGTTCCCAAAATCCTAGGTCAAAACAAGCAGAAACAAGGTCTTAATAGCAGATTGATCAATTCAAGTGTTCAAACCCAATAACTTGCAGCAAAACACTCTCAAACAAAGGTATATCAGATACAAAGCATAAACAACACTTTCCCTTAACACAAAATCAGATTACAAGCATAATTCAGTAGACCCAAACACCCCTTTAACTTTTTCAAATCAAGATTTTCAAAAGCAAAACAAGATTTCAGGCCAACCAAGCATCAATTAACACTCTAACAAGTCTAAATAACAGATTCAAGCAAGAACAAGCCACAAAATTCACAAGAACAACAGTTTCATACAAATATCACCAAAAATCACAATTTATGCAGATTTGGAGATTAAGTAAGCAAACCTCATGGATGTACATCCACACCCACGAATTTTGAGCTTATGTGCTAGCAAGAACAAGCACAAGCTTCCACAAAAGCCTGCTAAGATTCAACAAGGGTTAAGCACAATAACATGAAAAATCAGAAACTTGGAAAAATCTTGATTGATGCAAACTTGTTACCCCACACTTGATTATCCCCAAGTTATAAGCCTCACCACACCTTAACCAACTCAGTTAGGATGCTATGATCAGCCCTATAGCCCAAGAATTCCAAGATTGGAACAAGACTTAGCAAAATATCAAGAAAATGAGGAAAATATGCAAACTTGTGCACACTCCTCTTTTGAAAACAGGTTTTTAACTTCAAAAGCAGTAACTAAGAACAATAAACAACAGAATAAAGATGGCACTTGGTCTTTCTTCAAATCACTTAACTCAAATTCATAAAACTGAAAAAGGATTTACAAGTGTTTGAACAAAGGAAAAACCAAAAGCAAACGTAAATGAGAGACCTAGATGCCTTTATATAGGCTACAAGTGAACTAGTTAAGCAAGAAAAAACGTAAACCCTAATGTGTAGAAGTCCCCATTTTTCCCTTGCAGCTTTGGCATCTTTTGAAGATCATGTGACTCTTCTTGGCTTGTAGCATGAGTTGGCAAGTGAAAAAGTGATCCAAGGGCTTGTAACAAGCTTAGGATGTAAGCACAATTGTGGGACGTTGGATGACTGGCTCTTCTTTGTCTTCTTCCTCTTAGACGTAGCAGGGGAGGTCCCATGTAGCATGTGGGTTGGTGGGGTGTCATGTTTAAGGTTTGGGATGTGTTTATGGGATGGTTAATCATAAATCTGGAAACAATTAGGGCTTAATTACAAGTAATTAAGGAATGCCTAATTTTATCAAGAACATGAAGAACAGGTTGTTTGATTTGTTTTGAAGTTTAAAAGGGGTGTTTAGCGCGTGATTTAATATTAATTAACTTATTTGAAAAGTTAGTTAATATAAACGGTGAGTGGGAAATGAGGTGGAGAAATGGTGGGTTTTGATTGGTTGTGAAGATTGAGTGGGATACGTGTCACCCATTGGTTGGTCTAGGTAATAATACTTGTCTGCCAGATTTAACCCCTCACTTCCTTTCTTCTTGTCACTTGCAAACAAAATTATATCAGCGCCCATTTAAGCCTTATCAACTTTGGACTTTTGTCATTTTTGGCCCATAAACTTTTGTAACATGAATTCAGGGGTATTTCTTGCCATATTTGAATTCTTCAAGGGCTGGTTTGGTAATTTCTTCAATGATAATGGTCTAGACTTGTATAATTGTCATTTTGGAGGACTGAATTTGCCAAGTCTTGATATATGAGGGACCATTTTTGCCAATTGTTGAAAGTTGAGGGTCCTTTTTGTAATTTTGGATTTTTCAAAGGACCAAACTTGTCATTTCTTGTACTTTGAAGGGCTTCATGATATATTTGGCTTTGTGGATGATATTGGTTGACAATTTAGCTTTGTTGAGGGGCTAAACTTGCCAATTCTTCAAAGTTAAGGGCCCTTTTGGTAATTTTGACAAACTTTAGGGACCAAACTTGTAATTATGAGGATACAAGGGTATAAAGTGTCAATTCTTCATAATTGGAGGACCCTTCTTCATAATTCTTCAAATCTTCAAGGGTTGATCTTGGGAAAGTCTTCACTAGGGCTTGGTTCATTGTGCGGCTTCGTTTCCCGTGTTCGTTTTTGCATGATTCTTGTGATCTTTTGTCATTATCTCAATATCCGTACCTAAAATACACAAGCAACAAACACAAGCATATATTTGGGTATTTTGATGATATTTAATGCATTTTAAGCCCTATTTGGAAGATGAGACTATGTATAAAAGCAGTCTCATCATGTCGCCACTCATGTTATTATATATATACAAATACTCACATTCTATGTTTTAACAAGGGCTAATGACATAAATGATACATCCGCGTGACTAGATTAATTTGTTAATCACATGTCAAAGAGTAACAAAAAGTTTAAGAATCATATTTGAAGTATTTGGTGTTCGATTGTGCTGAAATATTCCTCGAAAACTACTTCCAAATTAGGCATGGCGCGCATTTAACTCCAAATCGTTCTGGCTACTGATTTCTATGAACAAAAACGCCAAGAAAATATTGAACAAACTATCATACATCTCAGATTACAACCCATACTTCTAGCCAAAACAATAAAATCGAGAACCGCTATGGCCAAACCAATTCTAGGGACTATTCTACACAAGTCACCTCTTCTCATCACCAATAAGCATAAATAAGCCTAAAAATCTTTAAAAAAAAGCATACAAACAAAAATAAGCATAAAAATAAGCCTAAAATCATAAAAATAAGCCTAATTAACAACCAGTAAATTAAAGCTATTAATAACAAAAATAAGCCAAAAAATCTTTAAAAAAAAAGCACAAAAACAGAAATTAGCATAAAAATAAGCAATATAAACTAAAAAATAAGCATAAAACAATTAAAAATAAAAATGAAAAGTGTTAGGGTTTCAATCGGAAATGGAGTTTAAAGCAATATAAACTTGATTACCAGGAGCCAAGACGCCATCTTTAGGAATAGAAGCCATCTCTGATCGATTCTTAGGGTTTCAATCGGAAATGGAGTTTAAATCGTTATCGGAGATCGATTGGAGAGTGATTGGGGGTGACGGAGATGATTGGGGGTGGTGGTGGTGGCGGCGGAGATATTGGAGATCGATTGGAGAGTGATTGGGGGTGGCGGAGATGATTGGGGGTGGTGGTGGTGGCGGCGGAGATGATTGGGGGTGGTGGTGGCGGAGATGATTGGGGGTGGTGATGTGTGTAAAATAAGGGTTAAGAGGAACGGGGAATGGAAGTGTGTGTAAAATAAGGGTTAAGGGGAACGGGGAGTGGAAGTATACAGGTATACGGTTTTTTTTATTCATTTAATCTGGACCGTTGGATGTAATTAAAATGAATGGCTAAGATGAGTCCATTGGAACTTTGCTAAAAAGTTGGACTATGTTGAACTTTTGGCTAGTATATATAGTAGTTGAAGACGATCGCCGACGATAGATGATGCCCGGTAAACACGATAACCGCAACCTAGCAAATAAGGTGCGTACGTTAATAATCTCAAAAATCAATTAAAATGTATACTTAGAAAAATTTGACAACTTTGACTTTTTGGTCAACTTTGACCTTCGGGTCTGACCCGATAAATTGACCCACTAAATAACATATTCGTGATTCAAGACTTAAGCTTTTTGATGCAAAACGACGTTTCGGACAACTTTCCAGTTATACCCGAGACGTGAAACTTAATAGAAACTGTCCAAAATACACATGCAAGTTCTATGTAAAATTACAATTTTACCCCTAAACATCTCAGATTTTACTATTAACTTTTACCCTATCATTACTCGTTTTCAGGTCTGATTTCTACACGGTAAACGTAAAACATCATTCTGAACAACTTTCGTGTTTCGACCGAAGGCCGAAACGGACCAGAAATGACAGATTTACCCCTCGCATCATATCTGTTAAAGATGACGGTTTTTAGAAAATGCATATTTATTTTTTAAGTTTTTCCCAGTTTAGATTCGTTTTCAGAACTGGTTTCCAAGCAGTAGAAGTAAAACGACATTTTAAACAACTTTTTAGTTTTACACAAAAGCTGAAACGAACCAGATCTGGACGATTTTGCCCTTTTTCGGATCTGTATCACATAGTGTGCGGGAAATAATTAGATAAATTTTCAGAATTTCAAACATGCGTAACTTTTAGCTCGTTTGGAGTTAGAAGCTCTACTTGGTATAAAATCGAAGCTCTCGAAATTATCTACAACATGATCCCATAATATCAACCTATACTCAGACTTAAGACCTCTGAAAATAGCCTTAAACCCACGGCTAAAAATTAAATATTTGAAAAACATGTAAAAATTAATTTTTCAACATAATTTATCCATTTCCAATCAACTAAAAATCATCCTAATCAAACACTAATAACCCTAGACCACTTGCATGTCCAAATCTTACTAAATCCATATCAAAAAACATTACATGCAAGCATCTCCACTTTTAATATAGTAAAAATAACACTTGTTTACAACTATAAAATAGATCAAAACAAGATGATCTTTCAAGAAAAATCATTTTAAGAAAAGTTCATGTATGTTGTAAATTTTTATACCAAAATGACCCAAATCATATTACAAACATGAGACTTACTTTAGTTTTTAAGGATTCAAGCTAGAAATTTGAATCCAAAGGTGTTTTGGTTTGAGGGTGTCACGAAAAAAAACAAAACAAAGGAGAGAAGAAAAAAATAATTTGCTTGTGGTTTTTATATGTTTTTAATTAGTAGAAGTTGATCAAAATTTATAAAATCAAAAGAAATGTAATGCATGTAAAATTTTAACAAAGATCATAGATCAAATACAATTTTTTAACATTAAAACATGATGATCTTACCTAGATCATCACATGCATGATGATTTAAACATAGATCTACCATGGAAATTATAAAATCTTGAAAATGTAATGCATGTAGGAGATTTTCATACCAATGTGTAGATCTCGAAATTTCCAAGATGGGTCTTTGATTTGTTTTTGAAGATTAAAGCTTGATCATCAAAAATTTGATGATCTTTGTGTTGGAAGCTCACGGCAAAATAAGAAAAGAAAAGGATGAGAGAGAGTTTTTCTGTTGGTGAGTTGTATGTGTGTGTAAAATGAAAGAAAATTTCCTTTTATATGGTGGGTGAAGGGTAATTCTTGCAATTTGAGCATTCTTTTGGACTAAAAGACAATTAACTATTTTATTTTCTTGCAATTTGAGCATTCTTTTGGACTAAAAGACAATTAACTATTTTATAGGGTAGAAAATGACTATTAGTCAATTTAAAATTATTTACGAGGCTCGGGTTTCATAGCAATACTTTTTAAAAGTTTAAACGCACACGAAAAATAATTATATAACGACCCAATACATAATTAAAATGATATCGTCAAACATATTAAATATCGAAACGATCGATAATAAAATATAAAATTTTGGGCATCCGTCGGTATCGCGATCAATAGTAGTCCTCGTCATTCGTCAAAATATTAAAATAAAATATTCAATATAGGTTTCAACTTAAACCGTAAAACATAATAGTATTTAACGTTATGAAATACTAAAAAAACATTAGTAAGATAGAATTAAATAACGACCTTATTTTTACGAGTTTTACACATACTTTCCTAATGAGCATGATTATCCTCCTTTGGACTTTGATTATGGTCTCTACCCTCCTTCGGATGTTATGAAACCCGTTTCAAAGGGGAAGAAACCATACGACACCAACATCCGTAGTACCTATGTCTTGACACCTCTCTTTCCACCTTCTTCTGATGAGATTGAGCTGTTTATGGGCGAATCTTCAAGGTCTACTGAGTGTCATTCTTATTTTCCCCTAAAGGAAAAGGTGTTCGATTCGGGTATCACAAATGTTGAGCTATCTCAGTATCCATCTGATGAAATAAAAGGAAAAACTTTTGGAAACAATGGAGCTATGCTTTCACTTCATCATTTCTTCTACCACCGTGCTCTACTTTTGGTAAAGGGAACCTCGCCTACTCTACTTTGGCTTGTGTTGTTCACCTTAGGCTTATGCTACATGTTGGATGAGAACCATGTATTTGACCCCGGCGGATGTTATTTAAGGTCTTCCATGTGATTCTTACCATAGTACTCAAGGTCGAGTCAGGCTCACGACTCGGTGAACATAAACAAGCGCTTCTTGGGAGGCAACCCGAGTATCTATACTTTTTATCTGCTTTTATAATAAGTGTAGGGGAGAGACCCTAGTATGTGTTTGTTGTTTTCTTTCTTATGATGTGCAGGGATTCGAGCTTTCAAAGTTCCACTTTTGATGACTTTTGACGACCCGTGATTCCGTGTACCCGTCTTCTCGGTTCTTCATAAACTCTTTTGATTCACTATTTTATATTCTTTAATATTGAAATAGGAATCACTTTATTTGTCTCTTCCTTAGCAAGATTTAAACAAACGTGCACAATGTCCTAAGTGTAGGGGAGTTTACTCCCACATGCTAATGTTTATCTTAAGTGCAGGGGGATTTTTATCGAAGTTAAGTGGGCTTTTCCATAAATTTGTCCTCATTTTAATCGGAAAATTGTTTTTTCGACATTTTTCAAAATTTTTGATCTAATTTTGGCCTAGTAGTAATTTCCTTTGTTATTGTTATTTTCTTACATTGCTTGAATAAATTTTAATAAAATGGTTTTAAAGAGTTTAGATGTCTTTGATATATTAGGACTATTATGAATCATTTTACTCTACCCGAATTTACTTATCTAAGTTTACTCTAGCTAGTATCCTTAACGTGTTTATATCAAGTTTTGCTAGACTTTTATATAGGGAACTTTAAAACGTGAAAGTCTTAACTCATACGGGTTTAAGAAAAAGTTCTTTTCGCAAGTTCCTATAATTGATCCTAGAAAGTCGTTTATCAAGGGAACTTTAAAATGCAAATTCTAAACTTGAAAAAGTCTAAGAAGTTACAAGACCCTATAGATGACTTGAAACACCAAAACTTTGATTTAATAGGCTAAGCTTCCACGAGTCTCATTCCTTGAGATTTTAAATTGTGGAGAACGAGAGATGATAGAGTCAATTATAAGTTTTGTATTCTTTCATTAATTTATGTGAGTTAATTATGAGCTTTTTCTCCCATCGCTTGTTAATAAATAATTGCAATAAATAATGTCGTACGATTTGAATAGTTACTTAGCTTCTAGCACAAGATCGTTTAAAAGTTGCTCGGTATTAATAAGAGTTCATAGCCAAGGCACAACCTATTGAAGCGGGATGCGAAGATTGACGAGTCCGAAAAGGCCCTAACAAGCCATGAGGGCTACGTTTTGTTGCAAAAGATCCAAAGTGATGTGAAGAATCATTAATCAAAAATCAATATCAAGGATCGAGACACACGACGAAAAGCACAAAACTCCCAAAAGATCATGGAGAAGTCTATCCGAAAAGATCCTAACAAGGTATGAGGATAAATAGATCCAAGTCCTAAAAGGATTCGGATCGTTGTATATCAAAATCCCAAATAAATATTGGAGAAAATGAAGAAGTCATTGTTTAAGAACGTCTCTCAAGATTCGAAGTTTGAAGTTAATGTCAAATATCGATCCGAGAAAGGTCTCAAATCGTGAAACGAGTTATGCCAAGATATGAACTTTATGAGGTTTCGAGAAGCAGTTTTAAAAGATTTTGTCCTTTAGCTAACTATTGATTAAATCATCCTACTTTATTTTCGGCCTTAATAAACTATCAAAATAAGTCAAAAATGTATCATCGTGATCATTCAAGACAAAAATAAAATATAAGAGATACACCTAGGAATAAGGGGGTCTAAGTAAATAATTGAGCCACATGAGTAAGTGTTAGCTTTACTAAATTATAATGACAATGATCTCGTTATTAATCTTGGTATGGGGAACGTGAAACTTGAGGGTGATAAACATTCTTGACACCAAAAGCCCTAATAAGTCTTAGATTTCTTTACTAGTTTCTTCATTCAAGCATTTTGTAATTTTCTATCTTTTTAGTTTCCTTAGTGTCTAGTATTTAACAAAGGCCAAGGTGGGTTAATTATGATGTAGAATGTAAATCTTTCTTTGTAACTAATGCATTGCATGAGGGCATTGCAACGGTCAAGTGTAGGGGATTTAATAAGTGTGAAAACACTTATCCTTTTACCACTTTATTATAATAAAAGCAAGACCAAAACGTGTATTTCATGTCGTAAATGTCTGAATTATGCGTGGTTTGTGTTTTTATTGTGTTTTAGGATCAAAATATGAAAAAAGAAGAAAACATGGGCTTCCACGGGCTTTTATCGAAGAAAAAGACAAAAGACGAAGTCAAAAGATCAAGAGTGCAAAAAGAACGGAAGTCAAAGGCCTATTCTGAAGATTTATCAAAGAAAAATTCTAAAGACGGAAGTTTAACGAAGTCGAAGAACCAAGTCTAATAAGAGAAGAAAATTAGAAGACAAGTTCATTTTATCATTCAAAAAATCCCGAGACAAAGTCGAGAAAGACGAAGAAATTAAAAGACGAAAAGACAAAGAGAAAGAGAGAAGCATCAACACCCTTCCCCTCCTCCTATAAATACCCTCCTAATCCTTCATTAGGAGGTGTTAGATTTGTTAGTTAGATAGTTAGATAGTTTTATTAAGTTGTAGGAGTAGATTAAATTACTTTCTCTCTCTAGATTTCTCTTTCAAAGTTTTCTTAATCTTTCATCTTAATCTTGTATTTGAATCTTTATCTTATTTATTAATTCAAGCTTATTAAGTATAATCTCATTCTTACTTTCTTAATCTTAATCTTGTGGTGATTTGATTAATCATGTAGTTTGCTTAGTCATGTTGATTGTTTGATTGAATTGCTTATGTGATTGTTCTTATTGATTTGGTGTGTTTGATGTTTTAGCTTATTGTGCTTTTTGATTAATTAGTGTTTAGCTTATTTTTAATAAAGTGGTGTTAATAGTTTAAACTTTTAAAGTTGATTTTTAATATTTTAATTATTAGTGTTTTTAAAGTTTTTAATTTGTGGCTTATTAGCTTTTTCTTAAAATTAGTTTGGTTTAAGTTCTGGTTAAGTGCTTATTTGGTTTTAGCTGATTTTTATATAATCCAGATTTTTAAAACCCTTATTCCGACTTATGTTTCAACTTTTATTCAGAATTATATAAAAGTCATTATTCCGAACTACATACAAGTTAAGCATTCCGAATTAGGATATAGTTTAGTTATTCCGAATTAAATATTAACCTAGGATTCCGGAGTACCCCATATACATATTCCAGATTACTAGCGAATAACACATTCCGGATTAGGTGTTTTCATGTTATTCCGGATTGTGTAGAGTATAGTTATTCTGAATTATGTAGAGTACTCAAATTCCGGATAATGTCTAGATCCATTTATTCCGGATTACTTATCATTTGATTATTCTGGATTATATTAGAATTTCTAGGATTCCGAATTGAGTATAGGATCTAGTTATTCCGGATTACGTTGATGTCTTACATTTCGGATAGTGTGCAAATACATTGATTCCGGATTGTGTGTGTTTTGGTTTATTCCGACTTAGGTCAAGATTTAATTTCCCGAATTGTTTTATTTTTAAACTTTTAATTTTCCCGCCATTTTTCTTAAGTTTAATTTTCAAAGTGTTTTGTCCTAGTTTAATTTCAAGTTTACTTTTTTTATAAAGTTTTAATTTTTCAAATATACTTTTAATTAAGTTTTAAACTTGCTTTATTTCTTTTATATTTTGTCATTTACTTTCAAAGTTTTAATTTTAATTAATATAGCTCAACGACATTTGCTTTTTACACGAAGAACAACTGAGTCGCACGTTTAACCTTTTTCAATTCGAATCGATTCGAGACGATTTTCATCACCTTTAATAAAATCTAGATATTAGGGGACATTATAAGGTGATAGTATTTTAAGATCATAGTGCCTTAAGACATTTGCTTAGGTGGATTCTGCTTTTACAGGACTTTAATCTAGAAATCCGGGATAAAAAAGGGTCAGAAAATGTGGTTGCCGACCATTTGTCTAGAATTATCCCTCCGCCGTTAAACCCTTCTGACCTGATTAAGGAAAGCTTTCCGGATGAAAGGTTGTTTGAGTTTTCTAAGGTTCCTTGGTACGCAAATATAGTCAATTACCTTGCAGTTAAAAAGCTTACGGAGTTTGGTCCAAGCAACAAAGAAAATACTTCTTCTCCCAGTTGAAGCATTATTTTTTGGAGGATCCGGAGATCTATAAGGTGTGTGTTGACCAAGTTGTTAGGAGATGTGTTCTCTACCATGAGCATATGGACATATTGGCCCATTGCCATTCTTATGCATGTGGTGGACACTTTGGTGCTACGAAAACTGGGCATAAAGTCCTACAAAGCGGTTTCTTTTGGCCGACTATCTTCAAGGATGCCTAGTCTTTTGTAAAAGCATGTATTCGTTGCCAACAAGTTGGAGGGTTTTAAAGGCGGAATCAAATGACTATGAATCCCATACTTGTTGTTGAGATCTTTGACGTGTGGGGTATTGATTTTATGGGACCATTCCCCACTTCTCTCGGCAATGTGTACATTTTAGTAGCAGTTGATTATGTGTCTAAGTGGGTAGAGGCTCAGGCTACTAGAACCAATGACCATAGTATAGTTCTTAAGTTTGTTAAGAAGAATATATTTGCTAGACAAGGAATTCCTAAGGCTATCATTAGTGATGGGGTTCCCACTTTAAGAACTTTAGATTTGGGAAATTATTGAAACACTCTAGAGTTAATCATAGGATACCTACCCCTTATCACCCACAGACTAGTGGACAAGTTGAAGTATCTAATAGGGAGATTAAGCGAATTTTAGGAAAGACCATTCGGGGTAATAGGAAAGATAGGTCCTTGAGGTTAGATGATGCCTTGTGGGCATATAGGACGGCTTTTAAGACTCCTATTGGTATGTCACCGTATAAGTTGGTATATGGCAAGGCGTGTCATTTACCGGTTGAGATAGAGCATAGGGCTGAATGGGCGATTAAGACCGTTAATCTGGATTTAGAGAAACCAGGTAGTTCTAGGAAACTTCAATTATCTGAACTAGGCGAGATTAGACGTGATGCTTATGAGAGTTCTAGGATTTATAAGGAGAAAACCAAAGCTTTTCATGAACGACACATCACCAAGAAAGCTTTCTTGGTTGGTCAAAAAGTTTTGTTATTCAATGCTAGAGTTAAGCTTTTTCCAGGAAAGTTGAGAAGTAAAGGGACGGGTCCATACATTATGACTCAAGTCTCTGCACACGGAGCTATTGAAATAAAAAATATGATGGGTGGAGAGCCTTTTAAAGTTAATGGACGTCGTTTGAAGCCGTATGTTGAGTTGGAGAGTGATCAGATGGAAACGGTTGAGCTGGTTTACTTGGAACCACTCCAACCGTCTCAATAACTCATACGAGTTATGTCTGGTTGAAGACGGTAAACTTAGCGCTTCGCGGGAGGAAAGCCGTGGTTTGTGGTTTGTAGTGTGTGTATTTTGTTTTTTAATTTCTTATCTTATTTTTGTGTGTATTTAAAACTTTGTTGGTATGTTCACTACAAATCATCATGAGACAAAACTCGTCCAATCGGGCTACCGAGTGGTTTAAAGGATTGTTGCATACGCTATATGCAACTGTGATTCCTACGAAAGTGAGTTAGGTATTTGTTTTTGTGTGAGTTTGTCAAATTGATTTTTAACCAAAATTTCAATTTAAAGTTTTTTCATTAGGGACAATGCAATGCTTTAAGTTGAGGGGGGTGGCACATGTGTTACATGTTTTTGTGTGAAATTTTGGTAAAAATGGGTTAAGATGTGATTTTTGGGAAAAACTGAAAATTTTAAAAAAAATTTAATCACATTATAAGAGTCCTGTGATAATTATATGTGGAATTTTATTCTACATATACATTTGTTGAGTGTTTGCAGATTCTGAAGGTTAGCTTGCAGATAATTTATTGGAGTAAGCTAGAGGATTTGGCCATAATTATCAGGTCCACCCGATTCCATTGTATAATATGGTTATTAAATTGATTTGATTGTTTGCATGTAGTTAGGTATATGTATAATTTAGATTATCAAACCACAGCGGTTGAATTTCCCTTTACTTACCTTTGCTTAGATCGAGTAGAAAGTTTGAATAAATAATATGAAATATAGTAATGTAATGGTTGGGTTAGGACACTTAGAATTGATCTAATTCGGCTCGCCGCCCGCCCACGGTGGCCTTAGAAAAGAGTTGGAGAACTTTTATAATTATTGGTGGTAGTCATATGTTGGGCTTGCCTATCTGATTCGTCACCCGTGCAAGGTGATACTTTTGTTGTTAGCATGGGTCATATGCCAATTTTTATGATGGATAGCATTGCACTTAGCTGAGACAATTTTATGTGAAATAACCCAATCCTTGTATTATTGTAATGAAATTAGGAAGATTAGTTTAATTTAGTGCATTGTATAATTATACTATGTGGTAGATAACTCCATCATGTGATGTACCAGTAGGCGCAAAGAATAATTGTTCCCATTTAATTAAAACGGACTAAATTAACCGGTTCCCATGTTCCAATGTGTCTTAGTATGCACCTATAGGATAAATATTCATTTTTCTAAATGATTGGTCTTTATATCAACCTTAAAAGGAGTGTATAAAGCGTTCGGGATGACTTGTATAAGAAACAGTCCCAAATGGGTAAAAAAAAAGAGCTTATGTACGATGTGAAAAAAAAGTAAAAAAAATGATGAAAAAAAAAGATGGTGAAAGTATATAAGTTAAAGTATGTTGGCTTATGATGTGCTCTTATGGTATAAAAACTCCAATGTTATAAAAGGTGTAAGATATTCTCACCTCTTGTTTTCGATTAATGTTTAGATTGATTATAGGTGTGCATTAGGTAAGTTGGACACATGGTTAATTAATGAAACATAAAGTAAATGCAATATATGGGAATGGTTATGCTAAGTGTTTAAGAAGAACAAAAATATTGGTAATCATCTTGGATTATTTTTCATGTAGGGTGGTTATTAGTGTACTAGGTTGAATTTGATCTTTTTGATGGAATTTCAATGATATGATGAAAAATTATAAAATTAACATGCTTGTATATTTTTATTTTATTTTTTACTCTGAGACAGAGTAGAGGTTAAGTTTGAGGAGGTTTGATTGGTGTATTTTGCATACACCTAATAGCATGTTAATTTAGCATAATTATATATTTATTTTTCGTTATACATGTACTTTTAATATGTTTTGTGATTATGTAGATTACGAGCGAAATGGAATAAAATGGCCGCTTAATTAATTTTTTGGAGAAAAGACATTGTGAGCACCGATAAATGAAGAAAAAATAATGAAGAAAAAATATTTGAGCGCGTCGTAATATTTTTGGTCATCTTTTATTTGTTCGGGCTTCGTTTGAGCAATTCTTGGTGTTGGGTTATTTTTAATTGTGTCAAAGTTATTATATCCCAAAAGAATAAAAAAAAATAATTAACATGGGGGCCCATTTACTAGTATAACCAACATAGTTTTATATATAAAGAAAAAGAAGATTCAGATAGAGAATATACGAAGAAGAAAAAAGACGATTGGTGTTGGGGGATTTCTTTTTCCAGCCGAGTACAAGCCAATCAAAAATAAAAAAAAGAAAAAAAAGGTGTTGATCCCACATCCATTCATATAGCCGCATATTGAAGGAAGAAAAAAAAGAGATTTTCTATTATTCAATTAAGAAGATGTTGAGACAGTGGGTCAGGTACACCGCGATGTCCGACTAATTTTGTTGTAATTCCTTCCGGTAACCTTATTTATGGTTTGATCATTACTTTTGGATTATCATATTTATTTTACATTGGTTTATAATTTATTTATAAATTATATTATTTTGTTTGGTATTATGTTTATTTATTTGTGCCAGACAATTTATTATTAGTTAACGATTCATACTTATTTTATTTAATAAAAAAATATGGTCGTATAATAAATATCAGTTGTACCTAAATAAATTATTAAAATATAACTATTCGTTGGATTAATATAAGATTTATTATCGCGAGTCACTGACAAACATAATAAATGCTGACATTAATTCATTCATATTTAGTCGAAATAATCTTTGTAAATGAACTAAAAAGTTTCGATAATCCATAAGTTTGATTAACCATAAATATTAGGAGCTGGAAGAGATTGCATTTTTTTTTAATTGTTTGCATCCTTATTATTTTTTTAGCTTTATTATTAGTTTAAATAAGTATTTTAATTTTTAATCAATATTTTTATTATTAAAAGTATTTTAGTGAATTAGATTTCAAAAGAAAAACTTTTATTGATCAGTGATCACCCCAAAACATAAACTAAAACCACATATTCCTCATGGATTCGATACCCACTTACCCTATCTAGTATAAGGTAATTAGATTATTTTTAACCGGCACTTTGACGCTTAAGCAGTGGTTGTTTCTTGTGATCGGCCGCAACACCAAACACCCTAACGGGGGCTGTTTGGTTAAAACAGTGGGACCGACAGCCTTAAGGCTCTCGGTGGGAACTTTGGCCGAGCAGGGGGAAATGTAGGGGTGAGCATGGGGCGGTTTGGGGTGGTTTTATGCTAAAACCAAAAACCAAACTGCAAACTTCGGTTTTTTTATATCGCAAACCATTTGATTTCGGTTTTTTCGGTTTTGTTTTTTGGTGTTTTCCATTGTAGCGATCGGTTTCGGTTTTTATTTCTGTTTTTTTTTCTCTTTTCAATTTGTGCATTAGGTTTCCTATTTACTAAAAACTGCATCAATTGTCAATTACTTTCGACACAAATTAAAGTCATCATAATTGCAAGTTACAACGTTAATAATAGTTTCAATCAGTTACAGACACTATAAAAATAGCAAAATTAGCTCGAATTATATAAAACCAAAATCATAATGAAAATGCTTATATGAAAACCACAAATCTAACAAAGTTTAAGTGAAAAAATATAATCAATTATTTTAATATCTTTTACAAATGTAAATATTTTTTTTAAAATGAAACAACTAAGAATATTAGAAATATCACATGTATAACTATTTAAAGATATAAAAATATATTAATTTTGTATACCTAAGTGGGGCGGGGTGGTTTTTCGGTTTGAGTTTATACATGTAACCAAAAACCGCCCCAAACATTCGGTTTTCAAAAAAGTGAAAACCATCACTTTGGTTTTTCGATTGGGGAGGGTTTTTTGGTGCGGTTTTTTTTCGGTTTTTTGGGGTTTGGTTCGGTTTTTTGGTTTCATGCTCACACCTAAGGAAAAGGCAGCAGCCGGGGGCTGCGTTGGTCTGGCGGCGGCAACCACAACCTTGCGGCTGTGGTGGTTGCTGGTGGTTCGAGCCAACGCCGAGACCCCATGGTCTCGGTGTGGCTTCGGTTTGGTGCTCGGGTACACATGAAAATACACAAGGGGGTATTTGGATAATTTTTTGCTAAATTAAACAAAGGTTAATTTAATTATTAATAAATTATGTTATATTAATAAAATTAATTTGGACTTAGGATATAATTATTTTGTATAATTATCATGACATTAAACATGGTCCTATTAATTAAAATTAAGTTATGTTATAATAATTATTAATATAATTATTTCATGGGATAAGTACATGCTACATTTAAAAATTAAATTAAAAACTTAGCTTAATTAGTTAATTACATTTTAATCATGGTTTAATTAAATTAATACTATACTTTAATTTAATTATACAATTATCAGTTAAGGTAAAGTTTTATTAATATAAATCATGTTATTATTATTAATTAATAATTATTTATAAACCATGTATTATATTAATTAATAATCATTATTGTAGAAACTATAAGGGGGGGGGGGTGAATAGTTTCTCATTAAGTTTTCAAAACATTTCGCAAAACTCACTGCCCGCGGTTCCTTAAACAAGGCCACGGTTCGTTATAAATAAAGAACCACGGGTACTTTAATGAACCGCCGACAGTGGTTGCAAACCATTCATACATGTTAAAATTAATAATCCTTTGTATCAAATTCCTTATCAAGTTTGACTAAGTATGAGATGTGTAAGTGAAAGATATATACTACAAGTAAGTAAACACACAAGCACAACAAATCAAGAGTACATCAAGCAATAATCTAAACACTAAGCACACACGTACTAAGCCTTAGCTTTTCTGCAACTAAGATGTTTAGACTAAGGGTTGCACACTTGACCATAATCTAAACATGAAGAACACACGAACTAAACCTTAGCTTTTCCGCAACTTAGATGTCCAGATTATGTGATGCACACAACACAAAACAACACATAAATGCATCAATAGAAGTAAGGACATAAATGCAAAAGGAAAGTACCGACACGATGATTTATAGTGGTTCGGTCACGCAACTCCTCTTCGCCCTACTCCACTCCTCGAGTACCCAACTCGAGAGTTACTTCACTAATCAACAAGTTCCTTTCAAGGCGGAGAAAACCATACACGTCGCTTACAAAATTTCCGACACTAAGGTAGATGTCGAGTCCTAATCTTAGGTAGGACCAATCTACACAACGTTTCCTACTTCACCATTTTACGACACAATGCTAGATGTCGACTTCTAATCGAAAGATAGAACCAATCTTCACAACGTTGCCTACTTCACCATTTTCCAATACAAGGCTAGATGTCGAGTTCTAATCGAAAGATAGAACCAATCTTCACGACTCGTCACTTTATAGTTTAGTGAGAACTAACACACAACTCTTACAACTCAATAACACATATCCAAGTATACACATGTAACTTGGATCTACACAACTCAAATCCAAGTATACACATTTACAATGGATTTACACAAGACTAATCCAAGTATTTACAAATAAATTGGATTAACACAACACTAATCTGAGTATACACAAATACATTGGATCTACACAACTCTAACCCAAGTATACACTTATACATTGGATCTACACAAGATTGATCCAAGTGTACACATATACATTGGATCTACACAAGACACAAATAAAAATGATAAACATGACTAGATCTAAGAAAGAATGATCTTCATCAAGACTTCATCGTTAATCACATCACAAATGTGTGAGTGATCTTCTCTGTGCACTCAAGAGGATGAGAGGATTGAAGTAAAGAATCACATCTTAAAACAAGATTAATCTAAACTAACTAATCAAGGAGTTTAAAGATGTTTTTGAAGAAATTGTGCAAAAAGGGTTGAAAGAAAAGCTGGAAATGATCCACTATTTATAGAGAAAGAGTGCAACGGCTATAAAAACTCACGGTTCCTTAATTTTACCCGCGGTTCCTTATCAATAAAGAACCGCGGTTCCATTTAAGGAGCCTCAGGCTTGAAGTCCGTGCATTTTTGTCCTTTAATGGGGAAATGTCAACTAGGGTAGTTTATACCCTCAAAGGATATTCTTTTGGCATATGGAATCCAAATTCAAATTTCCATTTTCTTTTTAATAAAACATTTTTTTAAAAATAAAGTCTATTAAAATCATTTGTTACATTTGATCAAATGTGAGTTAAGAAAATATTAATCCTTGATCACTTAGTTAGGTTAATGACATGTTTATTCATACCTTGAGTGATTCATGCCAAATACGATCTTGGAGGTGTCGAGAGAAGTTTACAAATGTATACTTGAGTGATTACGAATACCTTAACATTTTACATAATGTATTGCGAGTTATACGTTTGTCATCAACAAAACACGAAGAGATTATATTTATTAAACATCGTAATGTTTGCACTGCCAATCTCCCCCTTTTTTATGATGACAAACAAGTAAACCGTAACGCATATTAAAATGTGTAAGTTACTCGTTTACACTTACTTATCCCCCTTTTTTCGAATAAAAAAGGTAGTCAACGTCTTTGAAGAAGAGAAGAATCAATGTCGAGAGAGAACGCATCCAAAGTGGTAGTCATCGATAGCACATCATTTGAAGAAGAGAAGAATTGACTTCACGATAGCTTGCATCCGAAAGGTATTCTTCATTTGTAGAGGAGGATCGACTTCGAGAGAGCTTGCATCCAAAAATCTAGTCTTTCCTTGTAGTCGTCGGTTGGGAGGCGAGAATCCAAACCGTACACCTATCATTCAAAGATATTTTGCTTGCGTCATCCTAGTGAAGTCTTCTATCACCATAGGTTAATGAACTCCATGAATAAGTAAATCTTCGAACTCCCCATAACTCATTTCTTGCAAGATGTTCGATGAATGTAATTTAAGTGAGTGAACGGTCGCAAATGTAATGACTTGAACTCTTGCAAATGCTCCCCCTTGATATGAGCTCCCATTTTCTTGAGGAACCAACAAATCAAGAAAAATGACAAGCTACAAAGAAGGGTTAGATGTCCTACAAAACAAGGTTAGTGGACAAGGGAATATATAGCAATGTCACCCAAGCGAAATTAGCTTTTAAAAACTCAAGTACAAAGTGAGGGACTCAAGAGAAAGCTAAAACAATCTTAACTTTTTATAAGTGTCAAAAGTTTGACAACTTAAGAAAAATAAGGGGCTATTAGATAAAAAAACCCAACTTATTTTGGTGACACAAAAAAATATATAAAGAGGACTAAGAAAGAAAAGAGATGTCTAGTTTTTAAGAAAAATATTGTCGAGAGGATATATTCCACTTTAATATCACGGCAAAAATACCAAACTAAAGAGAGTATGACATGGAAAATATAACAATTCCACATAGTCGAAAAGAGAGAAAGAATGACTATAATGGAAAAAGAAAATAAGGACGATAAAGAAGTCGTTTGCACAAACAATGACAAGAAGTATGCATGTGATGCTATCAATCCAAAAAAAATAAAAAGTCCAAGGAGAGGATTTGACAAGATAAAATCATAATTGATGGAATAAGGTAGAGAAGAAACATCCATACCAATTGTAATGATAATATGTCAAAAGGTTAAAAGCTTATAGTTTTTTGAATCACCCAAGAAAATTCAAGATTTAACCAAATTCCTCTTAAAAGGTTAAAAGCTTAGAATTGTTGGAATCACCCAATTCAATTGTAAATTTTAACCGCAATAAACTCTCAACAATGAGAAAAACGAAAAAATCTCAAACCATAGACATTTTGAACTTAAAAATAATTCCTTTAGAAAGCTCCAAAAGCTTCAAATCAGGAATGAAGGTACAAAAATAAAGGAAAACCAAAAGCGGATAAATCGACTCTTTAGAAAAATACTAGATATAAGACATTATAGGAAAGGATGCTTATGAATGTTGAAACCAAAAATATGAATCAATGATATAGAGAAAGAGATCAAAGAAGCCAAAGAACAGAAACACGAAGATGGATGGTTTTTAGCATACGATAAACTACATGCTCAAAGTTTCATAGCTCTTCTCAATCATTGTGAATGTTCAAAGAACAATTACGTGATGAGGAAAAGGTGAGGCTCGACTCGACTTAGTTTAGAAGGATAGAAGAGAGAGACTCAACTTAGAGAGGCACGATTAAAATAAGTTAAGAGATACTCAACAAAGGAGTTAAAAATAACTTCACAATATAATTCAAGAATACTATAACTTATTAGGTGATAGTGAAGTCTTGAAAGAAAACGAGAGAAGAAACTCAAAAGAGAAGAAAAGAAGGAATCTTCAAGAAAACTCATCAAAAGAGAAAAAGACCAAAACGAACAAAGGGACGCACTGGCCACGGTTTGTTAAATAGGTCTGTGGTTCATTATCAATAATGAGCTGCTAGGTTATTTGAGGAACCGTGGACAGTAGGTGTCCAAAAACAATTCTCGACTCAAAAGAAAATCACTTGGTCAAACAATTTAACATAAGTTGCTAAATGGCTTGAAAGTCAATGCTTCAGATATGACTTTTAACAATTTCAATTGCAAGTTAAAATTACTTGAGTATTTCGGAAGAAATAGTTAAGTTGTCAATCTTACTAGGAGAGGAATTAGATTTAAATCTAACCTTCCTTGACAACCGAGTGAGAAAATAATGAAGAAAAGAAAGATCAAAAGAACAACGAGATCCAAGACCCAAAGAAAAATCATGTTGAAAAACATGAAAGGAAATGCAAGAATATAAAGATCATACAAAGATGTATGAAACACAAGCCTAAAAATTAAGCATAATTTTAATCTTAGTTACACTAGAATTCTAAGATTTGATTAAATTGGATGTCTTATTAATAAGCAACACATGCTTAAATAGAAGACAAAGTGGTAGCGGAATTTGGTGGAGGAGGCTTGGTGATAATCTTGTAATTCAACTCATCATAGATATAAGACATGACAAGATGTTGATATTGACAACAATGACAATATGTTCCATGATGCATGACATTACCAAGTGATGAAAGAAGAACACAAAAGGGAAGTGGTGAAAAGGAGAGTTTCCAAAACCAATTTCCTTAGAAGGAGTAGATATTTGATTTGTGTGTTCTTTGCTGAATTTGGGTTGAAAGCGATTTCAGAAAATGGTGGATAATCACGGCTTTTCATTTGGTGAATAAGACATTTTGCTTTGGTGTGAGAGAAATGCAAAAATACTTAGAATTAAGAAGGGAAAGCACAAGATATGTTTTAGAGTGTTTAAAGGTTTGAAACAAAGATTCCAAAAGGTGTTGAAACAATAAGGAGTTTCAGAAAACAACAAGGAGAAATTGCACCAACTTTAAGATATGCCTCGATTTGCCGCTAACTTTAAGAGTATGTTGAACAACAAGGAGAAATTGCACCAATTGTCTAGTTGTTCATCGGTTTATCTTAATCGCATACCTCAAAAAGTCGGTGATCGGGGTAAATTTTTGATCCCTTGTAAATATATGGAGGAATGCTTCGCCTTGGCCGATCTTGGTGCTAGCATTAATTTGATGCCACTTGCAATCTTCAAGTCGCTCAATCTTCCTAATATTACTCCTTCACTAATGTCTATCGAGTTGGCCGACCATTCCACGATTCCCGCATGTGGTTTGGCGGAAGACGTTTTTGTGAAAGTGGGGAAGTTCTACTATCCCATAGACTTTATCGTTGTTGATATCCCCACGGATCCTCAAGTTCCTCTCATTTTAGGTCGTTCGTTTTTAGATACGTCTATGGCTTTGATCGATGTTCATGCTAGAAAGATCACCTTACGTTTCAACGACGAGGAACTTGTTATAAACGCAACTCAAAACTCTCAAATTTCTCATGTTTATTCCGTTGCTACCATAAAACTCGTTGATATGATCGACATGGTTTGCGAGGAACTTTCACAAGAAGTTCTAGGTTTTGGTGATGAAGAAACTAGTGGCAATACCACTATGTTAGATCCAATTCTTGATAGTTCGACACCAACCTTCACTGCATTTGAAGGTGGTTGTTTTACGTTGGAAGAATTCGATGGTCCATGTACTTGTAACGAAGACCTCGACAACGATGAGGACTTCTCGATTATCAAGGATTTTCTCAACGATTTCCCATTTCCTCCACCCGAGGAGGTTATGAGTATCGAGCCCAAGTCTTCACTTGAAGAACCACCTATCCTCGAGTTGAAATATTTACCTCCTCATCTCGAATATGTCTATTTGGAGGAGGACGACAAGTTGCCGGTTATTATTGCGAAGGAACTTTCGAATGATGAAAAAACCGCACTTGTCGATGTTCTAAAGGATCACAAGGGGGAAATTGCGTGGAAGTTATCCGACATTAAGGGAATCGATCCCAAATTTTGTACCCACAAAATCTTAATGGAGGAGGATTACAAGCCCGCAATCCAATGTCAAAGGAGGGTGAACCCCAAAATTCACGACGTCATCAAAAAGGAGGTCCTTAAACTCCTTGACGCGGGAATGATTTACCCTATTTCTGATAGCCCTTGGGTGAGTCCTATTCATTGTGTCCCTAAAAAGGGAGGAATGACCGTTGTGCCAAACGATGCCAACGAGTTAATTCCCACTAGACTCGTGACCGGATGGAGAGTGTGCATTGACTATCGTAAGTTAAATGAAGCCACTCTAAAAGACCCTTTTCCCTTGCCCTTCATGGACCAAATGTTGGAGCGTCTTGCGGGAAACGATTTCTATTGCTTTTTAGATGGGTTTTCCGGTTACTTCCAAATCCCCATCGATCCTCGTGATCAAGAAAAAACTACGTTTACGTGTCCATATGGAACGTTTGCCTATCGTAGAATGCCATTTGGACTTTGCAATGCACCGGGAACCTTTCAAAGGTGCATGATGGCTATTTTTCATGACATGATCGAGAAGACGATGGAAGTCTTCATGGATGACTTTTCCGTGTTTGGTAATTCGTTCACTTCGTGTTTGTCGAATCTTGAGAGAATGTTGAAACGTTGTGAGGAAACCAACCTTGTGCTCAATTGGGAAAAGTGTCATTTTATGGTTAAGAGTGGAATTGTCTTAGGGCACAAGGTCTCGAAAGCAGGGATTGAGGTAGATCAAGCTAAGGTAGACGTCATCGCCAAATTACCTCATCCCAAAACCGTTAAGGGAGTTAGGAGTTTCCTAGGCCACGCGGGCTTTTATCGTCGATTCATCAAGGATTTTTCAAAGATCTCTCGACCCATTACACATCTTCTTGAAAAAGAGGCACGTTTTGTCTTTGACGAAGATTGTGTACGATCATTTGAAATCCTTAAGAGGAAACTTACCGAAGCTCCCATTCTTGTTGCTCCCAATTGGAACCTCCCCTTTGAGCTCATGTGTGATGCTAGTGACTACGCTATTGGGGCCGTATTGGGGCAACGTCATGAAAAGCACTTCTTGCCTACTCACTATGCTAGCAAGACGATGACCGAGGCTCAACTAAAATACACTACAACGGAGAAGGAGTTCCTTGCCGTGGTGTATGCATTTCAGAAATTCCGACCTTATCTCGTCTTGACGAAATGCATAGTGTATACAGATCATTCGGCTATCAAGTATCTTATGGCTAAACAAGATGCAAAGCCGAGATTACTTCGTTGGATTCTCCTCCTTCAAGAATTTGACCACAAAATTGTTGAAAAAAAAGGAGCCGAGAATCTAGCGGCCGATCAATTTTCTCGATTGGAAGATCCTCACCAAAGTGTTTACGAGCCCAAGGAAATCACCGAAACATTTCCGCTCGAGACACTTGGTGTAGTGAATTCTAAGCTTGATTCTTCCACCCCATGGTTTTCGGACTTTGCAAATTACCATGCCGGTAACTTCATCATCAAGGGTATGACGACTCAAGAAAAACGAAAATTCTTTTGTGACGTCAAGTTCTACTTTTGGAACGACCCTTACTTGTTTCGAACTTGTGCGGATCAAATCATCCGACGTTGTGTATTTGGCACCGAAGCATCTAATATCCTTAGAGCTTGCCATGAGGGACCCACGGGTGGTCACCACGGTGCTAATCTCACGGCTAAAAAGGTGTTTGATGCCGGCTTCTTTTGGCCTACTATTTACCGAGATGCACTAGATCTTGTGAAGTCATGTGATTCATGCCAACGCCAAGGAAAAGCCTAACAAAAAGATGAAATGCCACAAAATATCATCTAAGTGTGTGAGATCTTTGACGTTTGCGGTATAGACCATATGGGGCCGTTCCCATCATCTGGTGGTAATAAGTATATCCTCGTTGCGGTTGACTACCTATCTAAGTGGGGAGAGGCCAAAGCCTTGCCCACCAATGATGCTCGTGTGGTAGTCAAGTTTTTGAAAAGCTTGTTTTCTCGGTTTGGAACCCCTCATGCGATCATAAACGATCGTGGAACCCATTTTTGTAACGACCAATTCGAAAGGGTCTTAAGGAAATATGGGGTTACACATCGGCTTTCTACGGCTTATCACCCACAAACGAGTGGGCAAGTCGAGGTTTCAAACCGAGCTTTGAAGAGGATCTTGGAGAGATCCGTTGGGGAAAACCGACAAACATGGCCGGATAAGTTGGACGATGCTTTATGGGCCTTTAGGACCGCTCATAAGACACCCATTGGGTGCACTCCCTATAAGCTTGTGTATGGGAAGAATTGCCACTTGCCTATCGAATTGGAACACAAGGCTTATTGGGCCCTAATGCATTGTAATGATGATATGGAGATCGCGGGAAAACACCGGAAAATGCAATTAAATGTATTGGATGAATTGAGAGTCATTGCTTATGAAAACTCATTCATTTATAAAGAAAAGACTAAAAAGTTGCATGATTCTAAAATTAAAAACCGGGTTTTTAACATTGGGGATCAAGTTTTGGTTTTTAATTCTCGCTTGAAAATCTTTTCCGGTAAGTTGAAATCCCGTTGGTCCGGTCCATTCACCGTGACACAAGTATTTCCATATGGGACCATCGAGCTAGCTCAAAATGATGGCCCCAATTTCAAGGTGAATGGACATAGGTTGAAGCACTACTTTGGCGGGGAAGTTCCATCCTTGAACTACCTCGACCAAGTCACTTTCCCCAATGATAATTAGTATTGAGGGGATCGAGTCGAGCTCATGACTCGGTAATAAAAAACGAGGTGCCTCGTGGGGGAGTCCCATGCTTATCCTATGTACATATTATCGCTTTCTAATATAGTTAACGTGTAGGGATTTGTGCCCTTCCAACCTTTGTTCCGTGGTTGTTTGTGAATTGTAGACTTTAGATGATCATGATCTTCACGATTGGAGCCTCTCGTGTTCGTTCTATGGGAGCACTCGATCGTTTGTTTTGAAGACTTTCTCAATATCCATGATATATCCTTTGATGTTCTCCCACCCTAGGTTTATAGCATACTTCATAAACGGCTTTAAATTTAACGGTTACACCCTTTCCATGCTAGATTAGGCATTCGACTACGTCTCTAGTATGGGGGTGTTTGTACCCCTAGACTCGAAACAAATGAGGACAATGTTTAACTTTAGTATGGGGGGGGGTGAATAGATACTTGCCTTGCCAAACTTTCACGCTTTCCAAAGTTTATCTTTTTGTTTATCGTTTTTGTTGCAAAATAAGGCTAAAAATGGCCAAATTTTAAAAATTTTCTCATGTTTTATAAGTGTTTGAAGACACGAATATAGGTTTTCCGACGGCGAGAATAAGAGTAATTTTTGACTCGACCGTGCGTATTGAGCACTTAGCTTTGATTCCTTAAATACACATTAGGCTAAGTCTCTTAAATGAGGATGAGAAATGATAGGGTTAATTATAATTTACTGTGCTAAACGTAGAGTACTCGTATTCTTTCAAAAACTCATGTGTTCTCGTTGTTTGCTTATTCTCCCTTCGCATGTAAATATTTTTTGCTTAATAAATATTGACTTAGCGGTTTAGTTGGGATTGTTGGGTTTCTAGTCTTTTCTAGTAGCTTCCGTGTAATTAAATTGGGAAGACATTAAGGTATCGCCAGCGTCACGGTTTTGAAGTATTGGCACCCGAATAATCAAAAGCTTCGCCCAATAATAAGATTTCAAGTGCTCACCTAAATCAAGCAAACAATTTGAAGCCCCACAAGGCCGAAAAATCTATGCAAAATTGAAAGTGAATCAAGCCTTAATCTTCGAAGCTTTAAAGATCCAAAATTCGCCTTACCGTGAGGATATACGTCTTTGGCTAATAAAACTACCGATGAGGTGGATAATAAAAGGCAAGGCAAGACCGAAGTCATAATAAAAGCTTCATGGCGAAGTTGAATAAAAGATGGAGGTAAACCAAAGATAATAAGGCCCTTCCGTTAGGGGGCGTATAAAAGTCTTGGTAATAAGTCTCATGTTCAAAACCGTTATGAAACCGTGTTTATCGATTCTTCTTGTCAACTTAATTTTTTGACATCGTTGTCTATTGGGAGGGGTTATTGATTTGATGGTCTTGGTTACACCGTTAGGACTCTATTTTTAGACCTAAATCTTTATTATCGCATAAGTCAAACAATGTATCCTCGTGAAACATTTAAGACAATATAAAATATAAGAGATACAACTTAGGAATAATGGGAGGATAAGCACGTGATTAGGGCATATGAGTAGTGTTAGCATTACTAACTTATAATGACAGTGATCTCGTTGCACGCTTGGCATGGAATTGAGGTAAAAATCGAGGACGATGAAAATTATTTCTAACGAAGCATTCACGTGTTCTTATTCTATGAACCTAAACATCCCATTTTGCGATGAAAATCATACATTATGTCTAAAACGCAAGTAGTAGCAATAGTAGTAGTGTAGCTAGTTTATCATTCAATAAAGTGAATAAAAATGAATTTTGGAGGTGCTACGATACTTTATTCTAGCATTGCGTGAGGGCACGACAATGGTTTAGTATGGGGGAGTGATGAGACTGCTTTTATACATAGTCTCGTCGTCCAAAAAGGGCTTAAAATGCATTAAATATCATCAAAATACCCATATATATGCTTGTGTTTGTTTCTTGTGTATTTTAGGTACGGATATTGAGAAAATGACAAAAGATCACAAGAATCATGCAAAAACAAACACGGGAAACGAAGTCGCACAATGAACCAAGCCCTAATGAAGACTTTCCCAAGATAAACCCTTGATGATTTGAAGAATTATGAAGAAGGGTCCTCCAATATGGAAGAATTGACACTTTTTACCCTTGTATCCTCATAATTACAAGTTTGGTCCCTAAAGTTTGTCAAAATTACAAAAAGGGCCCTCCACTTTGAAGACTTGGCAAGTTTAGCCCCTCAACAAAGCTAAATTTTCAACCATTATCCTCCACAAAGTCAAATATATCATGAAGTCCTTCAAAGTACAAGAAATTACAAGTTTGGTCCTTTGAAAATCTCAAAATTACAAAAAGGACCCTTAACTTTCAACATTTGGCAAGAATGGTCCCTCAATCATTAAGACTTGGCAATTTCAGTCCTCCAAAATGCCAATCATACAAATCAAGACCATTACCATTGAAGAAAATGCCAAATCTGCCCTTGAAGTATCACAAAATGGCAAGAAATACCCCTGAAAATACTTTGGAAAAGTATTTGGGGCATAAGTGTGAAAACTGAAAGTTTGATTACAAAGGAAATTTAGTTTTGGGGTTTAAATCTGCAAATGACAAGTTATGCAAAGATGATGGTTCAATACTGGCCGACACACTTCTTACCTAGACCAACCAAATGGTGACATGTGTCCCACTACCACTCCACAACCAATCACAATCCACCAAACCTCCACCTCAGCTATCCACTCACTTATATTATTAACTAATCCTAAAAGATTATTTATAACTTGGCGCTAAACACCCATTTAAAAAACAAAACGGATTAAAAACATGTTCTTGGTGCAAATTAGGCATTTGCTAATTACCCACAATTAAACCCCCATATGGTGCAGATTTGTGATTAAGGGTCTTGTTAACACATCCCAAACCTTAAACAAGACACCCCACCAACCCACATGTTGCATGGGACCTCCCCTGCTACGTCAAAGAGGAACAAGACAAAGAGAGCCAGCAATCCAACGTTCCACAATTGTGCTTGCATTCTAAGCTTCATTCAAGCCTTTGGATCACCTTTTTACTTGCCAGCTAACACAACACAACAAAAATCATCACATGATTCTTCAAGATATTCAAACAAGTCAAGGGCAATTTTGGAAGTTCAAGACTAGGGTTTCACTTCTATCAGCTTTCTAGATACATTGTAAGGCTATATATAAAGCCATAGGTCTTTACATTTCAGCTGCTTTTGGATTTTCCTAGTTCAACTTCTTGTAAATCCTCTTTTCATTTAATGAAAGTGTGTTGAGTTTTGTTGAAGAAAGACCAAGTGCCACCTTTATTTTAGCTTGTTTATGTTCTTTGTTCATTATTCTTGAATCAAAAATCCGTTTTCAAAAGAGGAGTGTGCAAAAGTTTGCACATTTTCCACAAGTTCTTGATATTTTGCTAAGTTCTTGGTCTATCTTGGAATTCTTGGGCTATAGGGCTGATCATAGCATCCTGATATTGTGTTATCAAGGTGTGGTGAAGCTTATAACTTGGGGATAATCAAGTGTGGAGGACAAGAGTTGCATCAATCAAGGATTTTTCATCTGTCTGATTTTATAATTGTGCTTCTAACTTTGTTGATTCTTAGCAGGCTTTGTTGTGGAAGCTTGTGCTTGTTCTTGCTAGCACATAAGCTCAAAATCCGTAGGTGTGGATGTACATCCATGAGGTACACACCGTTAATCTCAAAATCTGAAAATATTTTGGATATTTGTGATATTTGAGTGTTGCCTATGTTCTTGTGTATTTTGTGGCTTAATCTTGCTTTATTCTGTTGTTCTCATCTGTTATTGTGTTAATTTGGGCTTGGGTGGTCTTAAATCTCACTTTTGATTCGAAAAACTTGGTTTTGAAAAGTTAAAGGGGTGTTTGGGATTACCTGTTTGAGATTGAATATTGTTATTGTGTTTGTGGAAGTTAGTATTTGTGCTCTATATCTGATATACACTTGTTTGAGAGTGTTTTGCTGCAAGTTTTTTGGTTTGAAACCTTGAATCAAAGATTGTGCTATAACTTATTGAGTTTGACTGTTTTTGACCTAAAATTTTGGGAAAAACTAGAGTTTATGCATGTTTAGGGATAAAAGCTGTTTAAAAATCATTAATATAACATACTTAATAGATCTGAGGTGTTGAATCTGGCTTGTGTGTCAAATACATCAGCAAAGTGAAAAACTGCTTGTGTCAGTGTTCATCAGTAACATTCATTAGCTTGAATCTTGCTTAATTCTTTAAATCATTGCATGAAACCTGTTTAGACTTGCTTATTTGAGTTTAATATAGCTTGTGTATGCATTTGGTTGAATTTGGCTGGCTGATTTGTGCTAAAATTGCTTTTTGAACCTAAATTGCTTACTTGTTCATGTATGTGCAACATCTGGTGCTTTATTGATTAAACTGTATCAATTGGGTGATTGTGTTTGTGATATTTTGATTGTTATTGACTCCTTTGGATCCAAAGATCATTTGGGTGCCTTCGTGTAATCTGAATCTCAAAAAAGTTCACTAAAGACAAAAAGTCAAACAAGTCAAGCAGTGGAAAACGTTTCCACTGCTCAACACCCAAAACTAGCCCCTGCTAGTGTTATTTTGAACTCAACTTATCAATAAGCTATTTTAGCTTATCCAGACTTGCAACAACTTATTTTTTGTGATAGATCTTCATTATTTGACCCATTTGATTAGACTGGAGCTTATTGGACTTTGACTTTGACTTTTTACTAGAAAACCAACTTATTTGACTTTTACATAAGTGCTTATTTTCCTTTTTCCAGCTTATTGAGTCAACTTATTTGAAAACTCTTTGTTGATTTTGCTTAATCAAGTCATTTGAAAGCTATAGTAACTTGAATCAGCACTTGGGGTGGCCTAGAACTCAAAAACGACTATTTTGTCGTTTTCTGTAGATTGCTTATTGCATTTTCAGGCTTATTCCTTGGGCTTATTTCAAATTTCTTTTTACAGAAGTCTTATTTAGGACAAAAGAAGCTTGTGTGTTTAATTTCAGCTTATGGCATTGGCTTATAGCTTAATGGGCCAAAAGCCCATTAAGAATAAGCTGTTTGGTATAAGCTAGCTTATTACACACTTTCAGCTTTTGGGCCTTTGGAAAAAGTTGTTTAAAATCAAATTTTGAGTCAAGTAGTGCTTTTTGGGCTTATTTTGGACACTTCTTTTATATTGGGCCCAAATTTGGCCCAATAGTGATTTGTTTTGGGTTTAGCCCACTTTTTAGGCCCATTAAGGGTATTTAGGTAATTTCACTTTCATTTCTGAGTTATTTAGGTTAAATTAAATTAGTTTGCAAGTTTTTAGAATTTTTTATGATTTTTGGATTTTTTATAATATTTTAATATTATTTTATTGTTAAAAATTAAAAGTCTGATTTTCTAAGTTTTTATATTTTCCTAGATTGTAGACACTTAATTAGGAATTTTTCAACTTTCCAAATATTTTTAGGGTCTTTTAATTATTTTCTAGAATTAATTTAAGTTTTAATTGATTTTAATAGATTTTAATTATTTAAAAATAGTTTTTAATTGTTTAAAAATAGTTTTTAGTGATTTTAAAATTTTGAAAAAACTTTTTAGCTTAATTAGGATATTTTTTAGGTTTACAAACTTAAATTTCTTGTTTGGGACTTTTTAATAGTTGATATTGATTTTTAGGGCTTTAATTAGCATTAAAAAGTCATTATTTAATTAATTAAAAGGTTTTGGCAAGTTTGGATTTTTTGTAAACTCTTAGAATATTATTATGGATTTTTAGTAATTTTTGGTAATTTTTTGGGTAAAATTTTAATTTTAGGGCTTTTTACGGTTTTACGTGTACACCTTTTTCGTCTTAGTTTAATCCGTCTTCGTAACCTTCATTCTCTTCTAATCTCATTTCTATTTTTTCTTTCTTACAAATATAATCACAAAGATAATCATTTCATCACACACACACTAAGCCTCCTTGAGAACGATTTCCCACTTTGGGTCATTTGTACACGGTTTTCCTAAATCGTCGTACTTAATACTTGCCACTTTTGCTCTCTTTTCCTAAAGAGTAGTAAAACCACTACATCACCATTCGTTTACAACTCTTTCCTTTTTCCCTCGAGGGACAAGTCCGGATTTGGCTTGATAAGGAACCACCCCAAAGTATCACAACATGGATTGACTTAGAGACCAAGTTCATAAACTACTTTTTCCCACCATCACGGACCACCGCTTTAAGGAATGAAATCATCACCTTTGAACAAAAATATGAGGAAACGTTTAGTGAGTCTTGGGATCGATTTAAAGAGCTTTTAAGAAAATGTCCACAACACGGTTTCACTAAAGTGCATCAAATAAATACGTTTTACAATGGTTTAATTCTAAATGACCAAGACTCACTTAATAGTGCCGCGGGGGCAATATTCTTGTGAAATCAATGAACGAGGCTTGGGCCATAATTGAAAACAAGGCTAAAGTAAAAACCAAGAGTGTTAGGGCTACTATGGCAAGTGTTAGTTCTAGTGAGAATGATAAGAGAATTGATAAGCTTACGTCGCTTATTGAATCAATTGCCCTAAAAACCGAAGCCCTCAATGGTCAAGTTAATGCCATGAAAGAAACTTGTGAAACGTGTGAGACTTGTGGTGGACCACATTCATATTTCAATTGTGACAAGGTTTACAATCAACAACAACAAGTTTGTGCTTTTAATGCTAATGAAAGGGTTCCATTTGAACCAAATGTTGATGTTAACCATTTGTCTTACAAGAGTACTAATTATTTGGCTCCCCGGGTTTTGTAGCTCCACAAAGACCACCCCCACCCGCCCAAAATACCCAAAACCAAAATAGGAACCAAGGTCCTCAAATGGGTAATTTTCAAGGGAATGCAAGTCAAGGGAATTTTAATGGTCAAAATCAAGGGTTTTAAAATAATAACCAAGGTTTTCATAATAATAACGGTTTTCAACCTCAATTTAAAAACCAAGGTTTTCCTAATCAAGGTTTTCCTAATCAAGGTTTTCCTAATCAAGGGTTCAATCAAATGAATATGCATAATCCTCAAATGGACTTGGTTCTACAAAAATTGACCGACCATGAGCGAATTATGAGAGAGATGCAAGAATCAACCGATAAGAAATTTTTGACAATGATTCAAGCCCTTAGACCCCAAGGAGCCTTACCATCCATTATCGAGATTAATCCTCGTGCTAATGTGAGTGCTATCACTACTCGAAGTGGTGCCAATTTAGTGGGACCTTCCATCTCTTCGCCCAGAAAGGAGAGACAAGGCCCGGAGGTTATAATGAGTAATCCTACTCCCCCTTCGGTGATTCCTCCCACTACCACTCCTAGTACTAGTGCTCCATTGCCAAAGAGCCTATCCCTATGGTTGTTCAAGAAGCGAGTCCTTCTCCTTCTCAACCTTCAAAGTCTAAGCCTAATATTCCTTATCCATCTAGGTTAGACAAGGCTAAAGTGCTCACCAAAGATGACGTTCATGTCTCCAACTTTTTGAAAATGATTTCCAACGTCAATGTTAACATAAGCCTTATTGAAGCACTTGCTCAAATGCCAAAATTTGTGAAAATGTTTAAAGATTTGCTTAATAAGAAAGAAAAAAATGGTTGAGCTCGTTAACACCCGTTTAAATGAGAATTGTTCCGCGATTCTTCTCAAAGAGCTTCCCGAAAAGCTAGGAGATCCCGGACGATTCGTGTTACCTTGCTCGTTTCCTCAAATCGATGATTGTATGGCTTTAGCGGATCTCGGCGCTAGCATCAATCTTATGCCACTTTCGGTTTGGAAACAATTATCATTACCCGACCTTGTACCGACTCGTATGACTCTCGAGTTAGCTAATCGAACTCTCGCATACCCCGTTGGTATTTCCGAAGATGTTTTTGTTCGAGTTGGTACATTCACTTTTCCCGTGGACTTTGTCGTCGTCGACTATGAGATGGATCCTCGTATTCCGTTAATACTTGGTAGACCATTCTTACGATCCGGAAGAGCCTTAGTTGACGCGGCCGAAGGGGAGTTAATTCTTAGGGTTAGGGATGAACAACAAGTTTTTAAAATGGGAAAAATCACAACAAAATCAAATAGAAAAGAGTCGGTAAATATTGATGTTCTTAATTATGATAATGATGAGATTTTTATTAATCCTTTTAGAATTGAAAAGTCTAATCAAAATGATTTTGTGATAAATTCATCCCTTCCCTTAAAGCCTTAAATTTTTGAAACTCCTATTTATGATACCTATAGTGATGACACTTCTTCAAGTGATCACACTATCTTCGGTTTAGACGACCTATCTTTTGACCCACCCACTTTTGACCCACCCATTTTTGATCAACCAATCTTTTATACTTATGATGATGACACTTCTTTAAGTGATCTCATTAACTTTGATGACCCACCCCATGATCTTAATGCACCTCATATCCCTATGAGTGATTCTTCCATGGAAACTCCTTTTGACTTTCATACTCCAATTTTAGAAGTCATGACTTTTGAGGAGGATCCTCCACTCTCAAAGATCATTCCGACTTTAGAGGTTATTCCATTTGAGGAGGATTTAGATATCTTTCTAAATACCTATTTTCCTCATGAGGAAGAGTTTTCCTATGACTCCGACGGTACTTATGTTTTCACATCGAGTTTGGAAGAGGACGACTTTCCCACTTTGGATTTTGATGATATTTTGAGCTTAAATGTCAATACCTCTTGCTATTTTCCCGTTAAGGAACCGGTGTTTGATCCCGGAATAGAGACTTTAGTGCTTTCATTGCCATATCACCATTCTGCCCTTTCATTTAAGAGATCGTTGCCTAAGGATACCCCACTTTTCTTTGACTTACGTGATTTTACCACCTCGGGGTTTATTTCCTTTTGTGATGGAAATTATGTGTTTGACCCGGGTGGATTTTCATGGGGTATGCCTTATATGACTTTGTTTCACCCTTTTATCATGGAGAGATTTTCCTCCCTTGGAAATCTTGGTTTTTCCCATGATTTTCCCATTTGAATGATGACATTCGGGAAATCGAGTCGAGCTAGAGACTCGTGTTAAATAAATCAAGCATCGTTTAACTAGGTTAGATTTTTACCCTTTTTCACCTTCACCCATTTTCACCAATAAGTGTAGGGGGAGCCAAGTAGGTTGTTTGTGTTGTGATGTTGTGTGCAGGGACATGTGCTTAATGATCCACTTTTGGTATTTTTGACGCGACCCGTGTTCCTGTGTTTCCCGTGTACCCGGTTCCTTCGATAAGTTTTTGCTATTGTGATTCAATCTTGTATATAAATAAAATGAATAAATATAATCACTTTAGTTGTCTCTTCCTTAGCTCGATTTTAAACAACGTACTCAATGTCCTAAGTGTAGGGGAGTTTATTCTCCCACATGCTTAAACATTGAGGAAAATGTTTATATTAAGTGTAGGGGGGATTTCATCGAAATTTTAGTGGACTTTTCCATGAATTTGACCCAATTTAACCGGAAAATTTTTAAAAAATTTCAACGTTTTTCAAATTTTTGATCTATTTTGGCCTAGTAGTATTTCCATTTATTTTTTTTCTTTTTGTCATCGCATCTTATTTATAGTTTCCATTTAAAGAATAAAGTCAAAAATAAAATAAATGAATAAAATGGTTTTAACAAGTTTTGATATCTTTGATATATTAAGCCCGTCGTGAATATTTTGATTCAACCCGAGTTTACTTATCCAAGTTTACTCTAGTTAGTATCCTTAACCATATGGACCTTAATTGGTTTATTAGGCTAAGCATCCACGAGTCTCATTCCTTGAGATTTTAAATTGTGGAGAACGAGAGATGATAGAGTTGATAATAAGTTTAAGGGTTAATTTTTGCTTATATGGTTTTTGTGGCTCTTTCTTCCCGCTTGTATATTTAACTGCTAAATAAATGAGGGTTCTTGCGGTGTAGATTCGATATCTTAACTCTTAGCCAAATATTTATTCTCCTTGTAATTAAAGCATGAACACATTGAGGGTGCCATTGTTGTGGACTTCCGACTAAGGTGGCTCATAACCACTAAGTAGGAGGTATTCAGACCATGGGACCGCGGAATTTGCCCTACTATATATATCATAAATAAAAGAATAAGATTAAAACATGACCTCAAGGAGCCTTAGGGTGTAGGGCATGTAGCACGAACCTTGTAATTGGAGCCTTAGGGTGTATGGCATGGTAAGTGTTGAATAAAAATTGATCAAAAATCAATTCCCTCGTTTATTGTTCAAGGAGCCTTAGGGTGTGGACAATAGACGGGGAGCATTTTTACATCTTAAAGAGCCTAAGGGTATATGATGTGAACTTGCTAAACTCCACATAAAGTCTACATGACTTTGGAGGAATAATTAATAAGTAGTACTATTGGCCAAATTTTGGGTCCGGTAATTTATTCCCCAAATCGTGTTAAATCATCCTTGATGTGGGCTTACTTTAGTAACAACGTTTTTGAGGACGACGTTAGGTTTTGAGTGTCGGGTTTGCACCGTTTGGGCTTTATTTTTGGACTAATAATTATCAAATAAGTCAAATGAGCCTACGGGTGAATGGCAATCAATAAAATCTAGAGATACAACATAGGAATTGGAGAAAGAGTATTACACAATTATCTTATATAAGTGGTTTTAACCTAAGGACTTATGGTAAACAATGATCTAGTTTTTAAGCTTGGTATGGGGAACGTGAAACTTGAGGGTGATTAATATTCATGACACCAAAGCCCTAATTCAAGTCTTAGATTTCTTTACGAGTTTCTTCCATCAAATAATTTCAAAGTTAATAAATTGTTATAACTTTTGTTTCCTTTCAAGTTTTTATCTTTCCGTCGTATTAGTAATAGTGTATCTTAATAAAGGCCATGATGGGTTAATTATGAGAAAAATGTAACTTAATGCTTTAAAACTATGCATTGCATGGGGTCATTGCAATGGTCAAGTGTAGGGGATTTAATAAGTTTGTAAACACTTATCCTTTTGCCACTAAAATCAAGGAAAAACAAGACATAATCATGTGTTTAATATTGTAAAAGCCGAAATTACGCGTGGTTTTGTGTTCTTGTGTTAAAATAGGTACAAATGATCAAAAGGAAAGAAAACACGGGATTTCACGGTCAAATATTGAAGAAAAGTCCAAAAAGAGACGAAGACAAAGTCAAAAGATCAAAAGTGTGCCGAAGATCACGAAACCCGACAAAATCGATACGTTTTGAAGAAATAAACAAGAAAGCCGAAATCGAGCTCGTTTTAGTGGATTTAATCATTTACGAAGAAATTTGAGCTTGTGGGTCCCACATTTGGGTATTGGGCCCAAAAGCCCATTAGTGGATTTAATTTATTTAACTTGTGGAAACAAAGCCCAATTTCATGGCCCATTTGTACAATACACGGATGAAAAATCATTTGGGCCAAGCCCATTTGTTATAATAAAAGGTACGATTATTATTGTCAACTCTCAATCAACACACAACCCTCACAAACGTTTTATCCATCACCTCACACGTTATAAAACAGTCAACACAATTTAACCCACATACGTGTCTTACTAAAATCCCATTTACCCCACCCTCACTTTATCAATCTTTACAAACAAGAAAAAATAACACCCACTCACTGTTACCCTTCTCTCTCTCAAACAAAAAAACAACCCCCATTTTTACCCAACTTCCCCAAACCCTAATTCACCCTTAAACAAAAATTACCCAATGAAAATTGGGGGTTTCACCAAAATCGTGTGATTCACACGCACACAAATAAATCCCCCAAGATTTCGGAGGTAGAAGGTGGTGGTCCAAATCATACGTGGCCTTTTCACCCTCATTTGATTGGTTGTGACAGGCAATTTCCCCAAACCCTCCAATGAAAATCCTCCACCTCAGATTAAAGAAGCACAAACAAACACAAAAACGCCACGAGGGCAATCCGTGTGCAAGAAGTGTTGATATCAACCGTTGGATCGAAGAGAAGATAGAGAAGAGAAGAAAGAAGGGCTAGGATTGAATGCTTACTCTTGAATCTAAGAAGAGGGTTTCCAGGGGTTTGCCTATAAAAACTCCCTTTCATCTGTAATTTGATAGCACTTTTTCTTTTATTTATTTTTTGCAAATTAGTTTTAGGATTAATGTAATTTTAATTTTCAGTTAATGTAATTTTTATTATAATTAATGAAAAGTTTATTTTTAATTAATTTGAGTCTCATTTAATTTCCTGTCATAATCAGACTCTTTTTGTTACTGTTTCCTATTATTATTATTATTATTATTAAAAAAAATATAAAAAATAAAAAATAAAAAGAAAGTGTTATTTATTTTTCCCTACTAGAAAAATTAAAAGTTACTGTTCGAGTATTCTTTTTGGTGGTTCGGTTACTGTTCACTGATTCGAAAGAGATAGTGATGATGATGTTCGAGATGATGAAGGTGGTGATTGTTTTCGGGTCATAAGGGGTTCAGCACCACCCTTCGTCACAACGGATATCGACACAAGGTTTTAATCTCTTCTTTTAATTTCTTGTTAAGTTTATTATTTATCTGCTTGTTGTTTGGATCTGCTTTTGTTTTATTTTCTTTTGTTTTATTTGCTTGAAGTTGAATCTGCCTGTGTTTAATAGTTTTATCCTTATTTCTGTTTAAATAGATATTTTTCTGAATCTGCTTTTGTTTGATTTAATATTTTGTTTGGATCTGCTTATTTAGTTTTGATTATTTAGATTAAGTTTAGATTAGCTCTTTTTAGTTTAACTGTTTGTTTTTAGATTGCTTATTAGATTGAGTAGTTTGGGTCTGCTTTTTGGTTTATTAAGCTTTAGGCTTCGGTTTATTATTATCAGCTTATTTCGTTTTGCTTATTGTCAGTTTCTATAGCTTATCTGCTTAGTTATAGGTCTGCTTTGCTTTTAGTACTTATAGTTTAGAATTGCTTATTATTTATCTAGATTTTAGTTTGCTTAATATTTTTAGACTAGCTTATTTTGGTTGTTTCATATCTTTTTATTCTGTGCTTATTAGTTTATTTGATTTAGCTTATTTCAGTTTGATTCTCTGGTTCTATCTATTTGCTTATTGTTTCGGCTGTATTGCTTATTTAGCTTATTTCGATTTAGTATGCTTATTGTTCTTTTTTTATATATTTGCTGTTATTGCGGTATTAAAGCTAACAGATCCAATTGATCTGTTGGTTCTTAAATCTGTCCAAAAAATAAAAAGCATAATTTTGTCTGGCCAGGGATTCGAACCCCTGACCTCTCGTATACCAGTCCAACGCCACAACCATTCGAGCTAGTGCCTTATTTGTGTTTCTTTATTAGACAGTTAATTAATATAGAGTAATCAAGAACTGCAGTTTATTTAATAGAGTTAATTTTATTTAAAGTTTAATTAGGTTTAAATTACAAGTTTTAGGTAAATTAATACAAGTTTTTAAAAAATAGTTTATTACTTTTATAAATTTAAAATTAGTTTTCAATTTACTTTTATTTAAAAATAGATTTTATTTAAAATGTTTTTAGTTTAAAATTAATTAGATTTAAATTTGGGAAAAAGTTGTTATTTTAATTTAGTTTCTTATAAATTTAGTTTTAATTTTGTTTAAGTTTTAAAATAGTTTTATTAAAATTAGTTTAAATTAGATTTTTAAATTAGATTAAAAGTTTTTATTATTAAATAGTTTTTTAGTTTAAAACACCAAAAATACATTTCACCAAAAACAAATTAACTAATCACGTTAATTGAAAATCAATTTCGAGTCGAGTCGGGGAAACGAACAATAATTTCTAAAAAAAATTGAAAAATCCTTACATTAGCGGGAAATGACTATTAGTCACTTTTGAAAATTTTTGCGGGTCTCGGGTTTCATAAAAATGCTTCTCAAAACTTAAAACGCACACAAAATATGATATTATATAGTTCCAGGACGACTTAATACGATATTAAAATAAAAACGTCAAAATATTAAACATCGACATGTTTAAAATAAAATGTAAAATTTCTCGGGCATCCGTCGATATCGTCATCACTAATAATCCTCGCAACACGTCAAAACGTAAAAATAAAATTTTCAACATCATCCAAATCAAATCACCAATCGTCATGAAAATCAACCTCGTCAAAAATTTCAAAAATATACGTAAAATATAATTAAATAATGACCACGGTTTTGGGTTGTTACAAATTTCATGACGAGGTCTCCCCTCCAAGTATTCATGCACGGTGGAACCTCATGACCTATATGGGTAATTGGCTAATTAATACAGTTTTATTATAAAAACATAAGTCTTTTCAAACTATAAAACCAATTTTATGAACATGTTCCAGGTTATCTAGGACTTATACATTTCCGCTGATATTAGTCTTTTATGCTTATGTCATTTCATGTTATACTTGTATATCCGTTCACTAGGCGTTATGCTCAACCGTTTTCCTTTCATGTTCCCAAACGGCAGGTACTCAAGGACGCTCGTAGACGTTAAGAGTATGTGCATACAGATTGGAAGCTATCTAGCCTTCATTACTTTATGAATTTTCCATACATTATGCTACTTTATTTCTTTGGACATTGTTTAGTCCTTTCTCATTTCAGTACTTATATTCATGTGTGTTGAGCTTATACTTGGACTACCGATGTTTCTTTCTGGTATTTCTGTAAAACCCGCATGAAAATACCATTTAATTAAAACTTTTAATATTTAATTAATTCACGACAAGTAAATACGTATATTAAATACGACATGACAAGATATAACACGGAATTAAATTACAAATGTAATTAAATGAAACTTAGTATGATAAGCATCTTATTACATGTAACTATGAAAGTAAAACTCTTTTTCATGTAGTTTTGAAAGAGGAATACTAAACATGGTTTTAGCCAAATATTATATTAAAAAATTCTAATATGATTGGCTAGTAAATAAAGAACGTGATCATCATAATCCCATATTTTTTAATCGACTAATAATGATACGTATAGTTTCTCATTAATATAATAATAACATAATAAGGCTTAATCACAAAATATATGACCATTTTTTAATATTTTAAATAGTCATTGATTAACTTTAAAAGCATTCCTCATATATTCGGTTTTCTCCGCTCCAAGTCTCGACAGTTTTGAAATGTTTGCTAGTGCCATACTATATCATTCTATAGCTACCAAAAATGTTAAGAGAATCACATTTAAATCATGATACCTCGGCCCATACTTGTCGCATAGCAGTTGAAATTGGAATGTATAACAAGTCGATTTGGGTCATTCTTCTATAACCTCACTCTGATTTTATTTCATCATTATCGTATCAAGTTGTGTTTTTCTTAAACCTTGTCAGCTCCATGTATGTGATCATTCACGTTACAAACCTTTAGATAATTTGAAAGAGTATATGGGGTAGGGAGATATACGTCATCATCGGAGTTGATTACATCAAATATCACTCAAGCTAAGGAGAACTGTTCATGTCCATGTTGTTCATGCTTGTGTTCGCGGCCATTCTCTAGTTAATCTCCATGATCATGTTCTAGTTGGCGTCCGTACGGTACGATGTGTTGTCTTCTTATTATATTAGCTATAGATCATTCTGTCGAATACAATCAAATAATTCGGGCTGCGTTCTTTTATAGTTGGTGACCGTGGAAGGGTAGTTTCGAGTTAAGGTTCTATTCATGGTAGGGTGGATTGTATGTTCAGGAACTGGGCGCGGGTTCGTTCGCCGGTAACTATAGTTCGTAACACGTGTGGGTATTTTTTAAGTCTATAGTTTGTGCTCGAGTTAATATATGTACTCGTTTTGATTCCGGTCGCAGCTACTATTTAACTTGGAGGTAATATCTTAATACACCTAATTGTTAGTTCTAATACTATACGAATGTGTCTAAACAAACGAAAATGATTAATTATTGATGAAGTATCATCCTTGTTCGGTATTAAAACGCATCAAGGGAAAGAATCAGGTTTATGAAAATTGACATAAAACTAATGATAACATTCATGGAAAATTTGGGATAAGTAAAATATAGTCATGGAAAATTTGGTTACTGTTGAATAATAATAATACTAATAATAATTAACTTTCGACTAATTTATGTAGATCGATGACGTTTTGAGTTTTGAATTTGTTTAAGAATCGTGATCGGCTAAGGTACAGATACTCATATCTCTACAATTATTTGTCTCTTTTGGTTATTCGATTGATCGTACGGATTTCCCGTCCTTTAGCAAGGACTTTCTTCTATGCATGATTAGGATTCCCCATCTGTAGCCAAATGTTTTCCCCAGTATATGTTTTAAGCTTATCAGTAACCATTTTAATAACTAAATAAATTGCCTGACTTTACATAGAAGAATGACCAGTTTATGTGCTAGTTACGGAGGTACTGTAACCATGACACTAGATGCACCGGTGTCATGTCTCCTCTACGAGGGAGTGATTTCTCACAGCGTCCCATTTATTCAGCTTGGCCATTTTATCAGTATTATCAGTGGGGCGTATGGATGCATCCTAGGCTATCAGTTTACAGTTTATCAGGTGAATGTGGTGTGTGCTCTACATCCTTCACATTGGAGCTGATCCCTCCATCCAACACATTATTTAGAGTGTTGGGTCTAAAATTATATGAGTTGATGTGGCAGAAACTCAAAACGAAGAAAACATCAAGACGTTTGTCAAAGCCGCTGACACGGCTAGTTGAGACGCTGACGGAAAGTGAGACGCTGACGGATGTTTACACGCTGATGGAGAATTCTATTTAGGGAATATATTGGATATATTATAAATAATATATTCAGTATATATCTATAGAAATAGAAGATTTAGATGTTTATTTGATTTTATCTCTTGTAGATTCTGTTCCTTCCACTATAAAAGGAACAAGAGTCTTAGGTTTTATTCATATTATTATTCATTCACAATGTAAACCTAAAGTGTGTGTCGCACTAGACGTGGGATTCAATGTATACACGTCTAGTGGTTGTTTGTTATTAATATAATAAGCAACCCAATTGTTTTAATTCGTGTTCTTTGTGCCTAAACACCTTGTTCATGATCATTGTTCTTTTCCGCTATGTTATCATATGAATGATGATCAACCTAGATATAATGGTTCTTAACCATTGAGTCTAACGATCAATAGGGCTCCACAATTGGTATCAGAGCCTAAGGCTCTTGATATCTAGGTCCGACGAGGTGTTCGTGTATCGTGAAGAAGAAAAATTCGTATGGAGTTTTTCTGGACGTTTTTGTGTGCGCAGCAGTATTCAGAAGGTCATAACTTTTGATTGAACCGTTGGATCGTCACGAAATTTTTTATGTGTGTTCTACATACATAGATCTAAACATCCACCGGAGGGATTGTCGATTTTTATCTCCAGGCAAAATTTATTAAGCATCAAAGTCAGCAGCAGGGTATATGCAGTTTTCTGTGGACAGCCATGTTCAAAACACGTTTTCTCCTTCGTTAACCGTTGGATCTTCGTGATTTTTGGACTGTAGGTTCTTGGCACTTGTGTCTGGAATCTCACCGAAGGGATCTTCGATCTAAGCCCTAATGAAGAAGTTATTCATGGTCGAAGTTCGCTGCAGTAAAGGTATTAATGTTTTGCTTTCACATAAAATCATGATCTAGGGTTTCTCAAACCCTAGATCTACCTAGAAAGCAGAATGTTATAGTGTTCGTGGCTGTTAAAACATGTGAAGATACACGATCTTAGGATTATTTACAAACCCTAATTAGGGTTTCGGTACTCAAAGTTCAAAACCCTAGATCGTGTCTATATCAGAAAAAGGGATGTTCGCAGCATGGTTGTGTTGTAGCAGCAGATTAAAGGTAGACGTGTGTTCACACGATTAAGGAAGTATGTTCACATGGTAAAAGGATCTTGATTGGTTATCCATGCTTCTGTTCACACGATCTGTGCTAAATCTAGCATACATTCACACGGACAAAACCCTAAGTTGTTATCTAGCTTTGATCCTCTACATGCTAGGTTATGGTATTTCCGTGAGTCCCTTGTTCCCATTGGTGGAGGTTTATGGTGTTCACACGAAGAGAATGATCTGATTGGTTATATCTTGTGTTAATATGGTCATCTGCGTTCACACGGTTATTAAATTTCTATTGGTGGAAACATGCGGGTGTTCACACGAACAAGAGGGCAGTTGTGTTCACACGGTGAGCATGTTGTGATTGGTTCTTAACAGTGTGTTCACACGAAGCATAATTCACATTCAAACATGGGCCTTTAACGTTGCTGTGAATTAACTCAACGTTGACAAGTGAAAAGTGACGATGATAGTTGTTATTTTGACGCTGTCAAAATCTTGGAGCAACGTTGACAAGAAAAAATGAATGCAACGCTGACAGGTTATGTTTTGACGATGATAAAAATGGACGCTGACAGGATTTAAGGTTGGCGCTGACGTTTGTTATTTAGGCGCTAACAGGAAGGATTTTGACGCTGACAGAATAAGTCAACACTGATAGGTTGACAGTGTCGTCCGATATATGAGCTTCAACGCTGATACGTATTGTCAGATATCGGACAATACATCTGACCAAGATATTGGACAGAAGAGATATTGGACAACACAAAGTTTGCTGCTGTTTGAGAAAACTGGTACGTTTTTAGCACACAAAAAGGAGTTGTTTACACACGAAGGTACATGGAATCTCCGTTTTAATATAAAATATCATGGTGATATTTATGGCTCGGATATTTTGAAAGGGATTAATGATTTTAATGCGAGTTAGCAACAATTTGTGAGGTAATTTATTGGATTTGATTATATAATCGGGGTAGCCTTGTAAAAGAGTTATCCGTCTTATCACTTTTACATATGATATGAAGATTAAGTTTCTTCATGAAGAAGTGTTAGCTTAAGGGGAAGAATTCTTATGGTAAGTTTGATGATTGAAGAAGATTTTCGCGAGTTTGTGTTCTATCATATCTTAAAGTCATGGACTTCCAGCCACTGACTTTTAAGGTAACTTGTTCGTGCTTACATGGTTGGTGATGAAGACTTGTCATATCTAGCAAACCAATTGCTATCACTTGAAGGAGTTACATTATCGTGCTCAGTGTCTCACAAAGGATGAGGATTTTGACAAATGGATCGAGGTCTACTTATACTTTATAGCATGAGTATAAGTTCTTCATCACATGGATAAACAAGACATGGAACATAAGATTGGGTTATTTTACTTCTACATCAAGAATACTTTATTTATTTTTCTTCAGGATCATTACATAGAGCCTACATTTGGAGAATCTTCAAAGATTGCATACATTGTTTATTTCCCTGTTGATGTGACAAAAAGGGGAAGATACGCATGCTACACTTGAGGGGAAGCAATTTGAAGATCGTGTACAACTTACAAGAGATATACAAAGAGTTTTGCCGACATCAACTAGGGGAAGATTGTTGGGTCTAAAATTATATGAGTTGATGTGGCAGAAACTCAAAACGAAGAAAACATCAAGACGTTTGTCAAAGCCGCTGACACGGCTAGTTGAGACGCTGACGGAAAGTGTTGAGACGCTGACGGATGTTTACACGCTGATGGAGAATTCTATTTAGGGAATATATTGGATATATTCTAAATAATATATTCAGTATATATCTATAGAAATAGAAGATTTAGATGTTTATTTGATTTTATCTCTTGTAGATTCTGTTCCTTCCACTATAAAAGGAACAAGAGTCTTAGGTTTTATTCATATTATTATTCATTCACAATGTAAACCTAAAGTGTGTGTCGCACTAGACGTGGGATTCAATGTATACACGTCTAGTGGTTGTTTGTTATTAATATAATAAGCAACCCAATTGTTTTAATTCGTGTTCTTTGTGCCTAAACACCTTGTTCATGATCATTGTTCTTTTCCGCTATGTTATCATATGAATGATGATCAACCTAGATATAATGGTTCTTAACCATTGAGTCTAACGATCAATAGGGCTCCACATAGAGGTCACCCCTCTATAGCATAAGGAGGTCACCCCTTCAATTATTCATGCAACAGTTGTTACAGCACATGACCTATATAAGCTCTTGGCAATTAAAATACAGTAAATGCATGTTTTTAGATTTAACAAATAATAGTTCAGTTTTATTATTTATAAATTAGAATTTTCAAATTATAAACAGATTTCCGCTACAACTTTACTTATCAGTCTTACAACTTCAGTATTTTATCATCTTCTTCATTTCAATATTTCTTATCATGCTTTATATCCGTTCACTGGGCGTTATGCTCAGCCGTAGTTCTTTTCATGTTCTAACGGCAGGTACACCAGGACTCTCTTAGGATTCTGAGAGCATGTGCATTTGGATGGAATCTATCCAGACTTCTGACTTTATGCACTTCTTACATTATTCTGCTTATTTGGACATTATTTAGTCCTTTCCTTCAGTATTTACTTTTCATGTTTTGAGCTTATGTTTTGATTACCGATGTTTGATTCCGGTATATCCTTTATGGTCAGTTAATGTTTTAGGACATTTACCTTATGCTTTGATAAAACACCATAAATACACGTAACGGTCCACTTATCCAAGTGGGGTGTTACAATTATCGTATCAGAGATATAGGTTCGACTGTAGGCTCTAAAACTTAACCTGTGACTAGTGGGTAGTCACCAGGAACCTCTCAGATCTTGGCGTTGTTATCTTTCATGTTTTCTCCTGTATTTATCCGTCAGTTTCTTCATTTATCAGTCAGTTTTCCTAATGTTTTTGACTAAGTAAAAGGTTGGTACAAGACTGACCATATTTAGTCGGATGTGCTTTTCATTCAAATTTTGTTTTGGTGAACCGACCCATAGGCTTTCACCCTTGCCCGTTCAGCTTTCGTATTGGTGAACCGACCCATAGGCGTTCATCCTTATTCATGTCAGATTCATGTTGTTCAGTTGAATATTACTTGGTGAACCGGCCCATATGCGTTCACCATTTCTCAGTTTGGATTTTCATGCTTTCAGTCAAATATTGTCTTGTGAACCAAACCATAGACGTTCCCTTTGTCATATCATGACATTTTATAAAAATTTTACAAGTATGGATTGGACTACAACCAACCATATTTAGTCCCAAATTGTAAGTTTCTATACATGATAGTTCTCATGAAATTTTGTCAAGTATGGATCGAACCAGAATCGCCCATACTTAGTCACATATTTTCTTCTTGAATTCTGTCAATTGAACCATAGCCATCCACATCAGTTAATGTTAAGCTTTAGTTGATTATACTTTTATGTTCTTGGTAACAATCAAGTTTTCATACCCTCACGTGGATGTCGTTTTCATGCTGATTAAGTTCATGTCTCCTTATGAGGATTACTTTTTCAACAAGGTGATGATGTTTTCATGCTAAGATATGGAAGGATTTTAGTGAAATCTTGTTTCATGATAAATCATGTTTGGTCTTCATCAGTCATGTCTTCATGCAGACCATTGTTAAAATTCCGTTTAATCATATTCTTGAACCTCTATACAACCAGCATTAAGTCTACGCAGGAATTACTAGGCTATCATGTTACTCATTTCAGTTCAGTTTACTACCGTTTAAATCAATTTATTTCTTTGATCATGTCAGACAAGTGACAACAATATTGATCATCCCATAAAATTTACACCAGTTCCATGTACAGTATTCACGTGTACTCCACGTATAGTGTCTCACATATGCTCCATGTGCAGTATTCATTTTGTACTTCATGTAAAATAGTCCAGGTGTACTCCAAGTACCCTACTTCATGAATATTGCTAATCGATCCTCAATCTTCTCAGGCGTTTCCACTTGGCGATATTCTACCAGATGCTGATGTTGCTCGTGAGTTGAAGATTTTACCAAATACTGATGTTGCTAACACTTTAAAGATCTAAAAAATGCTGATGTTGCTGATACTTTGGAGATTTTTCAAGATGCTGATGTTGTTTATACTATCAACACTCTGCAGGACAAGGATGAAAACTATAAATTTGAAATTCCCGACAAGAATAAACTTCAACCATCAGACACTACCATTCTATTCCATGCTTTTACTTTCTCAGCTAGATGTCAAACTTCACTCAGCTAACCTTCATTCAGAAGAGTGGGAACCGGTACCCAGCCGACCACTCAGCAGAATAGTTACAGGAATCACGGTCATAATAATGACCGTCGTGAAACTAAGAGACAAAGTGGTAATGACAACCACCGCGCTTATAATTAATCAGTCAGTAACCATCAGAACTCCGGAACAAACGTGACGAAAAATACAGAGGTCAGTAGTCTAACCGGTCCGCCAATCCTAGCAGTTACAAAAAAAAATTCAGCCTTGTCCAGATTCATCCACTAAAACACATGTCAAGACATCAGTCAAGACATAGGTCTCAGATATCATTTTAGAAGACATATATCAGGACACCAGCCATGGTACACGTCATACAAATATTTTCTCAAAATTCAGGGTACCCTTCAGAAAGGGGTATACTTGTTCTATTATGCCACACATGAATTAGATCATTAAAAATTCAGTCACCACCACTAGAGTATTATTTAGGTTAAACACGCTGTATTCGTTCTGTGAGGTTACAGACGAACACATTCAGTG